>JAYESA010000002.1:1662506-2862506 GCA_036927795.1 Iris macrosiphon | reverse complement strand
TAAAACACAACTTTTTGCTGCTTGTGGGATTCGAACTCCACCAAGGTTGTCTGATGTCCCTGGTCATTACCACTAGGCGAGCACGCCTGGTGCTGAGGAGAAACCGACCGCTCAGAACCCAACAAGATGGAGATCCAAGTGCGGTGCGGCAAAGACACTAGCGGACACGTCGACGAGGTTAGGGTTTTGAATTGGGCGGGTCTGTTTTTTTTAGACCCAGTCGGCCGACTAGGTCCCGCTTAGCCGCCTAGGGCCGCCTAGTCGGCCGACTAGGTCCCGCCTAGCCGCCTAGGGCCGCCTAGTCGGCCGACTAGGCCCGATTTTAGCCTGTACTGATTTCTTGGCCGACTAGGGCTATAGTCCAGTCGGCGGAGGCCGACTACCGACTAGTCGGACGACTAATCCGATTTTTACAACACTGTATTGATCGCATACCAGTTCGTCATACCGAAAACGAGACAATATAACGGATATATCGGACGAAATTGGGCTATATAACGAACATCGGACGATATGGACTCTAGTGTAAAAAACTATAATTTATTTAATATATGACCTGCATAACAGAATTAAGGCATTAATATGAATCTAACAAATACCTAAAAAACAATAATTCACTTCAACTATTTTTCTTCTTCTTCCCTTGTGCATTTTTTCTTTCTAATCGGGTTAGAGAGAGAGAAAGAGTGTATGATCGATTTAAGGTTGAGAAAGAAATTTCTTATTAAGTTTTAAAGTTTAAACCAGCAAATAAGAAAAAAAAAAAGAATAATTTCCTGTTGGGTTTAAGCCCACAAACTTAACCCTTATAACAGTTTACCGGTCAAAGTGGAAGACATAATAGTCCAATATCAGTCACTATATTGGCCAAACTGGTCGAAATTTTTTTACTTTTATTTTTTGGACTAGGTACCCATATTGTATCGATTTCATTTCAAAAATCAGTATGTCAACTAGTATACAAGCCAACCAGTATGTCAACTAGTATAACAGCCAAATAGACCGATATCTTAAAACTGATGGTTATAGATATGACATATAGGCAATATTCGCATTATCGGTATCAGTAACGTACCCTTCCTATGGTATCAGAAAGAAAGTATTATCAAAAAAATTACAAAAAAAATATTTTATACATTTAGACATAATTTTAGGTATTTTTGTTTTGTTTCTTAGTAATGAAATTGAATATAATAGTCACCCTTGTTGATGATTGGTTTGTCTACGCTAAATAAGTTTTCTTCATTTACATGTTTTGACTACTTTACTATATTTTTATACCCTTGTTGATTGGTCTTTTCGTTCAGTTTTCTTTGCTTCATTCAATTTATCTGCCGAATTGAATGAAAAAGATACCCCAAACGTCGGTATAAGTACGTAGTAGTAGCGGACGGTATTGGATCAAGATATGCCAAACCATAACGATATCGGCCGATACTACAAAAGGAGAAAACTAGTTGTCCATGACACTGATAATATAAAATTCAACTTTGTGAACAAATGATATTAAGAACCCGCTTCAAGGAATAAGTCAAAAGTAAGCATCTATTTTGAAGTATGATTTTTTTTTGTTGGAGAAAAAAATTTATTTGCTAGATATAGCATCATCATGGTGATGCCAGGAACCTCAATGCACCATACATGAAGAAAATTCAGCTATGGAAAATGACTAAAAAGAAACTCCTCCCATAATTTAGCTAGACAAATAATGAGAAGTTATTGGCCAGATCCTGTTACTCATTATAGCATAACTGGATAACATAGGGTATTGCAGCAGAAGATTAGGATGAAATCCAACTTGTGTTGTTATAACAATTGGCGGAAACGAGAAACAGCACTAATAACGACAACTATACTTGACAAAAAGTTTATGAATCAACTTACAATATAAACTCAACTAAATTTCAAAATAGCTCATACATGGCTCCGCTTACTGTAATTTTCAAGCCACTTCAGTCCAACCCACCGCTTTGGACTACTCTTAAGAATAATTACTCGAAACCCCTTTCTACAAATATGTGTTGCATACAAGTCCGTCGTCCAATAATATTTATAATATCCTGGGTCAAATCAAATTGCATCTAGTCCGGTTCCAAATTAGTCGAATTCCTGTTTCACTCCAAAACGACAACAAAATACAACTAGGACCTGTGTCTATATCTCATATAGGTATCAATTCATCCATATCTACAAGCATGGCATATATAACTTAATTTGAGGCATTACACATCCACTCTCTCTCTATGTGCAGACTTGTGCAAGGCAAACAAGGATAATGTTGAGGTGTGTATTCTTCCTTATGTGACTCCTGGTCCAGGAAGGAAAACCTACAGCAGTTACACCAGGAGATATAAAAAGTTGTGTATCTATGGCAGAGATGGGATCCCCTAATGTCCCGTAATGCCAAGTAAATATGAAATAATGCATGAGATAAAAAAAATTCTCATGGACAATATCTTATGCACATATGCCAATCTTATGTATTATTCCATATTTGCTTGACATTATGGGACATTCCAAGATATGGAGATCTGAATCCTCTATGACAACACCTTGGCATATGTGGGCAACTTGCCATTCTACAGCCATCTTAGAGCTTTTGGACCAAGGACTTGGGAACCCAAATGCTATGTTGTGAAAAGCGCGCTTAAGCACTTAAGCAAGTTTTAGGATTTGGACATCTCGCTTAATGAATTTTTGTCCCAGAAAAACGATCAACCTTAAGCGCGTTTAGGTGTCGTTTAGTAGCGTCTCGTCTCGCTTAAAGTTTTTTTAAACCGAACTGAAGCTTTTGTTATTTACATAGTTGGATAGTTGAAAAACTTTAAGTAGGAACTTTAGAGACTTAGGACTGTTTGCTTCTGATTTTAAACGCAGTTTTCAAGATGTGAATGCTACAGTATTTCAAAAGTGTGTTTGGTTGCAACTATTTTGAAAATCGTGTTAGAAATTTTTTCAGAAGTCTCTCTTTAAAATCTGCTTTGAGAAAACATCAAAAAGATATTTTCCCAACACATCTTTCCCAAAACGGTGGGCCCCTCCTCTCTCTCTTTTCTCTCACCATCAATTCTGTTCTATCACCATCGTCTCTCTCTCCCTCTCTTCACCTTGGCAAGCTCAACGAGGAAGGCGCTCCACATCCCCTCCCGAGAGCAAGCTCTCAGAGGAGCTAGCTCAAGCTTGCGGCCACCACTCCAAATCCTCCCTCCTCAAAGACATCGTTGGGCTAGTCCGCAACAACAACGACATCGTCGGGCTAGTCCGCAACAACTACGACATCGTCGGGCTAGTCCGCAACAACTACGACATTCGACGACTCGACGACGGCAGCATGACTTCGACGACGGCGTACGAGAGCAATGTCACCACGACGACGGCGTTTGAGTCATCCCCAACGGCGAGGACGACGAGCGGCGACACCGCGTTGAACCCACTGTCATCACTCTCGTCAACGCCTGGCCCGAAGAGGATTTTGGAGGAGGTGACGACAGCGGGAGGGCTTCGAGGAGGAGAAGGGCTTGGGAGAGTCGATGAGGACGGTAGTGGGACGGCTTCGAGGAGGGCAGCCGCCGTCTCCGACGGCTCGAACGCCGGTATAGACCTCGAGGGCGGGTAATACGACTTCGGATCGGAGCTTCGGTCGGAGGAGCTGGAACAGAAGTTGAAGAGAAAAATGGACACAGTGCCTGCCAAAGTGAGACACAAAATGTGTCGGAGTGGACACAACAATGACAAAAAATTTTAGAAAAACTGTTTTCTGAAAATATTTTACTAAACAGAATCTTCAATTTTTGTTTCTTAAAATCACTTTACAGATAAAAGTAACCAAATGAAAAGCCAAAATTTTTATACTCAGAAAACAACTTTATAAATTACTTTCAGAAAGCTGTTTTCAAAACAAAATTTCAGAAAGCCTATCCAAACGGACCCTTAGCTTTTATATTTGATGGTATTTTGATGACTATGTAGTATGTATATATTGTGTGGCTTGTGGTTTGCATTTTGATTCTAGTATTTATATTGTTACTTTGCTTGATTGATAATTGATATTGTTATTCATGCATATACTAGTAGGATTGTATGAAAAAATATTAAAATTTATGTATATATAGAGTAATTTACATGTAGGAGCGAAAAAAAAGTGAGTCGCTAACTAAGTGCCGCTTAAGTGCCCCTTAAGCGAGGCGACAGCCTCGTCGTCTCGTCTCGCCTCACACTTAATACAACATAGCCCAAATGATCAAAGAGGTTTTCTCTAGAAAAAAATGGGCTTTTCGTGCAAAGTTTGGCAGAGTTGAAGATTGTCAAAAGAGTGCTAACATAAGAGTCTTGCTCTTTTATGGCATTCTACTCATACTCAAGCAATAGTGCCCGGAAGATAACATGGAGAGGACCTGTTAAGTAATATCCCAATGCCCTAATTGCCAGAATGTTGGCCACATTCTAACCTAATGCCCTCTGAAGGATTAGGAGAAAGGGAGGAGGAAGAAAGGAGCATTTCATCACCAAAAATGATGGGAAAATAGGGTAGGAGCATGTGGGCACCCTCCTACAAGATAAGGTGCAGGAGTATGTGGGCACCCTCCTACATGATGAGTCTCAAGGTGTCTATCAGGCCGGGCAGGGCCAAGAGTTGACCGAGTTTGACCGGTTTTGGGCCGGGCTGGGTCGGGCTGAGATTTTAAAACCAATCTTCAAACTCAACCCGGACCCAGACCCAGGTAGCTTCGGGCCGGGCCTGACCCGCAGACCGACCAATTTAAAAATATATATATTTATCTAATAAATTGTACTATATATACTATATTTATATGCGTTTATAACACAAAATGAAATGGATTGAGTGGTTATGTGAAGAAACTATAAAGTCAGACTCTGTTCAGAGGTGGTCATGGGTTCGATTCCCCTCATCTCCATTTATAATTTTATTTTTTGTGTATATTATTTGAATGGGGGGACCTAGTTCACCCGGGCGGGACCGGGCCAGTTCGGGCTGGGTCGACCGGGTTTTCGGGTTATGACCGGTTCGGACCGGTTTTCCAACCGGGTTGGTCCAGACCTGGCTATTGGGCCGATTTCTTGGACCCAGCCAGAACCTGTATAAGCTGTAGGCTAGGCCGAAGCGGACCGTTGACCGGGCTATTGGGCCAATTTCCACACATACTCTAGCCCTGCTTGGACCGATAAACTCTGCAGTCGCCCTGTCTAGCATGAGAGGCTTTCCAAATCCTTGAGCAACAAGGAAAACATCAGACTTAGCAAAAAAAGATGCTGTAGTTCGGGAAAGAAAATCCACACTTGGGCCGATGGGGACTCCTTCCTCGGATTGAAGGACACAAACCACTTAAAGATCCTCATGGGGGCATAAGCGATAAACCAAGTCGTCTGAATCCTAAGACGGAGGTAATCCTCTTCCAGGCTCGGACGAATCAGCAGGTACTTGACATCGATGACGCCAATGTAGACAGGACCTGCAAAACTGATGTTATCAAAACCGCCCAATTTTGTCCACTGGACAATGGGAGTGGGAGAATTTATCCACCAAAGCGAGTCTAAAAGGTTCCCCTAGGATGGAGAGGTCATCCCGATCAAACACAATCGATGGCGCACCCTCGAAGGAAGACGAATCCCAGGGAGGAAGGACCGGAGAGGGAAGCGGGCAGGAAGTGTAACCACATAGAATTGGAAGAAGAATATTTTTGTTATTTCACTGTTGTTTAAATATTAGATTTATATCATATAGTTATATTAAAAATTTATTGATTGTGTGCTAGCTAATTAGAATAGACTAGTGTTAGTTATGGTTAGCTAGTGCCAATTATGTTAGTACTTGACTTAGTTTACTAGAAATAATATAGTGCTAGTAATGTTAGTTAGTACTAACTAGTGCCAATCATCAACCACAGGTTCAGACATTATCAGTACATCATCAACCAGGAAGTCAGGATGTTCGCAACAGTTATGCTTCTGTTTGGTATCCATCTACAATTGTATCAACCCCACCACCTCAAGAATCCATCCAAATGGAGGTAGTAGCACATTCACCCGTAGGATATGCACATATGTGTGACAATGATCCAATTTCTGAGAATGAAACCTATGTATTGATGAGTGATAACTTTAGCATGGGCGAGGAGGTACTAGAGGATGAATCAAGGAATAAGAAGCTGCCAAATCCTGAGAACAGTGCCAGGGTTACGAAGGATGACAAACAGGAGTCTATCAAGAGCAATGTGGTAGATAATTTTGCCAACATTGCTGCTGCTGCAAGTGTCATGAGGAATGCTCCTGTACCTGTAACTACTGAAGAAAGAATTTTCAGGGACTGCAGTCTTCAGGAGATGAAGGACTTGAGGATGCTAATGTTCGAGATTCCACCCCCCCCCCCCCCCCCCTCTCTCTCTCTCTCTCTCACATCTGGCTTCAGCATAGGTGACTCCAATAGCCTTGGTTTCAGCCTTGGTGATGGCTATTCTAATTGGCAATATTTGGGATATGAGGAAGCTGGGAATCTCTAATTCATCCATGAAGAAGTTATGGGATCCAGGCACATGGGATCCTAACATAAGCAGATCCAACTTGAGTGAGGATGAGTATAGTCTTGTTGTGTTTTCCCAGATTTTGAACTGGAGCCAGTGTTCACTTTGGGAGAACCTTACTGTCACTTCTTTCACTGTTGATGATAATGTGTTTCCCTTTGATAATCTCGGTGACTATTTCCAGACAGGCATGGTGAGGGTAATAACCATATGGGATCCAGGTAAACACCTTTTTCTGATGCAAGATAGGAGAGAATTCAAATTTTTGACAGGTGCCAAGTACTATCATCAAGAGAAAATGTTAAGAAAATTCATGATAGCTATATGGGATCCAGGAAACCAGTTGCACTTAGAATGCAAGGGAGGCTTCATTATGGCTAGAAAATGTACCTGTCTTGTTGATGGATTGCTACTAGAACTGGGTAATGGGTTTTACATAGGTAAAACGGGACATGTACAAGTTCATGCTCCCAAGACTGTCAGTACTGTTGATTACTCAGTATATCTCTTGTTTGCTGGAATGATTATGTTCATATATGGGTTGCCAGGAAGTTGAAGGAGTGGTTATTACATGACAGTGCCAATTTGCTTGTTTTTGTGTGGGATCCAGGTATTTCTGCATACAACAGTACCTATTTTCCTAGTATTGGCTTTCCAAACGGCAGATAGGATCCTTAGCACATCGTGCTTCTATCATGACCTGGAGACAAGGTCATTTTAAAACCATTTTCAGCTCAATGACTCAGTGGCAGCTATTATTAATATCAGATATGCAAGTATCAGTGAATGGCAAGGAATGGCTGTGTTGTCTACTTCAGATGCAGAGTAAGGGAGTGATGCCGAAACTCACAGGAGAGTAGGAAGAAGCTTCTTCTCCCAACCAAAGATATTCCAACCCTCTCTGGATAGCATCTATGTGCTGAAGCATCTCAGTTCTCATCCTTTCCTGTTCACTATAGTGCCATTTTTCAAACCTTTGCTTCTCAACAAGAAGAAAGACCTTGATACAAAATCATTTCTATCTTGATCTTGAGACAAGGTCAATTTAAAGGGGTGGGTATTGATACGAACCCGAATGGAGGAGTTCATTTCAGTATCAGCCATACTAGTATCTTATGTGAAGATGGCTCAGATCCAGAGTATTGCTCCAGTGAGGAGGAGAAGTAGTTTAAATACATAAGCTCAGTCCAGTAGTAGCAGTAGCAGTAGCAGTAGCCATTCACTTCTGCAATTCATTCTAGCAGCTCACTCTGGTTCAGCATCAAGTGGCCATAAAAGTATCAGTAAATCAGTAGCCAAAAGCCAAGGTACAGAACTTATGGGTCGACTCCTAGGTAGCCTAATGGCTGGGTCAGCATATATGACACTAACTTTGCCTCCAAGTCATAAATGCCACCTCAGCAGAATGATTATCCAGCTCGACAAGTTCGGTTACAGTCGACTATTATAAATAGGAGTAGAGGGGAAGGAAATGGGTGTGAAGAATGTTTCAGAGTTTTCCTATTGTTAGTTTTAGCTTCAGTTCTTTTCTTGCTTTCCTAATAGATTGTAATTTCCTCTATCTTCTTCTTCTTCTTCCTCTAGATAATAAATAAAACCCTAGATTTCCCAAATTGTTCAATTCTTCTTCTTCTTCCACTAAATTTCTTGCAATTTCATGTCAAATTTGAGTGTGCCTTCAGCATTTGCAGAACGGTTAGGACATGGTCCTAACACAAACAGGTGCTTAATTCGTGTTGCCGCGTCTGAAATGTTTCGTGCCTAATCCATGTCTGTGGAACGTACACATTGCTTTACCTAAATGACATTCGGAGCAAAATATATATATATATATATTGTATGCGAAAGGGAGAGTACTCACTGGAATACGCGCCCGCGGTACTTGGTGACAGCGTCGAGATCCCCGGAGCCAACCTTGGGGCGCATAGAGACTGAGTGGATGCCTAGAGCGTCTGGGTAGAGCCCGCAGAGGAAATGGAGGGAGTCCTCCCGGCCGGGCCTCGAGATGTCGACGTGGAGGAACAGCTGGTTGATGGAGTCCTCGTCTTCTTCCTCCTCGACGCCGGCCGGCATGATGTTGGCCAGACGCATGACGGATATGCTCACCTCCTCGCCCTTGTACTCCCCGCGGAGGACTGGGCCATCGCGCTCCAGCGAGCCCTTCACCACCGAGTACGGTGACGGAGGATTCACTTTCTATACCGAAGAAGAAGAACACATTATTAATTAAAAAACAGTCACAAAAAAGGACTAGAGATGTATAGAGAGAAAAGGGAGTGGGAGAGTACCGGAGGAGGGGTCATCTTGGAGACCTCGAGATAGTGTTCTTTCAGAGCGCGAAGGACGATAGAGTCTACAGCGGAGGAGGCGGCGGAGGAGGCGGCGGAGGAGAGGGACCTTCCGCTCGATTTACATCCAAGGGCGGCGACGGTGGGGACGCTGCCGCTCATATGAAAGAGTCTTTTCCACATTATGGATACTTTGGGGGGAGAAACAGGAAGGGTGGGTTTTGGAATGAGCACTAATAACTAAGGTTAGGGTGCGTTTGGGAACAGGATTTGCTGGAGCCCGATCTAGCTGGGGCCAGATCACTTTGTCATGCAAATTCTGTTCTAAACATGTTCCATCCTCTATGACATGTGGGTAATTTTTTTGTTTAGGACAAGATTAGAACAGAATTAGCAGGACCGGGATCCGCTCCCGGCTCTAGCTCGACCAAGCCCACGAATAGGAATGAGTTGTTTAGTTTATTGGTTTATTCAGTTTCAACCCAATAGAAATACACAAAATCGAATAAACTAAAATTCAAAAATTAAATTGAAATTAGTCATAACCAAAATCAAATCTAACCGATAAACGATTTGGTTTTTCGGTTTGTTGGTTGGACTACTTCTATTATTTATGGACCGAGCAAAAAGTTAAAATTATGGTTAAATTATATTATATATATATATATATATATATATATATATATATATATATATATAGAGAGAGAGAGAGAGAGAGAGAGATCCGCATCCCCCTTTTTTTGCATCCCCAAGCATCCCGATATTATCAACCGTTGGATGCTTGTTTAAGTCATCTAATCTTAACCGTTGGTTTGAATGGTTCAAACCAACGGTTAAGATTAGATGACTTAAATAAGATCCAACGGTTGTAAACATCGGGATGCTTGGGGGATGCACAATAGGTGGGAATGTAGATCATTCCTCATATATATATATATATATATATATATATATATATATATATATATATATATATATATATATATATATATATATATATATAACCTTCTCATGTATATATAAAGACCAAAATGATAACCGCCTTTACATGTATATCCCACGAGAGAAAAAGAAAACATACAGCAAAGGCCTGGGAGTCGATCTCTGCGTGTCCAAAACCAACCCCAAAAGAACTACTTTCTGCCTCTGCAGCTCCTGAAAATCCCTGGAATTCCCCTAGAAGGGCGCATGCATATGCTGGAGATTCTTTTAACCTGACGCTTCACCTCTCAAATCAGTTGTTTCCAGTTGAATTTGTACTCCTCGAATATGTGTTTGTTTCGGTTCTTCCAAAGAACTCATAATGTACTCACAGCAATGATTTGCGGGCCATGTCCTGCCGATCCCCAATCCCTCAGATGCTATGTCAAGTCACTGATCGTCCCCTCTAAGATGCACAGGCGGCCAAAATGATCCCAAACTTGACGCACAAGCTCCTCATGCCCTAATATGTGAGGTAATGTTTCCTCAGGAGGCCCGTTGCAGCAGTGGCACTTCGATGTAATATTGTACCTGAGTGAGGGAAGAACATCATTTGTGGGAACTCTGTAGCATGACACTCTCCACAAAAGAATTGACCATTTGGCCGGGATGCACGAATGCCAGAATCTCTGTATAACTCTGATGCATGACACAAGCAGCGAATCCGCTCCCAAGTGGACTTGAAAGTGAAGGCACAGTTAGTGTCAGGCTCCCAAACTAACTTGTGAAGGTCTTCAGACATCCGCGCACTAGAGGCAACGATGGCCTCTACCCCCATGGCACCGAAAAGGCTGTTGACCCGCATCAAGTCCCACTCCCTGTGGTCGTTGGCCAACATGACGATGTTGTTGCCTGCTTACAAATCCCCAAGCGGAGACAGCAGGTCAACGCCTGCCCAACGCTCAAGGAGAAGACTGGAGCTTCCATCTCTCAATATGAGACGGATGTGCCGCTTGTCCAAATTTATGCCACATAAAATTCTCCTCCACGTTGTCGGGGCTTTGCTATTGGCTATCGCTCTTGGGAAGGGTGAATGTGCTTGTAATATCTAGCTTTTATGTATCTGCTTCACCGGGACTCTTGAGAACAAAACTTCCACCACAACTTAATCGATAAAGCGTCGATGATGTCAGCCAGTTTTTGAACTCCTAATGCCCCCTCCTCCGTAGGGTGAGCCAACGTGTTCCAGCTAGACCACTGCCACTTGATAATACCCTCTTTGTGTCCCCTAAAAAAATCTCGCGAACAACTTCTTTATTTTAGTCAGCACCTCCTTAGGAGGGAGGCAGGTCGCAAGGGTGTAGATGGGAATGGAGCACATGGCGTGCTTGAGGAGGGCCAACCTACCTCCATAAGACAAGATGCGATTGTGACATCCCCCCAACTTCTTTCTGATTTTCTCCACCAACAGGTCAAACATTGCCGCATCTGTTTACCATACACAATAGGGCATCCGAGGTATATAAAAGGAGGGTCAAGAACCCAGAAGCCCATTACCTGGGCGTATTCCTCATTGTTCTCCACTGAGGAAGAGTGGTGGGCATAGACCACACTTTTCCTTACATTAATCCTTTGACCTGAGATACACAAATAACGATGAAGAGTCCTCATCACAATTGCGACCGAACCCACCTCTCCCATCGAGAATATGAGGACGTCATCCGCGTATGCGAGGTGGGTGATGATTGGGCAACAACTCACCATGTGAAATGCTTTAAAACAGGGAATAATCCCCATCTTGTTGAGGTTCCTGCTGAGGGCCTCTGTCAATGATGAAGATGGACGGGGAGAGAGGGTCCCATTATCTGACACTTCGATAAGATTTGAAGAAGCCCTCCACATGTTCGTTCACAGCCGTAGAGAACCAACAATTGGACACCGAAATATCGATCCACTGATTGGAGAACCCAAACGTTCTAAGGACCCATATCATGAATTGCCAGTCCAATTTGTCGTAAGCTTTCTCCATATCCAGCTTTATTGCAATATTGCCACCTCGACTAGGATGTTTGAGGCAGCTCACCAGGTCTTGGGCTAGCATGATATTGTCGATAACAGTACGGCCCTTTCCAAACCCACTTTGTTCCAAGGAGTTGATATTCGGGAGAATATCTACCATTTTGTTAGCAATAAGTTTAGAAATGATTTTGTTGAGGAATGTATGCATACTCAGGGGACAAAAGTCAGTGAACGAAGAAGGGTTGTTTGACTTCGGTATTAACACTAGGGTGGTGCTCGTTACCGCTTTGGGATAACTAAACCCATGAAAGATGGCGGTAGCCGCATCTAGACCGTCTTGCCCAACTATATCACAACAGCTCCTATAGAAAGAGCCTGTGAAACCGTTAGGGCCGGGGGAGTGTCTTGGTTCAGCGACCAGACCACGTGTTACCCTCACATTTCTAGATGAGGGTATTTTTATTATTTTATATATTTTATTTTTAAGAAATTAATATTTATATATTGTGCTATTAATTAATATTGTGCTTTGTGCTATTTATTTATAGTTAGTGGGCTCGCCTATTGTTTAGACTTGACACTAGTGGACCCAAAAGGACTAGTCATGACACATTGGACTCAACATTGGACTAGACCCAAGTAGACTCATTCCTTAATTAATTAGAAGGATTATAATTAATTCTCATTAGTTTAGAAGCTTCCCAATATAGACCTCCATAATTATTCTTCAAAACTAGCTTGTAGGGGTAGAATGGACATTACTTGTTGCTTGGAGGATGGGCAAGAGGGGGCCGGCCATATGAGGAGTCTCTCTCTCTCTCTCTCCTCTTCATTCATTCATTTCAATTTAGATCCCCAATTTTAGTTCTTTCCTAATCCACTTCATCCCTCCACCCAAATTTAACCCAATTTACTCTCATTCCCTTCTATTTTCATCAATTAAGGAGCATTGGAGTTTGGATTGCAAGGAGCACTTGGAAAAGGAGGATTTGGCAATGAGCTTGTGTCCGGATCGTGTCTATTTGAGCAATTCATTAGGAATCCATCTCTCAATATGTATAATTCTAAATTCTCCATCATTCTAGACTCTAAATCATGCATTTGACCATTAAGAACCATTCCATGGCTTAGGACTACCTATAGGAAGGAGATCTAAGCTAAATTGACCTATATTGTGACTTCTACATAGGTTTTTGTGTCCAATTTAGGGGAATTACGAGATTGATGTATCAAGTTTGTGTCATGAGACTAATTTGATCTAACTAGACTTAGATTAAGTGTGTGAGGCTAGTGTCGTATCCATAATTGGATACGAGTAGGTCGAATCATGGCAATTTAGTGATACTGATTAATTTGGAGATTTTTTCTTCGACACGGGAGTTTGCATATGTCATATTTCTCTATAGACACGTAGATGAGTAGCTAATACTTTATATTGCTTATAATAATAATTCTAGACTTGCTTATATCATTTGTAATGTATTGGGTGTTGTGTTGGGGGGCATATCACAAGCGTATCATAGATTTAGTGTGATACATGTGCGATGCACTCCAAGTGTTTGGTTATTTGTGTTTGTGAGTTTTGATACTCTGTTTTAGTGTTGTGTATATCTAATTAGTATGGTTATGATATATATATATATATATATATATATATATATATATATATATATATATATATATATATATATATATATATATATATATATATATATATATATATATATATATATATATATATATGAGTTTATATCTCTATGTTTATGATGTATTCATGAATATATATGTGTCTATATTTAGTGTTCATTTGTGGACTGTCATGGGGGCCGGAGGGTTTACCCGAGTTGTGCACTGCACATTAGGTATCAGTCATGGGTTTGTTGAGGGGACTGTCATGTTGTATTGGTGTACAATAGATGGAGAGATGCAAGGGGGTTCTGTCAGGCTGTATGGGACTACACACTTATGTGTACAATCGGGTTTTAGAGCTGCTACAACAGCCTTGACAGCAGCTATATGAAGTGTAGGTCTGTTGTTGCACAACAGGTTGTGCACAGACCTGATATGGTCTGAGATGAGATGTTATCTGATTAGTTTAGTTAGATAGTTAATGAGTTAGTCAATGTTAGATGTTAAGTTATGTTAGTTAGTGTTATTAGTTGATATTAGCAACATCTAGTTAATGATGATAGTTAGTAGTGTTAGATGTTAAGTTAGTTAGCATTGTTAGTTGTTAACTGTTAGTAAGTTAGAGTGATATGAGAAGTTAGTTCATATCAAGTATAATAGATATACATGTTAGTTAGTTATGAGATGAGTTAGTATATATATGTTAGTATATATATACAATAGTTAGTATATGTTAGTATGAGTCTAATATTAGTTCTAGTCACCTTGAGTTATACCAAGGTAATACTAAGGTATTGGTTTAGTTCTAGGTATTGGTAGTGGATGTCAAGAGGATAGCTAGGTAATGATACCAATATGGCTCAAAGCCAAGGTAATCATATAGAATTAATATTAACTATAGGGTAACTAGTATATAATGTATTATTGTGTATCTTGTGATACTATATTAGGATACTCTAATATCCTGATATAGCTAGTATAGCCTAGATAAGTAGTGTATGGACCCAATAACCTAGATATGGACTCATATAACCTAGAAATAGCTAGTTTGACCAAGTTTGACTAGTTTGACCTAGAGTTGACCTAGTATGACCTAATAATGGCCTAGAACATCATATTTAGTATATTTTAGCATGTTTATCATTCATTACATCCATTGACATAATTATTCATATATAGGATTGTGTGATACCAGCTTGAGCACCGGGTTACATCATTTGCTCAAGACTAAAGACGAGTACATTCTCTGACAGTTTTTTGGTTATGATATCTTCTATGTTTCTTGTATTTAGTGTAGATATTCTTGACTTCTTGATACATGGTTACACGGATTGGTATTTTTCGGACTCCGTCATGGGTTATTATTCCTGGTAGTTCCTGGCGTATCCTGTACATGCCCTGTTGTTCCTGTACATGTATAGGCACTGATTCCTAGGGAGACTAGCTAACTTCTCAAAGAATCCCGTGTCATAGCGTGCCATAGTTGGATCCACTATACCAGTTAGGGGCGGAGAGTGTTAGTTAGATATGTTATCATATCCATCATGTACAAGTATTTATGTATAAGTACCATATTAGTGTTAATCATATACCTCACATATAATTAGCAAGGCCATGATTCCTGTACAAGTTCCCAAACCGATCACATATCGAAGCTAGTACTCACTCACGTAGTTAGTAGTATTTTTCTGACTCTTGTATATGATGCTCATCTCTCTTATATTACTTACAATATTTCCATATCCTGTATATTTCTTGCATATACTCTATTTATTTTGTATATTCTCTCTATTTATAGTTACATAGTCTTTATCATTTATATGGAACTGCTGTTAGAGGTGTGTTTCCCTACAATCCTGATTGGATATATTTTTTAGATAATTTAGATGACAGGTATCCTACACACTATGGACCTTAGGACGTAGTTTGTGTAGAATTGGAGACAGTGGCCTAGGAGAAGCCGATACCTGGAGATGATCAACTAGTAGCAGTTAGTTAGATTATTGTATTGGATATGTCTCAGTTAGACATTTTGGCATGTATTATTTTTTTAAGACCATTGTGTTGAGATTAGACTATTGGATTTGGACTTGTGATGTATTGTGACTCTTTATTCTCTTCTTCTATTTCATATCGTGCCTTTATCTTTCTTTAGTTTTATATTATGATTGAGTATTGATTATCATTATCATATATCATATTGTTCCTCCATTTGGAGTTGAGATGCCATGACAGGTACATTATATATATTGTGTGATATGTTTAGATAGTATTGATAACGTAGACATCGTTCTACTATCGATACTACGACGTGGACTGGACGTACCCATGTACTCATGCCCCTACACCGAGTGCGGGTCGTGACATCACGTGTCTTAGTTTCTCAGCCGTAGGGAGTGCCACCAACAATTCATTGTCACCATCCGATACCATGGAGGGTATCACGGCTAGAAAGTCCGCATCGGGAACCACCTCCTCCTTTGAGAAAAGGGCATAGTAATATCTGGCCGCAGCTTCTTGGATACGGCTTTGCTCATCTAGAAGATTACCTCCTTCATCATGAATATGAAGGTCAACATCTTTATTCTGCCTCTAACGCAAGCATAGAAATATTTTGTTTGTTTTCCCCTTCAATGTCCCAGGTGACTCTTGTTTTTTTTCTCCAGAAGTCTTCTTCAGTCTTGAGGCAGTTTTTCAGGTTTGCCCGAGCCAGGTTAAGCACTGCTCTGTTATGCGGGAAATAATTGCTAGCCTAACAAGATTTCTCCTGGCCTATGTCATCCTCCACCTTGCGTACATCCTGGAAGATATCGCCAAATGTTCTTTGACTCCAACTAGAGAGAGCACGCCTAGTCTCCTTCTGCTAGAGAGTCATCTGGATTAGGGGTTGTCATGAGTTTTCGAATGCCAGGCTCCTTCTACCACTCCCAAAAATCTTTGATGCTGAACCCAAAGATTTAGGAATCTGAAGATTTTGATAGGATGTCCAGATCGAAGGCATACCTCCACAAGCAACGGAGCATGGTTAGATTCGGTGGAGTTAAGATGTGTCAAACGAGTATCCGGGATAATGTTCGACCATTGGAAATTCACCAGACCCTGTCCAAGCGAGAACGCTGACGACACTCCCCCTCTTGCATGTTACACAAGGTAAATGTACTGCCCGAGAATCTAATGGACCGAAGACTCGCCTCTAGGATGAAGTCGGCAAATTCGTGTATAATTGAGGATGTAGGCGAATTGCCACCCTCTTTCTCTGATGCCTTAGTGATCACGTTAAAGTCTATACTACAAACCCATAGGATGTCCGGATGCTTGGATTGAATACGCAGTAATTGATCCCAGAGTTGTCAACTCTCTCCCTGCGAGCAGCTGCCATGCACCACAGATAGAATAGAATACTGAGCCAGAGTGGAGTGCTCAACACTAACAGTGAGGACTTGCTCGAAATCGTTGATGAGACTGATGCTAACATCATTTTATAGAAGATCCATATGTCTTTACCTCTTGCCACTCCCGTAGAGAATCCCCGTTGTATTTGAATATGATACAATTTCTTAACCGATGTTTTTGGCTCGATAATTGCCAAAACAGAAGTTGTGTGCATCTTACAAAGATATTTGATACGTCTAAAGGTAGGTTTCTTAGTCACCCCCTCACGTTCCATATGATGATCTTAATCATTATGGGGGGGGGTGCTGGGAGGACGCTTCCTTAGCTGCAAATCTGAGGATCATGGGTTCGGAGGAATGATCCTTCTTTTGTTTGCCTTTATGATGTTATCTCCTGGCTATAGCGCACCGCAGGATGGTAGCTGAGTCCTCTACACTACTTCCGGTAGAGTCCTCAATCGGCTGAATATACTCGATGTCGTTGATCTCCGCCAAAACTCCATACGTGTTAGTGGCCAAAGGGCCCAGTTGTGCCTCTACAATGACCACTCCTTCAGATATGAGGGAAATCGATTCTGTATCTATGTTCTGTAAATATTCCTCTGGGTTAGACATGTCTCCATTCACCTGGTTTAATACATGTTTCTTCATGTTAACCTTTGATACCTCCATCATAGCCATATCCAAGGTATCGTGCTCAAGAATATCATGAGAAGGATCAGTTCTCACCACCATCTCCCTGACTAATGCACCCAAAAACCCCTTGTGCTGGTATATGCACCCCCAGGTTGGTCTGCTGATCTTGTATCTCCTTTCCACTCCCAAAGCTTGGTGTTATCGCTAATTGAGCGTCGTTCATGGAGCCCATTTGTGTTGCTTTTGCCCATGCCTCTTCTTGCCCTTCCCAGATTTATTGGGCCCGACGTCGCAAACTCCTTCTGTTGTTGTAGGCTCCTTATCTTTACTATGTGGTCCCAGGTCTGTGTTTATTAACAACCTTTTCTGAGTAGCTGATGCCTCTACATTCTTTTTCTTGCATACAGATGATGAATGTCCCTGGTGAAAGCAAAAATCACAATAAGATGGGTGATCTTTATATTCAATAACCTACCAAAACTATCTCAGTCCGGAAGTTCCACTCTAACACTAGCAGGGTACGGTATGCTCGTGTCCATTTCCACACATACTCTAGCCCTGTTCAACCCGATAAACTCTGTAGTTGCCCTGTCTTGCATGAGAGGCTTTCCAATTCCTTGAGCAACAAGGAAAACAACAGACTTTCCTGTTCACTATAGTGCCATTTTTTCAAACCTTTGCTTCTCAACAAGAAGAAAGACCTTGATACAAAATCATTTCTATCTTGATCTTGAGACTAGGTCAATTTAAAGGGATGGGGATTGATACGAACCTAAATGGAGGAGTTTATTTCAGTATCAGCCATACTAGTATCATATGTGAAGATGGCTAAGATCCAGAGTATTGCTCCAGTGAGGAGAAGAAGTAGTTTAAATACATAAGCTCAGTCCAGTAGTAGCAGTAGCCATTCACTTATGTAATTCATTCTAGCAGCTCACTCTGGTTTATGACACAACACAACGAACGTCAGCCCTATCTCCTGGTGTTCGCATTCATGACACAACGCCAAGGTAGCCAGTAGCATCGGCAACAACAACATCAGCTCGGGCATACCAGCCGCGACAGCAGCAGCAAAAGCGATTGGGAGCCCCAGTCGGATATACATTTATGGCAAGGGAGGCCATATGCGAGATATATGTAGGAAAGCACACGGGTTGTTCATGCGATGTGGTAGTCCAGATCATCGGATTGCCAAGTGTCATTTGATGCAGAGGATTGAAGGACCGGTGTAGCGATTTGCATTACCCGTACCAGGAGCAGCTCAGAATATAGTGTAAGCCCCCTGATTTTTCAAAAAAAAATTATTTGGATTTTTTACAATTTTCTATAATTTTCTAGGATTTTCAAGAATTTATTTTAGATTCAAATATAATTAAAAATATCCCAAACTTTTATTTTAGGTTCTAAATAATAAAATATATTTTCTAGAAATTTTTGGGAATTTTTTGATTATTTTTAGCATTTATTTTGAGTTAATTAAGGAAAACTGAATTAAAAACTAATTTCTGAAAAAGAAAACCCAAAAAGGAATTATTTCTGCCCAGTCAGCAAACAGGGGGCCCACCTGTCAGCCTCCCGCAGCAAACAGTGTCGGGCCCGCCTGTCAGTGACCGCGGGGTGGGTGCAAGCCGAGCCGAGCCGACCTCGAGCCGAGCCGACCTCGAGCCGAGCCGAGTCAGAGTTCGACTCGGACTCAGCTGAGCCGAGCCGCATCGAACTGTGACCATCCGATTTGGGCGGGCAGCGTTGGATGGCTGCCACGTGTCAAGATCTGAGCCGCGGCTGCTTTCTCTCTCCTCTATATATATATTAGTTTAGTTATTTATTTTTAGGGTTTTTCTTTAGCCGAATTTTGGAGAATTGCCATCTAGGGTTCCTTCATCTTCCAGAAGCCATTGCGCATAGCTCCGGACTCCAAACGAGGCCTAGTTTCTTGCGTTAGAACGATATTGAGGTTATATTTCTGATTATATAATTTGTTCTACGAAATTATGAGTATTAAATTCTGAAAAATTCGTAGAGCACAGCATGTCCGAAAATAGACGTGTTTCAATGTTTTCGCGATTTCGGGAGAACCAGGAATCAGAATCATGAACCGTTTAAAGTTTCGGAAAGCTAATATAGAGATCATGGACATATATTTTTCCCATAATTTAATTCAATGTATTTTCATACTGTTAATTCTGTAGAACTTCTAGGTTAGAATTTAACCATCGGTGCACGATACGAAACTTGTATGTGCCATAATTCTCAAACGAATTTAAATTCGGATGAGCCATAAATTCCAGCATATTTTGGATGTTGAAATCTACAGGAAATCATGCATGAAAGTTGAGTTTGTATCGGTTGACTTTTTGGTCAATATATCGCCTCGATTTGCGTGCCATGAGTCTCGAGTTGATAAAATTCAGTTCCTTTGGACAAATTTTAGGAATTAACCTAAAAATCAGAATAATAAGATTAAAATAGGATTTTAGAGTAATTATTCCAGAATTAAATAAGTTAAAATAAATTATCTTTTGACATGGTAAATTGTAATACATAGGCTATTTGGACTGTGACTTGGACTCTGATTCATACCAGCAGCAGGACCCCAGGTAAGTGTACCTTGCCAAACTCTGTAGTATTGTTACATATTTTCCTTGCTTCATTATATTGCTGTGCATGCTTAACCGAGGACCGTGTGACGTACTTAGCGTCCGATTATTAGTCGGGTGCCAACACCGTACGCGGTGTTGTGTATTGTCATTTAGAGATGGACATTCGTGATCCCCTTTACATTCTCGTACTTGTCTTACCAAGTACATCATAACCCAGGACACTTGACACTATTTATGAGACAGAATCTTCCTGAGATATTCATGGTAATTCTGTATAGGATACAGGATTGACATAGACATTATATTCTTAGATATTACATGACTTGTGCATTAGATATGATTGTGTGTGACATGGACATGAGGCATCATGGACATGAGACGTATGATTACATTGGGTGGGGAGAGACACACAGGCTACAGGTTGATTATATATATTATGACGGCGTCTTAGTCTCTCTCTGAGCTAGACAGCTGACGGTGTCTCAGTCTCTTGCTGAGCTAGACCACCACATGATATCACTACTACCGGCTCCCCGACACAGAGCTTGTAGTGGCTTCAGCCTGAGTTCTAGTGCTGCTCTCATCTTGCATATCACTTAGCTGGTTATTTAGTGTTTTCCTATTGTTTCATTTATTGCTGGAGAGACACACAGGCTACAGGTTGATTATATATATTATGACGGCGTCTCAGTCTCTCTCTGAGCTAGACAGCTGCCGGGGTCTCAGTCTCTCGCTGAGCTAGACCACCATATGATATCACTACTACCGGCTCCCCGACACAGAGCTTGTAGTTGTTTCAGCCTGAGTACTAGTGATGCTCTCTCTTGCATTTCACACAGATGGTTACCTATTTTGCCTATATTTACTCATTTATTCTCTGTACTGCTTATATTTTGGCTTGTATTATCTTGTACCTTGCTATGTCCCCTGAGGACCTGGATTCGGATTATGTCTCCAGGATTTGAGGACGAGATTTATCCCGAGGTATACGGGACCGCAGTAGGAGCTGACCCAGGAGCTGTACCGCCATCCGAGGACGAGGTGTTAGCTGAAGACTTTTCCTGAGCATCCATGTTTCATGCTCAATATTTATTTATTTCAGTCATTTATATTCTGGTCTGTTGAACCATTGTATTAGATTTTATCGGGTTGTTCCCCGAAGCACTTTGTGGAGACTGGTTGATGATTTACATTCCTTATATTCTGTGGAACATAGTTTATATCTTGTGTGGATGAGATTAGTTATGCTTTGTTGTCGTAGACTTTATTTTACAGCTTAAGTATGCCCTGATGGATCCATTAAATTGGGCTTGTCCATCAGTGTGTGCTGTTGGCCATTGCCACGTGTCTAGTCCCTCGGTATTTTGGGACTGGGGCGTGACATATAGGGCCAGTATTGGCAATCAGGCCTTTGGCTTAGCGTCTATTGCAGACATAAAGTCAGATGTATAATCAATAATAAAATTAGCAATATGGGAGTAGATGCCATAACTGCATATCAAGGGAGGCAGCAACAAGGAGCACAGCAAGACCAAGGGCGAGCTTTTACTTTATCTCTGGAGGAGGCCTAGGCATCAGGTAACGTGGTGGTAGTTAACATTTTTGTTACATCTTCTCCTGCCATAGCATTATTTGATTCAGGAGCATCCTATTCATTTGTATGTGCACGATTTGTGACTCGTATTGGATTAAAGTTTGAACATTGCCAGGGAAGCTGAATATACTTACTGGTAATGGTCTCGTAGGAGTTAGTAGAGTGTGTTTAGCATGTCCAATCATAGTATATGGGTATTTATTACCTGCAAGGTTGATCGAGTTCCCTTAAGGTAACTTCGATGTTATTATAGGCATGGACTGGTTGAGAGACAATCATATGACAATAGATTACCATAGGGGTAGAGTGTTGTTTAACATCCCGGGCAAGGAAGAGTTTATCTTCAATAAAATAATGAAGGACCAGCGTGAAGGTGGCATTGCAGCAGTAGTAGGAGTTGAAGATAAGTTTTCTAGAATAATTAAAGAATTTTTTGACATATTTCTAAAAGAGCTTCTAGGATTACCCCTAGTAAAAGAAGTAGAGTTCTGCATAGAGCTAAAGCCAGGAGCAGAACTAATTTTTAACAAAGTCTATCAGATGTCACCAATGAAACTCAACTAGCTATATCAACATATGGAAGAACTGAGGGGAAAAAAGTTTATTCGAGCTAGTGGATCACCATGGAAAGCACCAGTGGTTCTAGTAAATAAGAAGGATGGGTCAACACGATTGTGTATCGATTATAGGCAGTTGAATGCAGTAATAGTGAAGAACAAGTATCCATTGCCTAGTATTGATGACTTATTTGATTAATTGAGTGGGACAAGAGTATTTTCCAAGATAGATCTTTGATCAGTATAATATCAAATAAGTGTCTAGGAGCAGGATATACCAAAGATATCATTTCGATCTCGATATGGGCATTACTAATTCTTAGTTATGTCATTCGGATTGACTAATGCACCAGCAATATTCATGGATTTGATGAATTATATCTTCATGACATACCTAGATTAATTTGTAGTAGTATTCATAGACGACATTCTTGTCTACTACATCAGTACAGAAGAGCATGAAGAACATCTTCGAAAGGTATTACAAGTTCTAAGGGAACATCATCTATATGCTAAACTCAGTAAGTATGAGTTCTGGTTAGATCATGTGTTATTCTTGGGGCACATCATCTCAGGAGCAGGAGTATTAGTGGATCCCAAGAAGGTTGAAGCAGTAGAGGATTGGCCAGTCCCGAAGACAATAGTAGATGTACAAAGTTTGTTGGGATTAGCGGGATATTAGCGGGATATTACCAATGACTCGTCTGACCCGCAAGAAGGTGAGGTTTGTTTGGACGATATAATATCGAACAATATTTGAGAAGTTGAAGGATAAGTTGATATCAACACCGATCATTACACTTCCACTAGGATCAGGAGGATTCACAGTTTATTATGACGCATCTGGAAAAGGGCTTGGGAGTGTGTTGATGTAATACAGAAGGGTGATAGCTTATGCGTCTCGGTAGCTTTGAGATCACAAGAATAATTATCCCACACATGATTTGGAATTAGTAGTAGTAGTGTTTGCACTCAAGTTATGGAGGCATTACCTATACGACGATCGGGTGGAGATATTAACAGATCATAAGAGTCTGAAGTACATATTCATCTAGAAGGACTTAAGTATGAGGTAGATGAGGGGGCTAGAATTGTTTGGTGATTAAGATATTGCACTTCAGTATCATCCAGGCAAGACAAATGTGGTGGCAGATGCTCTAAGTAGAAGGGGCAGTACATTCGTCCTGACCACTCAGAAACATATTCTAGAAGATCTTCAAGAGATGGGCATCGAGGTAGTATAACCTCGAGATATAGGAGTGTTAGTCAGTCTTCAGATACAGTCAACTTTGGTGGAGAGATCAAGTCATCTCTAGTAGAAGATTTCCAGATTCAGAAGCTTCAGACATAATGTGAGTCAGGTCTCAAGAAGGAATTAAGGATTCATGAGGATGGAACACTCAAATTTGGAAACCATCTTTGTGTGCCAAATGGAGATATCCTACAAGAAGTGATAACCGAGGCACACAGTTCCCAATATTTTATTCATCCTGGAGGCACGAAGATGTACCATTATATCAAGCAGCATTTCTGGGGGAACAGAATAAAAAAAGAAATAGCCTGGTTCATTTTAGGATGTCTCATGCGTCAACAAGTGAAAGCAGAGCAACAAAGACCCGTAGGATTATTACAACCACTGTCTATTCCAGAGTTGAAGTGCGAACACATTATGATGGATTTTTTTATCGGTTTACCTATATCCCTACTGAACGTGATACAATTTGGGTGATAGTTGATCGACTCACGAAAGTGGCACATTTTTTTTCCTTCCGAGTAGGGATATTTTCTTCTCTTCCGAGTAGGGCAGTCCACAGAGCAGTTAGCAGAGATGTATATACGGCAGATAATGAGGCATCACGGAGTTCTGACAAGTATAGTATCAGACCTTGATATGCTTTAGATCTCATTTTTGGAGAAGTTTGCATGAACACTTAGGTACCAAGTTGAGATTCAGAACTACGTATCATCCCCAGACAGATGAGCAATCAGAAAGGACAATTCAGACTTTGGAAGATATATTGCGGGCATGTACCTTAGACTTTGGTGGGTCTTGGGAAGATCATCTTCATTTAGATTCGGGGTTTATGGAAAGCTTTGTCCGTGATATATGGGACCGTTCGATATTCTCGACAGGGTAGGGGATGTTGCTTATCATCTTGCCCTTCCGCTTTCTCTTCGTGAAGTGCATGATATATTTTATGTGTCTCAATTGTGTAGTTATGCCCCAGATCTCAGTCATATTCTAGACAATTCTGAGTTAGTCATTGGTAGCGACTTAATTTACAAGGAATAGTCCATGTCCATTTTGGATCAGAGAGAGAAGGTACTCAAGAACAGGACTATTCACCTTGTTTGTGTTTCTTGGGGTCATCACTCTTTCTGGGACTCGACGTGGGAGAGCGAGTATGATATTCGATATCGGTACCCGCACCTATTTGACTCATAAGGTATATTCTGTTCGTATGCCTTCACATCTTTTCTTTCCATGATTAGCAAGCACTCATGTGAGATGATGTTGCTTTGCTTCCTTATATGTGTTGATATATTTGCTTATATGTAGGTGTAGGTTGCTTGTAGTTAGTTTGTTGCTTCTTTTAATATCTCTAGCTAGCCTTGAGCTTGAATTTCGAGGACAAATTTTTTTTGAGGTGGGTAGAGATGTCACTCCCCGTTCCTAATATATATATTTGGAACGTACTCTTATTTGCTGACGTGGTTGTCAGGTTGGTTGGAGGCCAGACTATTTTCTTGTTGAATTTTTTTCTTGGTTTATTATGAGATTGGGGCTTGGTCATGACTTGAACCATGGGTCAAGTGAACCTAAAACCTTCCTATATATAAACCAAAACACTCTCTCTCTTCTCATTATTTCCTTTCCATTCAATCTCTTAGGTTTTCTCTCCCACGTAGGCAAGTACATCTTGCACCAGAGGAGAACCATGGATTTATGTATGCTTGTAGTTCTTAATATTTCCTGCTATTTCTAGCTTATGTTGTTGGGACTAAGCACCCCCTTCATTTTAGTACACTACCAAAATATAATAAAATAGCGACGTTTTAGCGACGTCGAAGTAAAACGTCCATAATATTAAAGATTTCAGCGACTCCAAATATTAATGTCGCTATAAGTCGCTGTTTGGCGACATATAGCGACATTTAGCAACTATAATTCAGTTTTTAAAAGAATAGTCGCTATAAGGTCGCTAAACGTCGACCTGAGTTTTATAATTTAGCGACGTTTAGCGACGTATTTAGCGACGTTTATATTTAGCGACGTCTACAACGTCGTAAAATATTTTTATTAGCGATGTCATAATTTGACGTCGCTAAACATCCCTAAAATTTCAATATAGGTTTCGATTCTGATTCCCCCCTTATGTCGAAATCTCCCAAATTTTTAAAACCCGCCCCCCTCTTCCCCCCCCTCTCCGGCGACCGGCGTCCTCCACAGCGGCCTACTCCGGCGTCCCCCTCATCCTCCTTCTCCTCTAGGTAAACCCTAACTCTCTATCTCTCTCTCTCTCTCTCACACACACACACAGGATACGACATGACACTGACATAGATATGACACACACATACGTGACACACATGACAGACACTGACACAGACACGATACACACACACGTGACACTAACCCTAACCCAAAACTTATACAGACACGACACACACATGACAGACACGACACATACGTGACACATACGACACACACGTGACAGACATGACACACACGTGTCACGACCCGCACCCGGTTTAGGGGCGCGAGAGCGTGGGTACGTCCAGCCTACGCCGCAGCATCGGCGGTAGAACGCTGTCTAGGTCGAGTACTATCTAAACAATCTCACGCTAGTATCCAACTCCATAAGGAGACTCGGATAATACTATAAAAATATTAACAACATACTCAATCACAACTACAGCACGATAGGAATTTGAAGAAATAAAAGAATACAACACAAGTCTAATGACAACATAATCATACCTGCAAATCCTTAACTTCCAATCCCCAAGTGTGTCAGAAACCAGTCTACTAAGGTCACAGTCTGGAAAAATATTTTCCAGTCAGGAAGGAGCAGAGTACATCTCTAAATAGCAGTTCTATATAAATGACATAAACTATGTAGCAGTTCTAGATGAAAATATACCAGATGCATGTATAGGTACGAGAAATGTACAATAAAAGAAATACTGAAAATGCTGTAAGTAACTGCAGGAAAAGAAACAATATGTCCATGAGCAAGAAACCTATGACTAAGTGTGTGAGTACTAGCTTTAACATGTGATCGGCTTGGGAACATGATCAGGCTGGTTACATGTGATTAGCTATGATTCACGAAGGTCAGGCTAACCGTTGGTTAGCTATGATGCATGTAGAGGTCAGGCTAATCACACGTAACAGCTATGAGGCACGGAGATGGTCAGGCCGCACCCGACGTGAGATGTGGGGTGAGCTATGATGCATGAAAAGTTGGGTATGATCACATATCTACACTAAAATACTCCCCACCCCCGACTGGTATAGTAGATCCAATCATGGTACGCTATGGCATGGGATTCCCTAGGAAGGTAGCAAATCTCCCCGGGAATCAGTGTCTGTACATGCACAAGATAACAAGGGAAACAAGTCTTGTACAAGCTACACCATGACTAAGGAATAACATCTCATGACGAGATCCGTGTATACCAATCCGTGTAACCAATGTGTCAAGAACATGGATATTTACACTAGATACAGTGAACATAGGAGATATGATAAATTAGAAACTAATCAGAGAATGTACTCGCCTTGGGTCCTTAGCTGGTGAAAACCGATGTCCTGTTCCAGAGTACCGTCTGGAGGAACCAACAGTCCTAAAAATATTTCAAATACAACATTGGCATCAGATGCTATACTACACACACAATCAAATACCTAACTCAGGGCTAAGCCTGGCATGGAACTCAGTCAACTAGGGTCATCTAGTTAGACAGACATCTATAACACATTATACCTAGTTAACTAACATTAACACCTACACTATTACTTGCACCAAAATAAATACATATACAATATATATATATACCATTTAATTCATGCATAATATATATATATTTAGGTTGAACAATATATTTACCATATATATTAATTTTATATCTATAAAATATGCTAAGTAGGTTTACAAATACATAAATATACATATACCAATTTACTTATACTAGAATACGTAGTTATATATATATATACCAATTTACATATATTATATACAGGTAAATATACCAAATTACATTTATATATATATATATATAACCAATACAACATATATATATATACATACATATACCATTACGAAAATATAAATCTACATACATATATATTTACCAAAATACGTATTAAATTAATATGTATATTACCAATATATTTTTATACCAAATTACATACCTATATATATGTTTATACATATACACATTTTTATACCAAAAATAAGAATTATACTATATACAATTTTAGAATTTACGTAAAAGTCAATATATTTATGCATCTATAGTAAATTTGGTCACCAGCCCCAAATAAACAATTTTGAACTAAGTTTTATTATTGAAATTATTTCTTAAATAATAATATAACCCAAAACTTATTATTTTTGTTCACACAACCAAATCCTTTAAAATAAAACTAAACTATTTACTACTGATTAAAATTTAAATTCCTGATTAACAAATTAATTAACTAATTAAGAAATAATTAACTACCCTAATTACATGAAATTTCTATACTAATTACATTAATTTACTAGACTAATTATAAATTCAATTAACTAATTATATAAAATAAACTAATTATATAAATAACTAATTATATAAAATAAACTAATTTTATGAATTAATTAACTAATTATGAATTAATGAAACCAATTTTGAGTTAATTAAACTAATTATAAATTTATTAAACTAATTATTAATTAACTAAATTAATTAATACATCCCTAATTATATTAACTAAACTCTAGGTCACAGAATAGAAGAAGAAAGGGGCGGAGGCTCACGATGGGGTTCTCGTCGGCGCGGCGCGGGGTTCGCCGGGGTCGGCGCGGGTACTCGGCGGAGCTCGACTCGAGGAGGCGGTCGGCGGACCGGGTCGAGACGGCGGCGATCGAAGCTTCGGCGGCGACTGGATCTTCTGCGGCGGGGCTCGACTCGAGGCGGTGGCGTCGCTCGGCTCGAGGCGGTGGCGTCGCTCGGCTCGAGGCGGCGCTCGATTCGAGGGGCGGCGCTCTGTCCGAGGAGGCGGCGGTCTGTTCGAGGAGCGGCGGCGTCGCTCGAGAGCAGCGGCGGCTTCGAGGCGGCGGTGGTCGAGATCTGCTGCAGTCGAAGCTCGGCGGTGGTCGTCGTTCTCCTCGTCGGCGGTAGATCCAAGCCAGAGCAGCACAGGACGTGGCGACGATGTCGGCTCCGGTGAGGACAGCGGCTGATGGGCGACGCAGGGTCGACGCGGCGGTCGTCGACTCGACGTGGGGTGCTCGACGCGGTGAGGCGTGGCCACCGGCGGTAGATCTAGGTTAGGTTTAGGGTTTGGATGTCTGTGGATGAGTCGGGGTCGTGTCCGGGGCTGGACACGGTGGGTTTGAATGTACCGTGGACGTGTCCGGGTGTTGGACACGGAAAAACTGGTTGTAATATTGTAACCGGACACAGGAAATGAATGGATACGGTGGGACACCCGGGGTCGGACCCGAGGCCATCACGGCTGACACGGTGATGCTGGACACACGGACACGAGCACACAAAAAAATGGTGGTGGCTTCGGCTTCGTGGGGATTTGTGAGAGCTAGCTAGGGTTTCTAAGGAGTTGTGATAAGGGACTTAAATAGGGAGAGATGGTGTGGAATAAAGGGTGCGGGTTGGCCCAATAATGAATGGCCCAGATCATAATTAAACGGGTTTTTTATGTGGGGAAAAGAGGGTGTGAAGGCTAGTTAATGGGAATGGCAACTTGTAAAAATAAAAATAAAGATTATAATTTCAGAAAATGTTTTTAGGAAAGCTAGCTAATTTCCAATTAGCTACTAATTAGTACATTTTGCAAAATCTT
The DNA here is from genome assembly GCA_036927795.1 of Iris macrosiphon. Classification (NCBI taxonomy): domain Eukaryota; kingdom Viridiplantae; phylum Streptophyta; class Magnoliopsida; order Asparagales; family Iridaceae; genus Iris; species Iris macrosiphon. Next base: position 2,833,262 of record JAYESA010000002.1, on the reverse strand, counting down.
AGAAAGTATGACATTTATTTATTTACTATCCCAATAAATAAAAATTTATTTTATTTTATCAACTAGTCTTTTAAATAAATATTTAGTTAAAACAATAATTTTTATGATTCAAGCCAATAAATATTTGAAACTAGAAATATATATATATTATTATTTTATTTTTTTTACTTATTTTATAAGAAAGCGACATTTAGGAAAAATAATTTTTATACAAGATTATAAATTACCTTCTGAAACCAAACATTATTCAAAAATCTAATACTGGAATTTCAAGGAAAATATTTCATACATTCGATATTAAGAAAAAATAAAAGTCTAATTATTTCAGAAATTGGAAATCGGAGGTTACACACGTGACACACACGACACACACATGTGACAGACACATGCTCTGTGTTCTTGCTGTCTGCTAGTACAAGCCTTGGCTTGCTGCACTATGCTGAAACTGCACTAGGACTACTCATTGTTGTGCCCTGCTTGCATCTCAGTGCATTGATGCACTACAAACTGTACTTGTTGCTGCTGTTGATCTTCTTTGATGTTGATTGCTCTCACTTGCCACCTCCTTGCTGAGTATACTGCTCAGTGACCGATGCTTCTTGCTACACGGCTGTTGATTGCTCTCACTTATATGACTTCCTAGGTCAGTAGCCAGCTAATTATTGCTTTGTACTTTTCTTATATCAGGTGATCATGGTCCTTTATGGCACACACATATGTAATATCAATATCTAGGCTTAGAAATCAATATTTACCACTATTGTTCAAAACTCAACCTTATAAATTATAAGAGAACCAGATCAATACCTTACTAAAGTTACACATATGTGACACAACACACTTGCTCGGCCATGTCCTACACTTGTACTTTATGCGGTTCATAAAATATTCACTAGTTGAAGAGGATACTATAAGATCTCAATATACTTGCGCAATTTTATATTTGTTAAGTTACTTAATACCTAGGTCAAACTTAACCACATAAATATTCATTTTAGATATATGAATAGTTACAAAGATGCAAATATATGGGCATGATCTCATACCTAGATCACAAGCAAATATATGGGCATGATCTCATACCTAGGTCAAACTCTATGTCTGTGTCAAACTGTGACATAGATTTTATCTACTAATCATATGTTTAATATGTACCTTTGTAGTTTGTACATCACAAAATTACTACTGAGGGAGTTAGTTAAGCAAGAAGGTGTGGGAGTCCAGTTTAGTTTTCTTAGTGTAGTTTAATTTATTTGATTCCAGTTTTTCGGTTTATCGACTTTGATTTCTCAGTCGTTATCAGGAAAAAAATTGTGTCATGTCATAATTATAGTTTTCTCATGGCTGATATGTCATGTCGGAAACATTAAACTTGTATCAGACACATCCCGTACAATCCTAAAAATACTAGGACACCACCAAAATAGGTTCCGTGTTGTGTTGTATCAGTCACAGTGATACATAGATTAGTATCCGTAAATAATCTGCTGACTACTTTCATATATAATTGAGTACTAGTTCTAATAGAGAGTTGACATAAGATTGGCCCAAGCAATCACATAAAAATATGCTAAATTGTGTTGAAATAAAAGGTTATAAGTTTATGGATAATTAAGTATCAAACAATGGAAAATTTTATAACATATAATAGTAATAACTGATTCTTTATGTGTGCCATAAAGAAGGTAGAATATCACAATACAGAACAATATCTAGAATATATTTCACAAGTAGAAACAAGTGCTGATAAGTATATATGCACACTGAAAACTGTGAACTGCTCTCCCTAGTGACCCGAGCTCACTCAATCACTCAAACAACCATACTTGAAGGTAGCAGTGAGTATCAGTGCATGTACTGTATTTAACGATGAATATATATGCTAGGACTAGAAGTATCAGTACATGTACTGTATTTAACGATGAGTATATACTTGAAGGTAATTATATATTCATTTTTGCTGTAGAAGTATCTAGAAATGGATATGAATTACTATCTGCATCATCGTTCGTGGATGTACAACCGTCATCCTGATGACATATCCGGTGTGCGGGATAAATTTATTGAGGGTGTACAACAGTTCCTGCAGTTCGCCAAGGCGTTCCTTCAGTACATGGACGATACCAAAATTAAGTGTCCATGTGTGAGATGTCATAACTTGAAATATCATCCAGAAGTGGAAGTCACATATCATTTGTACTCGAAGGGTTTCAAGCCAAATTACTATCAGTGGACTGAGCACGGAGAACTTGTATCTTTAGCATCAAAGTCGGAGCCTTATGTGGAGCCATATATGGATGTCCACGACCACGCTGTTTACGACGACGGGTGGGTGAACATGGTTTTTGATACGTCGGGGCCTAGTTTAGATCCGGACAATCATGATGCAACTGAGGAGGCACCGAATACCGATGCTGCAAAGTTCACGGAGTTGTTGGAGAATGCAAGGACTCCATTATATCCTGATTGTGAAGATCATTCACCGTTGGAGGTTGTTACAAGATTTTTAAGCATCGAGTCTAATTTTAACATGTCGCAAGAATGCTATAACCGACTGATGGATTTGATTATAGAGATCTTACCAGAGGATGCAAAGTTGCCTAAAGACTTCTACCGATCTAAGAGGATGGTGAGATCGCTATGGATGGGATATGAGAAAATTGATACATGTCACAACGGGTGTATGTTGTACTACAAAGACGATAAGGATAAAGATGCGTGCAGATTCTGTAGTGTTGATCGCTACACGGCTACTGGAAGAGGAAAGTCTGTCGGTAGAAAGAAGCCTACCGATTTGATGCACTACTTGCCTTTGACGTCGCGGTTGCAGAGGATGTTTATGGTGAATAAGACTGCAGAAAACATGAGTTGGCACATGCAGAAATAGATCGAAGGAATATTGGATCATACATCCGATGGAGAAGCATGATAGCACTTTGATCGAGAGTATCCAAATTTTGCTTTGAATCCGCGTAATGTCAGATTGGGGCTCTCCTCCGACGGTTTTATCCCATTCAAACTTTTGGGCTCCCAGTATTCGTGTTGTCCTGTGATCATCACTCCTTATAATCTACCGCCTTATATATGCATGAAGACTCCGTATAGTTCCTAACCGTTATTATCCCGGGTTCGAATAATCCAAAGAGGAACATCGATGTATATTTACAGCATTTGATAGATGAGTTGAATCAGCTGTGGAAAGTAGGTGCCAACACGTACGATATTTCCAGAAAGCAGAATTTTCAGATGAGGGAAACACTTATGTGGACCATCAACGACTTTCCAGCATATAGAATATTATCGGGATGGAGCACTCATGGTCCACTCTCATGTTCGTATTGCATGGACCATACTAAGGCTTTCTATTTGAAACACGGAGGCAAACCATGCTTCTTCGATTATCATCGACAATTTCTGCTGAAGGATCATCAGTACTGGAGGAACAAGAATGCTTTTTATACGGGCATGTAGAGAAGGCCAATCCACCGCCAAGGTGGCCCGGATACACAATATGGAAGAAGGTAAAAGATTTACCAAGTGCTGTCGAAGAGCCTGCTAAGGGGTACAAGTGTGACGGATTTGGTCGCACCCATAACTGGACGAAGAGGAGTATATTCTGGGATCTGCCATATTGGAGCACCAATCTGATCAGACATAACCTTGATGTCATGCATATCGAGAAGAATGTGCTTGAGAACATAACTTAATGGAGGTAAAGGGAAAGACAAAAGATAATCCGAAGGCCAGGTTGGACTTAGAGAAGAAATATGTAGACGTCCTGCGTTGCATTTAATAGAGGAAGAAAATGAAAAGTTAAAGCAGCCAAAGTCAGTTTTATCACTGGAGAAGGAGGATAAAGGGAGACTTTGTAGGTGGATTCAGGGTCTAAAGTTTCCAGACGGGTACATGTCAAACTTGAGAAGATGCGTCGACCTCAAGGAGAACAAACTGGCGGGTATGAAGAGCCACGATTGTCACGTATTCATGGAGAGGTTAATTCCGATTGTATTTCAGGAATTCTTACCGCAGGTCATTTGGGATCCATTAACAGAGCTCAGCATATTCTTCAGAGATCTTTGTTTTACTAAGTTGCTCGTCGATCGTCTAGAAAAGTAAGAGAAGGACATTGCGGTAACACTATATAAGCTCGAGAAGGTGTTTTCTTCTGGATTCTTTGACTATATGGAGCATTTGCCAATTCATCTTTCCTATGAGGCACATATTGGTGGTCCTGTTGGTTATCGGTGGATGTACCCCTTCGAGCGACATCTGAATCACCTAAAGAGAAAGGTAAAAAATAAGGCACGGGTTGAGGGCTCTATTTGTGAAGCTTATGTTCTCGAGGAGATTATAAACTTTTGCTCGACGTATTTCAAACCTCATGTTGCTACTAATAGAACGAGAGCTCCGAGAAACAATGACTGATATAAAGAATCTAATGATGTAATACTCAAAGTATTCAATGCGTCGGAAAAGCCTTCGGGGAAAATAAAGAAGAGATATTTGAATGACGATGAGCTAAGGGCTGCTCAGTTGTATATATTACTCAATTGCGATAAGGATGAAGTGGAGAAGCTAGAGGGGTAAGTAATTAATACGTCTACATTTACATCATCTCAATGTAATAGTATAAGCTACTATTATGCTACTAATCAGCGGTTCCTTCGTTGTTTTTCAGCATATATAATGATGAGTTGAGGTCGGTTAGACCTACATAACAGACGAAGAAGTAGAACAAGAAATGAGATGCCATTTTCCTTCTTGGTTGAGCGCATATGTAAGAAGCTTGGTAATTACTTTTTCTTTCTGCACTTGCATAATAAATAAATTACTATCGCTACTTTGGTATTTAGGTCGATCGTCTAATAACACCCGAGACTGAATCTATTAGAACTCTAGCCAAGGGACCAATTACTACCGTTAAAATATGGCCAAGTTTCTGTGTGAATGGGTTTAGGTTCAAGTCAACAAGTGCTCCGATCAAAGACATCTTTCTGGATCTTAATTCCACGAAAAATAGTTGTTTGTGTATCAAATCTTCGAACTACAAAGACGTCGATCCAGGCAATAATTTCTTTGGTATCTTACGAGAGATTGTGGAGTTGACATATAATTATGGCACAGAACCTGCTAAGATCGTGCTATTCAAGTGTGAATGGTTCGATCCGATTCAAGATCAAGGTTAGAAAATTGACAAGCATGGTCTTATGGATATAAACTACAAGCGTAGATATCAAGGCTACAAACCATTTATCCTATCAAGTTAGCCTCAGCTCATGTACTTCATAACTTATCCTAGACGGGGGACAACGAGGTCAGATTGGTGGGCAGTATGCAAGACTAAAGATAGAAATACCTTTGATATTGACAAAATAGCTTATCAGGAGGACGAGCTACCTCTTATAACAAATATTGTAGATGTGGACTCAACGAAAGTTACTCATTACACGAGTAATAATGTAGAAGATGTAGAATTATTCGAAGAGGAAGACGAAGATAAAGATGAAGTAGATGAAAATGAAGATGAGGAGGAAGAGGAAGAGGAAGAGGAAGAGGAAGAGGAAGAGGAGGACGAGGAAGGCGAACAAGATAAATTTTCTGAAGATGATTAAAAATAAAATATTTTGCCTGTAGAATGTACTATATTTTGACTATAGAATGTACTATTTTGACAAAGATATGTATTATATTTTGACTTTAGAATGTACTATCCATTTAGACTTGTGACACCACTAGTTATTTACTGTACAATTCTATGAATGCTGTAAGATATACATAATATTTTGACTGTAGAATGTACTATATATTTGTGTATTTCTTTATTCATCAAATATTGTTATTAGGTATGACAGGACGACGCGGAGGGTTCGACAGGTCCTGAGGTAGATGGAGTGCTCCTCCGGTACTGCCTACTGTTGGTTCTGGATCCTCGTCACCTAGTACTCCAGTATATCGATCAGTCATATCTCCGACTGCGATGATGTTACTTGGCATCACTTCTGGGACGAGTAGTTCCAGGCCTGATAGTACTCCCTCGTCCAACATTTCTCCTGCTGATGGAACTATGAAGACAGATGAGCATATGGAGGAGGTCGTGCCGACGTTGTTCCAACATCAGCTAGATCCTCCGTGCGCACCTACGGAGGAGACGAGGACAGAGATTTGGGCCGACGGTACAAAGTAAGTCAATTAGATGGTTTAGCATCATATATATCATGTATTTCTTTATTCATTATATATTGACTTTTTTGATCAAAATAATTATCTCTGTATAGATATCGTCCCTCGTCGGTACAGAGACGCCTGGGCCTCTTTCTGAGGAACAACTATGGTGGCCCTTGGATCAACTACTCTGAAGCTCCGGAGGAGAGGAAGGCGTTCTGGTTTACGCACTTCAAGGTAAAAGTATATTATATAAATCCTCTAATTTATGCATATTATATAACTTACTAAATTATTTATTGTAGCAAACGTATTTCTATCCTCCGCACCAGGCCGAGTTGATCGAGCGGATATTTCTTGCCGTTGACGCCAAGCTTATCCGTGATGCTCTGGATGACCAGAAGGCTCATGATCGCGTTGGAAAATCGATCCAAGGTTGGATCATGCTTGAGCAGTGGACTATGATAAGGGCTATATTCGACGATCCGAGGTACAAAGAAAGGTCTGAGAAGGCCAAGGCGGCTAGGCGGAATGCAGCAAAGTGGTGTAGTGGCTCGATTCCGATGACGAAACATTTTTGTCGTTTGGTATATTTTTATTTCAGATATATTATTTTAATATAGGTATGATAAAATGGTAGTAGAAAAAATATTTAATTTTAGTACTAAATAATAAATTTTTAACAGGAACAGAGGGGTGAGGATGCAAACATGGTGACCGTCTTCTTGGCTACCTATCGAAAGGGCAAAAATCTCATTGATGAGAGGGCCTCACAGACCTATGTAAGTATTACTTTACTTTGTATTAATTTTAATATAACTTAGGCAATTATCGAGTATCCAAACTTTTCTAGGCTTTGTATCTTAGGCTGCATGAGCGGGCGACTGCTAGTGCACCTACAGCGGGAGAGGCTGATACTTCCTCGCAGCCCTCTCCAGCTCCGTCGGCGGACGAGATATGGGTGACCACCGCTGGTGGTCTCCAGAGGGGTACGTACTACGATACGTGTCACTACCCAATTCTAAAAATAGGATTTTCTTTTTATTTAATTTGGTAAATTGTGTATTGATCATAAATAATGGTATTTATATTTAATTGGATGCATGTATTTATTTTTATTGGTTGTTTTAGGGTTTTGGCTAGTCTGGACCCATGTCAGACCCAACCAACACCCTTGTCAGACTTATTTATTGGTTTAGAGTAGTTATTTATATTTTAATTAGTTAGTTGGAGTGATTAGGGTTTAGTTAGAATGCTTTTGGAACCCCAAACCCAAATCCTAATTAGCATGACTTGTAGTTAGGGGTATTATGATCTTTGTGTTAGGCTCCCAAACCCTAACCTTATATTTTCTACATGGCCTCCCCCCCTTCCTTTCCATTCTTTCCACTTCATTTTTCCACTCTCCATTCTCCTTCTTTACTTCTCACCCATTTCCAAGTAAGTTTCTTCACCTTCCCTCTCTTCCTTCATTTACTTCCCTCTTTAATGCAAACCCTAACATTTCATTTTCCTCTAAACTAGGTGTGTAGAGCTTAGACTTGGTGTAGAAGCTTGGTTTGGAGGCTTGGAGGCTTGGTATGGTAGTTTCTAGGGTTTTTGGAGACTTTGGCCTTGGAATTCCAACTCCTAAGAGGTAAACCCTAACTTTCCTCTTAGAGATTACTCTAATATAGTGTAATTAGTAGTTTAGAACCTTTCTAGACCTTAGGGCTACCCATGGAAGAAAGTTAGAACTTGTTTGGATAGGTCTGGAGACTTTGACATAGGATTTTGGGTCAATTTTGGGTAAAATCCAAGATTGGCCCATTTTGTGTGTTGCCCTAGGTTAGACGGACCTAGGTAGACGTGCTTGGATGTCTTGAGGGTAGGTACGTGTCCCCGTTCGGACACGTGAGGTCGTATCCCGGAGTTTTGGGCGTTTCGGGCGATTTGGGAGTTTTTTCTTCTCCGTGGGTTCCACGTGCATGTAGAATTTTGCCACGGACCTAGAATCAAAGAGTTAGCATTTTTGTGAGGTTCTAGACATCGATTAGAACTCGTAAGTAAAATTTGGGACCATTTTGATTATATTTGGCGTGTGTTTTGTGAGGTATCGTAAACCGCACTCTACGTGTTCGTCGAAATAACCAAATGTCCATTTTGACTTGGTTTCTAGGTTTTGGGCTTGTGTACGGGTTGGTTTAGCCTTGGAGAGTGTGTATTAGAGTTTTTGAGTTTATATATATATATATATATATATATATATATATATACACAAACACATACCACAACCACACTCAAACACACACACAACCACAAACACCTATACGCACATATATAGGTGTGGTTGTGTGTGTGTTTGAGTGTGGTTGTGGTATGTGTTTGTGTATATATATATATATATATATATATATATATATATATATATATATATATATATATATATATATATATATATATATATATATATATCGAGGGTATCCCGGTATCTCAAAGGGGCAAGTTTGAGGGTTTACTAGCTTAATGAGCTAGTTTTGATCTAGAATTTTAGGGGCACCCTAGTTTGACCTAGAGTTGACCATAATTGTCCCGGTTGACCGCCAAAGTCAACCTTTGATCTAGTTTTAGCCTAGAGTTGACTTTTTGGACCCCGGGTTGACTTTTGACCCAGATTTCACCGGTTTGACCCGTTTGACCTAGAACAACCCTAGAAGCTTGTTTTTAGTTATTTTATATCTGTTTAACTCTTTAGAACCCCATTTAACTTTGCTTTTCGTAATAGATCTTTGCGACGCCAATCCGGATCTCGATCCTCACCAGTTGCTCCGGACGTTAGATGAGTACCTACCTCTGATTATTTCCATTTCATGATAGCGTATATATCACCTGTTCTAGAACTGTTAATACTTGATTCTGACACATTGTTTCATGAGCTGGTACTAGTTGAATCCCGTCATGAGATGTTATCCCCCTTACCGTGTTCAGCGGGTACTCTATCACGTGTATTTCATCATGTACTTCGGGTATTGATTCTCATATGCTTTATGTGCTTCATATGCTCTCGCTTTCATGTGCACGAGTTATTTATCATGTACGTAGCATGTCATGGTTGGATCCAAGAGTATTAGTGGGGAAGGGGAGTAGAAGTTGGTTATGTGATCAAATCTAAATAGTATTCATGTGTATGTCGGTTATGCAACTCACGCATAACGGAGTTATCATAGAATAAATTATGTGCAACCCAAGCCGATCACATAACGAACTTGTGCTCAAGGAACTTAGCTAGTATTCCTATTTTCTCACATGCAGTTACTTCTCTACTACTTGTATTATTTACCAGTTTTATATTACAGTTACTTTATCAGTTCTACCATGTATTTACTTTCCTGTGCATCTTATATTCTTTTCTATTGCTAGTCATATACACCTTACCATGTATTTGGAGTTGCTTTTAGAGTTATGTACTTCGCTCTAATCTTGACTGGATATATTTTTTCAGAGGATCCTGAGGAATTTTGCCCGACTTACTACGGCAGGTGTCGATGATTATTGCGACCCTGAGATAGAGGAGGAGCCCATCCCAGCTAAGGAGACGCTGCTAGCGCCCTAGTATAGCTTGGTGGGTTTTACTAGATTTGTTTTCAGTTAGTTTTTGGATTACTGTATTATTTATTTTGCTACTGTGAGATGTTGTAGACTCTTAGACTTGGACTGTATATTTTGGATATTGTACTTGCTCTATTTGGTTCTTTGTTTCTTTTGTTGATATCTTATCGTGCTTTTACTCTTCCCCTAGTTATTGTGATTGAGTTTATGTATATATTGTAATATTGTCCTCCTTTTAGAGAGGTTATCTTGACAGGTTATTTTGAGATATAGATAGTTATGACCTAGACATCGTTCTACCGCCGATTCTGCGGTGTAGGCTGGACGCACCCATGACTCATGCCCGATTTTTTGGGTACGGGTCATGACAGTACGAGATCTTATGGCGCCCTTATTGCGACTCAGTCATCTAGGGCCTCTCCGACAAGTGCGTATTCCCACAGCCCTCGCAGTCGTTGGCCCGAGTCCAGGAGGCCGTTGACCGTCAGATTGCGTCTCTCCGTGATGAGTTACTACGAAGGATGGAGGAGCAGGCCCTGTCCCAGCCGTAGACGGACGATACGACGCTCATCGCACGATTTGATATGCTCGAGCGCAGCATCATGGAGCTCCGAGATTTGACAGCTGATCTTAGAGCGTTGACAGAGTGCCGCATGACGCAGCTGCATGCATCACAGTTGTCCATGGGCGAGAGGCTGTCGATGATGCTGGATTCAATGGTTCATAGCAGTACAAGGTTGTTATCTACCATGTATTCATACAACCAACGACTAGCAGAGTTGGAGCAGATACGTCCTCCTGGTGCGCCTATATCGACACAGACTCTACCGACGTCACTATCTTTTCCATCGACATCGGTGTCGATTTTACGGGAGTAGTATGGTCTATTCTTATCCTTCATGCGTGCCGGTGGTCATCCTTCTACAGATCCGCAGTAGTCCTACTTAGGACCGTTTATTGATTGTTTGTGTTTCAGACCTATGATATTTGGTCATTTATGAATATTTTTTATTTTTGAGGCATTCAGACATTATTTCTTGTATTCTTTAGGACGAGGCTTTCAGACTCAGTTTTATAGATATTTGCTGTATTCTTTACGATAATATTTTTTCCTAATTCGGTTTGTAATTTTAATGTTTTGTTTTCTTCAAATTTTATTATATTATTCATATTAAATATATGTTAATTTATCGGTGTTGAGTGTTCAACCGAAGGGTGTCGGCGAACCCAGTAAATTCAACGGAGGGTTGCTCCGGGTCTATTTGTACAAATTATGAATTAATAAACTGCTGGAAGAATAATTTGAAAATAATTCAGTATTCATTTTTTTTATTTTTTAAGTATCTTTAGCAAAGTTTTTAGCGACATTTTACGACGTTTAGCGGTGTCTACTCACGTTGCTAATTACGTCATTGAATACGTCGCTATATACGTCGCTAAATTCGTCGCTAAACACGTCGTTAAACACGTCGCTAAACAAGTCGTCGTCCGTCGTAAATTGCTGACATGGTAGTATTACCATGTCATAATAATGTCACTAATTGAGTCGCACAACGTCGCTAAATGAGTCGCACATACATCGCTATAAAAGTTGCTATTTACGTCACTATTAACGTCGCTAACTATGTCATTAATTTAGCGACATATAGAGACAAAAATACTCGTCGCTAATTTAGCAACGTTGCGACGCTAAACGTCGCTAATATAGCGACGCATTTACGTCGCTAGAAAACGTCAGCATAGCGACGTTTGGCGATATTTTTTCTGTCACCGACTAGTTTAAAGGCAACTTCAATAAAATGTCGCTAATTACATCGCTAAAATTATTTAGCAATATTTTTTGGTTATTTAGCGACGTTTCTTTACGTCGCTAATTTGACTTATTCTGGTAGTGGTACTTGTTGTTCTTGATTTCCTCGGTTGGAATTGCATGGACTGGAGTTTGGGTCTATGGGTTCACTTTTGTTTTTTTGGGGATTAATCTTCCAAAACTTTATGTTTTACAAAACCAATTAGCTCATAGTGTAGAGCACCATATTTTATGTAACTTTGCTTTTGGCCATACAGTCACTACCACATTCCAAAATAGGGGTATTTTTGTCCTTTTATTATTTTAAGTGTTGTGTATATTATAGTGCATGTTATATATATATATATATATATATATATATATATATATATATATATATATATATATATATATATATATATATATATTATAGTATAGTGTTCATTAATGTGTGAGTTAGTAGACTAGACCTAGAAGCCCACTAGATGAAGCCCTGATCGAATTATAGGATCATGGATTTTAATTAGCATTTTTGAAATTTAATTATGGAGGTTGTAATTAATTACCGTAATTTTATTTAATTATTGTGCCTTACAGTTGCTTCAATATTTAGAGCGCTACCCAAGCTTTTGCCCACCAACAAATTTCACACCCTTGTCCTAGACGTGCCCGCCTTTCTTTCTGACCTTTGTAACTCATGAATATGCTCTCTTGTGCTTCATTTTAGTCGCACAATATTCGTCGCGGATGTTTATTTTAAATTTTATATAAATTCAACTTTGTATCCTTGTGCGTTCTAATCAGAATTGGAGACACAATCTTGACTCATTTTGTGCAACCCAAATTATGATAATATTTTATTCTGAGTCTTCTTGTAAACACCCCAATTTTTGGAATAATTTTAATACCATTTTCTCCAAATTTTTGGTATTTTCTGGACGAAGGAGCAAGGTAATTGTGAGTTAAGGATTTTTAAATGCTGTTAATTAGTATTAAAATATTATGGAAATAATATTTTATGGTGCAAAATGGAAAACCGGACGCATGGTATTTTTCGGTGAATTTATTGGACTCCGGAGTAGCATTTTAAGCCTTAAAAACTATTGGATTGGTAAACCGAGCCAATTCCAACTTAAACCGAACCAAACCAGAATAAACCAACCCTGCCTGAACTGAACCCAGCCTATTGGGTCGGGTCGGGTCGGATATGAGCCAAACCCGACCCGGACCCAAACCCGCATGGAGAACCCTAGCTACCGGATTTACTGTAGCCGCCGGTATAAAACCCCCTCGACTTCCGTGTCGACCCCTGCCGCCATCGAAATCTCTCTCTCTCTCTCTCTCTCCACTCATCCGCCGGCACAGCAACGACCCCGATCGCCGCTGCCGTTCAACCCAGAACCCCGCTTTCCGCTCAGCCGATCATCGCACCCCGCTCAACCCCGCCGTCAACCCCATCGACGCCGCCTAACTCCTCTTCTCCCCACGACCCCGACCGGCTGTGCGCAGCCACGACCCCGACAGCATCCGCCGCTCGAGACCGCGGCGCCCGAAAGACGCCGTCGCTTCTCGATCTCCCCGAGCACAGCAGCTCGATAAGCCGAGCCTCCGCCAGCGGCTGAACCCGCTTCGACCAAACTGTGCGGAGCCACTGCCCTAGCCCGACCTCGAGCCCGACCCCCTCCGGTGAAGCCCCTCCGCTGTCTCGATCAGAGCCCTAGTTTGGACTCATGACAGACACGAGGACGCAGAAATTCTCGACCAGGACACGAAGTTGACTCTCGGACACGTGGAATTCAACGTTCACGGAGCCCGGTACAGGTACCATTTTCTCTCAACTCGTAACTCCGTTTTAGTTTCCGTCAGTTGCTACGCGTAGACTGTATAACCCCCTCGGTGCCCATACAATTCGCTCGGTGCATCGCGTCCTGTGCTGATCGTACACCGCGATCCAAAAATAGGAAAAACAATGCCCTATTTCACCCCGGAATTGAGTACGCTCCGCCAAACGGGATGACTTGGTCGCACGCGGTCTTTACCGAAACGTGCGCGACGTTGATACGGTCGTGTGGGATTTCACAGAAGTCGATTCGGATGTGCGTGCACACCGGAATCAACGCGTATCCGCCGACAACGTCCCGTATCCGTCCATTCTGGAACACGCTGTAACTTTGTGTACCCACATCGGATCGAGACGAAACTTGCGCCATCGGACTCGTAGCAATACGCTGGTCCTGTGACCCGAGTTTGGTTCGATTCTGAGAACGTTGACAAAATCGTGTAACGTGGGCCCCACAAGCTCCACTTGACGGGCGATTTTGTAATCGGCTCATCGGAATCCAATTCTGGAAGTTCCGTTGGGTTCGTATCATCGTTCATGACTTGTAAACATTGAGTTTGAGGAATTTGGAGACCTTTGACCCTGACACGCTTTTCGGTGCAAAGTGGCCCATATGTGGACCCCGCTTTGGCCCGAAAATGTCCTTTTTTTTGCCCTTGTGTCCAAATTGGACGTAAGGACATGCGTTTCTAGATATTTGATATCTTCTGAGATGGTTGGTGATGTTTATTACAGCTTTTGGAGGAGTACCTACAGGTTCCACTGATACAGGGACAGCTTTTGATATTCACACCCCAGGCAAGTGTACCTTGCCAAACTCTGCAGTATTGTTACATATTTTTCTTGCTTCATTATATTGCTGTGCATGCTTAACCTAGGACCGTGTGACGTACTTAACGTCCGATTATTAGTCGGGTGCCAACACCGTACGCGGTGTTGTGTATTGTCATCTAGAGATGGACATTCATGACACTTTATCTTCTCGTACTTGTCTTATCAAGTACCATATGACCCAGGACACTTGACACCATTCATGAGACAGGATTTTCCCGAGATATTCGTGGTAATTCTGTATAGGATACAGGACTTGACAGAGATACTATATTCTTAGATACATTATGACTTGTGCATTAGTTATGATCCCGCTGACATGGACATGAGACGTTATGGTCATGATATGCGTGGTTACATTGGGTGGGGAGAGACACACAGGCTACAGGCTGATCATATATATATACACCCCTATTATTGTGAGGCACAAGACTCTGAATCCCGAGCTTGGCCCATTACTCATTATTACTGCTACTATCGGCTCCCCTGCACAGAGCTTGTAGTGGCTTCAGCCTGAGTTCTAGTGATGCTCTCATCTTGCATATCACTTAGTTGGTTATTTAGTATTCCCTTATTGTTCCATCTATTGCTGGAGAGACCCACAGGCTACAGGTTGATTATGTTATGCCGGCTACTCAGTCTCCCGCTGAGCTAGACCACCTCATGATATCACTGCTACTGGCTCCCCTACACAGAGCTTGTAGTTGTTTCAACCTGAGTACTATTGATGTTCTCTCTTGCATTTCACACAGATGTTTACATACTTACCCTATTTATCTTATTATCTACTGCACTACATTTATTTTGGCTTTTATTATCTTGTACCTTTCTATGTCCCCTGAGGACCTGGATCCGGATTATGTCCCCAGGATTTGCAGACGAGATTTATCCTGAGGTTTACGGGACCGCAGCAGGAGCTGATCTAGGAGCTGTACCGCCATCTGAGGATGAGGTGTTAGCAGAGAACTTTGCCTGAGCATCCATGTTCCATGCTTAGTATTTATTATTTATTTCAGTCATTTATATTTCTGGTCTGTTGAACCATTGTATCAGATATTTATCGGGTTGTTCCCCGAAGCACTTTGTTGAGACTAGCTGATGATTTATATTCCTTATTTATTCTATGGATCATATTTTATATCTTGTGTGGATGAGATTAGTTGTGCCATGATTGTCGTAGACTTTGTTTTACAGCTTAAGTATGCCCTGATGGATCCATTAAATTGGGTTTGTCCATCGGTGCGTGCTGCTGGCCATTGCCACGTATCTAGTCCCTCGGTATTTTGGGACTGGGGCGTGACATGGTTTTTGTGGTGGCCCATGCAGGTCCACGACTAAATTGTTCGGTTTCAACTTAGGGACCGGACCAGCCTGCCCTAAGGATAGGATAAGTTCTAGGATCTCATCCATTATTTAAACTATTATTGAACTCTATATCGAACTCGAAATTGTTACTTGAACTGCATCCTGTATTGATTCCTCTGAGCGTTCTTACAGTTTATCTTTTGGTTGCAGAGTAATGGATCCCAGGAACGGAGATGAGATTCCTTTGGATACGCCACACGACGCTGTGGTTACTTATATAGACGGAGTGACTCCAGGGAATGGAGGACAAACATCGCAGAGCGATCAAACCGGACAGCCTAATCCAAGGTTCCGGAGAGACGACATCCCACCTCCACCACAGTTCACTCCGCAGATGCCAGTTTTCCCGCCCGGACAAGCCATGGACGTGCAACAGATGTTCCAGATGATGTATGCTATAATGCAAGCCCAACAGCAGATTCAGCAAGAGGCCTATCGGCAGGAGGCCGAGTATCTGAGAAACAGCCTGGTATCCGCATTGGAGCAGGCAAATCCACCAGCGAGGCGATCGATGACGGGATCTATCACCGACTTCCATCAGCTCAAACCTCGTACATTTTCTGGTAAAGAGGGGCCAACAGAAGTTCATGAATGGCTCACAAACATTCAGCATCAGTTGGAAGCAGCTGAACTTTCGAGAGAGAAGTGGATGACTGCAGTCAGAATGCAGTTAACTGAAAATGCACATCACTGGTGGTTAGCAGAAGAGAGAAGGCTCGGACAGGACCGAGTCACTTGGGAAGAGTTCTCCAGACTCTTCAAAGAGATGTATATTCCCGCAGTAGCACGGTCAGAGCTCAGAGATAAGTTCAACCGCCTTATCCAAGGCAACATGACAGTGGAAGAATACAACGCAGAATTTATTCGCCTCAGTCGCTTTGCCCCAACCTTGATTGCGACAGAGGAAGAGAAAGCTGAGAAGTTCTTTGACGGGCTGAAGTTCGAGCTCCAGAGATTGATTGGATCGATAGCACCTACATCTTATACCGATGTTCTCGCAGCAGCACGACGCATGGAGCACGTCACCAGAAGGGAGTCAAACCTGAAGAGGCCTATCACCTCAGCACCATCCAGGACAGCACATGGGGATTCAGCAAAACGGTCCCAGAGGAGTATGCCAGAGAGGACAGCACACAGGGCCATATCTTTCCCTACTTGTCACCACTGCGGCAAGGTAGGACACATTGAGAGAGAGTGCAGGCGAAAGTTGGGACTCTGCCTGGCTTGCGGGTCCAACCAGCATCAGACCAGAGACTGCACCGAGCGCAGAGAGGGAGCACCAAGATTAGCTTTACCTGCTCCACGACCAGCTTATCCAGCAGTAGGAGCACAGCAGACAGGAGAAGTTATATGCCAAACTCAGCAAGTGTGAGTTTTGTATGGACAATGTGCCTTTCTTGGGACATATCATCTCAGGAGAAGGACTTTCAGTGGATCCAGAGAAAGTTGCGGCAATAGAGACTTGGCCTACACCCACATCAGTTGCAGAAGTGAGAAGTTTTTTCGGACTTGCTGGATATTACCGGAGGTTTGTAGAAAATTTTTCAAGGATTGCGGAGCCTATGACGAAGTTGACACGTAAAGACCAGGAGTTTGTATGGACAGAAGACTGCCAGAAGGCCTTCGAAGAACTGAAGAAAAGATTAACAACAGCACCTGTCTTGACTCTTCCTTCGGGGTCAGGAGGTTTTATTGTTTACAGTGATGCATCAGGTAGTGGATTAGGATGTGTTTTAATGCAACATGGCAAAGTTATTGCTTATGCATCGTGACAGTTGAAGGTCCACGAGAAGAACTACCTAACACACGATCTGGAGTTAGCAGCAGTTATATTTGCATTGAAGATTTGGAGGCACTACCTTTATGGGGAGAAGGTAGACATCTTTACAGATCACAAGAGTCTAAAGTATGTATATACTCAGAAGGAGCTTAACATGAGGCAGAGACGTTGGCTTGAATTGATGGTAGATTTTGACATAGATCTGCAGTATCATCCGGGAAAGGCGAATGTCGTAGCAGACGCACTCAGCAGGAAGCCTACGGCTTATTTCTTGACGATGCAGCCCGAGTTGTTGAGAGATCTACAGGAGCTTCAGATAGAGGTTGTTTTACCAGGACAGAATGGCTTGATGGCTAATCTCGAAGTTAAGTCGTCACTCGTGGAAAGGATTAAAGAGGCATTGCCCACCGATGCTAGATTTCAAAGACTGAAAGAGAGGACATAAGTAGGCATGCAGACAAAACTTCGCATACACGAAGACGGGACATTGAGGTTTGGAAATCGCCTGTATGTTCTAAATAGAGAATTGAGACAGGAGTTAATGACTGAAGCACATAGCTCTATGTACTCTGTTCACCCAGGAGGAACCAAGATGTACCGAGACTTGAGACAGTATTACTGGAAGTGGGAGCATATCACGATAGATTTTGTCACAGGATTTCCAAGGAGCCCCAGTAGAAGAGATGCAGTATGGGTTATTGTGGATCGACTCACTAAATTGGCACATTTTTTGCCATTTAGGGTTGGACAGTCCACAGAGGTACTAGCCGACATGTATATGCGACAAATCATCAAATTACATGGGGTGCCGGTTAGTATTGTATCGGATCGAGATTCGAGATTTATATCTCATTTCTGGAGAAGCATGCAAGAGAGTCTGGGCACCAGACTAAAATTCAGCACCGCTTACCACCCACAGACAGATGGCCAATCGGAGCGCACCATTCAGATCTTGGAGGATATGTTGCGATCGTGTATGCTAGACTTTGGAGGATCTTGGGAAGATCATTTGCACTTAGTGGAGTTCTCCTACAATAACAGTTATCAGGCCAGCATTCAGATGGCACCATTCGAGGCATTATACGGAAGGAAGTACAAATTGCCAGTATGTTGGAGTGACGTTGGTGAATGTCAAATACTGGGTCCAGAATTGGTAACGCAGACAGTGAAAAAGGTGAAACAGATCCAGAATCATCTACGAGCAACTCAGGATAGACAGAAGCATTGGGCAGATACGCATCGACGTCCCCTAGAGTTCAAGGAAGGAGAGCACGTATTCTTGAGGATTTCACCCACTCGAGGTACTATTAGATTCGGGAGCAGAGGCAAGTTGAGCCCAAGGTATATTGGGCCCTCTGACATTCTAGAGCGCATTGGTGATGTGGCTTATCGTCTTGTATTACCTCCATCCTTAGATGGAGTGCATGACGTATTCCACGTCTCACAGCTGCGAAGGTACGTGACCGACCCAAGTCACGTAGTCGATCATTCAGAGATCGCAGTGGGCCCAAGCTTGAGATATAAAGAACAACCAGTTGGCATCCTCGACGTCAGTGAGAAGACATTGCGGGGACAGACAATCAGACTGGTTCGTGTAGCATGGAAACATCATTCTCCTGCGAATCAACTTGGGAACGAGAGGATAGTATGCGCCAGCGTTACCCCCACTTATTCACGGAGGCAGTTATCACCTAAGCAATCTTGTAATTTTTATAGTTCTTCCTTTAGTAGCTTATTCTTGATTGCAAGGACGCAATCCTCTCAAGGGGGGTAGATTGTAAACACCCCGATTTTTGGAATAATTTTAATACAATTTTTCCCAAATTTTTGGTATTTTCTGGACGAAAGAGCAAGGTAATTATGATTTAAGGATTTTTATATGCTGTTAATTGGTGTTAAAATATTTTGAAAATAATATTTTATGGTGCAAAATGGAAAACCGGACGCATGGTATTTTTCGATGAATTTATTGGACTCCGGAGTAGCGTTTTAAGCCTTAAAAACTATTGGATTGGTAAACCGAGCCAATTCCAACTTTAAACCGAACCAAACCAGAATAAACCAACCCTGCCTGAACCGAACCCAGCCTATTGGGTCAGGTCGGGTCGGATCTGAGCCAAACCCGACCCGGACCCAAACCCGCATGGAGAACCCTAGCTACCGGATTTACTGTAGCCACCGGTATAAAACCCCCTTGACTTCCGTGTCGACCCCCGCCACCATCGAAATCTCTCTCTCTCTCTCCACTCATCCGCCGGCACAGCGACGACCCCGATTGCCACTGCCGTTCAACCCAGAACCCCGCTTTCCGCTCAGCCGATCATCGCACCCCGCTCAACCCCGCCGTCAACCCCATCGACGCCGCCTAACTCCTCTTCTCCCCACGACCCCGACCGGCTGTGCGCAGCCACGACCCCGACAGCATCCGCCGCTCGAGACCGCGGCGCCCGAAAGATGCCGTCGCTTCTCGATCTCCCCGAGCACAGCAGCTCGATAAGCCGAGCCTCCGCCAGCGGCTGAACCCGCTTCGACCAAACTGTGCGGAGCCACTGCCCTAGCCCGACCTCGAGCCCGACCCCCTCCGGTGAAGCCCCTCCGCTGTCTCGATCAGA
Organism: Iris macrosiphon; assembly: GCA_036927795.1. Classification (NCBI taxonomy): domain Eukaryota; kingdom Viridiplantae; phylum Streptophyta; class Magnoliopsida; order Asparagales; family Iridaceae; genus Iris; species Iris macrosiphon. The sequence goes on along the minus strand of JAYESA010000002.1, from coordinate 2,813,295 downwards.
GCCCTAGTTTGGACTCATGACAGACACGAGGACGCAGAAATTCTCGACCAGGACACGAAGTTGACTCTCGGACACGTGGAATTCAACGTTCACGGAGCCCGGTACAGGTACCATTTTCTCTCAACTCGTAACTCCGTTTTAGTTTCCGTCAGTTGCTACGCGTAGACTGTATAACCCCCTCGGTGCCCATACAATTCGCTCGGTGCATCGCGTCCTGTGCTGATCGTACACCGCGATCCAAAAATAGGAAAAACAATGCCCTATTTCACCCCGGAACTGAGTACGCCCCGCCAAACGGGATGACTTGGTCGCACGCGGTCTTTACCGAAACGTGCGCGACGTTGATACGGTCGTGTAGGATTTCACAGAAGTCGATTCGGATGTGCGTGCACACCGGAATCAACGCGTATCCGCCGACAACGTCCCGTATCCGTCCATTCTGGAACACGCTGTAACTTTGTGTACCCACATCGGATCGAGACGAAACTTGCGCCATCGGACTCGTAGCAATACGCTGGTCCTGTGACCCGAGTTTGGTTCGATTCTGAGAACGTTGACAAAATCGTGTATCGTGGGCCCCACAAGCTCCACTTGACGGGCGATTTTGTAATCGGCTCATCGGAATCCAATTCTGGAAGTTCCGTTGGGTTCGTATCATCGTTCATGACTTGTAAACATTGAGTTTGAGGAATTTGGAGACCTTTGACCCTAACACGCTTTTCGGTGCAAAGTGGCCCACATGTGGACCCCGCTTTGGCCCGGAAATATCCTTTTTTTTGCCCTTGTGTCCAAATTGGACGTAAGGACATGCGTTTCTAGATATTTGATATCTTCTGAGATGGTTGGTGATGTTTATTACATCTTTTGGAGGAGTACCTACAGGTTCCACTGATACAGGGACAGCTTTTGATATTCACACCCCAGGCAAGTGTACCTTGCCAAACTCTGCAGTATTGTTACATATTTTTCTTGCTTCATTATATTGCTGTGCATGCTTAACCTAGGACCGTGTGACATACTTAACGTCCGATTATTAGTCGGGTGCCAACACCGTACGCGGTGTTGTGTATTGTCATCTAGAGATGGACATTCGTGACACTTTATCTTCTCGTACTTGTCTTATCAAGTACCATATGACCCAGGACACTTGACACCATTCATGAGACAGGATTTTCCCGAGATATTCGTGGTAATTCTGTATAGGATACATGACTTGACAGAGATACTATATTCTTAGATACATTATGACTTGTGCATTAGTTATGATCCCTCTGACATGGACATGAGACGTTATGGTCATGATATGCATGGTTACATTGGGTGGGGAGAGACACACAGGCTACAGGCTGATCATATATATATACACCCCTATTATTGTGAGGCACAAGACTCTGAATCCCGAGCTTGGCCCATTACTCATTATTACTGCTACTATCGGCTCTCCTACACAGAGCTTGTAGTGGCTTCAGCCTGAGTTCTAGTGATGCTCTCATCTTGCATATCACTTAGTTGGTTATTTAGTATTCCCTTATTGTTCCATCTATTGCTGGAGAGACCCACAGGCTACAGGTTGATTATGTTATGCCGGCTACTCAGTCTCCCGCTGAGCTAGACCACCTCATGATATCACTGCTACTGGCTCCCCTACACAGAGCTTGTAGTTGTTTCAACCTGAGTACTATTGATGTTCTCTCTTGCATTTCACACAGATGTTTACATACTTACCCTATTTATCTTATTGTCTACTGCACTACATTTATTTTGGCTTTTATTATCTTGTACCTTTCTATGTCCCCTGAGGACCTGGATCCGGATTATGTCCCCAGGATTTGCAGACGAGATTTATCCTGAGGTTTACGGGACCGCAGCAGGAGCTGATCTAGGAGCTGTACCGCCATCTGAGGATGAGGTGTTAGCAGAGAACTTTGCCTGAGCATCCATGTTCCATGCTTAGTATTTATTATTTATTTCAGTCATTTATATTTCTGGTCTGTTGAACCATTGTATCAGATATTTATCGGGTTGTTCCCCGAAGCACTTTGTTGAGACTAGCTGATGATTTACATTCCTTATTTATTCTATGGATCATATTTTATATCTTGTGTGGATGAGATTAGTTGTGCCATGATTGTCGTAGACTTTGTTTTACAGCTTAAGTATGCCCTGATGGATCCATTAAATTGGGTTTGTCCATCGGTGCGTGCTGCTGGCCATTGCCACGTATCTAGTCCCTCGGTATTTTGGGACTGGGGCGTGACATGGTTTTTGTGGTGGCCCATGCAGGTCCACGACTAAATTGTTCGGTTTCAACTTAGGGACCGGACCAGCCTGCCCTAAGGATAGGATAAGTTCTAGGATCTCATCCATTATTTAAACTATTATTGAACTCTATATCGAACTCGAAATTGTTACTTGAACTGCATCCTGTATTGATTCCTCTGAGCGTTCTTACAGTTTATCTTTTGGTTGCAGAGTAATGGATCCCAGGAACGGAGATGAGATTCCTTTGGATACGCCACACGACGCTGTGGTTACTTATATAGACGGAGTGACTCCAGGGAATGGAGGACAAACATCGCAGAGCGATCAAACCGGACAGCCTAATCCAAGGTTCCGGAGAGACGACATCCCACCTCCACCACAGTTCACTCCGCAGATGCCAGTTTTCCCGCCCGGACAAGCCATGGACGTGCAACAGATGTTCCAGATGATGTATGCTATAATGCAAGCCCAACAGCAGATTCAGCAAGAGGCCTATCGGCAGGAGGCCGAGTATCTGAGAAACAGCCTGGTATCCGCATTGGAGCAGGCAAATCCACCAGCGAGGCGATCGATGACGGGATCTATCACCGACTTCCATCAGCTCAAACCTCGTACATTTTCTGGTAAAGAGGGGCCAACAGAAGTTCATGAATGGCTCACAAACATTCAGCATCAGTTGGAAGCAGCTGAACTTTCGAGAGAGAAGTGGATGACTGCAGTCAGAATGCAGTTAACTGAAAATGCACATCACTGGTGGTTAGCAGAAGAGAGAAGGCTCGGACAGGACCGAGTCACTTGGGAAGAGTTCTCCAGACTCTTCAAAGAGATGTATATTCCCGCAGTAGCACGGTCAGAGCTCAGAGATAAGTTCAACCGCCTTATCCAAGGCAACATGACAGTGGAAGAATACAACGTAGAATTTATTCGCCTCAGTCGCTTTGCCCCAACCTTGATTGCGACAGAGGAAGAGAAAGCTGAGAAGTTCTTTGACGGGCTGAAGTTCGAGCTCCAGAGATTGATTGGATCGATAGCACCTACATCTTATACCGATGTTCTCGCAGCAGCACGACGCATGGAGCGCGTCACCAGAAGGGAGTCAAACCTGAAGAGGCCTATCACCTCAGCACCATCCAGGACAGCACATGGGGATTCAGCAAAACGGTCCCAGAGGAGTATGCCAGAGAGGACAGCACACAGGGCCATATCTCTCCCTACTTGTCACCACTGCGGCAAGGTAGGACACATTGAGAGAGAGTGCAGGCGCAAGTTGGGACTCTGCCTGGCTTGCGGGTCCAACCAGCATCAGACCAGAGACTGCACCGAGCGCAGAGAGGGAGCACCAAGATTAGCTTTACCTGCTCCACGACCAGCTTATCCAGCAGTAGGAGCACAGCAGACAGGAGAAGTTATATGCCAAACTCAGCAAGTGTGAGTTTTGTATGGACAATGTGCCTTTCTTGGGACATATCATCTCAGGAGAAGGACTTTCAGTGGATCCAGAGAAAGTTGCGGCAATAGAGACTTGGCCTACACCCACATCAGTTGCAGAAGTGAGAAGTTTTTTCGGACTTGCTGGATATTACCGGAGGTTTGTAGAAAATTTTTCAAGGATTGCGGAGCCTATGACGAAGTTGACACGTAAAGACCAGGAGTTTGTATGGACAGAAGACTGCCAGAAGGCCTTCGAAGAACTGAAGAAAAGATTAACAACAGCACCTGTCTTGACTCTTCCTTCGGGGTCAGGAGGTTTTATTGTTTACAGTGATGCATCAGGTAGTAGATTAGGATGTGTTTTAATGCAACATGGCAAAGTTATTGCTTATGCATCGAGACAGTTGAAGGTCTACGAGAAGAACTACCCAACACACGATCTGGAGTTAGCAGCAGTTATATTTGCATTGAAGATTTGGAGGCACTACCTTTATGGGGAGAAGGTAGACATCTTTACAGATCACAAGAGTCTGAAGTATGTATATACTCAGAAGGAGCTTAACATGAGGCAGAGACGTTGGCTTGAATTGATGGTAGATTTTGACATAGATCTGCAGTATCATCCGGGAAAGGCGAATGTCGTAGCAGACGCACTCAGCAGGAAGCCTACGGCTTATTTCTTGACGATGCAGCCCGAGTTGTTGAGAGATCTACAGGAGCTTCAGATAGAGGTTGTTTTACCAGGACAGAATGGCTTGATGGCTAATCTCGAAGTTAAGTCGTCACTCGTGGAAAGGATTAAAGAGGCATTGCCCACCGATGCTAGATTTCAAAGACTGAAAGAGAGGACATAAGTAGGCATGCAGACAAAACTTCGCATACACGAAGACGGGACATTGAGGTTTGGAAATCGCCTGTATGTTCTAAATAGAGAATTGAGACAGGAGTTAATGACTGAAGCACATAGCTCTATGTACTCTGTTCACCCAGGAGGAACCAAGATGTACCGAGACTTGAGACAGTATTACTGGAAGTGGGAGCATATCACGATAGGTTTTGTCACAGGATTTCCAAGGAGCCCCAGTAGAAGAGATGCAGTATGGGTTATTGTGGATCGACTCACTAAATTGGCACATTTTTTGCCATTTAGGGTTGGACAGTCCACAGAGGTACTAGCCGACATGTATATGCGACAAATCATCAAATTACATGGGGTGCCGGTTAGTATTGTATCGGATCGAGATTCGAGATTTATATCTCATTTTTGGAGAAGCATGCAAGAGAGTCTGGGCACCAGACTAAAATTCAGCACCGCTTACCACCCACAGACAGATGGCCAATCGGAGCGCACCATTCAGATCTTGGAGGATATGTTGCGATCGTGTATGCTAGACTTTGGAGGATCTTGGGAAGATCATTTGCACTTAGTGGAGTTCTCCTACAATAACAGTTATCAGGCCAGCATTCAGATGGCACCATTCGAGGCATTATACGGAAGGAAGTACAAATTGCCAGTATGTTGGAGTGACGTTGGTGAACGTCAAATACTGGGTCCAAAATTGGTAACGCAGACAGTGAAAAAGGTGAAACAGATCCAGAATCATCTACGAGCAACTCAGGATAGACAGAAGCATTGGGCAGATACGCATCGACGTCCCCTAGAGTTCAAGGAAGGAGTGCACGTATTCTTGAGGATTTCACCCACTCGAGGTACTATTAGATTCGGGAGCAGAGGCAAGTTGAGCCCAAGGTATATTGGGCCCTTTGACATTCTAGAGCGCATTGGTGATGTGGCTTATCGTCTTGTATTACCTCCATCCTTAGAGGGAGTGCATGACGTATTCCACGTCTCACAGCTGCGAAGGTACGTGACCGACCCAAGTCACGTAGTCGATCATTTAGAGATCGCAGTGGGCCCAAGCTTGAGATATAAAGAACAACCAGTTGGCATCCTCGACGTCAGTGAGAAGACATTGCGGGGACAGACAATCAGACTGGTTCGTGTAGCATGGAAACATCATTCTCCTGCGAATCAACTTGGGAACGAGAGGATAGTATGCGCCAGCGTTACCCCCACTTATTCACGGAGGCAGTTATCACCTAAGCAATCTTGTAATTTTTATAGTTCTTCCTTTAGTAGCTTATTCTTGATTGCAAGGACGCAATCCTCTCAAGGGGGGTAGATTGTAAATACCCCGATTTTTGGAATAATTTTAATACAATTTTTCCCAAATTTTTGGTATTTTCTGGACGAAAGAGCAAGGTAATTATGATTTAAGGATTTTTATATGCTGTTAATTGGTGTTAAAATATTTTGAAAATAATATTTTATGGTGCAAAATGGAAAACCGGACGCATGGTATTTTTCGATGAATTTATTGGACTCCGGAGTAGCGTTTTAAGCCTTAAAAACTATTGGATTGGTAAACCGAGCCAATTCCAACTTTAAACCGAACCAAACCAGAATAAACCAACCCTGCCTGAACCGAACCCAACCTATTGGGTCAGGTCGGGTCGAATCTGAGCCAAACCCGACCCGGACCCAAACCCGCATGGAGAACCCTAGCTACCGGATTTACTGTAGCCACCGGTATAAAACCCCCTTGACTTCCGTGTCGACCCCCGCCACCATCGAAATCTCTCTCTCTCTCTCCACTCATCCGCCGGCACAGCGACGACCCCGATTGCCACTGCCGTTCAACCCAGAACCCCGCTTTCCGCTCAGCCGATCATCGCACCCCGCTCAACCCCGCCGTCAACCCCATCGACGCCGCCTAACTCCTCTTCTCCCCACGACCCCGACCGGCTGTGCGCAGCCACGACCCCGACAGCATCCGCCGCTCGAGACCGCGGCGCCCGAAAGATGCCGTCGCTCCTCGATCTCCCCGAGCACAGCAGCTCGACGAGCCGAGCCTCCGCCAGCGGCTGAACCCTCTTCGACCAAACTGTGCGGAGCCACTGCCCTAGCCCGACCTCGAGCCCGACCCCCTCCGGCGAAACCCCTCCGCTGTCTCGATCAGAGCCCTAGTTCGGACTCACGACAGACACGAGGACACGGAAATTCTCGACCAGGACACGAAGTTGACTCTCGGACACGTGGAATTCAGCGTTCACGGAGCCCGGTACAGGTACCATTTTCTCTCAACTCGTAACTCCGTTTTAGTTTCCATCAGTTGCTACGCGTAGACTGTATAACCCCCTCGGTGCCCGTGCAATTCGCTTGGTGCATCGCGTCCTATGGTGATCGTATACCGCGATCCAAAAACAGGAAAAATAATACCCTGTTTCACCCCAGAACTGAGTACGCCCCGCCAAACGGGACGACTTGGTCACACATGGTCTTTACCGAAACGTGCGCGATGTTGATACGGTCGTGTGGGATTTCGCAGAAGTCGATTCGGATGTGCGTGCACACCGGAATCAACGCGTATCCGCCGACAACGCCCCGTATCCGTCCATTCTGGAACATGCTGTAACATTGTGTACCCACGTCGGATCGAGACGAAACTTGTGCCATCGAAATCGTAGCAATACGCTGGTCCTGTGACCCGAGTTTGGTTCGATTCTAAGAACATTGACAAAATCGTGTATCGTGGGCCCCACAGGCTCCACTTGACGGGCAATTTTGTGATCGGCTCATCGGAATCCAATTCTGGAAGTTCCGTTGGGTTCGTATCATCGTTCCTGACTTGTAGACACTTAGTTTGAGGAATTTGGAGACCTTTGACCCTGACACACTTTTTGGTGCAAAGTGGCCCACATGTGGACCCCGCTTTGGCCTGGAAATGTCCTTTTTTTTGCCCTTATGTCCAAATTAGACGTAAGGACAGGCGTTTCTAGCTATTTGATATCTTCTGAGATAGTTGGTGATGTTTATTACAGCTTTTAGAGGAGTACCTACAGGTTCCACTGATACAGGGACAGCTTTTGATATTCACACCCCATGCAAGTGTACCTTGCCAAACTCTGCAGTATTGTTACATATTTTTTTTGCTTCATTATATTGCTGTGCATGCTTAACCTAGGACCGTGTGACGTACTTAGCGTCCGATTATTAGTCGGGTGCCAACACCGTACGCGGTGTTGTGTATTGTCATCTAGAGATGGATATTCGTGACACTTTATCTTCTCGTACTTGTCTTATCAAGTACCATATGACCCAGGAAACTTGACACCATTCATGAGACAGGATTTTCCTGGGATATTCATGGTGATTCTGTATAGGATACAGGACCTGACAGAGATACTATATTCTTAGATACATTATGACTTGTGCATTAGTTATGATCCCGCTGACATGGACATGAGACGTTATGGTCATGATATGCGTGGTTACATTGGATGGGGAGAGACACACAGGCTACAGGCTGATCATATATATATATACCCCTATTATTGTGAGGCACAAGACTCTGAAGCCCGAGCTTGGCCCATTACTCATTATTACTGCTACTACCGGCTCCCCTACACAGAGCTTGTAGTGGCTTCAGCCTGAGTTCTAGTAATGCTCTCATCTTGCATATCACTTAGTTGGTTATTTAGTATTCCCTTATTGTTCCATCTATTGCTGGAGAGACCCACAGGCTACAGGTTGATTATGTTATGCCGGCTACTCAGTCTCCCGCTGAGCTAGACTACCTCATGATATCACTGCTACTGGCTCCCCTACACAGAGCTTGTAGTTGTTTCAACCTGAGTACTATTGATGTTCTCTCTTACATTTCACACAGATGTTTACATACTTACCCTATTTATCTCATTATCTACTGCACTGCATTTATTTTGGCTTGTATTATCTTGTACCTTGCTATGTCCCCTGAGGACCTGGATCCGGATCATGTCCCCAGGATTTGTAGACGATATTTATCTTGAGGTTTACGGGACCGCAGCAGGAGCTGATCTAGGAGCTGTACCGCCATCTGAGGATGAGGTGTTAGCTGAGGACTTTGCCTGAGCATCCATGTTCCATGCTCAGTATTTATTATTTATTTCAGTCATTTATATTTCTGGTCTGTTGAACCATTATATCAGATATTTATCGGATTGTTCCCCGAAGCACTTTGTTGAGACTAGCTGATGATTTACATTCCTTATTTATTCTGTAGATCATATTTTATATCTTGTGTGGATGAGATTAGTTGTTCCATGATTGTCGTAGACTTTGTTTTACAGCTTAAGTATGCCCTGATGGATCCATTAAATTGGGTTTGTCCATCGGTGCGTGCTGCTGGCCATTGCCACGTATCTAGTCCCTCGGTATTTTGGGACTGGGGTGTGACACTTCTATGTCCATGATATTTGTGTCCCACCTAATTTTAATCCCATGTACTTCTAATTAATTCAAGAACACCATTTATATTAATTTTAATTAAATTGATGTAAAGACCCAACTTGACCTAAAATTAGACCCAACACCAAACCAAACCCTTATTCACACCCTCAAGCTTCATCCTAAACACCAAACATCCTTTTCATCCAATATATCACACAAACATAGTATTTTCCCTCATTTAATCCAAAAAGCCACTTTCTGGGCAATTTTTTTAATTATTGGGGACTTTATTACAAAAGTGCAATGATGTGTCACCATCCTATTGGTCAAGCACATGAAGAAAACACCTCTCTCTCCCTTTGACCGGTCCTCCCTCTTTCTCTCTTCTCCTCATGATTAATCTTGGTCATCCATTTTAAATGGAGCCATCTTCACCACACACACCTATATATATACATATATATATATATATATGTATATATATATATATATGTATATATATATATATGTATATATATATATATATATCCTCAAACCCCTCTCCCAATGCAAACCCTATCCCAAGATGTACTTGGCCGGCCCTAATCCCTAGGAGGTCACCATCAACCTCTCTCCTCTCATACATGCAACAACTCCTCTACTATTATTTTTAACCATCTTCGCCATCACCTACATCAAACAAGCCAAACCCTAAACCTAACTTAAACTTCATCTTCCCGACTTCCCTTCCCGGCCAAACTCCGGTGATCCCCCACAGCTGCCACGTCGGTCGACCCACTGCCAGTCACCCGCTCGTCCCCGACTCCTCCACCGCGGAACGACCGTCCCCGTCGGAGCAGCAGCACCCACGACTCCGTCAACCACCGCTCCACGACTTCATCCCCTTCCCCGTACCACCACCTCTCCCTCTCTTCTCCTCCTCTCTGCCTGTACCTCTCCATCCCGAGCACAGACCCACCGTCGAGCCACCGCACCCGCCGGAGCTAGTCCCGCCGCGCTCGACTGAACCCCGAGGTCACCCCCATTCCTCCAGTCGACCCGACCGATGCATCCCTCCTCCGTCTGAGACTATCTCGACACATCCAACACCCGACCACCGAGCACTCCTCCCCGAGCATTTCCCTCCTTCCTCTGATGATCTCCCTAACCGGCCTGAGCACCACCATTCACCTCTCCACCCCCTCGCTGTTCTCTTCCACCTCTCCTCCTCCTGCCTGAGCTCCAACTCCGGCAGCCCTGCCACGATCACCTTCACCATCACTACTGCCTTCACCATCATCATCACCTTCATCATCGTCACCATCATCGTCATTATCATCATCGTCACCATCATCATCGTAGTCATCGTCGATCCCGTGAATGCCCGCCAAGGTTCGTACCTGTCCCCCTCCTTCGTGATTTCATGTACGTATGTGTGAAATGTTAGGATTTAACGTATTCATTAGACGTCAATTTCTTGAGACCCTGCAATGAACCCAACTCGTATACGCTTACGTACACGTATGCGTACATTATTCAATATGATATATATATATATATATATATATATATATATATATATATATATATATATATATATGTATATAGTATGTATATATTATTCAATTTGATATATCTATATATGTATATTTAGTATGTATTTATACTGTGTAGCAATTAAATACTATACTAGTATATATATATTTATATATGTTCTGAGAGACCCTAGTGTTAATTACGAATATCCCGTATTTACATTGGCCATGTAACCCTGTAAATTGTTAGAAGACTGCCTTATGTACACTGACGTACTGGCGAGACCCATGTTATTTTGACTGTCTGATCTTGCACAATAATTATAGACGCGACACCCGCGCAATTAGACTCACACTTGACCCTAGTTGACCAGTGTCATACCTAGCGTGGCCTCTGAGTTTAATGTATTTATGATTGTGTGTTAGTGTATCGACTAATGCAATATTATTATTAAATGATGTCTATAGGATTGTTGGATTGTTCAGACAAGACTTCAAAATCAGGTTATTGGTATTGACAGCAACAGGACCCCAGGCGAGTACATTCTCTGATAGTTTCTTGTTTATGATATCCTCTATGTTTATTGTATTTAGTGTAGATATCCATGTTTCTTGACACGATGGTTACACGGATTGGTATATCCAGATCTCGTCATGAGATGTTATTTCTTGTTCATGGTGTATCTTGTGCAAGTCTTGTTTCATTGTTTATCTTGTACATGTACATACACTGATTCTCGGGAAGAGTAGCTATCTTCTTGGGGAATCCCTTGCCATAGCATACCATGGTTGGATCTACTATAACAGTCGGGGATGGAAAGTATTTTAGTATATATATGTGATCATACCCTTCATGTACAAGTATTGTTCTCATGTTAGTGTTGGTCATACACCGCACGTATGATTAGCCAGGCCAGTATCCCTATACAAGTTCCCAAGCCGATCATATGTTAAAGCTAGTAATCATACACTTAGTCATTAGTATTCTTGTTCATTGACATATTGTTCATTCTCGTATTTATTTCCAGTATTTCTTTTATTGCTTATCTTTTGTACATGTAAATACATCTTGTATATTTACATCTATTTACTGCTACATAGTTTATATCATTGATTTAGAACTAATGTTAGAGATGTACTTCGTTCCATCCTGACTGGAAATATTTTTCTAGACTGCAACTTAGAGGACTTGTTTCCAGCATACTTGGAGATTTGGATGTTATGGATTGCATGCTAGATTATTCTGTTGTTTAGACTTGCCTTGTATTTCATATATTTTTCTTGAGAGCTTATCGTGCTCTAGTTTTTGTGATTGAGTATTCCATATTATATTATGATATTTGTGTCTCCTTATGGAGTTAGATACTCGTGTGAGATTGTTTAGATAGTGTATTGACCTAGACAGCGTTCTACCGCCGATGCTGCGGCATAGGCTGGACGTACCCACGTACTCGTGCCCCAAATTCTGGGTGCGGATCATGACACGTTTTTAGTGGTGGCCCATGCAGGTCAGGCTTCACAAGTTGTGCGATATCGTGGTAGTGCGGCATCTTAGTTGTACTACTGCGTGCCTGCGATAGGATATAGGACATAAGATACTAGGATGGGGGTGAATACTCAATCACAAATTATTTAAGAGATTCCTGGGATGACCCTTGAGAATCTTATTATAATATCTAATTTAAATCTTTTCCCTTGTTTTCGTCCGTTCTCACTTGCTGTTATTGAATCTAATTCTTGTTGATCAGTTGTTAATTTAATTCTTGGTGTCGTTGTTGAGTTTGATTTCATATCGAGATGAATTTTACGGACTAAAATTTACGGTATCATCTGATGACATATGTTGATGAGGACAGTGAGAAAGGTAAAACGTCTACTTTGGTTATGGAGCCTAGAGTTTATCGCAGCCACATTAGCTGTCGTGGCGGAAACGTAGAAACCTGACCTTGGATGTACATATCTTAGTTATAAAATTTAGAGTTTCTCGCAGCCATACCGGTTGGCGTGGCGAGGATTCTAGATGACATGATTATAGAGTTGCATACCTTAGTTATGGAACCTATCGTTTATCGCAGCTATGCTTATTAGCGTGGCGAGGATTCTGAGTGTCATGATTTCGGACAGACGTGTATGATTATCAGATTGTATCTTAAATTGGTTCTTAAAGTATCATCTTAATACTTATCTACTTCTGTATTATAGGACTTTGTTCCATCGCTTCTTTTTGTTTGCTAAGAGATACCTTCAGTCCTTAGTCTAGTCCCTTTGAGCTTTATTTCTTTAAGATCCTTGTTAGTGTGATAATTGGTGACTTGCAATTATGTATGTGTCTTGTATCAGTGTTGACTGCTGAGAGTATAGCTTGTGAGTCTGTAAGTGTTTCTTGGTTGGACATGTGAGCAGTAGATATTAATCTAGAGATAACCCATAGCGTAGTATCTTGTAGCAATGGTTCTATGATAATGTGTCATTATAGTTAGTATTGGTATTATAGGTAGAAGGAGTAAAGGATATCAGTGATGGTTCCAGGAGTTAGTATCAAAGTCAGCATGCAAGTCCTGGATATTCATGAATTTATGTAGTTGGGTGATCCATGTAAGCAATTAAGTATCAAGAAAATTGTATTAAAAATTAATGGAGCATGATATTCAATTTGATGGTTGATTACTTGGGTGTGTCAAGAGTAAAGGAATATATACGCATAAAAGGGTATTAATGAGTGTGCCATGGTTAGAGGAATATCAAGATTGATCATGAAAGGTATGAAGTGTATCACAGATTAGTATATCAGTCTGTAAAAGATTTAAAAGAAAATACGTATACATCAATCGAGATAAGGAACCATATGCTTGCCTTTGAGAGTGAAGTAGAGCATGTGTATTATATAAGTTAATAACTAGTGCGAATGATCGTGAGTTCTAGTAAGTTTGATGAGATGATCTAATGATGAAGCTAGTGTTACCATACCAAGAGTACTAATATCGAGGATTAGTTGAGTAAGGTGCTAATAACAGTAAGTACCTCGTATGATAATATTAAGATTGGTGTATCAGTTAATATGGATAGAAATTATTGGAATTAATAGTGCAAGTAATCCGGGCAGTGCAAATTTTAGTACACAATTGAGGGTTGTAGACAATTGGTATATTTGTGTATATCTTGTGTGTTAGAGACTATGAATATATAGGTATACTTAGATAGATGTGGATTTAAATTTTATAAATACGCATCGATTGGACTTAAATTAGAGGAGTAAGATGATTAATGGATTGGTGTTTGAGATTCAAACTTTTTGGATGAGATTTTTTTTAAATTTTATAAATATGCATTGATTGGATTTCAATTAAAGGATTGAATATTAAATTTTTGTATTTAGCTATTAAAATTTTGGAGGAGATTGTGATAAAAATAGAATTTGATAATTATTTGAAGATTTTCAAGAATATGATGTTTTAGAATTTTGAAACTTTTGGTGAAATAACAACATGGATTTACTTCATGATTATATGGTTTGATGAATTTAAATTTTGATGATAAAGTAAATAAATAACTAAATACGACTATTGAGGATCTAAATTTTGAGGACAAAATTCTTTTAAGGAGGGTAGACTTGTCACTACCACATTCCAAAATAGGGATATTTTTGTCTTTTAAGGAGGGTAGACTATAGTGTTCATTAGTCTGAGTTAGTAGACTAGACCTAGAAGCCCACTAGATGAAGCCCTGACCGAATTATAGGATCATGAATTTTAATTACCATTTTTGGGATTTAATTATGGAGGTTGTAATTAATTACCGTGATTTTATTTAATTGTTGTGCCTTACCGTTGCTTCGATATTTAGAGCGCTACCCAAGCTTTTTCCCTCCAATAAATTTTACACCCTTGTCCTAGACGTACCCGCCTTTCTTTCTGACCTTTGTATAACTCATGAATATGCTCTCTTGTGCTTCATTTTAGTCGCACAATATTCATCGTAGACGTTTATTTTAAATTTTATATAAATTCAACTTTGTATCCTTGTGCGTTCCAATCGAAATTGGAGACACAATCTTGACCTATTTTATGTAACCCAAATTATGATAATATTCTATTCTGAGTCTTCTATGTCCATGATATTTGTGTCCCACCTAATTTTAATCCCATGTACTTCCAATTAATTTAAGAACACCATTTATATTAATTTTAATTAAATTGATTTAAGGACCCAACTTGACCTAAAATTAGACCCAATACCAAACCAAACCCTCATTCACACCCTCAAGCTTCATCCTAAATACCAAACATCATTTTCATCCAATACATCACACCAAACATGGTGTTTTCTCTCATTTAATCCAAAGAGCTACTTCCTGTGCAATTTTCTATTTATTGGGGACTTTATTGCAAAAGTGCAATGATGTGTCACCATCCTATTGGTCAAGCACATAAAGAAAATACCTCTCTCTCCCTTTGACCAGTCCTCCCTCTTTCTCTCTCCCCCTCATGATTAATCTTGGCCATCTATTTTAAATGGAGCCATCCTCACCACACACACACCTATGTATATACATATATATATCCTCAAACCCCTCTCCCAATGCAAACCCCATCCCAAGATGTACTTGGCCGGCCCTAATCCCTAGGAGGTCACCATCAACCTCTCTCCTCTCCTACATGCAATAACTCCTCCACTATTATTTTTAACCATCTTCACCATCACCTACATCAACAAGCCAAATCCTAAACCTAACTTAAACTTCATCTTCCCGGCCAAACTCCGGTGATCCCCCACAGTGGCCACGCCGGTCGACCCACTGCCAGTCACCCGCTCGTCCACAACTCCTCCACCGCGAACGACCGTCCCTGCCGGAGCAACAGCAACCACGACTCCGTCAACCACAGCTCCACGACTTCATCCCCTTCCCCGTACCACCACCTCTCCCTCTCTTCTCCTCCTCTCTGCCTGCACCTCTCCATCCCGAGCACAGACCCACTGCCGAGCCACCGCACCCGCCGGAGCTAGTCTTGTCGGGCTCGACTGAACCCTGCGGTCACCCCCGTTCCTCCAGTCGACCCAACCGACGCATCCCTCCTCCATCTGAGACTGTCTCGACACAGCCATCACCCGATCACCGAGCACTCCTCCTCGAGCACTTTCCTCCTTCCTCGGTGATCTCCTTGACTGGCCTGAGCACCATCGTTCACCTCTCCTCCCCCTCGCCGTTCTCTTTTACCTCTCCTCCTCCTGCCTGAGCTCCAACTCCGGAGCCCTGCCATGATCACCTTCACCATCATCACCGCCTTCACCATCATCATCACCTTCATCATCGTCACCATCGTCATCATTATCATCATCGTCACCATTGTCATCTTCGTCATCATCGTCATCGTCGATCCCGTGCATGCCCGCCAAGGTTCGTACCTGTCCCCCTCCTTCGTGATTTCATGTACGTATGTGTAAAATGTTAGGATTTAATGTATTCATTAGATGTTGATTTCTTGAGACCCTGCAATGAACCCAACTCATATACGCATACGTACGCGTATGCGTACATTATTCAATATGATATATATATATATATATATATATATATATATATTTAGTATGCATATATTATTCAATTTGATATATACTTTGTAGCAATTAAATATTTTACTAGTATATATATATATATATATATATATATATATATATATATGTTCTGAGAGACCCTAGTGTTAATTATGGATATTTTGTATTTACATTGGCCATGTAACCCTGTAAATTGTTAGAAGACTGCCTTATGTACACTGACGTACTGGCGAGACCCGTATTATTTTGACTGTCTGATCTTGCACAACAATTATAGACGCGACACCTACGTAATTAGACGCACACTTGACCCTAGTTGACCAGTGTCATACCTAGCGCGGCCCCTGAGTTTAATGTATTTATGATTGTGTGTTAGTGTATCGACTGATACAATATTATTATTAAATGATGTCTATAGGATTGTTGGATTGTTCAGACAAGACTTCGGAATCAGGTTATTGGTATTGCCAGTAGCAGGACCCTAGATGAGTACATTCTCTAATAGTTTCTTGTTTATGATATCCTCTATGTTTATTGTATTTAGTATAGATTTTCATATTTCTTGACACGATGGTTACACGGATTGGTATATCCGGATCTCGTCATGAGATGTTATTTCTTGTTCATGGTGTGCAAGTCTTGTTTCATTGTTTATCTTGTACATGTACAGACACTGATTCTCGGAAAGAGTCACTATCTTCTTGGGGAATCCCGTGCCATAGCGTACCATGGTTGGATCTACTATACCAATCGGGGGTGGGGAGTATTTTAGTATAGATATGTGATCATACCCTTCATATACAAGTCTTGTTCTCATGTTAGTGTTGGTCATATACCGCACGTATGATTAGCCAGGCCAGTATTCGTGTACAAGTTCCCAAGCCGATCACATGTTAAAGCTAGTACTCACACACTTAGTCATTAGTATTCTTGTTCATTGACATATTGTTCATTCTGGTATTTATTTCCAGTATTTCCTTTATTGCATATCTCTTGTACATGTATATGCATCTTGTATATTTATATCTATTTACTGCTACATAGTTTATATCATTGATTTAGAACTGCTGTTAGAGATGTACTTTGTTCCATCCTGACTGGAAATATTTTTCTAGATTGCGACTTAGAGGACTTGTTTCCAACATACTTGGAGATTTGGATGTTATGGATTGTAGGTTAGATTATTCTGTTGTTTAGACTTGCCTTGTATTTCATATATTTTCCTTGAGATCTTATCGTGCTCTAGTTTCTGTGATTGAGTATTCCGTATTATATTGTGATATATGTGTCTCCTTATGGAGTTGGATACTCGTATGAGATTGTTTAGATAGTGTATTGACCTAGACAGCGTTCTACCGCCGATTCTGTGGCATAGGCTGGACGTACCCACGTACTCGTGCCCTAAATTCCGGGTGCGGGTCATGATACATACTTGATTTTGAGTTCAGCTAAGTTCAATGCTGAAACTTAATAAAATGCGCCTACCAATATGGATGACCAGAGAATAAGAACCGTGCTCTGTGAAGAGTACGCAAGAAACCCCTTTGGCATAGAAATATGCATGTTTCACTTTAGGCACACTTTGTGCTGTCCCAACTCTGTATGTGTACTAATCATACTGCACTCTATCTTCTACCAAAAGTGCGCTAAGACACTCTTTGAGTCGGTGGCGCACTTTTGAGAGAACACTCTATTAGCACACTTGGTGCACATTCTATCAAAGTTCCCTGGGAAACCAAGGAAAAGTGCACCGAAGATTGCCCACGCACTTTCTTAGCGTTTGGAAATCTGGTGCACTTTTTTAATATTTTGTCAGTCGGCGCACTTTCTTATGTTTGGTTAGCTTGCGCACTTTTCTCCTACTTCATTTCATTAGGGATGAATCTATGACCTTGGGTTGGTTTCTTGATTTATGTGTTTCTCGATTTGTGTGTTCTCAACTACCATGGATGCGTTGGAATTTATGTTTTGTCATTTAGCTTGTACCTCAGTTGGTGAGTCAGTCGGTTGGGTACTGTAAACCCCCTGATTTTTCAAGAAATTTTAATTTGGATTTTTTCACAAATTTTTAGGATTTTTTTGTAATTAAAACCTAGGTATTTGGTAATTAAATGATTTTTAATTATTGTTAATTAATATTAAAATATTATAGAAATAATATTTTATGGTGTAAAATGGAAAATTGGACATAGGGTATTTTTGGAGAATTTATTGGACTCCGGAAGCATTTTTAATGCCCTAAAAACTATTTTAAAATAAACCTAAATAAACCCTAAAATAAACCGGATTTATTTCAAATAAACCGAACTAAACCAAATTGGACCGACCGGTCTAGCAAACCCAAACCCAAACCCAAACCCAATTCTTTATTGGGTCGGATCCGGGCCCAAAACCCGACCCGACCCGCGGACCCAAACCCAAATCCTAAACTGAACCCTAATCATAATTCAGCTCCGATTCCGACCGGCGGCTGCCCTATTTAACTCCCCTCGCCGCCGGCCGGAACCCTAAAACCCTCCTCCCTCCTCAGCCCGCAGCCACCGACGCCCTAGCCGACCTCTCCTGCCCGTTCCCGACGAACTCCTTCTCTCCCCGCCGTGCCCGATTCTCCGGCGACCACCTTCCCTCCTCTTCCTTCTTCCCCGACCTAACTCCCCGCTCTAGCCGCCCAGCCCGACGACTATCTCCCGTACTCCGCCCTAAACCTTCCCTCTCCGCCACTCTCCTCCCCGCAGTCCCCCAGCCCTCGAACACCTCGCTGCTCCGCCACGACAGAACCCCCGTGCCCTAGCCCCCTTGGCTTTGTCCCCGACTCCACTTCCTCCTCCTCCCGCTCGACCACCCTAGAGCTGTCGACGAGTCTCCTCCGCCCAGCCGCTCGACCCGTCCCCGAGACCCCATCGCCTTCACCTCCCAGCCACCCGACTCCCCTCGCCTCGACGCCAACCCACAGCCGCCCTAGCTCCGGCCAACAGCGCCTCCACCCGTCGATCCGACCCCGGCCGTCTCCGCCCTCCTCCGGTGAATCCCCCAACCCCGTCATCAAACCCTAGAACATCCAGGACACGGCTCGGACACAGGACACAACACAGTGTCGAGACGACACCCGGACACGAGAAATTATCGTTCACGGAGCCCTGTTCAGGTAACCCGTTCTCTTTCCTCGTTGCCCCGTTTTTTGTTCCGTCAGTTATGACGCGTAGAATACATGACCCCCTCGATGCCCGTGCAACCCGCTCGGTGCATCGCGTCTTGTGGTGATCGCGAACCGCGATCCAAAAACAGGAAAACCAACGCCCTGTTCTACCCCGAAATTGGGTGCGCCTCGCCAAACGGGACAACTTGGTTGCGGGCGGTCTTCACCAAAACGTGCGCGCTTTCGATACGGACGTGTGGGATTTCGCAAAAGTTGATTTGGATGTGCGTGCACACCGGAATCAACGCGTATCTGTCGACAACGCCCCGTATCCGCCCGTTCTGGAACACGTCGTAACTTTGTGTACGCACGTCGGATCGAGACGAAACTTGCACCATCGGACTCGTAGCAATACGCTGGTCCTGTGACCCAAGTTTGGTTCAATTCTGAGAACGTTGACAAAATCACGTATCGTGGGCCCTACAGGCTCCACTTGACGGGCGATTTTGTGATCGGCTCATCGGAATCCAATTCTGGAAGTTCCGTTGGGTTCGTATCATCGTTCATGACTTGTTGACACTAAGTTTGACAAATTTGGAGACCTTTGACCCTAACGCATTTATCGGTGCAAAGTGGCCCACATGTGGACCCCGCTTTGACCATAAACTGTCATTTTTGCCCCTGTGTCCAAATTGGACTCAAGGACAGACGTTTCTAGCTATTTGATATTTTTTGAATCTAATGGTGATGTTTATTTCAGCAACCGAAGTAGTACCTACAGATCACACTGAGACCAGAGCTACACTTGGAGCTAGGACCCCAGGCAAGTGTACCTTGCCAAATCCTGCAGCTTTGCTACTTATTTCCTTGACTCATTTATACAATGTTGTGCAAGTATACCTTGCCAAATCTTGCAGTTCTTGTTACATATTTCTTGACTTGATTTATTTATATATTGTTGTACATAATTGACCTAGGACCGTGTGACTTACTTAGCGTCCGATTATTAGTCGGGTGTCAACACTGTACGCGATGTTGTGTATTGTCATCTAGGCATGGATATCGTGACCCCTTTACATTCTCGTACTTGTCTTATCAAGTACATTATACCCAGGACACTTGAGACCATTCCTGAGATGGAATCTTCCTGAGATATTCATGGTAATTCTGTGTAGGATACAGGTTCATGACATATACAGTTACATGCTTAGATTTTATCCTGACTTGTTGCATTAGTTATGGTCTTGCGTGACATGGACATGAGATATCATGAAACTGTGACGTAAGATTACATTGGGTAGGGAGAGTGTTACCATATCAAAGGCTGATTATATTATATATATTATCATCTGGAAGTGTCTTAGTCTCTGACACAGAGCTTTGGCGCAAGTTCTGGCCCTTCGAGAAAATGCTGCTATGGGTTCCTCTGACACTGATCCTGTAGTAGTCTCAGCCTGAGTATGAATAATGCTCTCATTTGTATATCACTTAGCTGGTTATATATCTACCCTATTGTTTCATTTATTGCTGTACTGATATTTATTTTGGCTTGAGTTATTTTGTACCTTGCTATGTCCCCTGAGGACCTGGATCCGGATTATGTCCCCAGGATTAGCTGACGAGATCTATTCTGAGGTATACGGAATCAGAGCATTAGCATTAGCAGAAGCAGGTGCCTACATTGGAGCAGAACCAGGATCAGAGGATGAGATCGTACCAGAGGACTTCTCCTGAGTATTGGCTTGAGATACTCATTTATTTCTGTTTCTAGTTATTTTATTTCCAGTCTATCGCATTGATGTATCAGACTTGTTCTCGGATTGTTCTCCGAGGCACTTTTATTGAGATTTGTTAGTTTATCTTTATTTGTATTTATTCTGGCATTTGATCTGTGATTATCTGTTGTGGATGAGATTAGAATAGACGGTGACTTGTATCTTGGACCTACTTATTGTTGTACTACAGCTTACGTATGCCCCGATGGATCCATTAAATTGGGTTTGTCCATCGGTGTGTGCTGCTGGCCATTATCACGCATCCGGTCCCTCGGTATTTTGGGACTGGGGCGTGATAGGTACGCATACTTATTTGAGTACGTTGACACCCCCGATCTTCTAATTGTGTGCCACGCTTCTATTCGCACACTTCTTGTAGAGTACGCCATTCTTTGGCTCGCGTATTCTATTAGAGTGTGCCATTTCTTGGCTCACATATTTATGTTAGAACACACCTCACTCTTGTCTGTGCTCTTCTGTCAAAGTGCGCCGTATTGGTTTTTACGTCCCGATCTTCCGCTGAATCAGCCATCTCCGTTAGGTGCGAGTCACCTCTCCAGCGCTCCAGTAGGGCGATCGTTCCCATCAGGATGTGATGTCGTGTGAGCCCGAGCTACGCCCGTGCAAGTCCATGATTCGAACATGCAGAGAAATAACTAAGCCACATAGTCGTACTGGTTAGTCTAAATACAGCGGAATAAGAAACTGAATAGGTGATTGGTAACAAGTTCATAGAGTCGTCATAGCGAAAGAATTGAATGAACACAAGTATGAAACAATAACAAGCTCTTTATTGAAAATTAAGAATTATTACAAGCGATGCTAGGTCTAGATTATAAGTCGCTCAAGATTTATCTCTCTCTCATCTCGAAAACAATAAAGGCATGCCTTTAACTTGGGATGAATCATTGGCTTTGTTCCAACATTATGTTATGTATATGTGCTTCTGCTCCGGAAGCAACACTCCAAGGCTCCAGAGCGAACTCCATGCCTTAGCGCGCACGAGGGGACACTCCATATCGAACGAGGTTCTTCCGTACCTTACAAGCAATCTGGTAGATTATCAATACATGAATGCACTGGTGGGGAGGCTTCTCGCCCGCTCGACAAATCCAAATACTTTGTATTAGTTCTGTGCACCATTTATTAAGTTATCTTTTTAGTCTTTTCTTAGGATCGGTTTCATGACAATGAATGTAAAGCCTAACTCGTGTGGCAGTGCGCCGTGCGATAGTAGAGAAACACGGTGAAACTTACTAACTTACCATTCGTCCTTACCTGAACAAAGATAGAGTCAAGTTAAACCAAGTACAAATATTTATAATAAAATCAATAAAATCAAAGATAACATAAGCTTGCAAGAAATATTACGGGTGTATTCTGACTGAGGCGCATGATGTTACTCGAATACCCATGTGAATGTTATACTCAAATTACTCAGAGGTGTTATACTCATTTTATATATATGTTCAAATTTCTTATTCAATGCAATGGCTCGTATACGGATTGCTGCTGTAGAAGCATAAAAAATACGCTAGAACGATCTACGCAGCATCTCGAAACAGAGCAGCGTAAGCAGAGGCCTTCGAAGCCATCCAACGTAAAACAGGGTTCTTCATCGCCTCCATGGCGTAAAATCCAGCCACTCTCAAAGCAGCGTTAAAACGTACGAGGAACGCTTTGTCTTCCCCGAAATGAACCTGTCAAGTCACGCGGTGAACCTGGCCTCTGACTCCTGATAAAAAGTACTGCACGGCTACCCAAACGATGGCTGGAAACGGTAGCAGACCCCTCGGGACGCGCTCCACAGTATGATGGCGGATCTCTACATTTAATGCAGAGGATTTGGTTAAAATATCACCAAGCCGTCGTCTACTGAAGTCCCCTCAGCATAAACCGCTCTTTCGCGTACAAGGGAATACGCTGCCTTGTTTACACGGGCGAACATGAGCTGTTTCACGCTCCGCAGTAAGGCAAACCGCTGCCACGTCAAAAGCTGCACTTCGTACGGGGCTTGAGGCACGTCTTTACGTCTAATTGCACAGAGCAGTGACAGTTTCCCTCAAGGCACGTCTCCGCGACGGATGCACAGAAGGGCTGCAGACCTTCAAAAGCACGTCTCCGCATTTAATGCACAAGATGATGACAAATCTCTGTAGAAGATTTGATTACATCTTCGAAAGCCGTAATTCCGGCTAAAACGTCCGCATCAGCACTTCGACTCGGTACGCAGTGGCTTCTACGCCCGCTCAGGATCAGTGCTCCCTCGGCTTCCAACGCCCTCTCGGTCTCTACGACTGTTTAGCTCCTATGCCCATTCGGCTTCTATGCCTGTTCGGCTCCTATGCCCACTCGGCTTCTATGCCTGTTCGGCTTCTATGCCCATTCGGCTTCTATGCCTGCTCGGCTTCTATGCCTATTTTGGCTTCTACGCCAAGGTGACAGTCGCTTGGCTTTTACGCCAACCCCTGCTACACAAGGGATACCTACCTACGTGGCTTCTACGCCGTGATCTTCGTAGCAGATATACGCATTTTGTCCCCTTAGTTGGACACGCGTCACATGCTCACTCAAAAGGTCATTTATACGCAGGCATTGATTATTTTAAACCGTTGTGTAAAAGGGTGCTGTACTGTCCACTCCTCGGTTGTTACACCGACGGAGTGGTCACTGTCACCAAAACTCTATAAATAGAGACCCCTATCAATGGGGAAAAAGGTCGAAAAATTGGTGAAGAAAACCAGTACAAGATCAAAGGTCGAAGAATTAGATCGGACAAGGTCATCGAACCAGAGATCAAGGAGGAGAGATAGAGAGAGAGAGAGAGGGGAACCCAGAGCTCGGGCAAGGAACAGGGAGCGACGACCTTCAGCATCGCGCATCCCCCCTCCTTTGCAACCTCCGGAGCTGCATCCTGTCTTCCACGGCACTTCTTTAACATCGTGTAGTCCAAGGGCTAAAGTGATCGACCGCAGATCAGACACCTATAGCAATTTATACCCAGATTAAATAAATTGTACTCCCACATCCTCGTATAGGATTACATTGTATAAGTTTGTTTGTAAACCAAAGGGCGCGGGCCTCTTATAACCCCGTCATTGAAATACACTTTCATTCTTTCGTTTAATACCACAAACAAGATGACGACTCTGCTGGAGAAATCTTTCTCTTCTGACGAGGAAGTAATTGCTCAACACGATACGGTATCTGTAGGAACCGTGAAGAAGACACTGGTCGTTCAGTTCGACCAGTCTGCCTACGAAGACATGCTTCGGACTGGGGGTAGCTCTCACTCTCTTTCCGTCCAAGACAGCAGGAAGCTGCGCAAAGTGTGGATGCCCAAGACATCCTCTGCCGTTCTTGTGGACTCTCCGATCTCTCCGACCAATGAGGTGGTAGCATCGCTCCCTCCGTGCCCCGCACGTAAAATTCAGTCTCCCGCTACGCGCGGTACAGACAAAGCATCTGGCAAAGCCGCAGCGCTAACCCAGGAGTATCCACTGCGTTCTACACGTAGAAATCAGTCTCCCGCTACGCGCGGTACAGACAAAGCTCCTGGTAAAGCCTCAGCGCTAACCCAGGAGTATCCTCTGCGCTCCACGCGTAGAAATCAGTCTCCCGCTATGCGCGGTACAGACAAAGCTTCTGGTAAAGCCTCAGCGCTAACCCAGGAGTATCCTCTGCGCTCCATGCGCAGAAATCAGTCTCCCGCTATGCGCGGTACAGACAAAGCTTCTGGCAAAGCCTCGGCGCTAACCCAGGAGTATCCACTGCGTTCTACGCGCAGAAATCAGTCTCCCGCTACGCGCGGTACAGACAAGACCTCTGATGGTGCCTCAACACCAAATCAGAAGTACAGATCACGCTCTACGCGCAAAATGACATCTGACCTTTACGGTGAACCAGACGAGCGCGGCGATCTCCGCAAAGGAAAGCAGGCGGGTGAATATTCAACTACTGGGCCCTTACGCCAGCAAAAGAATGATCTGCCTACTCTCCGGATTACGCGAGAAGCTAATGGCCAACTGAGAGCCTCTTCAGCCTCACGCCAGACTGAGCGAATCTCCAAGTTACGCCAGGAACAATCTCTCGGCATAAAACAAGCTCAGATTGCGGAAAGACACCCTCCCGGGGGATTATCCACCGCCCAGATGGCCAACCTGTTGTATACAGGCGGTATAGGGAAAACCGGGGTGACCAGCCTCCGCGTACCCGCTGAGGGGAACAGAAGACACAAGCCTTCGTCTTCCTCTTCGACAAATCCTCCTGACCTGCACACCTATCTAATCCGAAAAGACAAAAACAGGAGTCGTAAAACCGTCAGACGAGGAGAGATCGTATGGGAAAATGCATCAACATCTAAAGTCATCATGATGTATGAACCAGATGGAGATAATGCCTTTATCGTCCCTCCTACCCGCGGCGATCAGCATCCAATAGTCTTCAAACAAAAACGGAACGGCCCGGTTGAACAGGAAGAATTCCGCGAGCCTGAGAGTGGGAAAATACAAATCCACAGGTACAGCCCACAGGCTTTGAAGATTATACAGAACATGGGTTATGATTTGGAATCAAAGCAAGGACTCAACTATGGAAAGGGTAGACGAACACCATTGCAGGGTAATTCCCGCCATCAGCAAACTCGTTTCGGATTAGGATATGCTGCTAAATTTAATCCTGTACTGTCAAGAACAATTCCTCCTGATTCAGTTTCTGCGACCAGAGACCATAGCGTGTCCGGGGGTAGCTCGCCTCGACAGAACAGAGCAACGTCCAAAGCGAGGGGTAGAATGTCCACAGGATTCAAAGATGGTACGACAATGGCTATCTCCACCGAAGACCATAAAACTCAGACGTCAAAGGCCCCACGACCGAAAGGAACCTTCTTTTTCGGAGAAGATGACGTAATTGAAATCTTCAATATATTAAGAAAGGAAAGTAAGCTTCAGCTTCCCGACGTCAGATATCCTGAGAGGACCGACAGAATCAATGACCCAGATTATTGCCTCTTCCATCAGTACACTCATCACCCTACGAAGGCCTGCTATGTACTAAAGAAGAGGATTCAGGAATTAATCGATGCCAAAGTCATAACTCTGCGTCTATAGGGAACGATCACTACGGCAGAAGAGCAGATATGTGCCTTCCCCCCCGATGGAGTCACTATCACAAAAGTTTGTCATGTTCATATTACCTCTGAATAAACTTTCGACCATCAACTATCATGTCCATATTACCTCTGATATCGATTGTCGTCTACACTTAACATTCGTACTTAAATTCTAAGTACGCCAGTAATGTTAAGTCTACAAAAATTGCCATGTCCATATTACCTCTGAGCAGATATGTGCCTCCCTCTCCGATGGAGTCACTATCATAAAAGTTTGTCATGTTCATATTACCTCTGAATAAACTTTCGACCATCAACTATCATGTCCATATTACCTCTGATATCGATTATCGTCTACACTTAACATTCGTACTTAAATTCTAAGTACGCCAGTAATGTTAAGTCCACAAAAATTGCCATGTCCATATTACCTCTGAGCAGATATGTGCCTCCCTCTCCGATGGAGCCACTATCACAAAAGTTTGTCATGTTCATATTACCTCTGAATAAACTTTCGACCATCAACTATCATGTCCATATTACCTCTGATATCGATTATCGTCTACACTTAACATTCGTACTTAAATTCTAAGTACGCCAGTAATGTTAAGTCCACAAAAATTGCCATGTCCATATTACCTCTGAGCAGATATGTGTCTCCCTCTCCGATGGAGCCACTATCACAAAAGTTTGTCATATTCATATTACCTCTGAATAAACTTTCGACCATCAACTATCATGTCCATATTACCTCTGATATCGATTGTCGTCTACACTTAACATTCGTACTTAAATTCTAAGTACGCCAGTAATGTTAAGTCCACAAAAATTGCCATGTCCATATTACCTCTGAGCAGATATGTGCCTCCCTCTCCGATGGAGCCACTATCACGAAAGTTTGTCATGTTCATATTACCTCTGAATAAACTTTCGACCATCAACTATCATGTCCATATTACCTCTGATATCGATTGTCGTCTACACTTAACATTCGTACTTAAATTCTAAGTACGCCAGTAATGTTAAGTCCACAAAAATTGCCATGTCCATATCACCTCTGAGCAAGTACAGAGACCTACTCCGCATCACGAGGTAGAACCCATAGCACAAAAATTCTTGAAAGCTATAGGCTCCTATCGCCCATATGTCTGGGAAGTAGCATCGCCATCCAACGTCGTCACGACATATGGACCTCATGAGGATTCTATCTTCATCGTCCCACCTACCTGCAGCACTCAGCGCTCAATTATCTTCGGTCGCATGCAGAATCAGCCGATTGTCCAAGAAGACCCTTTCGATGACGACACCGGGAAAATACAGATTCATCGTTATAGCCCGCAAGCGCTAAAGATCATGCAAAACATGGGCTACGACTTGAAACGTAGGCCAGGCCTCAACTACGGAAGAGGCAGACGAACGCCGCCGTACGGCAACCCCCGTAATCAACAAGCCCATCTCGGGCTAGGGTATGCTGTGGTGCCCCGTTCCCCCTATTCGGGGAGCGCGGCTAAGAAATACTAGACGGTATCGTTCGATCGGGATAGATTGAATCAAGAACTCATCCTTGTTATGGATTTGTCTCTTCGAAATCGATTCCCATATTCAGTGGACCGTGCCCCCGGGATCGACTTAGCGGCAGAGTCAGGAGGGACCTCTCCGCTGCATTCTTTGTTGCCTAGTTTTTGCTGTCGCTTGTTGCTTTCGTGCCTTGAGTTGGTTTTCGGATTTGCTTGGGTTTTCTTGAATGGTTTCGATGGATTTCATTGCTTTCGTTCTTAGGACTGTACTTCAATTCCGATAAGGGAGAGAGAGGAAGAAGTACTGATCAGCTGTTCGTGTCAATACAGGTGAACCAGCTGTAGTCGTCGCTCGAGCGGACGCCTAAAGCACTTCTTTCCTTTTCCTTCCAACTACCAAGGTGAGTGGCTACCAACCCGATTAGCTAGCCCTACTTGCTAGTCTTCACATCTAAATCTTGTGTTCGTGCTTTGCCTGATCAAACGATACCAAGTAAATAACTAAAAGATATCAAGATAATAAGGGAATAGACTTGGGAAATATTGCTTGTCAAATGAAACTTGTGAACGGTTACTTACTTATATGCTTGCTCGTTTGGAATGTTCATCATATGCATAAATATAAGTTAGAATGTATATGTCTTCTTAAAACTATGCTATGTATAGAACTCATTTTCAAAGCAATAACCCAACAGGAAGACTATGCTAAAGTAGATCTTGCCCTGTTATTGCCCTGTGCCTGATTTGCCTCAAATGTTAACTTAGTGTACTGCGTTGATCACGGACAACTTGTGCACAAGGTCTTAGTTCCTGCGGACGGTCGCTGGGGCACCGGCACCGATCCGATCCGGACGGAACTCATGATAGTCGCCTGCTATAGGACGGAATGCCTTGGGACGTCCTGATCTATGCGTCGCACGGCACTCCGTACTGAGACTAGCCCGTCCATTATGGCAACGTGCCAGTGATCCCCCTTGTATATTTAAACCTGTTGCTACTAACTTGTGTCTTCTTGGCAGGGAAGGCAAGGTAAGTATTATGCAGGTGGTTCAGACGGGCAGGTAATGTCACCGAACGGTGGCGAGTTATTTCAATGATTCTATATATATGTCTTGCTGTAAAATGAACTAAGGCAAGATAGAAACCCACAAATATGCATGCTTCATTAAAACAACGTGTTGATTGGTATAGTTGGGATAGCTTGCCTTCACCAGTACGTTTCGATGTACTGACCCTCGTTGAAACAGGTTCCCCGCGCTAAGGAGAGCCGAGCGAGGAGCAGGAGACAAACCCCCAATCCAGTCCAGCTGTAGGCACGCCTCGACCGTGCCAACCTTTGAAGCATTTTGTAGAAGAAGAAGCATTTTGAAGTAAGAAGCTAGCCACCAAGCAACCATGCAACTTCGTGGCAAAGCAGTCGTTCCGACCCAAGGTCTTATATTTTGAGTTTAGTAAGGATGTAATGTACAGGACTGCTATCTCATTTTGTGTCAACACTTTTGTAAGCCCATAGAGGCAATCCTTATGACTCAGTTCAAGGAGTTTGTAATAGATGTTCATATTATCAATAAAAGAGAACTTTTCCATGTTTCAATATGTGTTTCAATTATCTGCGTACTCTGAATATGTGCTCGCTATGCGAAACAAAAATACTTAGCCTTGTGCGGTGCGCAACCTAGGCCCGCACGGCGGTCACGCCCCGGGGGACGACTAACGATTCCACGGGATCGGGGCGTGACATATGCCACCTCCATCGCAACTTCCGAGCCAAAAGAGGACCCCTTTACCTCTTCCCGGAACAGCTCATCACCCTCCAACTCGCCAGATGCTTTCAAACAAGCACTATCGGCGAATATGGTGATGACAAATCCCTCAGAAGCCGAGGAGCAGGATACGGAGCCATTCGAGGATGACCCCTGGGCTCAACAAATGGATGCGCAGTGGGAATTCCGCTTCGAGCAGAGAGAACCTCCCACCAAGGACGAAGTCATCCAGATCAACGTTGGGAGTGAGCTTTCACCAAAGCCAATATTTGTCAGTAACAACCTTCCCCCACCTGAAAGGGAAGACGTTATACAGCTGATAAAGGAGTATATTGACGTCTTCACGTGGGATTATGAGGACATGCCAGGCCTAGACCCGAAGGTAGCTACTCATATGCTCAATATATTAGCCAATTCGAAGCCGGTAAAGCAGCACCAACGACGGTTCTGCCCCGATATGATGGACGCCATCGAAGCTGAAGTCAAGAAGTTGATAACCTGCGGTTTCATCCGGGAGGAACAATACCCCGACTGGGTCGCTAACGTGGTCCCGGTCATGAAGAAAAATGGAAAGGTACGCATCTGCATCGACTACCAAGATCTGAATGCGGCCTGCCCCAAAGATGAATTCCCTCTCCCCATCACGGACATCATGATCGACAACACCTGCGGCTTCGAACGCATGTCTTTCATGGACGGGTTCTCGGGATACAATCAGATCAAGATGCATCCTGAAGACGAGAAGTACACCGCCTTTCGGATACCACTGGGGGTATATTGCTATACGGTCATGCCCTTCGGGCTAAAGAACGCTGGGGCTACGAACCAACGGGCTATGAGTAACATATTTCGCGGACATTTATGCAAAACAGTGGAATGTTACGTAGAAGACATAGCCGTCAAAAGTCGCCTCAAAGGCGATCACATCCGAGACCTGAGGGTAGTATTCGAATTAATGCGCCAGCATCAACTCAAGATGAACCCCACAAAGTCCTTTCTGGGTGTATCCAGTGGCAAGTTCCTGGGA
Source organism: Iris macrosiphon (assembly GCA_036927795.1). Taxonomy (NCBI): domain Eukaryota; kingdom Viridiplantae; phylum Streptophyta; class Magnoliopsida; order Asparagales; family Iridaceae; genus Iris; species Iris macrosiphon. Next base: position 2,782,935 of record JAYESA010000002.1, on the reverse strand, counting down.
TTCGTCATTACCACCAAAGGCATCGAAGTAGACCCTGACAAAGTCCAGGCGATCACGACAATGCGACTGCCCCGTAATCTGAGGGAACTCAGGGGGTTCCAAGGACGTCTGGCTTATATCCGGTGATTCATATCCAACCTCTCGGGGAGATGTCAGCCCTTCTCTCATCTCATGAAGAAAGGTGTATCCTTCATATGGGACGAAACCTGCCAGCAAGCGTTCGAGGATATCAAACGCTACTTAACCAGCCCGCCAGTCCTGGTGCCTCCCGTCGTGGGAAAATCATTCTTGCTGTACGCACGGGCAATGGATCATTCGCTAGGAGCTCTCCTCGCACAAAAAAATGATGCGGGTCATGAACATACTATCTACTATCTTAGCAGAATGATGGTCGGGGCCGAACACCGGTATAACCCAGTGGAGAAGGAATGCTTGGCTCTGATGTTCGCTGTCCAGAAAACGCGGCACTATGTCACTGGCCAGACTATTCATATCATCTCCAGGATCAACCCCCTTCGAGTACTGATGAGCAAGCCAAGTGCCCTCAACTCCCGACTCGCAACGTGGGCGATGCTGCTGACACCATACGACATGGTGTACATCCCACAGAAATCCGTCAAAGGCCAAGCGCTGGCTGACTTTCTAGCGGCTCATCCGACCCCGGAGACCTCCAAACTATACGAGGACATCCCCGATGAAGTTGCAGAATGTAACTTCACAAGGAAAAGCGACGTATGGCAACTGTTCTTTGAAGGCGCCTCCAGAACCGGTCCTAAAGGAAACGTCGTTTCAGGAGTGGGATTCGTCCTAGTTACCCCGGATTAACTCGTCATCTACCGAGCATACTCTCTTAGCGAGCCCTGCTCCAACAACGTGGCGGAATACAACGCTCTACTAATTGGGCTCCAAGTTGCCGTGGAACTGGAGGTAGAATCCCTGGAGGCTTTCGGTGATTCTCTGCTCATCGTCAATCAAGTCAGGGGAATATACGAAGTCCGCAATCCAGACCTCATCCCCTATCACCGGGCGACGATCGAGATAGCCATGACGTTCAAAGGGTTCTTCCTAGAACACGTACCTCGATCTCGGAATCTGGAAGCTGATGCCCTGGCCAGCCTGGCCGCAGACTTGGCCGCTCCTATAAGAAGGCAAGATTCGGTAATCCTTTTTAACAGATGAAGAACAGCTGTCACATAGAACGCAGCTACGCTGTAAGCGCCGATCCTCCTACAAGAGATTGGACAAGTCCTTTCATAGATTTCGTGGCATACGGAATCTTACCGGAGAACCCCAAGGAAGCAGTATCCGTCAAGAGACGATCACTACGCTTCTACTTCGACGCGTCTTCACAACGCCTGTATCGCCGAACCTACGACGGACTACTGTTGAGGTATCTCTCTGGCACCGAAGCACAGCAGATTATCCGTGAAGCTCACGATGGCGTATGCGGAGCGCATCAACCCGGGCCTAAGCTACAGGATCACATCAGGAGGATGGGCTATTACTGGCCGACCATGATCGCAGATGCAATACAGTATGCAAAGCATTACAGAGCCTGTCAGGTTCATGCAGACTTCATACATCAACCGTCGGAACATCTACATCCTACGGTCGCATCCTGGCCTTTCGAAGCATGGGGAATGGATATCATCGGTCCTATTCACCCATCTTCTTCTAGGGGTCACCAGTTCATACTGGCCATCACGGATTACTTTTCCAAATGGGCCAAAGCAATCCCTCTCACCGAGGTAAAGGCATCCAACGTAGTCAGCTTCATCAAACATCACGTCATCTATCGCTTCGGGGTACCCCGGAGGATAATTCACGACAATGGGCCCCAGTTCATTAGCCAGACGTTTCATCGGTTTTGCGATAAAAACCGGATACACAATGTTGCCTCCACGGCATACTATCCAGCTGCTAATGGTTTGGCGGAAGCTTTCAACAAAACTATTATCAAACTCTTGAAGAAGTTTGTCTCTTCAAACAAGAGAGACTGGAATAAAAAGCTGGGCGAATGCCTCTGGGCATACCGCACGACGGTACGAACGCCAACGGGTTGTACCCCATTCTCGCTGGTCTACGGGAGCGAAGCAGTTCTTCCCATTGAAATCCAGATCCCGGCGCTCAGGATAGCCGTGGCTAATAAGCTGACTCAAGAAAAGAATGACCTCTTAAGGCTTCAGGAGCTAGAAGGATTAGACGAGAAACGCCTCCAAGCTCAACAGCGCATCGCGCTCTACCAAGCACGCATTTCCAGGGCTTTTAACCATAAAGTAAAGGAAAGGGTGTTCAAGGTCGGTGAGCTAGTTCTAGCAGTAAGAAGGCCGATGATTTTAACTCACAGAAGTAAAGGCAAATTCCAGCCCAAGTGGGAAGGCCCTTATGTGATCGAGACAACGTTCTCGAACGGCGCCTACAGGATAGCCCAGCCTAACGGGGACCTATTAATGGCTCCCATCAACGGCAAATTCCTGAAAAGATACTACGCTTAATTCCCCCTGCCCAAGCGGAACATAGCGAGAATCTCAATTCTGACAAAACTACTCCAAAAAGAGAAACTAGTTAGGTCATATCCTATCATGTCTATACGACCTCTGAATAGATACATCCTGCTAAGGAGGTTTATCGAGAGTATGTCAGGTCCATACTACCTCTGATATCCCCCTCACCTAAAAAACTGTCATTTACATTCCGAAATGACGGGTCCACCACAGTAAAAAAAGAGTCACTTTTATTCATAGAAGGAGGCAAAATTACATAAGGAAAGATACATCAAGATGGCGGAGTAATCAGATCACGAATCTGCCGCCCCAGTGCAGCCATCCCCTCCTTCCTAAAGGCCAAGGCATCGGCGCGAGCCCGCTCCAGCTGTGCCTCCGGAGTATGCGTGAGGGTCAGGTTAGCCCTTGCTCGAAGACAGCCCGCACAGGCAGCTTTCGTACGGTCCAGATCCCGTCGCGCTTCACTCAGTCGACCAATCGCTACCTCTGAACCTGCCAACGTCTGGGAGGCCCACTCCTCTGCCAGAGCAAGTTTTTTCCTCAGCTTGGAGACCCTCGCTGCATTCCCTTCATGCTCGGATGGACACTGCATCTCAGCAGTAAGAGCTTCTTCCACTACAGCCTTTCTCCTATCCCTCTCCAGCTTGTGCTTCTGGATAGAGTTGTCTAGGCTTGCCAGCTTGGTAGCGAGCCGCTCAGCCATGAGGTCGAATCGAGCCTGGACATCAACATCGAGGCTGGCCTCAGCCCGTTGCAAATATTCGTTAACAGGTTGCTCTAAACCATTAACCACCGCCTCCAAAGCGTCAGCTACTCCAGGATTGCCAAGCCCCCTGATAACCTCGATCGAAAGATGAGAAGTCTTCTTCAGGAGCTCGAAGTCAAGTTTCTTCGCCAACACCATCGGTATCATCATTTGTAAACCGGTGTAGACAAGGCTGGTATGCTGCTCAGTCAACGCGACTAGACCCGACTGAACGTTCGGAGTAACCGCGATGCTAGTAACTCCCTCTCCAGGGACAATTGCAGACGAGGTAGCCACCGCCGCCATCTCGACGGGTGGCGCGGCCGAAAAAGGTGTGACGACAACGATCGAGGTCATCGGCATACTCGCGAAAGGCGAGGTCGTGATAACAGGTTCGTCCCCCTCCCGGGATGACGAAGCCTCTCCAGGCGAGCTGGCCCCCGAAGACACTTCTGCCTCGGAATTAGGCGCCTCCACATCTTTACTAGGAGCCAACGGCATATACGACGCGTCTGCACCTGGTGTGGCTAAACCACGCCTTAAGGACGCAATGCGACCTGTCATACCTGGAGAAGGAGGTGGGCCGACCGATATCGCCAAAAGTTCGGTCAAGCCTTCCCCGAGACGCGGTCGAGGTTCGTCAGCCGGAGTCTCGCCGAGCGCGCTCGCTGACCCAGAAGCAACTTCCCCCACTGCTGACCTCGGGAAAGATTCTCCCATCTGCAGCGGCCACGTGGGCAATCCCGTTCCACTGCTTGAAGCAGCCACGACGACAGCAACCTCTAGCGAGGACTCCCCGGCGCCACCAGCCGGAACTGTAGAAGGTCCCTCTCTAAAAGGCGAGGAACCTCCAGCCAAAGATTCATCCCTGATATAGGAAGGTGCCGACTCACTCACAGGAGCCCCAATACCAAGAATGCGGAGAGGACGAGCCACCGTCTCCTTCCTCCTCTTACGAAGGGAAGCTTCCTTCGGAGCAGAAGCCGTCGCTTCCCAGAGGAGACTATCAAAGCCCCCGCCGGTGCAGGCACTGCACACCTCGGCAACGACACCAGGAGCTCATCCGGAGTACCAGACTCTTTGCCCTCGTCAGAAGAAACCGAGGGGACTTCGAATCTTCCCCCAGGCTTGGCAGAAGGCACTCTAAAACTTCCCCGCATGTCGAAATCGCGATGGAAGGTGTTAATCACCACATAAAACTGGGCATAAGAGTGAAGGAGGCGCAGCTCCGTGGAGGTTGTAACAATCGACACGATAAAAATTGCCCCCGTACAACCCATGATAAAATATCGCCACCCTCTAGCTCCATCAATGAGTCCGCCCCTGGGTCTGAAGCGGGTGACGGCGTTACCCACGTGCAATTGATCATACCCGAACTGCCTGGCAAATCGACGAGGCAAGTAGGGCTCGAAGAAGCAATAGTCTTCGCTCCTATACAGCAGATGGGATGGTCTGATACAGACCAACCAATTAAAAGCCTCCGGAGAAAGAACGGTCTTCTCTCCACCTGAATCCTCAAGCCACACCCCAGATTGGTTGCGATGTACCGGAGGGGGAGTACAGAGGATCTTCCAGCCATGGCTGAGGTTCAACACTAACCGACAGTCTAAAACTGTGTTCACATTCCAGGTAGAATTCCTGTAATTCAACAGGAATATGCCCCCTGAGCTGCTGCCGGAACCGGAAGACATCACCCGGGGGTTGTGGAGAATTAACCAACCCATCAAATACAGGTATGGCAATTCCACCCTGGGAAAACTCTCACGCCGAGCTTCATCGACAAGCAACACATCGGTCATGGCCCTCAGGCCAGCCTGAATACGGCACACCATGGCAGGAAGCAGGCCCAGTCTTGCCCCAAACACCAGACGCACTGCGGGCTACAGGATGTGTCACTACCACTTTTCCAGATAAGGGCATTTGGGTAATTTCACTATTTTGGATAATTATATGTTTAATTAATCTGCAGAGATTTTTTTAAACTATTTTTTATGTTGGTTGTGTTGGGTTAGGTCAAACCCTAGAAGTCAGTATGACTAAACCCTAATTTGAAAACCTAATTCTAGAGAAACCCTAGAATTCAAATTTTAGGGTGAACCCTCAAACCCTAGACTGACTAAACCTTAGTTAATTAGGTTCTACATGACCTAACATAGGGGGGTTTAACCTAAACTATGCATTAGAAACCCTAGTTTGGTTTTAATATAAAAGGGAACCCATTCCTTCATGAAGAAAACCTAAACCTAGCCTCTATTAAAGAAAAACCATTCCCTCCCACACTTTTCAGAATCTCAAGCCCTAGGAATTCACTTTCCTTCTCCAAAGCAAAGAGAAGCAAGGGGTTGGGTCAAGAAGCCTTGGAGAAGTAGAACCTCCATTGAAGAAGCCATCTCCCTAGGTAAAACCCTATTTCTATTCATTTTTAATCTCTGATTTCTGTTGTTAATGCCCTTTAGGAACCCACCCTGAGGTTTAGATTTCGATTTTAGGGTTTCTACATGGAGATCTAGGAGGAACTAGGGTTTTGTGTTCATACGTGGATTTTTCCCCAATTTTGTGAGCCCTAACCCTAGGTGTTTGCATTAGACTGATTTCATCCTCCAACGAGAAGGGTGTGATCTCGATTTTAGGGTTGTTTTGGGAGCATTTACTGTCAGTAGGTATATGGGTATTTTCTGTACTTCTTGTGTTCGATGAAATGTCTAGTAGGAACTTACCTATCTAACTTATTCAATTTCTGCATAGTTTGATATATGAATCTATATACATAAATATAATTGTGTTGTAAATAGGTTGTGTGTTGTGTGTACATGGATGAGGAGAGTCCTGTGCACAGTCGGGTTTGGTCCAGAACTGTGCAGTGATTACTGTGGTTCTGTGGATTTGGGGATAAATTGTGTATGTGTTAATAGGTAGATTTTGATGCTTTGGGTTGTGTTCTATGTTGGGTGTAGCTTAGTATTAGTATTTGTGTATCAGATTTGGGGGAGAGCCTGTGTCAAACTGTGTGTATTTGAGAAGTATGTATGTGTGCCTGTGAGTGTTAGGGCTTTGTATTAGTGTGTAGTTGTGTGTGAGTATAGCTGCCAGTGTATGTGTGTATAGCAGTGTCTGCCTGTGTCAGTGTATCTAGTAATCCTATGTATCAGTAATACATGTGTGTGAGTGAGTGTATCATAGAACTCAATGTGTATATGAGGGATTTTTCTTGTGTATGGACTGTGGGTAGGTATGTGGCTGTGAGAGTCCAGTGTCATATGTACCAGTTAGGTGAGAGTAGATCTGTGTGTGTGAGTGATGAATTTAGTGTGGGTATTAGTTAGAGATACCTGTGTCAGTTCAGTGATTAGAGTATCAGTGTAGCTTAGTTAGATTTTATGTGACTGTTTGTGTAGGATTTTAAATTCTGTATGTGCACTGTGCCTTAGCATTCCTATTTTACTGTGTGATATTACCCTGAAAACCAGTATGCTGTGTACCTAAGTCAGTGAGTAAGTGAGAAGTATATGTGTTAGTCTATCTGTGTGTGTATGACTGCCTGAGAAGTTAAACCTGTATGTGCACTGTGTTATGAGGGGAAGGATTCTGTGCAGAGTGTAGTGTAGGTAGTTGCTATTTCAGAAATATGTGTGTACCTGTGTTAATTGTAGGAGTATCAGATTCACTGTGGGGGGGGGGGGACTACCATGTCTCAAAATATAGAAAAAAAACACAGTCTAGCTGTCCAACACAAGTCTCCACAAGTCTCAAATTAAACTTAACCTAAGTCTAAACATAAACCGAAATAAACCTCAATAAGTCTCAGATGCATAATATAATACTATCTAGATAGCTGTAGGCAATGTCTCATCTAAAGGAACAGTCTCCTCTAAGATCTCTGGTGTGTAGTCTGCATCTATACCCGGTCCATAGTGTGTGGTACAGAAATCCTCAATATCCTCTAGAAAAAATATCCAGTCAGGATTGTAACGAAGTACAAGCACTAACTGTAGTTCCATATATATTGACAAAAACTATAATACAGAGTAAAGAAATATAAGATAGATATGAATACTAGCAATAAAAAATACTGGAATAAAGGAATGCTGGAATAAAGAAATACTGGAACATCATCATCAATAAACATCTAGCAATAAAATAGAAATACAAGTTCACGCAAGAATAATAAACTAGTATATAAGTGTGTACAAGAACAATAACTAGAACATATGTAGATGCTAGATCAATATACTAGAGATACATGTCAAGAATCATCTAACTAAGTGTGTAAAACATTAGCAAATCATGTGATCGGCTTGGGACTGATAAGGCTTATTACATTGGTTAGAGATCATCCTTGAGGTCAGGCTAACCATCCGGAAAGCTATGATGCGAGTAATAGTCAGGCTAACCACATATAACAACTATGAGGCATGTAATGGTTAGGCTGCACCGACGTGAGTTGTGGGTGAGCTATGATGCATGTAAAGTTTGGGTATGATCACACAAGCTACTAATATTTCCCCATTTTTCCCCAGCTAGCACGATGGATTCCAATCACGACTCCTCGTGACAGGTCTTAATGATGCAAACTCGTATAAATAATAGTGTCAAAGTCATGTACACTATACAACAAGAGTTATAGAGATAATCAACATAATAGAAACTGTCAGAGAATGTACTCGCATGTGGTCCTTAGCTGGAAATACCAATATCCGGGTTCCAAGGTATCGTTTGAGTGATCCAACAGTCCTATAGATATATCATAAACACAATACTACATCAGACATTACACTAATACACTATCAAACACCATGATCTTAGGGACAACGCTAGGGGGTCACGTATGTAGTTGCTGTGCATAACAGACAGTCATTGATGCGATCTTGCCAGTACGTCAGTGTACATGTAGCAGTCTGCTAACATACTACTTGGTCACAAGTCAACGTAACTACGGTATCCATGGTTAAACTCTGTTATCTAGTACATAGATATATATAATACATATTATACATATTACAATCATACTAATTAATTACACTTATAGTAGATATATGTATATACATAATAGAATTTATACTATATATATTAAATATATATTAGGGATCCATGTACGATACATATACGTAGGTATATATATACTTAATTTGAGAATTATACTACTTATATACATATATATTAATATACATTTAGACATATATTAATAAGTATGCCAATACATATATTCCAACTATATATATATCCATATACCCACAAGAAAACCGAACCTGTGTATGTACACGACGACGACGAGGTGCTGGTGGTGCGTGGTTCAGTCGAGGGGGTCGACGTTGGTGTTCGGGCGAGGTTGCTGGATCCAGTTGGTCGGCGGTGCCAGTCTCCGGTTGGGTTGGTGTCTCGGGCAGTCGACTCCGCAAGAAATCGATAATTGCAGCAGTTTTTGGCGAGCGCGGGATGGCTCGGTACAGCGGCAACGACTTCATGCGAGAGGGGAAAAAGGTTCTTGTCCGGCGAGGCGAGTTCAACACAGGTGTGGCATCGTCGGCTTATAGTCGGGTTCAATTCCGGCGGACTTCTCCAGTCGAGCGGTTGAGGAGACGCTCGGCTGCGGGTTTTCGGCGTCGTCTCGGCGGTGAAGCCGTGGGGTACTCGGAGAGGAAGAGGGGCAGGCGGAGATGTCTCAAGGTTAGTTTCCGACGGAGGACGAGGCGAGGGTATTGTGTGGAAACGGGGAGATGCTCCACGGGTCCGGCGGGTTATCCGGCGGGGAACAGTAGGTCGGGGGGAAGCAAGGAAGAAGAAGACGTCGGCTATGGTATTTGGTTTTGGGTTTAAAAGAAAGGAAAATAGTTAAGATGATATATATATACAATGGGGTGTAGGTTTGACCTAGAATTGGTTTGACTGGTCAACCCCTCTTGGAATTTGGGCTTCTCATGGAGATATTTCAAGGGCCATGATTGAAATGGGTTCCAAATAAATGGCTAGGATTGCATGGTTCAAAAATGAAAGGAGGGCCAATGTTTGAGGAGGTTGATGTTGTGTCACACACTTCAAAAATCATAAAAAAATTACACATGAAGAAGAAAAGGTTTATTCACGTGTCGAGTCCAACGGGATGGACATCTTAATACACTTTTGCATAAAAGTGCCCAATAATTAGAGAATTACACAAGTTTGGATTTATGGATTAATTAATTAGAAATAATTGAAATTGGTGTTCTAAAATTAATTAGAAGTACAAGGACTGAATTATAGTGGAGCACTAGGGTCAAATAATAGTCTGGTATGTCTAGGACAAGGGTGTAAAATTAGTTGGGAGACAAGGGCTAGCGTAGCGCTCTATTTATTGAAGCAACGGTAAAGTACAACAATCAATTAAAATTACCGCAATTTAAATATAATTAATTATCATGCAATTATTTACATATTAATTACGAAAAGACAAAAATACCCCTAATCTGAAATGTAGGGGTGACAAGTCTACCATCCTTAAAAGGATTTTGTCCTCGAAATTAAAATAAACTAGGACATGAACAAACATCAAACAAAGAATTATACCTCAAGTCTCAAAGATATACGGATACTGCTCGCGCATTCGTCCTCTCTTACCCAGGTTGACTCTCCATGTAACAAGAACCAAAAGAATAGTCTGGTTCCGCAATGCCTTCTCTCTATGATCCAAAATCTCAACGGGTTGTTCAGGATAGCTGAGCGTCGATCCAACTTCGATCTCCGAGTGATCTATTACGTGACTAGGATCTGTCATGTACCTTCTCAGCTATGACACATAGAACACGTCATGTACTCCTTCTAGAGCAGGCGGCAAGTCAAGTCTATAGGCCACTGCACCGACCCTTGCTAGAATACTGAAGGGCCCGATGTATCGTGCTCTAAGCTTTCCGTCTCTGCCAAAACGAATCGTGCCCCGTGTCGGAGAAATCCATAGGAACACCAAATCGCCAACCTAGAACAAACAATCTTAACACGCAATCTAAAACAAAAAAATAACAACCAAATAAAACAAAACCAATACCTGAAACTCTAGGGGTCTACGGTGGCTATCGGCCCAATGCCGCTGTTTGTCCTGCGCCACTCACAGTCTGTCTCTGATAAGTTTTACCTTTTTCGCTGCATCCACGACCATTTCTGGTCCTAAAGAAGCTCTCTCTCTAACATCATCCCAAGATAACGATGTTCGACACCTTCGTCCATATAAAGCCTCGAATGGTGACATCTCAATGCTGGCCTAGTAGCTGTTGTTGTAAAAAAACTCTACTAGGTGTAGAGGATCCTCTCAAGAACCTCCGAGGTCCAAAACGCAAGTGCGTAGCATATCTTCAAGAGTCTGAATAGTCCTTTCAGACTGTCCATTTGTCTGGGGGTGATACGCGGTACTGAACTTGAGCTGAGTGCCCAAGCTAGCCTGCATACTCCTCTAGAAATGGGAAGTGAAACGACTATCCCGATCTGAGACAATACTCACAATAACTCCATGTAATCTGATAATCTGCTGTACGTACATCTCTACTAACTTCTCTGTTGAAGTACCCACTTTGAATAGTAAGAAGTGGGCTGATTTGGTCAATTTATCTACGATGACCCAAATTGCGTCCTTTCCTCCTGGAGAACGTAGAAGTCCTGAAACAAAATCCATAGTCACGTGCTCTCACTTCCATTTTAGAATTGGTAAAGGTTGAAGCAATCCACCTGGCCTCTGTCGATCTGCTTTTACCTGTTGGTACACTAAGCATCGGGATACAAAGCGTGCTACTTCGTGCTTCATACCATACCACCATACATGCTCCCTCAAATCTCGATACATCTTATTGACTCTGAGATGCATCGAGTACTGAGAGCGGTGTGCCTCTTACAAAACTTCTTCGCGCAGCTCTCCACTTGGCACACACATCCTCGTGCCATGACGCAGAGATCCATCATCCGCAATAGTAAATTCGCCTATCAATCCTGTCCGAACTTGTGCTTTAATATTCCTTAGAGTCTCATCATCATACTGAGAAGCTCTAATTCTATCCATCAGCTCCGATAGTATCTACTATCCCCATATCTGAATCTCAATACCTGGAACTAGTACTTTAATTCCTAAGCTCTCAAGATTAGCTAATAAATGCCTATCCAAAGTCAAGCACATAGCCATCGGATACCTGCTCAAGGCATCGACGACTACGTTGGCCTTTCCTGAATGGTACTGTAATATGATATCAAAGTCCTTCATCAACTCTAACCATCTTTTCTGTCTCATGTTCAGCTCCTTCTATGTAAACACGTACTTCAAGCTCTTATGGTCTGTAAAGATCTCCACACGCTCTCCGTCCAGATAGTGCTTCCACAGCTTTAGGGCAAAGATAATTGCTGCTAACTCCAAATCGTGAGTGGGGTAGTTCTTTTCATGAGGGCATAATTGTCTTAAAGCATAGGCAATTACTTTCCCATGTTATTGAAGAACGCATCCCAAACCTTTTCCTGAAGCATCACTGTAGATAGTGAATCCACCTGTCCTTGACGGCAACATCAAAACTGGCGCTATCGTCAATCTCCTTTTTAGCTCATCGAATGCGGCTTGACATTCTTCTATCCAGACAAATTCCATATCTTTCTTGGTCAGCCTAGTCATTGGCTCTGCAATCTTGGAGAAGTCTTGTACAAACCTTCTGTAGTATCTTGTTAGTCCGAGAAAGCTCCTGATTTCAGCTACCGAACTGGGGGTAGCCTATGACTCCACTGTTTCGATCTTCTTTGGGTTAACTAAAATTCCGTTACCCATCACCATATGTCCAAGAAATTCAACCTTGTCAAGGAAGAACTCACACTTCGAAAGCTTTCCATACAACTTCTCTCCCTGAGAGTCTCTAAGACCATCCTCAGGTGCTCTTCATGCTCTTCTAGGGACTTTGAATATATTAGAATGTCGTCAATAAACACAACTACGAACTTGTCAAGGTACTGGTGGAATACCTTGTTCATTAAGTTCATAAATACTGCTGGTGCATTGGTTAAACCAAACGACATTACTGTGAATTCAAACTAGCCATATCTGGTCCGAAAGACTATCTTCGGTATGTCTTCCTTCTTCACCTTTATTTGGTGATAGCCTGACCTCAAGTCTATCTTCGAAAATATCTTTGCTCCGCTCAATTGATCAAAAAGATTATCTATCCTCGGTAGCGGGTATTTGTTCTTGATAGTGAGGTTATTCAAAGCTCTATAATTGTTACACATGCATACCGTGCTGTCCTTCTTCAGTACGAATAATACCGGTGCTCTCTATGGTGATGAACTAGATCTAATAAAACCTTTGTCCTGCAGCTCCTCAACTTGCTTCTTCAGTTCTTCCAACTCGTTGTTGTTGACCCTATTGACATGTTGCGAAATAGGGTCCGCTCCTGGTATCAAGTCTATAGAGAATTAAACATCTCCGTCTGGCGGCAAACCTGTCAACTCCTCTGGAAATACATCCAGGAACTCTGCTATCAATGGATGTGGTAAGTCCTCTTCTTTCATCCTGGCTCCGCAAAAAGTGCCTCTGCTCTGCTCCTCTGATCCTCTGGCAATCTCAAACTATGGCTCTCTTGGCGGTCGAAATACTACTCTACCTCCGTGATAATCTATAGAAGCATAGTGTTTACTCAGCTAGTCCATTCTGAGTACAATGTCGTATCCCGGAAGTGGCATGACGAGTAAACTCACGCTCAACTCTCGGCCTTCCAATGACACTCTCTGATCCTTACAATAATCATGGACTAGGATAATGCCTCCTCTTGTCGTGATCTTGCAAGTCCTATCTAATGGTTCTATTTCTAAACCATGCTTAAGCGCATAAGATACAGATACGAAACTATGAGAAGCGCCAGAATCAAATAATGCAAGTGCTGGAATAGAATCGAGTAAAACTGAACCTGAAATCACATCTCCATCTGGCTCGGCCTCCTCAGTAGTCATGGCATAAGCTCATCCCTGTGGTGCTCATCTCTGTTGCTGGTGGTGCTGAGCAAACCTCTGCTATTGTGGTGGAAGTGGAGGTCTTCTCTGCTGGCCTTATGGTACAATAGGCGCTCTGGCTAGTCCTCTCTGAGCTGCTGCTCCTCCCTGGCGAGTCTGAACAGCTGGGCAGTCCCTCAGCTGATGTGCTGATGATCCACATGACAAATAGGTACCCAACCTTTTCCTGCAGATGTCTCTTGTATGTCCCATCATTCCGCAATATGCATATGGGGTAACGGGCTAATTCTGTCTCTGTGGTTGCTGTTGTTGAATATGCCCTCAAACTGGTGCCTGTTGCTGGTGTTGTTGTTGGTATGTCCTCTGTTGTTGTTGTTGTTGTTGAAAGTGTGGGCGCTTGGCCGGTCCTGTGTTACCACTGGCTCCTCCAGAAATTTTGCGTCCTCTCTTGGGCCTGAGGTCCAAGTCATCTTCAGCAATTTGGGCATCCATCAGAATACCCTCAAAGGTAGCAGTGCATCATCCCGAAGTACGAGACTTAATCTCTCTATTCAATCCCTTTCTGAATTTTCGTGCTCTGTCTCCTGGGTCTCGAATCATCGATGGCGCGAATTGACTCAATCAGCAAAACTCTGCAACATATTTGTCGACTGACATGCCTCCTTGGATTAAGTCATGGAACTGACTCTTCAATGCTCCCAAAGCCATGTTAGGAAAGAATTTCTCCTCGAAGAGTTCCTTAATGTCCTCCCAAGTAAGTCCTTTAATAGCGAGTCTCAGCTCTGTACGATACCACGTCAGCGCGATATCAAACATCTAACTGCCAGCGGCCTCTATCTGATAAATCTCTGGGATCTGTGATAAGCGCAAGTTTCTCTCTATGACCTCTAACCAATCATCAGCATAGAGTATTCCTTCTGTGCCCTTGAACTCTCGAGGCATCATCTTCTTAAAGTCTACTATGGTACCTGACCTCTGTTGTTGCTGGCCATAATGTTGCGGTTATCGTGCTACTCTCTCCACAACCTGGAGAGCCACCTGATGATCATTCTCCATGCTTTCTCTCATCAGTTCTATCTGCGCCTGGTGTGCTTCTTCTTGCACTATCTGAGCCTCAGCTTGAACACGCTGAGCTTCTGCTGTTACTCTCTGGGCCTCTAGTATGTCCTACATCAGTGCGAATATTGCAAACCCCATCAGTGGGCACTCCTCCGGGAATCGGTGTCGGTGGTGGTGGAAGGTTGTTTGTCATAGCTAGGGCAATCCTCTAAATAGGTAGAGGAATCCTGTTAGCTGCAGATACTTCCACCTGGACAGAAGATGTAGGAGGAACTCCAGGTGTCTGTTCGTCAGGTTGACAGGTGGTAGACCTCTCTGAATTTGCTGCTCCCACTCTCATGGATCTAATATTCGGCGGCATCCTGAATACAGATCAAAGAATTAATTATTGTGATAGATACGATATTATCAAGGAAGGACAATAAAAATACTAAAGGAACCAGTCAATTAGAATAGTATTGTGAAGATCAGAATTTCCTAGTGTGATTGAGCATACTCTCATCCTCGATCCTATTTCCTATATCCTATTGCAGGCTCGCGGCAGTACAACTAAGTTGTCGCACAACCACGATATCGCACAATTTGTGAAACTAGACCTGCATGGGCCACCACTAAAAATGTGTCACGACCCTCACCCGAAATTTGGGCATGAGTCATGGGTACGTCCAGCCTACGCCGCAGCATCGACGGTAGAAAGCTGTCTAGGTCATAATAAATACTAGCATAACTAAATACCTGTCAATAATATCAATCTCCATAAGGAGGACAATATACATTTTATAATATCTCATAATGTAAACTCAATTACAACAACTATTAGAGTATAAAGGCATGATAAGAGATGAGAAGAAGGACATAGTTAAATATCATGTCTCAAAATATAGATAAAACACAGTCTAGCTGTCCAACATAAGTCTCCACAAGTCTCAAATTAAACTTAACATAAGTCTAAACATAAACCGAAATAAACCTCAATAAGTCTCAGATGCATAATATAATACTATTTAGATAGCTGTAGGCAATGTCTCATCTAAAGGAACCGTCTCCTCTAAGATCTCTGGTGTGTAGTCTGTATCTATACCCGGTCAATAGTGTGTGGTACAGAAATCCTCAAGATCCTCTGGAAAAAATATCCAGTCAGGATTGGAACAAAGTACAAGCATAAACAGCAGTTCAAAATATATTGACAAAAACTATAATACAGTGTAAAGAAATACAAGACATATATGAATACTGGTAATAAGAAATACTGGAATAAGGGATTGCTGGAATAAAGAAATACTGGAACATCATCATCAATATACATCTAGCAATGAAATATAAATATAAGTACATACAAGAATAATGAACTGGTATGTAAGTGTGTACAAGAATAATAACTAGAACATATGGAGATGCTAGATCAATATACTAGAGATACATATCAAGAATCATCTAACTAAGTGTGTGAAACATTAGCAAATCATGTGATCGGCTTGGGACTGATAAGGCTCATTACATTGGTTAGCGATCATCCTTGAGGTCAGGCTAACCATTCGGAAAGCTATGATGCGAGTAATAGTCAGGCTAACCACATGTAACAGCTATGAGGCATGTAATGGTTCGGCTGCACCGACGTGAGGTATGGGTGAGCTATGATGCATGTAAAGTTTGGGTATGATCACACAAGCTACTAATATTTCTCTATTTTTCCCCAGCTAGCACGATGGATTCCAATCACGACTCCTCGTGACAGGTCTCAATGATGCCAACTCGTGTAAATAACAGTGTCAGAGTCATGTATGCTATACAACAAGAGTTATAGAAATAATCAACATAATGGAAACTATCAAAGAATGTACTCGCCTGTGGTCCTTATCTGGCAATACCAATGTCCGGGTTCCAAGGTATCGTCTGATGATCCAACAGTCCTATATATATATCATAAACACAATACTGCATCTGACATTACACTAATACACAATCAAACACCATGATCTTAGGGACGTCGCTAGGGGGTCACGTCCGTAGTTGCTGTGCATAACAGACAGTCATTGATGCGGTCTTGCCAGTACGTCTGTGTACATGTGGTAGTCTGCTAACATACTACTTGGTCACAGGTCAACGTAACTACGGTATCCGTGGTTACACTCGGTTATCTAGTACATAGATATATATAATACATATTATACATATTACAATCACACTAATTAATTACACTTATAATAGATATATGTATTTACATAATAGAATTTATACAATGCATATATTAAATATATATTAGGGATCCATGTACGATACATATACGTAGGTATATATATACTTAATTTGAGAATTATACTACTTATATACATATATATTAATATACATTTAGACATATATTAATACGTATGCCAATACATATATTCCAACTATATATATATCCATATACCAACAAGACACATATACTAAACCCTGGCTATAACGTGTGCATATAATGAAGAATACGCTATGCGTATACGTCTACGTGTATGCAAGGAGAAGAAAACCGAACCTGTGTATGTACACGACGATGACGGGGTGCTGGTGGTGCGTGGTTCAGTCGAGGGGGTCGATGTGGGTGTTCGAGAGAGGTTGCTGGATCCAGTTGGTCGGCGGTGCCAGTCTCCGGTTGGGTTGGCGTCTCAGGCAATTGGCTCCCCAAGAAGTCGATAATTGCAGTAGTTTTTGGCGAGCGTGGGATGGCTCGGTTCAGTGGCGACGGCTTCAGGCGAGAGGGGAGAAAAAGGTTCTGGTCCGGCGAGGCGAGTTCGACGCAGGCGTGGCATCGTCGGCTTACAGTCGGATTCAATTCTGGCGGACTGCTCGAGTCAAGCAGTGGAGGGGACGCTCGGCTGCGGGTTTCCGATGTCGTCTCGACAGTGAAGTGGTGGTATACTCAGGGAGGAAGAGGGGCAGGCGAAGATGTCTCGAGGTCAGTTTTTGGCGGAGGATAAGGCAAGGGTGTTGTGTGGAAACGGGGAGATGCTCGACGGGTCCGACGGGTTGTCCGGCGGGGAATAATAGGTCGGGAGGAAGCAAAGAAGAAGGACACGTCGGCTGTGGTATTTGGTTTTGGGTTTAAAAGAAAGGAAAATAGTTAAGATGATATATATATATACAAAGGGGTATGAGTTTGACCTAGAATTGGTTTGACTGGTCAACCCCTCTTGGAATTTGGGCTTCTCATGGAGATATTTCAAGGGCCATGATTAAAATGGGTTCCAAATAAATGGCTAGGATTACATGGTTCAAAAATGAAAGGAGGGCCAATGTTTGAGGTGGTTGATGTTGTGTCACACACTCCAAAAATCATAGAAAAATTACACATGAAGAAGAAAAGGTTTATTCACGTGTCGAGTCCAACGGGATGGACACCTTAATACGCTTTTGCATAAGAGTGCCCAATAATTAGAGAATTACACAAGTTTGGATTTATGGATTAATTAATTAGAAATAATTGAAATTGGTGTTCTAAAATTAATTAGAAGTACAAGGAATGAATTATAGTGGGGCACTAGGGTCAAATAACAGTCTGGTATGTCTAGGACAAGGGTGTGAAACCAGTTGGGAGACAAGGGCTAGCGTAGCGCTCTATTTATTGAAGCAACGGTAAAGTACAACAATCAATTAAAATCATCGCAATTTAAATATAATTAATTATCATGCAATCATTTATATATTAATTACGAAAAGACAAAAACACCCCTTATCTGAAATATGGGGGTGACATCACCCATCCTAAGGGAAATAGTTCACCCATCCTAAGGGAAATAGGTCACTCATCCTACAGGAGGTTACCCATCCTACGGGAGGTCACCCATCCTAAGGGAGGTTACTCATCCTACGAGAGGTCACCCATCCTACGGGAGGTCACCCATCCTATGAGAGGTTACCCATCCTTAGGGAGGTCACCCATCCTATGAGAGGTTACCCATCCTAAGAGGGGTTATCCATCCTTAGGGAGGTCACCCATCCTAGGAGAGGTTACCCATCCTACGGGAGGTCACCCATCCTAAGGGCGGTTATCCATTCTACGAGAAGTCACCCATTCTACGAGAGGTCACCCATCCTTAGGGAGGTCACCCATCCTACGAGAGGTTACCCATCCTAAGGGAGGTTACCCAACATACGGGTGGTTACCTATCCAAAAGGAGGTTACCCATCCTACCGGAGGTCACCCACCCTACGGGAGGTCACCCATCCTAGGGAGGTCACCCATCCTACGAGAGGTTACCCATCCTAAGAGAGGTTACCCATCCAAATGGAGGTTGTCCATCCTATGAAGGTCACCAATCCTACGGGATATCACCCATCCAAAGGGAAATAGGTCACTCATCCTATAGGATGTTACCCATCCAAAGAGTGGTTACCCATCCAAATGGAGGTCACCCATCCTATGGGAGGTCACCCATCCTTAGCGAGGTAATCCATCCTAAGAGAGGTTACCCATCCTATGGGAGGTTACACATCTTAGGGAGGTCACCCATCTACGGGTGGTTACCCATCCAAATAGAGGTTACCCAACCTATGAGAGGTTACCCATCCAAATGGAGGTCACCCATCCTACGAGTGGTTACCCATCCGAAGAGAGGTTACCCATCCAAATGGAGGTTACCCATCCTATGAAGGTCACCCATCCTACGGGATATCACCCATCCTAAGGGAAATAAGTCACTCATTCTACGGGAGGTTATCCATCCTAAGAGAGGTTATCCATCCAAATAGAGGTCACCCATCCTATGGAAGGTCACCCATAATTAGGGAGGTCACCCATCCTAGGAAAGTTACCCATCCTAGGGAGATCACCCATCTAATGGGAGGTTACCCATCCAACGAGAGGTTACCCATCCAAATGGAGGTCACCCATCCTACGAGAGGTTACCCATCCTAAGAGAGGTTACCCATCATAAGGGAGGTCATTCATCCTACGGGAGGTCATTCATCCTACGGGAGGTCACCCATCCAAAGGGAGGTCACCCATCCTACGAGAGGTCACCCATCCTATAGATCACCCTTCCTACGAGAGGTCACCCATCCTATAGATCACCCATCCTAGGTAGGTTACCCATACTAAGAGAGGTTACCCATCCTAGGGAGGTCACCCATCCTATGGGAGGTTACCCATCCTACGATAGGTTACCCATCCAAATGGAGGTCACCCATCCTACGAGAGGTTACCCATCCAAGAGAGGTTACCCATCCTAAGGGAGGTCACTTAACCTATGGGAGGTCACCCATCCAAAGGGAGGTCACCCATCCTATGAGAGGTCACCCATCCTATAGGTCACCCATCCTAGGGAGGTCACTCATCCTACGAGAGGTCACCCATCCTACGGAAGGTTACCCATCCTACGAGAGGTTACCCATCCAAATGGAGGTCACCCATCCTACGAGAGGTTACCCATCCTAAGAGAGGTTACCCATCCTAAGGGAGGTCACTCATCCTACGGGAGGTTATCCATCCATAGGAAGGTCACCCATCCAAGGAGAGGTCACCCATCCTATAGGTCACCCATCCTAGGGAGGTTACCCATCCTATGAGAGGTCACCCATCCTACGGAAGGTTACCCATCCTACGAGAGGGTACCCATCCTAAGAGAGATTACCCATCCAAATGGAGGTCATCCATCCTACGAGAGGTTACCCATCCTAAGAGAGGTTACCCATCCTATAGGTTATCCATCCTAAGGGACGTCACCAATCCTATAGGTCACCCATACTTAGGGAGGTCATCCATCCTATAGGTTACCCATCCTAAGGGAGGTCACCCACCCTTACGGAGGTTACCGATCCTAAAGGAGGTCACCCATCCCAAGTTAGGTCACTCATCCTACGGGAGGTTACCCATCCTACGGGAGATCATCCATCCTTAGAGGTTACCCATCCTACGGGAGATCACCCATCCTTAGTGGTTACCCATCCAAATGGAAGTCACCCATCCTACGAGAGGTTACCCATCCAAATGGAGGTCACCCATCCGGAGGTTACCCATCCTAAGGGAGGTCACCCATCCTAGGAAAAGTCACCCATCGTATGGAGGTCACCCATCCTAAGGGTGGTCACCCATCTTAAGGGAGGTCACCCATCCTAAGAGAGGTTACCCATCCAATTAGAGGTCACCAATCCTACGGGGGGTCACCCATCCTATGGGAGGTCCTCCATCCAAATGGAGATTACCCATTCTAAGAAAAATAGGTCACCCATCCTAAGGAAAATAGGTCACCCATCCTACGGGAGGTTACCCATCCTACGAGAGGTCACCCATCCCCAGTGAGGTTACCCATCCAAATGGAGGTCACCCATCGTATGGAGGTTATCCATCCTATGGGAGGCCACCAGTCCTAAGGGAGGTTACCCATCCTAGGAGAGGTCACCCATCCTACGGGAGGTCATCCATCCTATAGGTCACCCATCCTAAGGTTGGTCACCCATCCTACGGGAGGTCATCCATCATACGAGAGGTTACCCATCCCAAGTGAGGTCATCCATCCTAGGGAGGTCACCCATCCAAAGGGAGGTCACTCATCCTACTGGAGGTTACCCATCGAACGAGAGGTCAGTCATCCCGAGGGAGGTCACCCATCCGGAGGTTACCCATCCTAAGGGAGTTTACCCATCCTAAGTGAGGTCACCCATCCTAGGGAAGTCACCCATCCAAAGATAGGTCACCCATCCTTAGGGAGGGTACCCATCAACGGGAGGTCACCCATCCAACGGGACGGGAGGTCACCCATCATAAGGGAGGTTACCCATCCTACGGGAGGTCACCCATCCTAGGGAGGTTACCCATCCTAGGAAGGTCACCCATCCTAGGGAGGTTATCCATCCTACAGGAGGTCACCCATCCTACTGGAGGTTACCTATCGTAGGGAGGTCACATATCCTAGGGAGGTTACCCATCCTATGGAAGGTCACCCATCTTAGGTAGGTTACCCATCCTAAGGGAGGTTACCCATCCTAAAGGAGGTTACCCATCCAAATGGAGTTTACCCATCCTAAGAGAGGTTACCCGTCATGAGGGTGGTTACCCATCCTAAGGGAGGTCACCCATCCTAGGGAGGTTACCCATCCTAGGGAGGTCACCCAACCGGAGGTTACTCATCTAGAGGGAGGTCACCCATCCTATGGGAGGTCACACATCCTATGGAAGGTTACCCAAACTAAGGAAGGTTACCCATCCTACGGAAGGTGACCCATCCTAAGAAGGTTACCCATCCTTAGGGAGGTCTCCCATCCTATGGGAGGTCAGCTATCATATGTGAGGTCCCCCATCCTACATGAGGTTACCCATCCTACAGAAGGTCAACCATCTTAAGGGAGGTTACCCATCTTATGGGATGTTACCCATCCTACGAGTGGTTACCCATCCTAAGAGAGGTCACCCATCCTAGGGAATTTACACATCCTACGGGAGGTCACCCACCCTATGAAGGTCGTCTATCCTATGGGAGGTTACCCATCCTAAGAGAGGTCACCCTTCCTAGGGAGGTCACCCATCCTACGTGAGGTCACCCATCCTAGGGAGGACACCCATCCTACGGGAGGTCACCCATCCTAGTGAGCTTACCCATCCGGAGGACACCCATCCTAAGGGAGGTCACCTATCCTAGGAAGGACACCCATCCTATATGAGGTCACCCATCATAGGGAGGACACCTATCCTACGGGGTCACCCATCCAGAGATTACCTATCCTAGGAAATATAAAGTCACCAATCCTACAGGAGGTTACCCATCCTATAAGAGGTCAGCCATCCCAAGGGAGGTTACCCATTGAAAGGGAGGTTACCAATCCTATGGGAGGTTACCCATCCTATGAAGATTATCAAACCTATGAGAGGTCACCCATTATACGGGTGGTTACCCATCCAAATAGAGGTTACCCATCCTACGGGAGGTCACCCATCCTAGGGAGGTCTCCCATCCTACGGTAGGTCACCCATCCTACGTGAGGTCACCCATCCTTGGGAGATTACCCATCCAAATGAAGGTCACCCATCCTACCAGAGATTACCCATCCTAAGGAAGGATCCCCATCCTACGGAAGGTCACCCATCATAGGAAGGTTATCCATCCTATAGGTTACCTATCGTATTGAGGTCCCCCATCATACATGAGGTTACCCATCTTATAGAGATCTCCCATCCTAGGGAGGTTATCCATCCTAGGTAGGTTACCCATCCTAGGGAGGTTACCCATCCTAGGGAGGTCACCCATCCGGAGGTTACCCATCCAAATAGAGGTTACCCATCCAAAGGGAGGTCATCCATCCAAATAGAGGTTACCCATCCTATTGGGAGGTCACCCATCCTAAAGGAGGTTAC
The DNA here is from genome assembly GCA_036927795.1 of Iris macrosiphon. Lineage (NCBI taxonomy): Eukaryota > Viridiplantae > Streptophyta > Magnoliopsida > Asparagales > Iridaceae > Iris > Iris macrosiphon. Next base: position 2,760,365 of record JAYESA010000002.1, on the reverse strand, counting down.
CTATCATATGAGAGGTTACCCATCGTAAGGGAGGTAAACCATCCAAGGGAGGTAACCCATCCTAGGGAGGTTACCCATCCTAGGTAGGTCAGCCATCCTTGGGAGGTCATCCATCCTTTGGGAGGTCACCCATCCTAAGGGAGGTCATCCATCCTAAGGGAGGTTACCCAACCTATTAGAGGTCACCCATCCTACGGAAGATTACCCATACAAATGGAGGTCACCCATTCTATGAGAGGTTACCCATCCTAAGTTAGGTCACCCATCCTAAGGGAGGTTACCAATCCTACAGGAGGTCACCCATCCTATAAGAGGTTACCCATCCAAATAGAGGTTACCCATCCTAGGGAGGTCACCCATACTTTGGGAGGTTACCCAACCTATAAGAGGTTACCCATCCAATTAGAGTTTACCCATCCGAAGTTTACCAATCCTACGGAAGGTCACCCATCCTACAGGAGGTAACCTATCTTAGGGGGGTCATCCATCTTAAGGGAGGTCGCCCATCTTAAGGGAGGTTACCCATCCTACGAGAGGTTACCCATTGTGTGGAGGTCATACATCGAAATAGAGGTTATTCATCCTTGTAAACCCCCTCGACTAATTCTATAGATAGTCAGGTTTGGATTTTGGAAAGTTTTGGATTAGCAGCATATGTTGAGATTTAGAGTAGAGTTATCTGTTATTTTATTTAATTAAACCCTTGGCGCGCCCTATCATTGTTTAATTTTTTGGAGCCGTATATCAGCCCATAAATTCTATCGGACTATTGTACTTCTGACTTGACTCACCAATTTAGGCACTGGACTTTTTGTCACACAAAAATCAAATCCGTTGTGTCTTAAATTAATCGCACAACTTCCCGTATCCTAATATCCATATTTAATTCCGTGTCGGACACCTGTGTCATTACCCTCAATTTTGAGATACCAACTTAACCCGTTGAGCCGGACCAACTAAAGGATCCAAGACTGACTCCAAGCCCCCACCATTTTTGGCCTTTGTGTCATTTCCAAATTTTGACCCCAAGTGCCCCCATTTAATTTAAAATCGCTGGACACTTTATTTCTATTTAAATCGAGGATACCCATTTTCCCTAATCCTATTTTAATTCCTAATTAATCCTAATGACCTTTAAATTAAACCCATGCCAAATACCCAACATCCCCTCACCATGCAAATTACCAAACATAATTTTGTCCACAATTTTTGCATCATTTTATATGTTCATGCAATTTTCCAAATTTAAGGGGCTTAGTTGCAATTTATAAATTTATGTGTCATCACCCTATTGGCCATGGCCAAATGGAGAGCTCACCATAATGTTGACCATAGTCAACATTTCCCTCCCCCTTCCTTGTATGAAGAAACCAAGTCTTCATATGGAATCTTAGCCCTCCATTTTAAATGGACTAATCTATACCCTCCATCCAACACACCACTCCCCTATAAAACATCAACATCACCTCACCCTTACATTAAACCAAGCAGGCCCTAATCCCTAGGTGTGGAAAATCCCCCTCTCTCTCCCCTCCCTCCTCCATTTTTATTTCTCCATGCAAATTTCTTCTTCTTCCTTCTTCTTCCTCCTCACCTCTTCTCCATCTTTCTTACAATCCGACCCGACTGAGTTCCCAGCCACCTTTCTCATCTCCGGCGAGTCGGCCACCGTCCTCCACGCCGAGCCACCTCCTCCGTCCGGTCAGTACCGCACTGCCCTCGACTTCGGCGGTTGTACAGCCAGCGTCGTACCGCCCTCGACTTCGGCGGCTGTGCAGATCCCCCTCCCGCAGTAGTTCGACAACTTCGCTTCTCTCCGGTTCAGACCACCCTCGGCCCACCGACCTACTCAGTCCGGCCGCTGTCCAGCTTCGGCCTGCGCCACTCCAGCCAGTGCAGCCGACCCGCCATGCAGTTCTTCTTCCCCCCGCGGCGGCTTGTGCAGCTTCCCCTGACCATCTCCGGCCTGCTGCCTATCCAGCCGCCTCCCTCCAGTGATGCCACGGCCACTCCGCCGAGTCCCCTCCCATCTTCGACGTTCCCTCATTCACAACCGGCTGCCCCCACGCGCGAACAGCAGCTTCAGGCCAGAACTTCTCCGATCGAGAATCATCGACACCCCAAGACCTCCACCATTGTCCGCCTGCTGCAGCCCGCAGCTCCGGCGAGCCGCTGATCCGTCGTTCGAACCCGCTGCTCTTTGACAGCCACTCCGGCACGGTGTAGCCCGCGGTTCCAGCAACGAACAATCGTACTTCGATGCCTCAGTCCACTGCCACCCTCCTTCCTCGGCGAGTTCCCTCGACTCTGGCCAGTCATCCCCGAGACGCCCGTTCCTCCACCCCTCGAGCTGTGCAGCACCACCATCGACCACTCCACGCTGCTGTACACTCCACCACCACCTCCAGATTCATCGTCACCACCACCTTCGTCTTCAACACCATCCCCACGAGACCGAGCACCACCGTGCGAAGCCTCCTCATCGTCTTTAGCTGTTCACTCCGGCCACACCCTACCACCAGCATCTCCATCACCCGGCCAGCAACCTCGTTGTCGAGGTATACCACTCCTTTCTTCCTCTCTATTTTGATATATATGAGTATGGGTTAATGATAAATCTTAGGGTTTAAGTGTAGTGTGGTGTATATGAGTATGGGTATTAGTTAGGGCTTAAGTGTAGTGTGGTGTATATGAGTATGGGTTAATGATAAATCTTAGGGTTTTTAATATGGAAATGGAAGTGAATGCTTTTAAATTTAGTTTAGGGATTAAAATATATTTTATTGAGTTAGAGGTTTGAATGCATCAAGATTTAGGGTTATCACGTTGTTTTTACATGTATGATAATTATCCTTGATCAGCAGGTAATATATGGGGAAGGGGTGGTGATATCATTAAGATGTTCATTATTTTGAGGATTTGATTACTAATATCGGAATCGATTAAGGAATACATATATGTATTTGTGAGAGAGTGTTTGAATACTGAACCATTGTCTGTGAAGGTTTAACTAGATAATAATTATTCTTTTGAGAGTGGAAAAATAATAATAAGTTAATTGAGGAGTAGTTTATATGGTGAAATGGTAATGAAGGTTATAAAGGAAGGCCTAATATTTAATGAGTAATTATTTTAAGGAAGACATAATTAAACATGATGAAAATGTCTATAAAGGCCAGAGTAGACTGAGGATTAGATCAGGGTTTGATTAACTGAATATCATAATTAAGGTTGGGTTTGATGATATTGTACAGGGGATTAGTTTGAGTAGATGTAACGTACTCCGAGTCAACCTTGGTCAACCCCCTAGTGCCTCGTCCCTGTGAGTCGCAGCTGAGACTGAGTTTAGGTGTAGATGTGTGTCGCATCCCTGTCTGTCATGGAACAGATTATTGATTATTGCTTGTATTCCATCTCTAGGTACTGCGGGACCTGAGGGATTGGACGCGGTACCGGGACCCCATCATCTGAAGCCGCACGTAGGCAAGTGTACCTTGCCATCCTGTATTTCAGATTATATATAATATTGTTCTTTATGTACATTGTGCACGTATCTATGTTGACATACGATACTTCGCGTTCGGATCACAACCGGGTGCAGACGTTCGTGAACATCCTAAAATAATTGTTAGATGCTTCGTAGTACCTCGATACACGTACCTGAGTACATATACACTCCAGGACACACTCATACACTGTGATCGTACCAGATTCCTGTATCCTGATACTGACCTCATGACCAGAGACTGGGACGACCTTAGGGTTGCATCTGTTGAGTTATTTCTGTGTGTCGAGACTGTAGATAAAGGTTCAGGTTCAGTGCACAATCGTTGACCGCTTGGGAAGGGGAAGACAGTTACTAGACGTTTGGACTCCTCTGCACGCGCTTATATATGTATGTAGTATCTATGTAGTGATCCTGTATCTTGGTAGTGGTATCACCCATGTGACTCTGTGCTCGGAGCTACGGTACGCCCCGTGTGTCTCTGTGTTCGGAGCTACAGTTTTATTTTGGACAGCCCACGCGTCGAACATTGTCTTTAAACTGGGTCACACTAGTTGGTTATAATAGATTACCCTGTCATGCACTTGTACTTTTCTATTTACTTGGTATTGCTGTATTTTTGTACCTTGTTACGTCCCTCTGAGGACTTGGTTCCTTGCCAGTTTTGTAGCATAGATGATTACAGAGCATTTAGAGTTGCTGATGGAGTAGCATATCTTGCGGGCATTGTACCAGGTACTCATATCATTTCTACCGGCATTATGGTTATTTATATTGATTATTCATCTGTTGTTGTAGCCTAGTTTTTGTAGACTCATCTCTTCTCGAGTCTATTCGAGTTTGTGTGTTATTGGGCGGCCGACTCTAGCACATATAGCTCTTTCTTATATACTGTTGTACATTATGGATTGAGACATAAAGGTTTACATTTATGGTATATCTATCTAGTGCCCTTTATATTTTACAGCTTATACGTATTTGAGTCAGACCAGAGTCTGGTCGAATACGTAGCTGGCGTGTCACGTATTCCTGGTCCTAAGTATTTTGGGACTGGGGCGTGACAATCCTATGGAATGTCACCCATCCTAGGAAGGTTACCCATCCTAAAATGGATGGCTATCCTATTGGAGGTTATCCATCCTACAAGTGGTAACCAACCTAAGAGAGGTCACCCATCCTACGGGAGGTCACCAATCCTAGGGAGGTCACCCATCCTACGGGAGGTCACCAATCCTAAGAAGGACACCCATCCTACGGGAGATTACCCATCCTAGGGAGGTCACCCGTACAAAGGAAGGCTACCCATCCTAAGGGAAATCACTCATCCTATGGGAGGTCACCCATCCTAACGGAGGTGGGTAGCCTCCCTTAGGATGGGTGACCGATAGGATTGGTGACCTCGCATAGGACGGGTGGCCTCCTTTAGGATGGGTTTTCTTCCTAGGATGGGTAACCTCCCTAGGATAGGTAACCTACCTTAGGATGGTTGACTTAGGTAACCACCCTAGGATGGGTGACCTCCCTAAGGATGGGTGACCTCCCATAGGATCAGTAATTTTTCTTAGGATAGGTGACCTCTCTTAGAATTGGTAACCTCCCTATGTTTGGGTGACCTCCTTAGGATAGGTAACCTCCCTAAGTATCGGTGACCTCCCTAGGATGGATAACCTCCATTTGGATGGGTAATCTCCCAAAGTCTAGGTAACCTCCCGTAGGATAGGTGACTTTACTTTCCCTAGGATAGGTTGTAAACCCCCTCGTCAAAAATAGGATTTAATTAATTCTTTTACTGAGATGAAACCGCAACCCAAATTCCACGTACCCAATTTAGGGTATCAGTCTACACCAAACTTGTTAGGCCACGACTACTATGTACCACCCAAATCTAGTTCCTTATGTTTCTGACGCATTAGTAATTACTGAGTTGAATAAATCTTAATTATATCTAGTTAACCCTAATTAGGCTATTTGAATTAATTAACCCTAATTTCTGGTCGAGGGGGTTTACAGGTGACCTCCCATAGGATGGGTGACCTCTCGAAGGATGGGTGATATCCTGTAGGATGGGTAACCTCCATAGGATGGATGACCTCCCTAAGGATGGGTGACCTACCTAAGGAATGGTAACCTCCTTAGGATGGGTAACCACCCTTAAGATGGGTGACATCCCTTAGAATAGGTGACCTCCCATAGGATGGGTGACCAATAGGATCACCCATCCTATGGAGGTTACCCATCCTACGTGATATCACCCATCCTACGAGAGGTCACCCATCGTATAGGTCACCCATCTTATGGGAGGTCAGCCATCCTTAGGAAGGTCACCCATCCAAAGAGAGGTCACCCATCCTAAGGGAGGTTACCCATCCTAAGGGAGGTTACCCATCATATGAAGGTTACCCCTCCTATGAAGGTCACCCATCCTACGGGATATCACCCATCCTAAGGGAAATTACCCATCCTATGAAGGTCACCTATCATATGGAGGTTATCCATCCTATGAAGGTCACCCATCCTAAGGGAGGTTACCCATCCAATGAAGGTCAGCCATCATATGGAGGTTATCCATCCTAAGGGAGGTCACCTATCCTAGGGAGGCTACCCATCCAACAGGAGGTCACCCATCCTACTAGAGATTACCCATCCTACGGGATATCACCCATCCAGAGGTTACCTACTTAAGGAGGTTACACAACCTATTAGAGGTCACCCATCCTTAGGGAGGTTACCCATCATATGAAGGTCACCCATCCTAGGGAGATTACCCATCCTACGGGATATCACCCATCCTACGAGAGGTCACCCATCCTAGGATGGGTGACCTATCTTAGGATGGGTAACCTTCCTATGATAGATAACCTCCTTTAGGATGGTGACCTCCCTAAAGATGGGTGACCTCCAATAGGATGGGTGATATTCCGTAGGATGGGTGACCACCCGAAGGATGGGTAACCTCCTGTAGGATGGGTGACCTCCTAAAGGATTGGTAACCTTCTGTAGGATGGGTGACCTCCCGTAGGATAGGTAACCTTTCGTAGGATGGGTGACCTCCCATAGTATGGATGATATCCCATAGGATGGGTAACCTCCTGTAGGATGGGTGACCTCCCATAGGATGGGTAAGCTCCCGTAGGATGGGTGACCTTCATATGAAGGGTGACCATCCTAGGATGGGTGATATCCTGTAGGATGTGTAACCACCAGTAGGATGGGTAACCTCCCGTAGGATGGGTGATATCCCGTAGGATGGGTAACCTCCCTAGGATGGGTAACCTCCCTTAGGATGTATGGTATCCCGTAGGATGGATAACCTCTCATAGGTTGGGTAACCTTCCTAAGTATGGGTGACCTCCCATAGGATGGATAACCTCCCTTAGGAAGGGTGATATCCCGTAGGATGGGTAACCTCCTTTAGGATGGGTGACCTCACATAGGATGGGTGATATCCCGTAGGACGGTAACCTCTTTAGGATGGGTAACCTCCCGAGGATGGGTAACCTTCCGTAGGATGAGTGACCTCCCTTAGGATGGATAACCTCCATTTGGATGTGTATCCTCCCTCAGGATGGGTATCCTCTCTTAGGATTGGTAACCTCTCCTGGGATGGGTGACCTCTATTTGGATGGGTGACTTCCTGTAGTATCGGTGACCCCCCGTAGGATGGATAACCTCCCTAGGATGGGTGACCTCCCGTAGGATGGGTAACCTTACGTAGGAGAAGTGACCTCCCTAGGATTGGTGACCTCCCTTAGGATAGGTAACCTCCCATAGGATGGGAGACCTCCGATAGGATAGGTAATCTAACGTAGGATGGGTGACCTCTCTTAGAATGGGTGACCTCCTATAAGATAGGTAACCTACCTTAGGATTGGTGACCTATAAAATGGGTAACCTCTCTTAGGATGGGTGACCTCCCTTAGGAAGGGTAACCTAACATAGGATGGGTAACCTCCCTTAGGATGGGTAACCTCCCATAGGATGGGTAACCTCCCGTAGGATGGGTGACCTCCCTTAGGATGGTTGACCGCCCGTAGGATTGGTAACCTCCCTAGGATGGGTAACTTCCCTAGGATGGCTGATCTTCCTTAGGATGGGTGACCTCCGTACCCGTAGGATGGGTGACCTCTCGTTGGATGGGTAACCTCCATACGATAGGTGACCTTCATAGGATGGGTGACCTCCCTTAGGATGGGTGACCGTCATAGGATGGATGACCTCCCGTAGGTTGGGTGACCTCTCGTTGGATGGGTAACCTCTATACATGGGTGTCCTTCATAGGAAGGGTAACCTTCCTTAGGATGGATGACCTCTCATAGGATGGGAGACCTTCATAGGATGGGTAACCTCCCTTAGGATGGGTGACCTTCCTAGGATGGGTGACCTCCCGTACAATGGGTGACTTCCCTTTGGATGGGTGACCTCCTTTTGATGGGTGACCACCATTTGGATGGGTAACATTCTGTAGGATGGGGGACCTCATGTATGATAGGACCTATAGGTGGGTGATCTTTCGTAGGATGGGTGATATCCCGTAGGATGGGTAACCTCCATAGGATTGGTGACCTCCCTAAGGATGGGTAAACTCCCTAGGATGGGTAACCTCCTTTAGGATGGGTAACCTCTCTTAGGATGGGTGACCTCCCTAAGGATGGGTGATCTCCCATAGGATGGGTGACCTATAGGATGGGTTACCTCTCGTATGATGGGTGATATCCCGTAGGATGGGTAACCTCCCTTTGGATGGGTAACCTCCCTTTGGATGGGTGACCTCCCGTAGGATGGGTAACCTCCATTTGGATGGGTGACCTCCAGTAGGATAGGGGACCTCCCTAGGATGGGTAACCTCCCGTAGGATGGGTGACCTCCCTAGGATGGATAACCTCTCGTTGGATGGGTAACCTCCATTTGGATGGGTGACCTCCCGTAGAATGGGTGACCTCCCTAGGATGGATAACCTTCCTTATGATAGGTAACCACCCTTAAGATGGGTGACATCCCTTAGAATGGGTCACCTCCCTTAGGATAGGTAACCTCCCGTAGGATGGGTGACATCCCTAGGATGGGTAACCTCTCATAGGATGGGTGATATCCCGTAGAATGGGTGACCACTCGTAGGATGGGTGATATCCCGTAGGATGGTTAACCTCCCGTAGGATGGGTGATATCTAGTAGTGTAAACTCTCTCGACCAAATTTAGGGTTATTAGTTAGATTGAGACAGTAGGATTTAATTTGGTGACAATTAGAGTTGAACACAGTGCTTTAGAATTAATGTGCAATATTTATATGACTTATTACACCTTACCGTTGCTTCGATGTTTGGAGCGCTACACTAGTAGTTACCTCTAAATAATTTTCATACACACTTCCTAGACATGCCGACAATTTTCATACACACTTCCTAGACATGCCAGACTACCCATCTGACCCTTGTGTAACTCTTAAATACTCAATATTGTGCTTTATTTTAGCTGCACAATTTTTGTTACAACCATCCATGTAGAATTCCAATAAATCCAATTTTTCATAATTGCCCATTCCTATTTGAAATTGGAGACACAACCTCAACATGTTAATACAACCCAAATTATGGCATTAACCTATTCTAAGCCAGCTACGACAATGACACTTGTATCCCACCCAATTTTAACTTCATGTATTTTCAATTGATAAAAGAACACCTTGTGCATTAGTTTTAATTAAATTAAATTAGAGACCAATCTCACCCAAAGCAAGACCCAACCTAGCCCATGTACACTCTACACCCTTTCATATGGACATGTTCACCACCCCAAAGAGCCCAAGGCCGACCCAATTTCTGAGGTCAACCCCCTATTCCTCTCTCCTATATAAATACATTCCTCTTTCTTCAAACCCTAGAAACTCATAAACCTTAGCCAAACCTATTTTTTCATCCCTCCACCTACGCCTCATCTTTACCCGACACCATCACCGCCACAGCCACCACCTTTTCCGCCTGCACGCCCCCTCGAAGCCGGACCACCACCCTAGGTTGCCTACACAGATCGCTCGCACCACCATCATCAACCTCACCATCACCACTCGCGTCAACCATCGGCAACATCACCAACACCTACTGGTACCTCAACCAACCCGGACACCCTAACCCGCCTGACCATCGCCAACCACCATAACCCGCCTGACCGCCACCTTCCCCACGACCAGCATCACCCCCAACCGCCAGCACCGCTGCCGCCGCTGCCAAAGCTGTTGCTGACCACTGCTGCAACTACTGTCGTTACTATTGCTGCTGCCGTTGCTTTCTCGTGCGACGCCGGAGCTCTGCCCTCACACGGGAGAACAGCCGTCGACGAACCAGACCCCTCCGCTTAGCCACAACTAGGTATACGTGTACTTTACCCTTCTTTCTCATGTGTCGTAGTATCGATGTTTCGTGTAACGGACACGGGTAAATCTATAAGAGTAATATATGTGTATGTGTGTTATTGAAAGCTAGTAATTAATGATAATTAATCTCACAATTAATAAATGACTGGTAATTATGAATACTGTGTTGACCTAAGACTTGGACAACTAGCCTTGTGCACGTATCCTTATAATGCTAGTTAAGACTTATAACGTAGTATTATACGTCTTAGTTGCATAGCATATCCGGACGTTTTGTTGTCCTGGCATACACGTCCCTCGTGGACAGGACACGTACGTCATAACTGCATGCACATGCGACTATGTTAATTGACCAATTGTAACCCCTTATGTCAGTGTCTAGGGGCAGCATCATAGTTTTGTGTATATTACTTTTGTATTTGATGATAGAATTGCTATATTATAATATATGTTTAGGGTCACTGGACCAGCCAGGAGATACTTCACGAGCAGGCTATTGCCATTCGCAGCTTGAGGACCCAGGCAAGATACCTTGCCATCTTTACTGTTTAATTTAAATTATGCCAATATTGTATGATATCTTGTAGCATCCTTTTATACAACTGTGCACATCCGAGATTGACTCGGGTGCAGTCGATGAATGCGTCGATGAGTAGTGTACTTGACCTAGTCACTAGAAAACTCACCCTATTGGATGGATACTCTGATATCTTCCGAGAACTGACACTCTTACATGCATCACGGTAACAAATTTATGTTGGAATGCGGGTTCGCGTACTCGACTAGCTATCGGTGCGTATGACATGCATCACGGTTTAGTACGTAATTCAGGATTATATGATTAGTAAAGACTTGGTATATAGATACGGGGTATGCACGTCGAGTATTCGACTTGTATATCTATATTGTGCGGGAAGGAGAACTAGTAGGCGTGTAGGATACACACATTGGATTCCGTAGTATCCGGAGGAGCCATGGATCCAATGACTTCCTTTACACAGATACCGCATTCTTCGGAGCGATACAGACGTATATATATTACAGATACCTCATTCTTCGGAATGATGGACATTACAGGTACATATACCATGCTCTTCGGAGTATGGACGTTATGCCTACGCCTACCCATATGTACCAATATTGTCCTCATATTGCATTTACTTAGATGGTTAGCACACCCTTTATTTTATTCAGTATTTATATATGACATGCTTCTATGTATCTTGTAACATCCCTCTGAGGACCTGGTTCCTTTCCATATTTGGACGAGGCATATTACCCCACAGTGTACGGACCCGGACAAGAGACGTGGTACGCATCTGCGAAGGAGCTAGAGGTGCTACCTTCAGAGTTTCTGTGATCAGTTGGTGGGACTTCTGCCTAGGATTGGAGTATCATTATCTAGTCAGCCGATGCCCTAGTCATTACTCTTTTTATCTGTCATTCAGTATTATTATTTCATCATAGTAGTGGGTTTGTCCCCACCAGACATTCTTGGTTATACTATGATATTCAGACTGATGTTTATTTCCAGTATTTATTTTAGTTCTTCTTGTTTATATTGTGGATAAGATTAGATTACCTGTTTGATGTTGATATTGGACTTGTTAGTAGTTTAGGACAGCGTAGCACTCTTCATTAGGATCCATTAAATTGGGATATCCTCGGAAAAGTGTTAGCTGGCTGTTGCCAAGTAGCCTGGTCCCGTGTATTTTGGGACTGGGGCATGACATGGTTTTAGTGGTGGCCCATGCAGGTCTTATTTATCGTTTATGGTATGGTAACATGCCCAGCGAGCCTGTAATAGGATAGAAATTACTAGGTCTCATCCACTTTGATTACTTCTAAATATCTGTATCATGTTTTGCTTGATTTCGTACTCTTTTAATGAAGCTCTATCTCTTGCAGCAAGATGAACTTGCATAGTGGGTGAGGAGCGCCCGGTGCCGTGGTGCCAGCCGACACCACCCAGAGAGAGGAAATATCCCTGGGACCACCTGGAGCGCAACCACCACCACAGGCCCCGGTCATTCTATAGGCCCCGCTGATACATTAGCGCGAGACTTCTTAGGGCGATCCTACACAGCAGCACGAGGGACAGACTTTACAGACGATCCCCATGCAGCATTTCAAGGGCCAGACTTCGGGGGCCACGCTGATACCATAAATCGAGAGGCCAATATCTGAGGAGACACCTACCACATAGCCGAAGGTCCCATTGTCAGCACCCCACCCTATCCACCTCAGATGCCATAATCAGATGGACAACCACAAATGCTTTAGTTCTTCTAGGCTATGATGCAGGCACAGTGGCACCAGACCGAGACGTTGAGACAGAGTTTGATGGCAGTTCTAGAGAGGATACCTGCCCCAGCACCCGTACCAGCACCTCCACCAGCTCAATCAGTTGGTACTGTACGATGGTTCCGCCAGATGGGCCCAAATACTTTTTCGGGCAACGAGACTGCAAAGGAGATCTCTGATTGGGTCGCCAACACGGAGATGTTACTAGAGGCTTCTTAGCTACATCCAGACCTTTAGATGATCGCAGTGAGGGCCCAACTGAAGGGCAATGCCCATCACTGGTGGGATTCTATAGAGCACAGTGTAGGTAAGACCCATACATGGGAATAGTTTTTAGAGTACTTCAATACGAAGTATTTCCCGACTACAGTCAAAAATGCCCTGTACTCCCAGTTCCTGCATCTAGAACAAGGGAATATGACTGTAGACGCATACGACGAGGAGTTTAGCAGACTTAGCAGATTTGGTGTCGTCTTCATACCCAACGATCTAGAGAAGGCCCAGAGATTCCATCACGGCCTCACTTCCGAGTTGCAGAGGTATACCACCACCCAGGCGAGGATTTCTTATGAGGAGGTTCTTTCAGAGGTGAGGATCCAGGAGGCCATCGGCAGAGGAGCAAGGCATTCCAGCACGACCACACCATCTAGAGTCCAGCCCAGAGCAGAAGGACTGATCCGTCATCCGGGAGCACAGACACAACAGAGGACAGCACCATACTAGCACAAGGAGCTTTCGACTTGTCACCATTATGGCAGGAAGGGACACGTTATCAGGGATTTTCGAAAGAAGCTGGGATTGTGCCTGATATGTGGAGCGAGTCAGCACCTTGTCAGAGATTGCCCACAGCGCAGAGACGTAGTACCGCAAATAGGACAGAGGCCAGCAGCACCAGCCCCGAGGATACTACCCCCGCCAGGAGGTCAACGTCCACCAGCACCCGAAGGATTTCAGAGGGGACAACCCTTGGCCCCACAGGAGGCACTGTTTGATCGAGCCCGACAGCAGACCGAAGGGCAGAGGCACGGACAGGCCTTTGCGCTAGCAGCTACAAAGAAGGAAACAGAAGGGGAAGCTATCACAGGTACCATTTTAGTTGCATCATTACCTGCGATTGCATTATTTGATTCTGGAGCTACACTATCTATCATATCTAGTAGATTCATAGCTATTCATAGAGTAGCTACTTCCCCCTTACCTAAGAGTTGGAAGATTCTTACCGGAGGAGGCATCGTGCCGGTTACCAGCACTATTAGAATATGCTCGGTAGTCGTGTGTGGTAGAGAGATGAGAGCACAATTTTTGGTCTTACCCATGCCATACTTTGACGTTGTGCTAGGCATGGACTGGTTAAGCCAGTATAATGCCGTATTGGATTGCCGAAAGGGTAGCATCACTTTTAGACCGCCAGATCAACCGAAGTTCGAGTATATATGAGGGATCGTCGAGCAAGGAGTAGGACAGACAGCGGGAGCTTACATGGCTATGGAGATGGTATCCCCACCGATAGTTACAGAAATCGAAGATGTTTTCCCGGAGGAGTTGTCAGGCTTACCGCCAGATAAAGACGTGGAGTTCACTATTGAGCTAGTACCCAGAGTAGCACCGGTATCTTCAAATGTATACCGATTAGCGAAGAAGGAAGTAGATGAGATGAAGCTACAATTAGAGTAGTTACAGAACAAAGCATTTATCCGTCCTAGTGCATCACCCTGGGGAGCTCCAGTATTGTTTGTAGCAAAGAAAGATGGGACAGTACGTATGTGCATTGATTACAGAGCCCTTAATGCTTTGACTATCAAGAACAAGTATCCCCTGCCGCGGATTGATGATTTATTCGACCAGCTGACAGGAGCAGTGGTGTTCACGAAGATCAACTTAAGATCAGGATATCATCAGGTAAAGGTGCGAAGAGAAGACATTCCAAAGACAGCATTCAGGACTCGTTATAGTCACTACGAGTTTTTGGTGATGCCTTTTGGACTGACGAATGCGCCTGCCATATTTATGAACTTGATAAAAAGAGTCTTCCACCAATACCTAGACCAGTTCATGGTAGTCTTCATCGACGATATCTTAGTGTATTCAAAGATCCACGAGGAGCACGAAGAATACTTGAGACTAGTATTAGAGACGCTGAGGAGAGAGAGGCTTTATGCCAAGCTGTGCAAGTATAAGTTTCTCCTAGATTATGTCGTATTCCTTGGACACGTTATCTCAGGCGATGTTATTTCAGTAGATCCAACGAAGATTTCATCAGTAGAGACATGGCCAACCCCTACCAATGTCTCAGAGGTGAGGAGTTTCCTAGGAGTTGTCAGATATTACCGGAGGTTCATAGAGAATTTTGCAAGGATCGCAGAGCCAATGACCCGCTTGACCCATAAGGAGCAGAAGTTTACCTGGACAGAGGAGTGTCAGATGGCGTTCGATGAGCTGAAGAAGCGTCTGACTACGACACCTATCTTGAATATACCTTCTGGACCTGGTGGATTCATGATCTATAGCGATGCATCCGGGAAAGGATTAGGATGCGTCTTGATACAGCATGGAAAGGTTGTGGCCTATGCCTCTAGGCAGTTAAGGATTCATGAGAAAAACTATCCTACCCACGACTTGGAGCTTGCTGTAGTGATCTTTGCTTTGAAGCTTTGGAGGCACTACCTATACGGAGAACGAGTGGAGATATTCACAGATCACAAAAGCCTGAAGTACGTCTATACTCAGAAGGACCTGAACCAGAGACAAAGACGTTGGCTCAAGGTAATGACAGACTTTGCGATTGAGCTACAGTACCACCCGGGAAAGGCCAACGTAGTAGCTGACGCGTTGAGCAGAAGACCCATGGCATTCTTCTTGACTACCCAAAAATATCTGTTGAGAGATCTAGAGCAGATGGGTATAGAGGTCGTTATGCCCGGAATAGACGGACAATTATCGAGTTTTTAGTTACAATCGACATTAGTTGAGAGAATCAAGACTGCTTTGCCAACAGATGCCAGATTCTAGAGGCTTCGACAGAGGACAGAGGCCGGGATACAGACAGGATTGCGTATACATGAAGATGGGACTTTGAGATATGGAGATCGTATCTATGTTCCAAATGGAGAACTTCATCAGGAGCTGATGTCGGAGGCACACAGTTCAACATACTCTATTCATCCAGGAGGCACGAAGATGTACAAAGACTTAAGGCAGTACTATTGGCGGTATGGAATAAAGATAGAGATAGCCCGCTTTGTAGCAAAGTGCCTGGTCTGTCAGCAAGTCAACACTGAACATCAGAGGTATGCAGGATTACTTCAATCGCTCCCGATACCTGAGTGGAAATAGGAGCACATCACTATGGAATTCGTTTTGGGCTTTTCGAGGAGTCTTAGTGGTCGTAGTGCAGTATGGGTGATCATAGATAGACTCACCAAGTCCGCTCACTTTTTACCCTTCAGAGTTGGGCATTCTACAGAGGTCTTAGCAGATATGTATATGAGGGAGATTGTGCAACTACATGGAGTGCCAGTAATTATAGTGTCTGACAAAGATACGAGGTTTATATCTTACTTTTGGCGGAGTATGCAAGAGAGTCTCGGTACCCGCCTGAAGTTTAGCATATCGTATCACCCGTAAATAGATAGTCAGTCCGAGCGCACCATTCAGACCTTGAAGGACATGTTAAGAGCGTTCATGCTTGATTTCAGAGGACCATGGGAGGACCATTTGCATCTGGTTGAATTTTCCTACAATAATAGCTATCAAGCGAGCATTCAGATGGCTCCCTATGAAGCGTTGTATGGAAGGAAGTTTTGTTCCCCCGTATGTTAGAGCAACATAGGCGAGAGGCAGATTCTTGGGCCAGAGTTGGTTGTTCGTACAGTGAAGAAGGTGAAGGAGATCCAAGGACACCTGCGAGCAGTACAGGACAGACAGAAGCATTGGGCAAACATGCATCGACGACCACAATAGTTCCAGGTTGGAGATCATGTATTTCTAAAAATCTCACCTACTCGAGGGACTATCAGGTTTGGAGGCAGAGAAAAGCTAAGTCTGAGGTACATCGGACCATTCGATGTGTTGGAACGCATCAGAGAGGTTGCTTACAGGTTAGCCTTACCACAGACTTTAGAAGGAGTTCATGACATCCTTCATATATCTCAGCTAAGGAGGTACATGCCAGATCAATGTCATGTGCTTGACCATTCAAAAATCACAGTCGGCCCGAGTTTGTCATACCAAGAGGAGCCAGTTGAGATTCTGGACAGAAGCGAGAAGGTATTGCATGGTCAAACTATCCCTCTAGTTCATGTCGAATGGAGGCATCATGTACCAGGCGAGTCGACCTGGAAACGTGAGAAGGATATTCGAAAGCGTTAACCCCATCTCTTCGAAGGCCTAGGTATGTAGTAACATTTTAATTTCAGTCAGTAGTTCTTACCTTACGTATGTTTTAATTTCGAGGATGAAATGCACTAAGGAGGGTAGATTGTAAACCCCCTCAACCAAATTTTGGATTATTAGTTAGATTGAGAGACTAGGATTTAATTTGGTGACAATTAGAGTTGAACACAATGCTTTAGAATTAATGTACAATAATTATATGACTTAGTATACCTTACCGTTGCTTCAATGTGTGGAGCACTACAATAGTGGTTACCTCCAAACAATTTTCATATACACTTCCTAGACACGCCAACAATTTTCATACAGACTTCTTAGACATGCAAGACTACCCATCTGACCCTTGTGTAACTCTTAAATACTCAATATTGTGCTTCATTTTAGCTGCGTAATATTTGTTACAACCGTCCATGTAGAATTCCAATAAATCCAATTTTTCATAATTGCCCATTCCTATTTGAAATTGGAGACACAACCTCAACATGTTCATACAACCCAAATTATGGCATTAACCTATTCTTAGCTTGCTACACCCATGACACTTGTGTCCCACCCAATTTTAACTCCATGTATTTTCAATTGACAAAAGAACACCTTGTGCATTAGTTTTAATTAAATTAAATTAGAGACCAATCTTACCCAAAGCAAGACCCAACCTAGCCCATGTACACTCTACACCCTTTTATGTGGAGATGTTCACCACCACAAAGAGCCCAAGGCCGGCCCAATTTCCAAGGTCAACACCCTATTCCTCTATCCTATATAAATACATTCCTCTTTCTTCAAACCCTAAATCTCATAAACCATAGCCGAACCTATTTTTTCATCCCTCCACCTATGCCTCCTCTTTACCCGACACCATCACCGCCACAGCCACCACTTTTTTTGCCTGCACGTCCCCCTCGACGCCGGACCACCACCCTAGGCCACCTACACAGACCGCTCGCACCACCATCATCAACCTCCCCATCACCACCGGCATCAACCATCGGCAACATCACCAACACCTACCCGCAGCTCAACCAACCCGAACACCCCAATCTGCCTGACCACCGCCAACCACCATAACCCGCCTGACCGTCGCCTTCCCCACGACCAACACCACCCCCAACCGCCAGCACCGCTGCCGCCGCTGCCAAAGCTGCTGCTGACCGCTACTACAACTGCTGTCGTTACTGCTGCTGCTGCCGTTGCTTTCCCGTGCAACGTCGAAGCACCGCCCTCATGCCGGAGAACAGCCATCGACGAACCAGAACCCCCCGCTCAGCCACAACTAGGTACACGTGTACTTCACCCTTCTTCCTCATGTGTCGTAGTATTGATGTGTCGTGTAACGGACACGGGTAAATCTATTAGAGTAATATATGTGTATGTTTGTTATTGAAAGCTAGTAATTAATGATAATTAATCTCACAATTAATAAATGACTGGTAATTATGAATACTGTGTTGACCTAAGACTTTGACAACTAGCCTTGTGCACGTATCCTTATAACATGCTAGTTAAGACTTATAACGTAGTATTATACGTCTTAGTTGCCTAGCATATCCGGACGTTTCGTTGTCCTGGAATACACGCCCCTCGTGGACAGGACACGTATGTCGTAACTGTGTGCACATGCGACTATGTTAATTGACCAATTGTAACCCCTTAAGTCAGTGTCTAGGGGCAGCATCGTAGTTTTGTGTATATCACTTTAATGTCTTATAATAGAATTGCTATATTATATTGTATGTTTAGAGTCACTGGACCAGCCAGAAGATATTTTAGGAGCAGGTTATTAGCATTCGCAACTTGAGAATCCAGGCAAGATACCTTGCCATCTTTACTATTTAATTTAAATTATACAAATGTTGTATGATATCTTATAGCATCCTTTATACAACTGTGCGCATCCGAGATTAACTCGGGTGCTGTCACTACCACATTCCGAAAACAGGGGTATTTTCGAATTTTTACAATATTTAATATTATGGTATTATAATTAATTAATTGCCTGATAGTATTTAATTTAATAATTATGTGATGTGTAATTATACATATAATTATATGCAGTGTTAATTATTTTATATTAGCTAGCAGACTGACCTAGAAGCCAGTAGATAGCACCTGTCCGAATTATGGAATTTTGAGGTTAATTATTTTATCTAGAATTTAATTCTTGGAGTTTATAATTAATTACTGTATTTTATTTAATATTTTGCGCTTTGCCTTTGCTTCGATATTTGGAGCACTATCCAGACTTTTGTCTTCCAACAAATTTTACAATCTTGCTCTAGACATGTCCGCCTTCAATTCTGCTATTTTTGCAACTCATAATTTTGCTCCCTGTGCATTATTTCTGGCCGCACAAAAATTGTCGCGGACGTTTATTTTAATTTCCTATTTTGTATCGTTGTGCGTTCCAATCAAAAATTGGAGGCCATCTTGACCTATTTTTCGTGCGGCCCAAATTAGGGTAATATTCTGTTCTGAGTCTTCTTCAATATTGGTATTGATGACTTGATCTGATTTTGACCCCAAGTACTCCAAATTAATTGTTGAACACAACTTGCATTTATTTCTATTTAATTTGAGGATACCATTTTATCTGATTTTAAAATCCCAAATTAATTCCAGTGCCCTGCAAATTCAGCCCATACCCATCTTACAGCGTCCCCTGACCCTACAAAACACCGGACCCCGAATCGCCCGCCCAATTTTCGTTATTTCATGTGTTTGTGCAATTTCCCAAATTTAAGGGGACTAAATTGCAAATTGGCATTTTGTGGCCTCACCCAATTATTTTAACCAATGAGGAATCTTTAATAATTTAATTAAACCTCACCCTTATTTTTTCCACATGAATAATTTCCTCATGTTCAATCCTGGCCATTCATTTGAAACTGGCCCATCACCACCCTTCATCAACACCCTCTCTCCCTTATTTAATGTCATGTCACCATCACCCTAATCCCTAGAAACCTAGGTTTTCCCCCACCTCAAGCCTCCAAAATTTCTCAAGCCTCCTCCATCCTACGTAGGATTCTTCTTCTCTTCTCTTTCTTCTTTTCTTTTTCTTTTTCTCTTCCTTCTTCTTCTTCTTCCTTCTTCTTCCTCTTCTCTTTCTTTTTTTAAATATCAAACTTTGAAGGAGGAGGGAATACTGTGCTTTCCCACCACCACCCACCATCTACTGTACCCCGGCCGGCGCTGTCCCATGTACTCCGGCGTTCAGCCGCTGCACAGATCCGGCGGCCTGCAGTAGTTCCCGCCGGCTGCTCCTGCTGCTCGGCACATCCCTCCGGCACCCCGGCAACACCACCATCATCAACACCATTACCTCCACCACCTCCTCCCTGTCATCCGGCGGCCTGCAGTACAGTCCGGCGGCCCCCTCCTCTGCCTTCACCAACCCGCACGGCTGCTCCTCCGGCGGATCTCTCCGGCGCCGCTGTGGCTGCCCCTCCCTCTTCTCAACCATCCTCCCCGGCGACCCGCAGCGAGTCTCCATCCGGCGGCCGCTACTCGGCCATCCAACCCCGGCTGTCCCCCGATCACCCAACGGCCGACCCACCTATCATTATCACCATTACCTTCACCACCACCACCATTCATCACCACCAACTGTGCAGTCCGGCGGCCTTCGGCGGACCTCCGCAGCTGACTCCGGCGGCGGCGGCCGCTGCTCCTCAGAACCCCGGCGGCTGCCCCTGTGTGCTCCGGCCCGAGCCACTGTGCAGCCCGGCGGATCCCCCTCGCATCTTCGGCCGGCGAGCACCCCGACCCCGCTGCTCCTCAGAACTCCGACGGCCCTCTGCGTCTCCGGCCAGCGAGCGACCACCCCCTCACAGTAATCCTCCCTCTCTCCCTCTTCTTTCCCTGCTTTTTATATATATATATATATATATGTATGTATATATACTTATATACATACTTATATACGAATATGTATATAAACAGTATATTAAATTAATGTGAATGCATTGTATATAAATATGTATGTAGGTATTAATATATATGTATATATTTTATATATATATACTGGTTATTTTTATATAATATCTATTTAATAAAAAGGTATACGCTAGTATAAATTAGTTTGATAATTGGTATATGTATTTAATTTAAATTGTATATATATTTTGTATAAGTATATATTTAAATTGTATATATAATAATTAGTGTATATATATGTATAAGTATATATTAAATTGTATATGTATAGTATATATAATGTATGTATTTAAAATATAAATATGTATAGTAATTATTTTATTAAATTGTATAAATAATTAGTATATGTATTTCATTTAATTTGTATATAAAATGTAAAGTATTTATATTTAATTAATGTATTTTGGCATATATATGAGTATACACTAGTATAAATTAAATATGTAATTTTAAAAGGTATATATAAATATATATATATATTGTAAATGTATTTAAAATTGGTGCATGTATAAAATATTGTAAGTATGAATTATGTATATATATATATATATACATACAAGTATTATTTTATTATGTTTATATGCAAGTATTATTTATTTTTAAAGTATATAGTTATGCATATATCTATTATTGATATTGATGGAGATTATATGTAATTAATTAATAAGATGATTATTTAAATAGGTAGTCCTACTAGATGACCCTAGTTGACTAAGTGCCCTGTCTGGCATGGCCCTGAGGCCAGTGTTTATAGACTGTGTGTTAGCGTAGCTTCTGATACAAATGTCATATTGTGATATGTTTATAGGACTGTTGGTTTACCAGGGGATACTCTGGAACAGGACATCCATAAATACCAGCTAAGGACCCGAGGCAAGTACATTCTCTGATAATTTCCAATTCTTGATAATTGCTATAAGTTCAATGATCTTGAAATGTTACAACTGAATCTTTGACACTGTGTTACACGGACTGGTATAGCTTGGATCTGCAGTCATGAGATGTTACCTTGATTTTCGTATCGATATTATACACGATATTTACATTGACATTGACATTTACATTAGACATTGATATTAGACATTATAAATAATTTATTAGATATTGTACTTAATATATTAGACAATGTTGTGTATTCGTGACGTGTCATGATTGGATCCACAGTACTAGTTGGGGGCGGGGAAATGGCTAGTGAGAAATGTGATCAAATACCCATTGCATAATTAAATATTATTGGTGTCAATCATACCCCCACGTATGATTAGCCAGACTGTAGCTACTGTACATGTCCCAAGCCGATCACATTTTGAAACTACTATTTCAAATACTTAGAATAGTTACAGTTCTCTATTTTAGATCATATACTACATCACCCGTATATGATACTGTTCCTTGTTCTTCCATTTTTATACATGCACTGACTGTATCATATTGCCTATTGCCTGTCTCTTTACATTGCCTGTCTCTCTTAAACTGTCATTACATTTTCTTCTCAGTAGCTAGCATGACATGTTTTATTGTATTATAGACATTATCAATTAATGGAACTGTTATTTGAGATTGTGCTTTGCTCCTTCCTGACTGGAAATATTTTTCCAGACTATGCCTTAGTGGACCGCTGTCCGACACTTTATGGACCTTATGCTGAGTAGCTGCAGACTTGGTAGTAGTTGTGATTCCAGGAGGTCTAGCTGGAAATTATTATTTCTTGTTAGTTCTTTTAGTAGACTATTTGGTACCGGATTTGTCTCCGGCATTTTGATGATTCTTGGATATTGTTAAGTTAAGTTTTTCTTGTGGACTTGTGTTGTGTTTAATTTTAATTTCTGTTTCGAAATCTTATCGTGCTGTTATCCTGTGATTGAGTATATGTTCATCTATTTGTGTCATCCGTGCCTCCTAATGGAGATTGGATATTTGCGTGACATTAGTTAGATAGTATCAATACCTAGACAGCGTTCTACCGCCGATGCTGCGGCGTAGGCTGGACGTACCCACGCACTCGTGCCCCTAAACCGGGTGCGGGTCGTGACACGTTTTTAGTGGTGGCCCATGCAGGTCAGACTTCGCGAGTTGTGCGATGTCGTAGTAGTGTGACATCCTTGTTATACTACTGCGTGCCTGCTATAAAATCTAGGACATAGGACATAGGACATAGGATACTAGGACGAGAGCAAATACTCAATCACAATTCCTTGAGAGATTCCTGGGATGACCCCTGAGAATCTTGTTAAAATTTCCAATTTAAATCATTCCCTTGTTCTGTCCATTCTCACTGGTTGATATTGCTTTGATTGTTGTTAATTAAGGTATTAAATTAGGATTTTTGCTTCATTATAGAGTTGATTTCATATTAAGAGGAAGTTATAGACTGATTTATGGTATTATTATCTGATAACACATGTCAATGAGGACAGTGAAAATGATTAACATTAGAGCTATTAGACTACAGAAGGTGGATTTAAATTTTAATTTGAGGATTGAAAATGAATTTCAAATTTTTGAATTTTGAGAAGATTGAGATTGTTATTAAAATATTATTGTGAAGATTTCAATGAATTGCAAAGTTTTGAAATTTGAGGAGTTGAAATATGGTTATTAAAATTTATTTTGAGGAATTCAGATTCAATTCAATAAACCTAGACAAGTCTGTAAGGATTTTGTGTGATTAAGTTTCATTTTAGTATTTAAATAATTAACCTTGAGGAAAGTGTATGCATTCTACTTTAAAATTTATTCGAGGAGTTATTTTGAGGTATTTTAATTGAGGATAAAATCTTATAGTGAGGGAGATATATTATAATATAAGTAGGTGAGGTGCATATGTAAGGATATGTTTATGTTGGCTTGAGCATGATTGAGATTTCACTGCCAACTGGCTTAGGTGTTCGTCTAAGATTATATTGGAGAGAGCAGTACTTAGTATAGTGTGTTGCATTTGATATGCACTTGAGTGATAAGGATAACTAGTATCAGCGATTGCAGTAGGTAAGGAAGCTAGCAGTGAGTGTGCTTGTGGTAGAACTGTGGTACCTAAGGGGATAGATGTATCAGACCATGGATGCATCTTTGATCTGTGCAATCAACTAAGGTTTATTTCCAATCTATTTATCTTGAATGTTGCTTCTTTAGAACTGTACTGTCCTCCCTTGATGATATCGCATTTTGCCTAAATTGATTCGTTGGGATCTGTCTTCAGGATGTTGCCGAAGACACTATCTACGAGAGCGGGAACACCAGCTTTAGAAGGGTCTGCCACCTCTCCACCTGAGGGACAGATAGCAGTAATTCCTCCTACATCTCCGATGCACGTAGGTGATCTTCCTTCTCCACCTGTTCAGAAGATAGCCACAGCTGTGACGGACGACCTTCCTCCTCCACCGACTCTGATTTCCGGAGGTTTGCCCATTGACGGAGCACAGATGTTCACCTTGATCCAAGGCATGGTAGATGCCCAGAAAATGGCGGCAGATGCTCAGCGAGTTCAAGCTGAGGCTCAGAGGGTGCAAGCAGAAGCGCACCAGGCACAAACCGAGCTGATGAGAGAGAGCATGGAGAACGCTCACCAGATGGCACTACAGACAGTTGAGAGAGTTGCCCAGCAGTATCCTGGCCAGTGGCAGCCGAGGGCATTTCAGTATCAACAGCAGTACCCGGCACCAGTTCCTGTACAGCAGGATCAACGAACTTGTTATTTCTGTAAGAAGCCAGGTCACCTTCGGAAGAGCTGTAGAACGAGACTAGGACTTTGTTTGCACTGCGGCGCTGCGGGACATCGAGTAAGGGATTGTCTTCGAGTTCCTTATCCTCCCGGCCAGCGCGCAGCTTCAGACTATAGAGATCCAGTTAGGCTACCTGTGGAACCGTACATTGCTCAGCACCTGCAAAGGGAACCACCCCAGCAGGACAGGCATTTGCGATGACGGTCGAGGAGACCAATATTGCAGGTAATGTGTTAGCAAGTTCTGTTCTTTCCTTCATTCTGTTCCTATCTACTTGATTAATTGATTGATTCCTTGGTACAATAATTGTATGCATGATTTCTTGTTATAATGTAGTTAGTAGTACCCCTGTTACAGAGACTGTAATACCTTGGCAAAAGATACTATGATCATACATAATTCCTTTAGGTTGCATGTTGTATGAGAGTAGGTAGAATTCTCTTAGACTTTGATTGTTGAGGATTTAACTGTAATAAAGATTAACAAAGAGGTTATGACTTGACAAAGAGAGACAAGGTGCCAAAATTTTGAGGAAAAATATTAAATAAAGAGTTGGGAATTTGATATGGCGTAATTGAAGTTTTGTTAAATCATTGATTTTTAGAAAATTTTGAAATGATTGAATTTATTATTAAATTTGAGGAATTTAAGAAGGCCATCGATATATTTGTTGGACTGCAAGTTGAGAACTTATATTTTGAATATTGTATTGGAGGTTCCATAAGTGTTACATCGTTGCCTATTATGGAAAAAAAAATCGAGGGATAAGAACACCAATGGATTAGTGTTAAATTCAAATTTGGAACGAGATTCAATTTTTGAAATATGCACTGATTGGATTTCAATTAGAGGATGGAATATTAAACTCTTGCATTTCGTCATTAACTTAAAATTTTGGAGGATATTGTGATAAGAATGTGATTCGATTTATTTTTGAAGGTTTGTTTGGGATATGCTATTTATAAAATTTTTGAAAGAATTTATTGTGAAATAACAATATGGAGTAGTTCATGATTATATGATTGGAAGAATTAAATTTTGATGGTAGTAAATACATAAATAAAACAATCGAGGATTTAAAAATTTGAGGATAATTATTGATTTAAACAAATGGTTAAGAAATTAACATGGCATAATTGGTGGTTTAATTAATTCTAGGAAAGATTTTGACATGTTTAAATTGGTTATTTTAGAAATTTTGGGAGATTTATCAATGTATTTATTTAAATCGCAAGTTATGAATTTTAGAACTTCATATTTGAATGTGACATTTGGAGAATCCTTAAATATCATATTGTTGAGTACTTTGAGGAGTGGATATTAAAATCCGGGCATTGGATTATTAACTCAAAACTTTCAGGAAATTTTTTAAAAAGGGACTTTGATTCTATGTCGAGAAATTTTACAGGAATACAACAATTTTAGATTTTTGAAATTTTGAAAAGACCTTGTGGATTATTCGTGGTTGATGAATTTAATTGAGGGAATAATAATGTGTATGATTAAATGCTAATATGAGGATTTTAAATTTCGAGGACGAAATTCTTTTAAGGTGGGTAGACTTGTCACTACCACATTCCGAAAACAGGGGTATTTTCGAATTTTTACAATATTTAATATTATGGTATTATAATTAATTAATTGCCTGATAGTATTTAATTTAATAATTATGTGATGTGTAATTATACATATAATTATATGCAGTGTTAATTATTTTATATTAGCTAGCAGACTGACCTAGAAGCCAGTAGATAGCACCTGTCCGAATTATGGAATTTTGAGGTTAATTATTTTATCTAGAATTTAATTCTTGGAGTTTATAATTAATTACTGTATTTTATTTAATATTTTGCGCTTTGCCTTTGCTTCGATATTTGGAGCACTATCCAGACTTTTGTCTTCCAACAAATTTCACAATCTTGCTCTAGACATGTCCGCCTTCAATTCTGCTATTTTTGCAACTCATAATTTTGCTCCCTGTGCATTATTTCTGGCCGCACAAAAATCGTCGCGGACGTTTATTTTAATTTCCTATTTTGTATCGTTGTGCGTTCCAATCAAAAATTGGAGGCCATCTTGACCTATTTTTCGTGCAGCCCAAATTAGGATAATATTCTGTTCTGAGTCTTCTTCAATATTGGTATTGATGACTTGATCTGATTTTGACCCCAAGTACTCCAAATTAATTGTTGAACACAACTTGCATTTATTTCTATTTAATTTGAGGATACCATTTTATCTGATTTTAAAATCCCAAATTAATTCCAGTGCCCTGCAAATTCAGCCCATACCCATCTTACAGCGTCCCCTGACCCTACAAAACACCGGACCCCGAATCGCCCGCCCAATTTTCGTCATTTCATGTGTTTGTGCAATTTCCCAAATTTAAGGGGACTAAATTGCAAATTGGCATTTTGTGGCCTCACCCAATTATTTTAACCAATGAGGAATCTTTAATAATTTAATTAAACCTCACCCTTATTTTTTCCACATGAATAATTTTCTCATGTTCAATCCTGGCCATTCATTTGAAATTGGCCCATCACCACCCTTCATCAACACCCTCTCTCCCTTATTTAATGTCATGTCACCATCACCCTAATCCCTAGAAACCTAGGTTTTCTCCCACCTCAAGCCTCCAAAATTTCTCAAGCCTCCTCCATCCTACGTAGGATTCTTCTTCTCTTCTCCTTCTTCTTTTCTTTTTCTTTTTCTCTTCCTTCTTCTTCTTCTTCCTTCTTCTTCCTCTTCTCTTTCTTTTTTTAAATTTCAAACTTTGAAGGAGGAGGGAATACTGTGCTTTCCCACCACCACCCACCATCTACTGTACCCCGACCGGCGCTGTCCCATGTACTCCGGCGTTCAGCCGCTGCACAGATCCGGCGGCCTGCAGTAGTTCCCGCCGGCTGCTCCTGCTGCTCGGCACATCCCTCCGGCACCCCGGCAACACCACCATCATCAATACCATTACCTCCACCACCTCCTCCCTGTCATCCGGCGGCCTGCAGTACAGTCCGGCGGCCCCCTCCTCTGCCTTCACCAACCCGCACGGCTGCTCCTCCGGCGGATCTCTTCGGCGCCGCTGTGGCTGCCCCTCCCTCTTCTCAACCATCCTCCCCGGCGACCCGCAGCGAGTCTCCATCCGGCGGCCGCTACTCGGCCATCCAACCCCGGCTGTCCCCCGATCACCCGACGGCCGACCCACCTATCATTATCACCATTACCTTCACCACCACCACCACCATTCATCACCACCAACTGTGCAGTCCGACGGCCTTCGGCGGACCTCCGCAGCTGACTCCGGCGGCGGCGGCCGCTGCTCCTCAGAACCCCGGCGGCTGCCCCTGTGTGCTCCGGCCCGAGCCACTGTGCAGCCCGGCGGATCCCCCTCGCATCTCCGGCCGGCGAGCACCCCGACCCCGCTGCTCCTCAGAACTCCGACGGCCCTCTGCGTCTCCGGCCAGCGAGCGACCACCCCCTCACAGTAATCCTCCCTCTCTCCCTCTTCTTTCCCTGCTTTTTATATATATATATATATATATATATATATATATATGTATGTATATATACTTATATACATACTTATATACGAATATGTATATAAACAGTATATTAAATTAATGTGAATGCATTGTATATAAATATGTATGTAGGTATTAATATATATGTATATATTTTATATATATATACTGGTTATTTTTATATAATATCTATTTAATAAAAAGGTATACGCTAGTATAAATTAGTTTGATAATTAGTATATGTATTTAATTTAAATTGTATATATATTTTGTATAAGTATATATTTAAATTGTATATATAATAATTAGTGTATATATATGTATAAGTATATATTAAATTGTATATGTATAGTATATATAATGTATGTATTTAAAATATAAATATGTATAGTAATTATTTTATTAAATTGTATAAATAATTAGTATATGTATTTCATTTAATTTGTATATAAAATGTAAAGTATTTATATTTAATTAATGTATTTTGGCATATATATGAGTATACACTAGTATAAATTAAATATGTAATTTTAAAAGGTATATATAAATATATATATATTGTAAATGTATTTAAAATTGGTGCATGTATAAAATATTGTAAGTATGAATTATGTATATATATATATATATACATACAAGTATTATTTTATTATGTTTATATGCAAGTATTATTTATTTTTAAAGTATATAGTTATGCATATATCTATTATTGATATTGATGGAGATTATATGTAATTAATTAATAAGATGATTATTTAAATAGGTAGTCCTACTAGATGACCCTAGTTGACTAAGTGCCCTGTCTGGCATGGCCCTGAGGCCAGTGTTTATAGACTGTGTGTTAGCGTAGCTTCTGATACAAATGTCATATTGTGATATGTTTATAGGACTGTTGGTTTACCAGGGGATACTCTGGAACAGGACATCCATAAATACCAGCTAAGGACCCGAGGCAAGTACATTCTCTGATAATTTCCAATTCTTGATAATTGCTATAAGTTCAATGATCTTGAAATATTACAACTGAATCTTTGACACTGTGTTACACGGACTGGTATAGCTTGGATCTGCAGTCATGAGATGTTACCTTGATTTTCGTATCGACATTATACACGACATTTACATTGACATTGACATTTACATTAGACATTGATATTAGACATTGTAAATAATTTATTAGACATTGTACTTAATATATTAGACAATGTTGTGTATTCGTGACGTGTCATGATTGGATCCACAGTACTAGTTGGGGGCGGGGAAATGGCTAGTGAGAAATGTGATCAAATACCCATTGCATAATTAAATATTATTGGTGTCAATCATACCCCCACGTATGATTAGCCAGACTGTAGCTACTGTACATGTCCCAAGCCGATCACATTTTGAAACTACTATTTCAAACACTTAGAATAGTTACAGTTCTCTATTTTAGATCATATACTACATCACCCGTATATGATACTGTTCCTTGTTCTTCCATTTTTATACATGCACTGACTGTATCATATTGCCTATTGCCTGTCTCTTTACATTGCCTGTCTCTCTTAAACTGTCATTACATTTTCTTCTCAGTAGCTAGCATGACATATTTTATTGTATTATAGACATTATCAATTAATGGAACTGTTATTTGAGATTGTGCTTTGCTCCTTCCTGACTGGAAATATTTTTCCAGACTATGCCTTAGTGGACCGCTGTCCGACACTTTATGGACCTTATGCTGAGTAGCTGCAGACTTGGTAGTAGTTGTGATTCCAGGAGGTCTAGCTGGAAATTATTATTTCTTGTTAGTTCTTTTAGTAGACTATTTGGTACCGGATTTGTCTCCGGCATTTTGATGATTCTTGGATATTGTTAAGTTAAGTTTTTCTTGTGGACTTGTGTTGTGTTTAATTTTAATTTCTGTTTCGAAATCTTATCGTGCTGTTATCCTGTGATTGAGTATATGTTCATCTATTTGTGTCATCCGTGCCTCCTAATGGAGATTGGATATTTGCGTGACATTAGTTAGATAGTATCAATACCTAGACAGCGTTCTACCGCCGATGCTGCGGCGTAGGCTGGACGTACCCACGCACTCGTGCCCCTAAACCGGGTGCGGGTCGTGACAGGTGCAGTCGATGAATGCGTCGATGAGTAGTATACTTGACCTAGTCAATAGCAGACTCACCCCATTGGGAGGATACTCTGATATCTTCTGAGACCTGACACTCTTATACGCATCACGGTGACAAATTCATATTGGGATACGGGTTCGCGTACTGGACTAGCTATTGGTGCGTGTGACATTCATCACGGTTTAGTACGTAATTCAGGATTATATGATTAGTAGAGACTTGGCATATAGATATGGGGTATGCACGTCAAGTATTCGACTTGTATATCTACATTAGGTGGGGTGGACAACTAGTAGGCGTATGGGATACATATATTGGATTTTGTAGTATCCGGAGCAGCCATGGATCCAATGACTTCCTTTATACATTTACCGCGTTCTTTGGAGCGATACGGACGTATATATATTACAAATACCTTATTCTTCGGAATGATGGACGTTACATATACAGATACCATGCTCTTCGGAGTATGGACGTTATGTCTACGCCTACCCATATGTACCAACGTTGTCCTCACATTGCATTCACTTAGATGGTTAGCACACATTTTATTTTATTCAGTATTTATATATGGCATGTTTCTATGTATCTTGTTACGTCCCTCTTAGAAACTAGTTCCTTTCCAGATTTAGACAAGGCATATTACCCCACAGTGTACGGACCCAGACAGGAGACGAGGTACGCATCCGCGGAGGAGCTAGAGGTGCTACCGTCAGAGTTTTCGTGATCAGTTGGTAGGCCTTTTGCCTAGGATTGGAGCATCATTATCTAGTCAGCCGATGCCCTAGTCATTATACTTTTTATCTATCATTCAGTAACGTTATTTTGTCATAGTAGTGGGTTTGTCCCCACCAGACATTCTTGGTTGTACTATGATATTCAGACTGATGTTTATTTCCAGTATTTATTTCAGTTCTTCTTGGTTATATTGTAGATGAGATTAGATTACCTGTTTAATGTTGATATTAGACTTGTTAGTAATTTAGGACAGCGTAGCACTCTTCGTTTGGATCCATTAAATTAGGATATCCTCTGAGATGTGTCAGCTGGCTATTGCCACGTAGCCTGGTCCCATGTATTTTGGGACTGGGGCATGACACGTAGGATGGGTAACCTCCCTAGGATTGGTAACCTTCCTTAGGATGGGTGACCTATAGGATGGGTAACCTCCCTTGGATGGGTGACCTCCCTTAGGATGGGTAACCTCCCTAGGATGGGTGACCTCCCTAACGATGGGTAACCTCCCTAGGATGGGTAACCTCCCTAAGGATGGGTGACCTATAGGATGGGTAACCTCCCTAGGATGGGTAACCTCCCTTAGGATGGGTGACCTATAGGATGGGTAACCTTCCTAGGATGGGTTACCTCCCTTAAGATGGGTAACCTCCCTAGGATGGGTGACCTCCCTAGGATGGATAACCTCCCTAGGATGGGTAACCTCCCTTAGGGTGGGTGAACTCCCTAGGATGGGTAACCCCTCGTAGCATGGGTAACCTCCCGTAAGATGGGTGACCTCTTTAGGATGGGTAACCTCCCGTAGGATAGTTAACCTCTATTTGGATGGGTCACCTCCCGTAGGATGGGTGACCTTCCTAGGATGGATAACCTCCCGGTCACCCATAGGATGGGTGTCCTCTCTAGGATGGGTGACCTCTCTTCGGATAGGTAACCCCCCATAGGATGGGTAACCTCAATTTGGATGGGTAACCACCCGTAGGTTGGGTAACCTCCCTAGGATAGGTGACCTCTCTTAGGATGGGTAACCTCTCTTAGGTTGGGTGAACTTCGTAGGATGGGAAACCTCACTTAGGATGGGTAACCACTCTTAGGATGGGTGACCTCCATTTGGATGGGTGACCTCCCGTAGGATGGGTGACCCCCCGTAGGATGGGTAACCTCCATTTTGATGGGTAACTACCCATACGTTGGGTAACCTCCCTAGGATGGATGATCTCTCTAAGGATGGGTAACCTCCCTAGGATGGGTAACCTCCCTTTGGATGGCTTACCACCCTAGGATGGGTAACCTCTCGTAGGATGTGTAACCTCCCGTAGGTTGAGTGACCTCCCTAGGATGGGTAACATCCCGTAGGATGGGTAACCTTTATTTGGATGGGTGGCCTCCCGTAGGATGGGTAACCTCCCTAGGATGGGTAACATCCCGTAGGATGGGTGGCCTCCCATAAGAGAGGTCACCCATCCGGAGGTTACCCATCCTAAGGGAGTTCACCAATCCTATAGAGGTCACCCATCCTACCAGAGGTCACCCATCCTACGAGAGGTCACCCATCCTACGGGGGGTTACCCATCCAAATGGAGGTTACCCATCCTACAGGAGGTCACCCATCCTACGAGAGGTCACCCATCCTAAGGGAGGTTACCCATCCTTGGGAGGTTACCCATCCTACTGGATATCACCCATCCTACGAGAGGTTACCCATCCTACGGGTGGTCACCAATCCTACGTGAGGTTACCCATCCTACGGGAGGTCACCCATACTTAGAGAGTTTATCCATCCTTAGGGAGATTACCCATCCAAATAGAGGTTACCAATCCTACGGGAGGTTACCCATTCTAAGAGAGGTTACCCATCCTATAAGAGGTTACCCATCCTATGAGAGGTTACCCAACCTACAGGTGGTTACCCATTCAAATGGATTTTAACCATCCTACGGGGGTCACCCATCTTACGGGAGGTCACCCATCCAAATGGAGTTTACCCATCCTACGCGAGGTCACCCATCCTAAGGGAGGTCACTCATCCTACGGGATATCACCCATCCTAAGGGAGCTTACCCGTCCTACGAGAGGTCACCCATCCTATACGTCACCCATCCAATGGAGGGAGGTTACTTATCCTAAGAAAGGTCACCCATCCTACTAGAGGTTACACATTCTATGAGAGGTTACCCATTCTACGGGAGGTCATCCATCCTAAGGAGTTTACCCATCCTACGAGAGGGCACCCATCCTACGAGAGGTCACCCATCCTAAGGGTGGTTACCCATTCTTAGGGAGGTTACCCATCCAAATGGAGGTTACCCATCCTAAGGAAGGTCACCCATCCGGAGGACAACTATCCTACGGAAGGTCACCCATCCTAAGGTCAGCCATCCTAGGAACGTCATCCATCCAAAGGGAGGTCACCGATCCTAAGGGAGGTTACCCATCATATGAAGGATACCCCTCCTATGAAGGTCACCCATCCTAAGGAAGGTCACCCATCCTACAGGATATCACCCATCCTACGGGAGGTTACCCATCCTATGAAGGTCACCCATCGTATGGAGGTTACCAATTCTATGAGGGGTCACCCATCCTACGTGAGATCACCCATACTAGTGAGGTCACCCATCCTAAGGAAAGTCACCCATCCTAGGGAGTTTACCCATCCTACGGAAGGTTACCCATCCTACGAGATGTTACCCATTCTAAGGGAGGTTACCCATCCTAGGGAGATTGCCCATTCGACTGGATGTCACCCATCCTACTGGAGGTTACCCATCCTATGGGAGGTCACCCATCCTACGAGAGTTTACCCATCCTATTGGAGGTCACCCATCCAATAGGAGTTTACCATCCTACAGGAGGTCACCCATACTTATGGAGGTTACCCAACCTATGAGAGGTTACCCATCCTACGAGATATCACCCATCCTAAGGAAGGTTACCCAACCTATGAGAGGTTACCCATCTTACGGGAAATCACCCATCCTAAGGGAGGTTACCCATCCTATGGAGGTTACCCATCCTACTAGATATTACCAATCCTACGGGAGGTTATCCATCCTACGGGAGGTCACCCATACTTAGGGAGGTTACCCAAGTTATGAGAGGTTACAGATCGTACGGGATATCACCCATCCTACGGGAGGTCACCCATACTTAGGAAGGTTACCCAAGTTATGAGAGGTTACAGATCGTACGGGATATCACCCATCCTACGGGAGGTTACCCATCCTACGAGAGGTTAACCATCCTACGGGAGGTCACCCATACTTAGGGAGGTTACCCAACCTATGAGAGGTCACCCATCATAGGGTAATCACCCATCATATAAAGCTCACCCATCCTAGGGAGGTCACCCATCCTACTGGAGGTTACCTATCCTATGGAAGGTCACCCATCCTACAGGAGGTTACTCATCCTACGGGATATTACCCATACTACGAGAGGATGGGTGACCGCTCTTAGGATGGGTAACCTCTCGTCGGATGGTTAACCACCCTAGGATGGGTGATCTCTCTTAGGATGGATAACCTCCCGTAGGATGGGTAACCTCTGGTTGGGTGACCTCCCTAGGATGGGTGACATCTCTTAGGACGGGTGTCACTACCACTTTTCCAGGCAAGGGCAATTGTGTAATTTAACTATTTTTATAATTATGTATTAAATTAAATTGCTGAGTTTTATAAACTAATTATATTATTATTAGTAATGTTTAGTTTTAGGTCAAACCCTAGAACTCATTAGGACAGACCCTAGTGAGTCAACCCTAATTGTAAACCAGTTCTAGTGAAACCCTAGAATTCTAATTTTAGGTTTGGACCTCAAACCCTAGAAGGCCTAAACCTGAGTTATTAGGTTCTACATGAGAGGGCCAGGGGGTTTTACCTAAAAAGACTAGGCATGGAAACCCTAAAACTAGGTTTAATATAAAAAGGAAGCTTCTCACAAAGCCATCCTTCATGTAGAAAAGAAAAACCCTAGCCTCCATCAAGAGAAACCATCTCCCCACCCCAAAATTTTGAAATCTAGCCCTAGGTTCCATTTCCTCCTCCTCCAAAGCAAGGGAAGCAAGGAACGTGGGTCAGGAAGCCTTGAAGAAGAAGAACCTCATTGAAGAAACCATCCCTGCAGGTAAAAACCCTATTTCTATTCCTTTAAATTCTGTTTTCAAGATGTTCATGGCCCTTAGGAACCCACCCCTATGTGTAGAGTTTGATTTTAGGGTTTTATTTAGGTTTAAGTGTCCCCAACAATTGTTTTCCCAATTAATTCGTGAACCCTAACCCTAGGTGTTGCATGTAGATCTATCCCATCCTCCAACGTGTATGGGTTAGATCTCGGTTCCTAGGGTTGGTTTGGGAATTTATGGGTTTGTGTGTATATTTGTTTTTCTGCACTGCACGTGTTCGAAGAAATGTTCATTAAGGATATATTTATCTAACTTATTTTAGTTTCTGCATTTTGATATACCAATCTCTATTCATAGATATTTTTGGCATAGTGTATAGGTGGGTGGTGATTTGAGGGGGGCACAGTGCAGTCGGGTATATGGGACTGTGTTGCTGTGCATATTTCAGTTTGTGTAGCTGTGTTAAATCGGGTTCCCTTGTGTCTCAGTGTCTAGGTCAGGTTCCAGCGTGTTTGTATCTGTGTACCTATCTCTGTGTAAACTTGTGTGTGACCCTGTTTTAAGAGTGTCCCAAGTTTTATTCATCAATAGCAGTAACTGTGTAGTGAGAACCCACATGCTGTGTGTAAACTTGTGCCCCTATGTCTGTGTATCAGTTATTTGGGTTAAGGGGTAGTAAGTAGTATAAGTTGTGACTGTGTATATTGTGAAGTGAGAATTTCCTATGTGTTAGATGCCTATGTGCATCAGTAAACTGTGGCTGTGTAGCAGAGTAGGGAAAATAGGCATGTGTTTGTGTGAGTACCCCAAAACTGTGTGTGTGTGTGTAGTATACTTGTGTGTATCAGTGGATAGGGATATATAAATCATAGGGTAGGATTTAATGTTAGTATCAGTATTAGAGTGTCAGTTTGTGAGATACCTGTGTGCAAAAATTTGTGTATCAGATTTAGGGGGGGAAAGCCTGAGTTCTGTGTATTGTATTAGTGGAAATTTGGGGGTTATGTATCTGTAAACTTCCAGTATGTGTGAGTGAACCTAAGTGCCTCAGTGTAGATCAATATGTGTCTAGGTATTAGCTAAGTGCCTGGGTGCAAGGGTAGATGTGCTAGCTGGGTTTCAGTCCTGTGTGTGTTTTAGAAACTGTGTGTACATGTGAATATGTATCAGTATACATATTAGAGAGTGTGTGTACACTGGGCAGATTTGGATTGGGTATCAGTGGGTGTGTAGAGTTGTCTCAGGATCAACAAGGGTTTTTGTGTATGAGGGTGTAGGACAGAATGCCAAACTTGTGTGTATGAGAATGTTATGTATGTGTCAGGGAGTGCAGTAAGTGCCTCCATGTAGCAGAATCCAAATCAGTGTATGTGTGTTTACCTGAGAGTGCTGTGTGTGCAGGGAGTTATGAGTGTCAATGTGAGCTTATGTGCTTGTGTGCCAAGACCTATATCCCTGTGTGTAGGTATGAGCTTGAGTGAGGGATGTGAGGAGTTAGATAGGGGACTGAGAACAGAGTAACACTAGCAGTATCATTCCAGGCCTAAGATTTGGAATTTGAGTATTTAAGTTAAGTTATGGATTTTATACTTAGATATAGTATGATACCCATTTGTGTCAGTAGGTGTGAATGTGAGTCTTGAGTGTTAGGTGAAGGTGCTATCAAGGTAGTGTTACCTAGATCATATAAGTAGTGTGCTAATTATGTATCAGTGAGATGGGGTTATTGAGAGTTGTATTAGAGAACCCAGGCACCAAGACTAAATCTTAATGATAGATTAGAGTGTCCTTATGTTAAAGAGGTTTTGTGTAATATGAATAAGGTAAGGTACTAGTAAGGTAAAATAAGTATTAAGTTACTAGTTAGGATATCGACTAGTATAAGCTAAGCATCCTTAGTATGATAAAAATAGTTGGTATAGAGCTAATAGTGACTATATTGACTTAGTATGCCTTAGTTAACCTAGTATGGACTCAAAATAGCATATAAATGACATACTTAGCTAGCACATACTTACCATCTCATATCACTCATTGACACTTATATTTTATATTTAGGTCCTTGTGACTCCAGTTTGGACATCGATCCTCATACCTTGCTCAGGACCACAGGCGAGTACATTCTCTGACAGTTTTCATTGTTGATTACTTCTATAAATTGTAGTGTATTACATACTTGATTCCGACACTGTGGATACACGAGTTAGCACCCTAGATCCCCATCATGAGGAGTCGTGATTGGAATCCACCGTGCTAGCTGGGGATGGGGAACTATTAGTAGATTATGTGATCATATCCAAATCCTTACCATGCATCATAGCTCACCCCACTTCTCACGTCGGGTGCGGCCTGACCATCATCATGCTTCATAGCTGTTATATATGATTAGCCTGACCATTATCATGCATCATAGCTAACCATATGGTTAGCCTGACCTCCAAGAATCATAGCTAATCATATATAACCAGCCTGATCTAGTCCCAAGCCGATCACATAATAAACTAATATTTCAAACACTTAGCTAGATGTTTTATCTTTTTTCAGATTTACTTGTTCTAGCATTCACTGTTTATTGTTCATTGCTAGATGCTCTATTATCTATTTTATTTTCTCCTGTACTTCTCATTTTCAGCATTTATTTCCATCTTGTATCTCTTACACTGTTTATAGACTTTGTCAATTTAATGAAACTGCTGTTAGTGCTTGTGCTTCGCTCCAATCCTGACTGGATAACATTTTTCAGAGGACCTGGAGGATCTTTGCCCCACTCATTACGGCCCAGGATTAGAGGGTGATTTCACTCCAGAAACCCCAGAGGAGTTGCCTAGCCTAGAGGAGAACGTACCTGGCTGCTCTTAGACTACTTTTTTTGCATTATTGTTTTAGACTGAGACTGAGATGTATTTATTATTTTGTGACTTTGTGAGGTCATTTAGACCCAGGATTTGAGTTGGATTATTGTGGTTGGTTTTATTAGAACTCTTTTCTATTCTCATCGTGCTATGATTTCTATTAGCTTGTGATTAAGTATATCTTAGAACTGTGGATTATTATCATTGTCCTCCGTACGGAGTTGAGATTATTGACAAGATATATATTATGTTTAGACCTAGACAGCGTTCTACCGCCGATGCTACGGCGTAGGCTGGACGTACCCACGACTCATGCCCAAATTCCGGGTGCGGGTCGTGACACGTTTTTAGTGGTGGCCCATGCCGGTCCAGCTTCGTAAGTTGTGCGGTGTCGTGGTAGTGCGACAACTTAGTTGTACTACTGCGAGCCTGTTTTAGGAAATAGGATTTAGGCCGAGGATATGCTCAATCACAAATTAGGGAATTCTGATTCTTATGACATTACTCTTAATGATTTTCCTTTAGAAATTTACTGTCCTTCCTTGATGATATCGTATCTATTGCTTTAATTGATTCTTTCGATCTGTCTTCAGGATGCCGAGGACCAGGTCCCAGAGACTCGGAGCAGCAGATTCAGAGAGGTCTGCCACCTCTCGCCCTGCCGGACAGACATTCGCAGCACCTCCTACATCTCCAGTACATGTGGGAGTGTCTGCAGCATTCGGGGGTCCTCCACCACCAGTTCAGAGGGTCCCCACAGCTACGACGCCTCCACCACCACCAGTACAGCATCCAGGAGGTGTGCCCGTCGATGGAGCACAGATGTTCGCTTTGATTCAGGGCATGGTCGATGCCCAGAGGACGTCGGCAGAGGCCCAGAGAGTGCAGGCTGAGGCACATCAGGCTCAGACAGAGATGATGAGGGTGAACATGGAGAATGCTCACCAAGTGGCTCTCCAGGCTGTGGAGAGAGTCACTCAGCAGCAGCAGCGTCCTGATCAGCACCACCAGAGGCCGGGCACCATTGTGGATTTCAAGAGGATGATGCCTCGGGAATTCAAGGGGATAGAAGGGATACTCTACGCCGATGATTGGCTAGAGGACATCGAGAGGAACTTGCGCTTGGCGCAGCTTCCAGAGGCGCTCCAGATCGAGGCCGCAGGCAGCCAGATGTTCGACATTACCTTGACATAGTTTCGTACGGAGCCGAGACTCTTGCGCAGGGGACTCACTTGGGAAGCTTTCAAGGAGCTCTTCAAAGAAAAGTTCTTTCCTGATGTCGCCCTGGGAGCTTTGGAGAGTCAGTTCCATGACTTAGCCCAGGGGAGCTCATCCGTCGATGAGTATGCCGCGGAGTTTTCCCGCCTGAGCCGCTTCGCGCCATCGATGATTAGAGATCTGGGAGACAGGGCCCGGAAATTCAGAAAGGGGCTGACAAGGGAGATCAAGTCTCGCACGTCGGGATGTCGCACAGCTACCTACGAGGGCATATTGATGGATGCCCAAGTAGCCGAGGACGACTTGGGCCTCAGGCCCAAGAGGGGACGCGATGGTTCCGGAGGAGCAAACAGTAGTACGGGACCGGGCAAGCGTCCGCACTTTCAGCAGCAACAGCAGAGAACCTTTCAGCAGCAGCATCAGGCACCAGCCCGAGGGCAGGCCCAGCAGCAGCAACAGAGACAGAACCAGCCCGCTATCCAGTGTGCGTACTGCGGGAAGATGGGACATACTAGAGATATCTGCAGGAAAAGATTGGGCTCATGTCTATCCTGCGGATCAACGACAGACCAGCTGAAGGATTGTCCTACCTTTCGTCCAGGTCAGGGTGGAGCAGCCGCCCAGAGAGGATCAGACAGGGTGCCTACCGCACCAGGAGGCCAACAACAGAGGGGACCACTTCCACCACAACATCAGAAGTTCGCCCAGCATCAGCA
Organism: Iris macrosiphon; assembly: GCA_036927795.1. Taxonomy (NCBI): domain Eukaryota; kingdom Viridiplantae; phylum Streptophyta; class Magnoliopsida; order Asparagales; family Iridaceae; genus Iris; species Iris macrosiphon. The sequence goes on along the minus strand of JAYESA010000002.1, from coordinate 2,720,853 downwards.
GCAGAGAGGTGCACCCCAGGGGCGAGCATACGCCATGGCAGTCGAGAAGATCGAGCCAGCAGGAGACTTGATCACAGGTTCGGTTCTTCTCGATTGTATTCCCGTATTTACCTTATTTGACTCTGGCGCTTCCCATAGTTTTGTGTCTGTATCATATGCACTTCGACATCATTTAGACACAGAACCATTAGCTAGGACTTGCAAGATCATGACTGGTGGAGGTATTATCCTAGTTCGTGATCACTGCAAGGACCGGAGAGTGTCAGTAGGAGGCCGAGAGTTGAGCGTGAGCTTACTCGTCATACCACTTCCAGGGTATGACATTGTACTCGGAATGGACTGGTTGAGTAGGCATCATGCTACTATAGATTGTTATAGAGGCAGAGTATTATTTAGACCACCAGGAGAGCAGGAGTTTGAGGTCGTCAGAGGAGCAGCGGAACAGAGCAGGAGCACATTTTGCGGAGCCAGGGCAGAAGAAGAGGAGTTGCCACATCCTCTGATAGTGGAGTTCCTGGATGTATTTCCAGAAGAGTTGCCAGGCTTGCCGCCAGACAGAGATGTTGAATTCTCTATAGACTTGGTTCCAGGAGCGGAGCCCATTTCACAACATGTCTATAGAGTCAACAACAGCGAGCTGGCAGAACTGAAGAAGCAAGTTGAGGAGTTGCAGGACAAAGGCTTCATCAAATCCAGTTCATCACCATGGGGAGCTCCGGTATTGTTCGTACCAAAGAAGGACGGCACGGTGCGCATGTGCATTGATTATAGTGCCTTGAACAATATCACTATCAAGAACAAGTACCCGCTGCCGAGGATAGATGATCTTTTCGATCAGTTGAGCGAGGCGAGGGTGTTTTCAAAGATTGATTTGAGGTCAGGCTATCACCAGGTGAAGGTGAAGAGAGAAGACACGCCGAAGACAGTTTTTCGGACCAGATACGGCCAGTTTGAGTTCATGGTAATGCCATTTGGTTTAACCAATGCACCGACAGTATTCATGAACCTGATGAACAAGGTGTTCCACCAGTACCTTAACAAGTTCATGGTGGTGTTCATCGACGATATTCTTGTGTATTCCAAGACACCGGAGGAGCACGAAGAGCACCTGAGATTGGTCTTAGAGACTCTCAGGAGGGAGAAGCTGTACGGGAAACTCTCTAAGTGTGAATTCTTCCTTGACAAGGTCGAATTTCTTGGACATGTGGTATCGGGTGACGGAATCTCGGTTAACCCACAGAAGATCGAGGCAGTGGAGTCGTGGGCTACCCCCAGTTCGGTAGCTGAGATCAGGAGTTTTCTTGGGCTAGCAGGATACTACAGGAGGTTTGTACAAGACTTCTCCAAGATTGCAGTGCCGATGACCAGGCTGACTAGGAAGGATGTGGATTTTGTATGGACGAAGGAGTGCCAGGCCGTATTTGATGAGCTGAAGAAGAGGTTGACGACAGCTCCAATTTTGACGTTGCCAGCAGGGACAGGTGGTTTCACCATCTACAGTGATGCTTCAGGGAAGGGTCTGGGATGTGTTCTTCAGCAGCACGGGAAGGTAATTGCCTATGCTTCCAGGCAGTTACGCCCTCACGAAAAGAACTATCCCACCCACGATTTGGAGTTAGCAGCAGTTATCTTCGCTCTAAAGCTGTGGAAGCATTATCTGTACGGAGAGCGTGTGGAGATCTTCACAGACCACAAGAGCTTGAAGTACGTATTCACACAGAAGGAGCTGAACATGAGGCAGAGGAGGTGGTTAGAGTTGATGAAGGACTTTGACATCTCATTGCAGTACCACCCAGGGAAGGCTAACGTAGTCGCCGATGCCTTGAGCAGGTATCCGACGGCTATGTACTTGACGACAGATAGGCATTTGTTGGCTGATTTGGAGAGCTTGGAGATTGAAGTGTTAGTTCCCGGTACTGAGATTCAGATGTGGGGATTGCAGATACAGTCCGAACTGATGAACAGGATCAGAGCTGCGCAGTACGATGATGAGGCTCTGAGGAGTATCAGGGCACAAGTTCGGATGGGATTGTCGGATGACTTTACTATCGCAGATGATGGTTCTTTATGGCACGGCACGAGGATATGTGTGCCAAGCGGGGAGCTGTGCGAGAAAGTTTTACAGGAGGCACACCGCTCTCAGTACTTGATGCATCCCGGTGCCAACAAGATATATCGAGACTTGAGGGAGCACGTATGGTGGTATGGAATGAAGCGCGAGGTAGCACGCTTCGTATCCCGGTGTCTAGTGTGCCAGCAGGTAAAGGCAGACCGGCAGAGACCAGGTGGGTTGCTTCAACCTTTACCGATCCCAGAGTGGAAATGGGAGCACGTGACCATGGATTTTGTTTCAGGGCTTCTACGTTCTCCAGGAGGAAAGGACGCGATTTGGGTCATCGTGGACAGGTTGACCAAATCAGCCCATTTCTTACCTTTCAAAGTGGGCACATCGACAGAGAGGCTAGCAGAGATGTACGTGCGACAGATTGTTAGACTTCATGGAGTTCCTGTGAGCATCGTCTCAGATCGGGATAGTCGTTTCACTTCCCACTTCTGGAGGAGTCTGCAGGCTAGCTTGGGCACTCAGCTCAAGTTCAGTTCCGCATATCACCCCCAGACAGACGGGCAGTCTGAACGGACTATTCAGACTCTCGAGGATATGCTACGCACTTGCGTTCTAGATCTCGGAGGTTCTTGGGAGGATCATCTGCACCTGGTAGAGTTCGCTTACAACAACAGCTACCAGGCCAGCATCGAGATGTCACCATTTGAGGCTCTTTATGGACGGAGGTATCGTACACCGCTATCGTGGGACGACGTTGGAGAGAGAGCCTTGCTAGGACCAGAAATGGTCGTGGATGCAGCAGAAAAGGTAAAACTCATCAGAGACAGACTACGAGTGGCGCAGGACAGACAGCGGCATTGGGCCGACAGCCACCGTAGACCCCTTGAGTTTCAGGTATAGATTGTTATTTTGGTTTATGTTTGTTTGTTAGAATGCATGTTGAGACTGTTTTGTTTTAGGTTGGCGACCTAGTATTCCTACGGATTTCTCCGACGCGTGGCACGATTCGTTTTGGCAGAGGCGGGAAGCTTAGCCCACGCTACATCGGACCCTTCGGTATTCTCGCGAAGATAGGTGCAGTGGCGTATAGACTAGACTTGCCGCCTGCATTGGAGGGAGTGCATGATGTGTTCCACGTGTCACAGCTGAGACGGTACGTGGCAGACCCTAGTCACGTACTGGATCACTCGGAGATTGAGGTTGGTCCGGCGCTCAGCTACCCCGAGCAGCCCGTAGAGATCTTGGATCGCAGAGAGAAGGTGTTGCGGAACCAAACTATTTCTTTGGTTCGTGTTGCATGGAGACATCACTCTCCAGGGGAGTCGACCTGGGAGAGAGAGGACGAAATGCACGAGCAATACCCGTATCTCTTCTAGACTTGAGGTATTTCTTTTCTGATTTCATTCTTGTTCTAGTTCAGTCCAATTTCGAGGACGAAATTTCTTTTAGGAGGGTAGACTTGTCACTACCACTTTTCCAGGCAAGGGCAATTGTGTAATTTAACTATTTTTATAATTATGTATTAAATTAAATTGCTGAGTTTTATAAACTAATTATATTATTATTAGTAATGTTTAGTTTTAGGTCAAACCCTAGAACTCATTAGGACAGACCCTAGTGAGTCAACCCTAATTGTAAACCAGTTCTAGTGAAACCCTAGAATTCTAATTTTAGGTTTGGACCTCAAACCCTAGAAGGCCTAAACCTGAGTTATTAGGTTCTACATGAGAGGGCCAGGAGGTTTTACCTAAAAAGACTAGGCATGGAAACCCTAAAACTAGGTTTAATATAAAAAAGGAAGCTTCTCACAAAGCCATCCTTCATGTAGAAAAGAAAAACACTAGCCTCCATCAAGAGAAACCATCTCCCCACCCCAAAATTTCGAAATCTAGCCCTAGGTTCCATTTCCTCCTCCTCCAAAGCAAGGGAAGCAAGGAACGTGGGTCAGGAAGCCTTGAAGAAGAAGAACCTCATTGAAGAAACTATCCCTGCAGGTAAAAACCCTATTTCTATTCCTTTAAATTCTGTTTTCAAGATGTTCATGGCCCTTAGGAACTCACCCCTATGTGTAGAGTTTGATTTTAGGGTTTTGTTTAGGTTTAAGTGTCCCCAACAATTGTTTTCCTGATTAATTCGTGAACCCTAACCCTAGGTGTTGCATGTAGATCTATCCCATCCTCCAACGTGTATGGGTTAGATCTCGGTTCCTAGGGTTGGTTTGGGAATTTATGGGTTTGTGTGTATATTTGTTTTTCTGCACTGCACGTGTTCGAAGAAATGTTCATTAAGGATATATTTATCTAACTTATTTTAGTTTCTGCATTTTGATATACCAATCTCTATTCATAGATATTTTTGGCATAGTGTATAGGTGGGTGGTGATTTGAGGGGGGCACAGTGCAGTCGGGTATATGGGACTGTGTTGCTGTGCATATTTCAGTTTGTGTAGCTGTGTTAAATCGGGTTCCCTTGTGTCTCAGTGTCTAGGTCAGGTTCCAGTGTGTTTGTATCTGTGTACCTATCTCTGTGTAAACTTGTGTGTGACCCTGTTTTAAGAGTGTCCCAAGTTTTATTCATCAATAGCAGTAACTGTGTAGTAAGAACCCACATGCTGTGTGTAAACTTGTGCCCCTATGTCTGTGTATCAGTTATTTGGGTTAAGGGGTAGTAAGTAGTATAAGTTGTGACTGTGTATATTGTGAAGTGAGAATTTCCTATGTATTAGATGCCTATGTGCATCAGTAAACTGTGGCTGTGTAGCAGAGTAGGGAAAATAGGCATGTGTTTGTGTGAGTACCCCAAAATTGTGTGTGTGTAGTATACTTGTGTGTATCAGTGGATAGGGATATATAAATCATAGGGTAGGATTTAATGTTAGTATCAGTATTAGAGTGTCAGTTTGTGAGATACCTATGTGCAGAAATTTGTGTATCAGATTTAGGGGGGGAAAGCCTGAGTTCTGTGTATTGTATCAGTGGAAATTTGGGGGTTATGTATCTGTAAACTTCCAGTATGTGTGAGTGAACCTAAGTGCCTCAGTGTAGATCAATATGTGTCTAGGTATTAGCTAAGTGCCTGGGTGCAAGGGTAGATGTGCTAGCTGGGTTTCAGTCCTGTGTGTGTTTTAGAAACTGTGTGTACATGTGAATATGTATCAGTATACATATTAGAGGGTGTGTGTACACTGGGCAGATTTGGATTGGGTATCAGTGGGTGTGTAGAGTTGTCTCAGGATCAACAAGGGTTTCTGTGTATGAGGGTGTAGGACAGAATGCCAAACCTGTGTGTATGAGAATGTTATGTATGTGTCAGGGAGTGCAGTAAGTGCCTCCATGTAGCAGAATCCAAATCAGTGTATGTGTGTTTACCTGAGAGTGCTGTGTGTGCAGGGAGTTATGAGTGTCAATGTGAGCTTATGTGCTTGTGTGCCAAGACCTATATCCCTGTGTGTAGGTATGAGCTTGAGTGAGGGATGTGAGGAGTTAGATAGGGGACTGAGAACAGAGTAACATTAGCAGTATCATTCCAGGCCTAAGATTTGGAATTTGAGTATTTAAGTTAAGTTATGGATTTATACTTAGATATAGTATGATACCCATTTGTGTCAGTAGGTGTGAATGTGAGTCTTGAGTGTTAGGTGAAGGTGCTATCAAGGTAGTGTTACCTAGATCATATAAGTAGTGTGCTAATTATGTATCAGTGAGATGGGGTTATTGAGAGTTGTATTAGAGAACCCAGGCACCAAGACTAAATCTTAATGATAGATTAGAGTGTCCTTATGTTAAAGAGGTTTTGTGTAATATGAATAAGGTAAGGTACTAGTAAGGTAAAATAAGTATTAAGTTACTAGTTAGGATATCGACTAGTATAAGCTAAGCATCCTTAGTATGATAAAATTAGTTGGTATAGAACTAATAGTGACTATATTGACTTAGTATGCCTTAGTTAACCTAGTATGGACTCAAAATAGCATATAAATGACATACTTAGCTAGCACATACTTACCATCTCATATCACTCATTGACACTTATATTTTATATTTAGGTCCTTGTGACTCCAGTTTGGACATCGATCCTCACACCTTGCTCAGGACCACAGACGAGTACATTCTCTGACAGTTTTCATTGTTGATTACTTCTATAAATTGTAGTGTATTACATACTTGATTTCGACACTGTGGATACACGAGTTAGCACCCTAGATCCCCATCATGAGGAGTCGTGATTGGAATCCACCGTGCTAGCTGGGGATGGGGAACTATTAGTAGATTATGTGATCATATCCAAATCCTTACCATGCATCATAGCTCACCCCACTTCTCACATCGGGTGCGGCCTGACCATCATCATACTTCATAGCTGTTATATATGATTAGCCTGACCATTATCATGCATCATAGCTAACCATATGGTTAGCCTGACCTCCAAGAATCATAGCTAATCATATATAACCAGCCTGATCTAGTCCCAAGCCGATCACATAATAAACTAATATTTCAAACACTTAGCTAGATGTTTTATCTTTTTTCAGATTTACTTGTTCTAGCATTCACTGTTTATTGTTCATTGCTAGATGCTCTATTGTCTATTTCATTTTCTCCTGTACTTCTCATTTTCAGCATTTATTTCCATCTTGTATCTCTTACACTGTTTATAGACTTTGTCAATTTAATGAAACTGCTGTTAGTGCTTGTGCTTCGCTCCAATCTTGACTGGATAATATTTTTTAGAGGACCTGGAGGATCTTTGCCCCACTCATTACGGATCAGGATTAGAGGGTGATTTCACTCCAGAAACCCCAGAGGAGTTGCCTAGCCTAGAGGAGAACGTACCTGGCTGTTCTTAGACTACTTTTTCTGCATTATTGTTTTAGACTGAGACTGAGATGTATTTATTATTTTGTGACTTTGTGAGGTCATTTAGACCCAGGATTTGAGTTGGATTATTGTGGTTGGTTTTATTAGAACTCTTTTCTATTCTCATCGTGCTATGATTTCTATTAGCTTGTGATTAAGTATATCTTAGAACTGTGGATTATTATCATTGTCCTCCGTACGGAGTTGAGATTATTGACAGGATATATATTATGTTTAGACCTATACAGCGTTCTACCGCCGATGCTGCGGCGTAGGCTGGACGTACCCACGACTCATGCCCAAATTTCGGGTGCGGGTCGTGACAACGGGTAACCTCCAGTAGGATGGGCGACCTCCCTAAGGAGGGATGACCTCCCATAGGATGGGTAACCTCCCTTATGATGGGTGACCTCCTGTAGGATGGGTGACCTTTCGTAGGATGGGTAAACTCCTTTAGGATGGGTAACCTCCCTTATGATGGGTAACCTCTCTTAGGATGGGTGATCTCCCTTAGGATAGGGGACCTCTCTTAGGTTGGTAACCTCGCTTAGGATGGGTGACCTCCCTTAGGATGAGTGACCTCGCTTAGGATGGGTAACCACCCTTGGGATGGGTAACCTCTCTCAGGATTTTAACCTCTCATAAGATGGGAGACCTCCATTTGGATGGGTAACCTTTCTTGGGATGGATAACCTCTCGTAAGATGGATGACCTCCATTAGGATGGATAACCTCTATTTGGATGGATAACCACCCGTCGGATGGGTGACCTCTCGTAGAATGGGTAACCTCCCGTAGGATGGGTGACCACTCGTAGAATGGGTGACCTCCTGTGGATGGGTAACCTCCATTTCAATGTTTAACACCCCGTAGGATGGATGACCTCACGTAGGATGGGTGACCTCTATTTAGATGGGTGACCTCCGGTAGGATGGGTGACCTCCCGATGGGTCACCTCCCTAGGATGGAAAACCTTCCTTAGGATGGGTAACCTCCCTAGGATGGGTTACCTTCCTAGGGATGTGTGACCTCTCGTAGGATGGGTAACCTCCCTTAGGATGGGTGACATCACCCTTAGGATGGATAACGTCCCTTAGGATTGGTGACCTCTCATAGAATGGGTAACCTTCCTTAGGATGGGTGACATCACGTAGGATGGGTGATCTCTCATAGGTTGGGTAACCTCCCTAAGAATGGGTGACCTCCCTAAGGATGGGTGACCTTCATAGGATCGGTAACCTCCCTTAGGGTAGTAGGATGGTCACCCATCCAAAGGGAGGTTACCCAACCTACGGGAGGTTACCCATCCTATGAGAGGTCACCCATCCTAAGGGAGGTTACCCATCCTACGAGATATCACCCAACCTAAGGGAGGTTATCCATCCTTAGGGTGATGTCACTCATCCTAAGGAAGGTGACCCATCCTACGAGAGGTTACCCATCCTAAGGGAGGTCACCCATCCTAGGGAGGTAACCCATCCTAAGGGAGGTTTCTCATCCTAGGAAGGTTACCCATCCTACGAGAGGTCATCCATCCAATGGGTGGTTACCCATCCAAATGGAGGTTACCCATTCTGCGGGATATTAACCATCCTACGAGAGGTCACCCATCCTAAGGGAGGTTACCTATCCTACGAGAGGTCACCCATCCAAGGGAGGTCAGCCATCCTACGGGAGGTCACGCATCCTACGGGAGGTCATCCATCAAAATGGAGGTCACCCATCCCAAGAGAGGTTACCTATCAAAATGGAGGTCACCCATCCTATGAGAGGTTACCAATCCTAAGGGAGGTTACCAAACCTATGAGAGATCACCCATTCTATGGGAGGTCACCCACCCAAATGGAGGTGAACTCCCTCAGGATGGGTGACTTTCCATATGAAGGGTGACCTCTCGTAGGATGGGTGATATCCCGTAGGATGGGTAACCTCCATAGGATGGGTGACCTCCGGTAGGATGGGTAACCTCCCTTAGGAAGGGGGACCTCTCGTAGGATGGGTGATATCCTGGAGGATGGATAACCAATCATAGAATGAGTGACCTATTTTCCATAGGATGGATTACCTCTCTTAGGATGGGTAACGTCTCGTTGGATGGGTAACCTCCCGTAGGATGGGTAACCTCCCTTAGTATGGGTAACCACTCATAGGATGGATGACCTCCCGTAGGATCGGTGACCTCTCCTAGGATGGGTAACCTCCCGTAGGATGGGTGACCTCCCGTAGGATGGGTAACCTCCCTAGGATGGGTAACTTCCCTTAGGATTGATGACCTATAGGATGAGCAACCGCCCTAGGATGGGTGACCTCCCTTAGGATGGGTAACCTCCCTAGGATGGGTGACATCTCGAAGGATGGGTAATCTCCCTAGGATGGGTGACCTCCCTATGATGGGTAACCTCCCGTAGGATGGGTGACCTCCATAGGATGGGTAACCTCCCATAGGATGGGTAACCTTACGTAGGAGGGGTGACCTCCCTAGGATTGGTGATCTCCCTTAGGATAGGTAAACTCCAATAGGATGGGAGACCTCCGATAGGATAGGTAACCTAACGTAGGATGGGTAACCTCTCATAGGTTGAGTAACCTCCCTAGGATGGGTAACCTCCATTAGGATGGGTAACCTCCCTAGGATAGGTGACCACTCTTAGGATCGATTACCTCTCATAGGATGGGTGACCTCCATTTGGATGGATAACCTTCCGTTAGAAGGGTGACATCTCCTAGGTTGGGTAACCTCCCTTAGGAGGGTTTACCTCTATTAGGATGGGTGACCTCCCGTAGGATGTATCCTCCCTAAGGATGAGTGACCTTCATAGGATCGGTAACCTCCCTTAGGATGGGTGACCTCCCATAGGATGGGTGATATCCCGTAGGATGGGTAACCTCCCTAGGATGGGTAACCTTCCGTAGGATGAGTGACTTTCCATCATATATGTCACACATCCTAAGGGAGGTTACCCATCCTAGGGAGGTTACCCATCCTATAGGTCATCCATCCTTAGAGAGGTTACCCATCCTAGGGAGGTTACCCATCCTTAGGGAGGTCACCCATCCTAGGGAGGTTACCTATCCTAAGGGAGGTCACCCATCCAAATGGAGGTCACCTATCCCACGAGAGGTAACCCATTCTAAGAGAGGTTACCCATCCTAAGGGAGGTCACTCATCCTACGGGAGGTTATCCATCCTTTGGGAGTTTACCCATCATAAGGAAGGTTACCCATCCTACGAGAGGTCACCCATCCTACAGGAGGTTACCCATCCTACGGGTGGTTACCCATCCTACGGGATATCACTCATCCTAAGAGCGGTCACTCATCCTAGGGAGGTTACCCATCCTAATGGAGGTTATCCACCCAAATGGAGGTTACACATCCTACGATAGGTTACCCATCCTAGGAAGGACACCCATCCTAAGAGAGATTACCCATCCGAGGGAGGTTACCCATCCTTACAGAGGTCACCCATCCTAGGAAGGTTACCCATCCTAAGAAAGGTCACCCATCCTAGGGAGGTTACCGATCCTATAGGTCACCCATCATAAGGGAGGTTACCCATCTTAGGGAGGTTACCCATCCTATAGTTCACCCATCCTTAGGGAGGTTACCCATCCTAGTGAGGTTACTCATCCTTAGGGAGGTCACCCATCCTAGGGAGGTTACCCAACCTACGGGAGGTCACCTATCCTAGGGAAGTTACTCATCCTATAGGTCACCCATCGTTAGGGAGGTTACCCATCCTTGGGAGGTTACCCATCCTACGGGATATCACCTATCCTACGGGAGGTTAACCATCCTATGAGATATCATCCATCTTATGAGAGGTCACCCATCAACATGATATCACCAATCCTACGAGAGGTCACCCATCCTATAGGTTACCCATCCTATGGGAGGTCACCCATCCTTAGGGAGGTCACCCATCCAAAGGGAGATCACCCAGCCTTAGGGAGGTTACCCATCCTAAGGGAGATTATTGTAACCTCCGATTTCCAATTTCCAAAATAATTAGATTTTAATTTATTTTAAAATATCAAGTTTTATAAAATATTTCTCCTTGAAATTTTTTATTTGATTTTGAACGATGTTTGATTTTAGAAGGTAATTTAAAAATCTTTATAAAAATCATTTTTTCCTAAATGACGATGTATTACAAAATAAATAAATAAATAATAATATATATATTCCTCTAGTTTCAAATGTTTATTGGCTTGAAATCATAAAATTATTTATTAAAGGACTAGTTGTTTCTTCAAAATAATTTTTATAATTAATGGAATAGTAAATAAATAAATTACGTAGCTTTCCTAAAATATTTTTTGAAATTATAATCTTTTCTTTTTAAATTTTACAAATTGCCATTTCCTATTAACTAGCCAGCACACCCTCATTTTTTCCACATGAGAAACTTTTTTTTATAATTAATTCTGGGCCATTCATTATTGGGCCAACCCGCAACCCTTTATCCCACACCCTTTCTCCCTATTTAAGTCCCTCATCACATCTCCCTAGAAACCCTAGCTAGCCTTCACAAATCCCCACAAAGCCAAAGCCACCATCATCTTGTGTGCTCGTGTCTGTGTGTCCAGCATCACCGTGTCAGCCGTGATGGCCTCGGGTCCGACCCCGGGTGTCCCACCGTATCCATTCATTTCCTGTGTCCAGATTACAGTATTACAACCAGATTTCCGTGTCCGACACACCCGGACATCACCCCCACACCACAGCAAACACCCACCCCGTGTCCAACACCCGGACACGCCCACAGAGCATCATCCCCGTGTCCGGCAGACCCGGACACGACCCCTGACACACGCAGAACCCAAAACCCTAACCCTAGATTCAGCCTCGCCTATCGTCGCTGGCCGCCGCGTCTCCCCCGACGTTGAGCTCCGCTGCCGCGTCGAGCTCGGAGACCGCCGCCTGGGATCCGTCGACCACCGCTGAGAACATCCGCCGCCACAGCAGATCCGGGAAGCCGCCGCTGCTCCCGAGACCCGCCGCCGCCGAGTCGATGCCGCCACCGCGTCGAGCCCTCCTCGAGCCAGTCGATGCCGCGTCGTCGAACTCAGCCGACCGCCTCCTCGGGACGAGAGCGCCGCCGTCTTCTCGAATCGAGCACCGCTGGAGCCGACGCCGACGCCGACGCCCTGCCGGCCCGACCTCGCCGGAAACCCCAACCGTAAGCCCTCTTTCCTCCTCCCCTTTTTTTCTTCTGCTCTGTATATGTAATTAGGGATTTGTAATCGTTTAATTAATATATGTATATATGTAATAGTTTAATTAATATATGTAATAGTTTAATTAAAATGTAATAGTTTAATTAAAATGTAATAGTTTAATTAATTTGTAATAGTTTAATTAATTTGTAATAGTTTAATTAATTTATAATTAGTTGAATTAATTTATAAAATTAGTTTTAGTTATAATTAATCAGTTAATTAGTCATTTGTCAGTAAATAAATTCTTAATCAGTTAATTAATTTATTAAATATATTAGTTTAGTAAATTATGTAATTTGTTTATTAATTAAATATAATTAGTTTAGTAATTTCCTATAATAAGTTTGGTAATATATATATATATGCATATCAGTTTTATTGTTTATAATTTAGTTATGTATTATGTATAAGGATTTTTGATTGATATATAAATATACAAATATGTATTTTGGTATAAAAAAATATATATTTATAAACATCTATTAGTATATATACACAAATATGTATTTTGTACAAATACTAAGAGACACTTATATATATATATTATATATGTTTTTATTGGTATATACTTAGAGTGTAAATGTGTATGATATACGTGTCTATACTAGATGACCCTAGTTGACTAGTGCCCTGCCTGACCTGGCCCTGAGACCAGTATTTTTGACTGTGTTAGTGTAGCATCTGATGCAAATGTGGTTTTGCTTGTGTTATGTTTATAGGACTGTTGGTTTACCCAGGGGATACTCTGGAACAGGATATTGGTTTTACCAGCTAAGGACCCAAGGCGAGTACATTCTCTGATTAGTTTCTAATTTATGATATCTCCTATGTTCACTGTATCTAGTATAAATATCCATGTTCTTGACACGTTGGTTACACGGATTGGTATACACGGATCTCGTCATGAGATGTTATTCCTTATTCATGGTGTAGCTTGTACAAGACTTGTTTCCTTGTTATCTTGTGCATGTACAGACACTGAGACCCGGGGAGATTTGCTACCTCCCTAGGGAATCCCGTGCCATAGCGTACCATGATTGGATCTACTATACCAGTCGGGGGTTTGGGGAGTATTTTAGTGTAGATATGTGATCATACCCAACTATCCATGCATCATAGCTCACCCCACATCTCACGTCGGGTGCGGCCTGACCATCTCCATGCCTCATAGCTGTTACGTGTGATTAGCCTGACCTCTCCATGCATCATAGCTAACCAACGGTTAGCCTGACCTTCCATGAATCATAGCTAATCACATGTAACCAGCCTGATCAAGTTCCCAAGCCGATCACATGTTAAAGCTAGTACTCAACACACTTAGTCATAGGTTCTTGCTCATGGACATAATGTTTCTTTTCCTGCATTTACTTACAGTATTTCCAGTATTTCTCTCATTGTACATTCTCGTACTTATACATGCATCTGGTATGTTTCCATCTAGAACTGCTACATAGTTTATGTCATTTATATAGAACTGCTATTTAGAGATGTACTTTGCTCCTTCCTGACTGGAAAATATTTTTCCAGACTGTGACCTTAGTGGACTTGTTCTGACACTTGGAGATTGGTTGTTACTGATTACAGGTATAATTGTTTTATCATTAGTCTTGTGTTGTACTCTTTTGTTCTTCGAATTCTTATCGTGCTGTAATTGTGATTGAGTATGTTGTTCATCTTTATAGTGTTATCCGTGTCTCCTTATGGAGTTGGATACTAGTGTGAGATTATTTAGATAGTACTTGACCTAGACAGCGTTCTACCGCCGATGCTGCGGCGTAGGCTGGACGTACCCACGCACTCGTGCCCCTAAACCGGGTGCGGGTCGTGACATGTTTTTAGTGGTGGCCCATGCAGGTCAGACTTCGCAAGTTGTGCGATGTCGTGGTAGTGCGACGTCTTAGTTGTACTACTGCGTACCTGCTATAGAATATAGGACATAGGATACTAGGATGAGAGAGGATACTCAATCCCAAACTCTTGAGAGATTCCTGGGACGACCCCTTGAGAATCTTGTTAAAATTTCCAATTTAACTTTTCCTTGTTTCCGCCCGCTCTCGCTTGTTGTTACTGAACTTGATTCTTGTTGAGCAGTTTTTAAATTAAAATCTTGGTATCATTGTTGAGTTTGATTCTTGTTGACCAGTTGTTAACTTTAATTCCAGGTATCGTTGTTGAGTTGATTTCAAATTGAGATGAATTTTTACGGACTAGGATTTATGGTATCATCTGATGACATATATTGATGAGGACAGTGAGAAAGGTAAAACGTCTACTTTGGTTATGGAACCTAGAATTTATCGCAGCCATATTAGCTGTGGTGACGAGAACGTAGGAACCTGACTTGGATGTACATACTATAGTTATGAAGCTTAGAGTCTTTCGCAGCCATACCGGTTGGCGTGGCGAAGATTCTAGACGACATGATTATAGAGTGCATACCTTAGTTACGAAACCTATCGTTTATCGCATCTATGCTTACTGGCGTGGCGAGGATTCTGAGTGTCATGATTTCAGACAGACGTGTATGATTATCAGGTTGTATCCTAAATTGGTTCTTAAAATATCATCTCAAGACTTATCTATTTCTGTTATTCCAGGACTTTGTTCCACCGCTTCTTTCTTTACTAGCAGTAAAGATACCTTCTGCCCTCAATTCAGTCTTTGAGCTCCTATTCCTTGAGGATTTCTTGTTAAGTATGATAATTAGTGGCTTGTAATTTTCTTGTGTCTTGTATTAGTATTGACTGTGTTGCTAGTGAGTTGTAAGTGTTTCTTAGTTGGACATGTGAGCAGTAGGCTTTAATCTAGAGTTAGCCCTTAGTATAGTACCTTGTACCAATGATTCTAGGAGTAGTGTCATTAGAGACTGAGAGTTAAGGAGAGTATAGAGTATCAGTGATAGTTCTCAGAGTTAGTATCAGAGCCAATTACCCGTCCTGGATAATTATGATTATGTAATTGAGTGATCTATGTAAACGATTAAGTATCCGGGAATTGTGTTAAGGATTTATGGAGCATGATGTCCAATTGGATGATTGATATCGGAAATGTTAAAGGTAAAGAAATGTATATGTATAAAGGGTTTAATGAGATGTCATAAGTAGAGAAATATCAGGATTAGTAATGGAAGTTATGAAGCGTATCACGGATTAGTTTAATAGGCTTTAAAGGATTGAAGGAAATACATATACAACCATCGAGATGAGGAACCATACACATACCCATGAGAGTAAAGAAACATGAGTGTTATAGAGGATACAGGTGATCATGAGTCTAATGAGCTTGATGAGATAATCCATTAATGCAGCTAGTGATATAATACCAAGAGTGCCGATGATTCTATATCAAGGATTATTGAAAATGGTGCTAGTAACAGTAAGCACTCGGTGTGATGATAATTAGATGATATACCAGTTGACATAAATTAAAATTATGAAAGAAAACACAGTTGATGGTAACTTTGATCATTGGAGGTAATAGTGCAAGTGATTCGGGCAGTACAAATTTAGTACACAGTTCTAGACAATATAGGTATTGAGTGCACCTTGAGTATCAGAGACCGTGAGCACTGATATGTACATTGAGGAGTTATAAATTAAAAGGTGGAAATGAATTTTAAATTTTCAGAATTTTTAAGGAGTTGAGATTTTATGTTGTTAAAATATTGAGGATTTAAATTTGATTCAATAAACATAGTTAAGGCTACAAAGATTTTAGAAGTGATTAAATTTTATTTCGATGTGAAGTATCTGATTTTGAGGAGGTATATGCATTTTATTTTAAGTTGATCGGGAAGTTAAACCTTGACGATTATTTTGAGGATTAATTTTTGGTAGATGAGAGATATGAATATTAATATATGATTAGTTGATATGGATACCAGTGTACATGAATAGGAATTTGTTAGTGAATGTGCTAGAGTTAAGTGGTTGATAGCAGATACCGCAAGTAATATGTTAGCAGGTTCTTTCTTTCCTTCCTAATGTTCTTTTTCGTCTTTTGATTGATTGATTCCCTAGTAACGTGGTTTATATTCGTGATTTTCTTGTTAGAACTTAGCTAGTAGTACACCTTAACAGAGACTGAAATACCATGACAAGACACATGACCTATATATTTTCTTAAATTGCATGGATGTAAGTAGAATTTTCTTAAACCATGATCATTTGGGTTTTGACCATAGCAAGGATCTATGACAAGGGTATGACTGACAAAAAGGGACACGATGATTAAATTATGGATGAGCATAAATTTAAATAAAGAATTTAGGGGATTGTTATAACAGAGTTGATGGAATCATTGTTTTTGCGAAAATCGAGGTTTGATTGAAATTCGAGGACAAACATTTACTTAAAGGGAGAATTAAGAAATTCACAGAGCCAAAAAATTTGAGGATTTATTAATTTTAAGGAGGTCTTGATATGATTGAATTGATTATTAAAAATTTGAGAAATTTGAGAGATTATCATTTTATCTCTTTGACTGCAAGATAGAAATTTTATATAGTAGGAATGTTGCATTGAAGATACTGGAAGCATCGCATCGTTGAGTATTTGAGGAAAAAGAAAAGCAGGAAATAAAATCGTAAATGGAATAGTGTCAAATTAAACTCTTGGGATGAGGAGTTAGATTGGAATAAGCATCGATTGAAATTGAGTTAGATGATTGATGAGTGTTTAAAGTTAAATTTTGGGATGCAGATTTTTTAAGTTTTATAAATATGCATTGATTGGATTTTAATTAAAAGGGATTGGATAGTAAATTTTGTATTTAGTTATTTACTCAAAATTTGAGGAGATTATGATACGACTGGAATTCAATTAAAATATTGAAGATTTGAGTAGTAAAATTTTTTACATTGGGATAATAAATTCAGAGGATGAAAAAAAAAATATTAGTTCAAATTCGGAAACATTATACATACGGATAAAGAAATATGGACTGAAATGAAGCTCATGGTAAAGAAGATTATAATATAATTGATTATGGGATCATATAATTGAAGGTCGTAAGGTAAGATCATGGTATATTGAGGTTGTGATTTAAATTAAAATCTTGACCATGACAGTAACATTTGAAATCGAAGAAAATAATCGAGGTATAGTTGATGTGAAGATAAACAAACTCGAATTTGATGATAAGGATTTTGGACATGTAATAAATTTTGATTCAGAAATTCTAGGATCTAATCTAATAAAGTTTGTGGAATTTAAAACTTTTATAGATATTAGTTAATGATGAATCACAAGATTGAGAAAAGTAAAATGAACGAGGATAAAAAGGAAGGATTATTTTCAGAAGGTAGTAAAGACTACTCTTTTTCCTAGAAATCAAGAAAGGCGATTAGATGTCTCTTGATTACATTCTGAAGGATGTATTTAAGTTTCTTAAATCAAATTGTCGACCGTATCTTTCGAATTAGCTATAACTTTCATGTCTATATCATTCATTATACTGGGTCTTCCTTGGTTTAGTTACTTTGAAAAGGTAACGTGCATTATTCAAATTATCTGTTTTTGTGATCGTGTCTACTTCCCAAACCTAAACTTTCTAGAGGATTCAAGGCCGAGCCATGATTCCTTCAAGTTATTCCTGTCTTAAACCATATATTTTTTTTTTCCTTCATGTTTCCTTCTGTTTGGTAAATATTTTCCTTATAGAAATATTTTCTTCAATGATATATTCATCATTATGAACAACAAATTTTTTTCTATCCTAGTCATCCCTAAAATTTCGAGGACGAAATTTTTCTAAGGAGGATAGACTTGTAACCTCCGATTTCCAATTTCCAAAATAATTAGATTTTAATTTATTTTAAAATATCAAGTTTTATAAAATATTTCTCCTTGAAAATTTTTATTTGATTTTGAACGATGTTTGATTTTAGAAGGTAATTTAAAAATCTTTATAAAAATCATTTTTTCCTAAATGACGATGTATTACAAAATAAATAAATAAATAATAATATATATATTCCTCTAGTTTCAAATGTTTATTGGCTTGAAATCATAAAATTATTTAATAAAGGACTAGTTGTTTCTTCAAAATAATTTTTATAATTAATGGAATAGTAAATAAATAAATTACGTAGCTTTCCTAAAATATTTTCTGAAATTATAATCTTTTCTTTTTAAATTTTACAAATTGCCATTACCTATTAACTAGCCAGCACACCCTCATTTTTCCCACATGAGAAACTTTTTTTTATAATTAATTCTGGGCCATTCATTATTGGGCCAACCCGCAACCCTTTATCCCACACCCTTTCTCCCTATTTAAGTCCCTCATCACATCTCCCTAGAAACCCTAGCTAGCCTTCACAAATCCCCACAAAGCCAAAGCCACCATCATCTTGTGTGCTCGTGTCTGTGTGTCCAGCATCACCGTGTCAGCCGTGATGGCCTCGGGTCCGACCCCGGGTGTCCCACCGTATCCATTCATTTTCTGTGTCCAGATTACAGTATTACAACCAGATTTCCGTGTCCGACACACCCGGACATCACCCCCACACCACAGCAAACACCCACCCCGTGTCCAACACCCGGACACGCCCACAGAGCATCATCCCCGTGTCCGGCAGACCCGGACACGACCCCTGACACACGCAGAACCCAAAACCCTAACCCAAGATTCAGCCTCGCCTATCGCCGCTGGCCGCCGCGTCTCCCCCGACGTTGAGCTCCGCTGCCGCGTCGAGCTCGGAGACCGCCGCCTGGGATCCGTCGACCACCGCTGAAAACATCCGCCGCCACAGCAGATCCGGGAAGCCGCCGCTGCTCCCGAGACCCGCCGCCGCCGAGTCGACGCCGCCACCGCGTCGAGCCCTCCTCGAGCCAGTCGACGCCGCGTCGTCGAACTCAGCCGACCGCCTCCTCGGGACGAGAGCGCCGCCGTCTTTTCGAATCGAGCACCGCTGGAGCCGACGCCGACGCCCTGCCGGCCCGACCTCGCCGGAAACCCCAACCGTAAGCCCTCTTTCCTCCTCCCCTTTTTTTCTTCTGCTCTGTATATGTAATTAGGGATTTGTAATCGTTTAATTAATATATGTATATATGTAATAGTTTAATTAATATATGTAATAGTTTAATTAAAATGTAATAGTTTAATTAAAATGTAATAGTTTAATTAATTTGTAATAGTTTAATTAATTTGTAATAGTTTAATTAATTTATAATTAGTTGAATTAATTTATAAAATTAGTTTTAGTTATAATTAATCAGTTAATTAGTCATTTGTCAGTAAATAAATTCTTAATCAGTTAATTAATTTATTAAATATATTAGTTTAGTAAATTATGTAATTTGTTTATTAATTAAATATAATTAGTTTAGTAATTTCCTATAATAAGTTTGGTAATATATATATATATGCATATCAGTTTTATTGTTTATAATTTAGTTATGTATTATGTATAAGGATTTTTGATTGATATATAAATATACAAATATGTATTTTGGTATAAAAAAATATATATTTATAAACATCTATTAGTATATATACACAAATATGTATTTTGTACAAATACTAAGAGACACTTATATATATATATTATATACGTTTTTATTGGTATATACTTGGAGTGTAAATGTGTATGATATACGTGTCTATACTAGATGACCCTAGTTGACTAGTGCCCTGCCTGACCTGGCCCTGAGACCAGTATTTTTGACTGTGTTAGTGTAGCATCTGATGCAAATGTGGTTTTGCTTGTGTTATGTTTATAGGACTGTTGGTTTACCCAGGGGATACTCTGGAACAGGACATTGGTTTTACCAGCTAAGGACCCAAGGCGAGTACATTCTCTGATTAGTTTCTAATTTATGATATCTCCTATGTTCACTGTATCTAGTGTAAATATCCATGTTCTTGACACGTTGGTTACACGGATTGGTATACACGGATCTCGTCATGAGATGTTATTCCTTATTCATGGTGTAGCTTGTACAAGACTTGTTTCCTTGTTATCTTGTGCATGTACAGACACTGAGACCCGGAGAGATTTGCTACCTCCCTAGGGAATCCCGTGCCATAGCGTACCATGATTGGATCTACTATACCAGTCGGGGGTTTGGGGAGTATTTTAGTGTAGATATGTGATCATACCCAACTATCCATGCATCATAGCTCACCCCACATCTCACGTCGGGTGCGGCCTGACCATCTCCATGCCTCATAGCTGTTACGTGTGATTAGCCTGACCTCTCCATGCATCATAGCTAACCAACGGTTAGCCTGACCTTCCATGAATCATAGCTAATCACATGTAACCAGCCTGATCAAGTTCCCAAGCCGATCACATGTTAAAGCTAGTACTCAACACACTTAGTCATAGGTTCTTGCTCATGGACATAATGTTTCTTTTCCTGCATTTACTTACAGTATTTCCAGTATTTCTCTCATTGTACATTCTCGTACTTATACATGCATCTGGTATGTTTCCATCTAGAACTGCTACATAGTTTATGTCATTTATATAGAACTGCTATTTAGAGATGTACTTTGCTCCTTCCTGACTGGAAAATATTTTTCCAGACTGTGACCTTAGTGGACTTGTTCTGACACTTGGAGATTGGTTGTTACTGATTACAGGTATGATTGTTTTATCATTAGTCTTGTGTTGTACTCTTTTGTTCTTCGAATTTTTATCGTGCTGTAATTGTGATTGAGTATGTTGTTCATCTTTATAGTGTTATCCGTGTCTCCTTATGGAGTTGGATACTAGTGTGAGATTATTTAGATAGTACTTGACCTAGACAGCGTTCTACCGCCGATGCTGCGGCGTAGGCTGGACGTACCCACGCACTCGTGCCCCTAAACCGGGTGCGGGTCGTGACAATTATCCATCATATGAAGGTCACCCCTCCTATGAAGGTCACCCATCCTAAGGGAGGTCACCCATCCTACAGGATATCACCCATCCTAAGGGAGGTTACCCATCATATGAAGGTCACCCATCATATGGAGGTTATCCTTCCTATGAAGGACACCCATCCTATGGGTGGTTACCCATCCTATAAAGGTCACCCATCGTATGAAGGTTACCCATCCTAAGGGAGGTCACCCATCCTAGGGAGGCTACCCATCCTACGGAAGGTCACCCATCCTACGAGAGGTTACCCATCCTACAGGATATTACCCATCCATAGGTTACCTACTTAGGGAGGTTACCCAACCTATTAGAGGTCACCCTTCCTTAGGGAGGTTACCCATCATATGAAGGTCACCCATCTTAAGGAGGTAACCTATCCTAGGGAGGTTACCTAACCTACGGGTGGCTACCCATCCAAATGAAGGTTACCCATCCTACGGGGGGTCACCCATCCTGCGGGAGGTCACCCATCCAAATGGAGGTCACCCATCCTATTAGAGGTTACCCATCCTAAGGGAGGTTACCCAACCTATGAGAGGTCACCCATCCTACGGGAGGTTACCCATCCAAATAGAGGTCACCCATCCTACGAGAGGTTACCCATCCTAAGAGAGGTGTCATGACCCGCACCCAGAATTGGGGCACGAGTACGCGGGTACGTCCAGCCTACGCCGTAGCATCGGCGGTAAAACGCTGTCAAGGTCTTGATACTATCTAGCCAATCTCACACAAGCATCCAATCTCCATAAGGAGGCACGAATGACATAATTTAAAATGAACACATACTCAATCACAGGATTACAGCACGATAAGATATCGAACAAAATTAAATACAACACAAGTCAAAAAGTAATAATCTAACTCAACAAATATCCAAGTCTCATCAAAATGCCGGAGACAAATCCGGTACCAAAATAGTCTACTAAAAGAACTAATCAGAAAACTAATGATTCCGGCTAGACCTCCCAGAATCACAACTAAACTACCAAGCCCAAGTTGCAGCTACTCACCATGTTGTCCATAAAGTGTTGGATACCGATCCTCTAAGGCATAGTCTGGAAAAATGTTTCCAGTCAGGAAGGAGAAAAGTACAAATCTCAAATAACAGTTCCATTAAATTGATAAGGACTATAAAGCAATAAACAGTTGATGCTAGATACTGAGAAGACAGTGAATAAATGTAATGGCAAATAAAGAGACAGGCAATGTGAAGAGACAGGCAATAGGCAATATGATACAGTCAGTGCATGTATGAAAATAAAAAGAACAAGGTACTGTATCATATACGGGTGATGTAGTATATGATTTAAAATAGGGAACTGTAATCTATTCTAAGTGTTTGAAATAGTAGTTTCGAAATATGATCGACTTGGGAACATGTACGATAGCTATAGGGCCTGGCTAATCATAGGTGAAGAGCATGATTAACACTTACATTGTTTTACACTGCAATAAGAGGTTATGATCACATTTCTTACTAACTACTTCCCCGCCCCCAACTAGTACTGTGGATCCAACCATGACACGTCACGATACACGAGCAAGTCCAATCTATCATGTACGATGTCTAATATACATGTCGTGTACAATATCAATACGATAATCAATGTAACATCTCATGACTGCAGATCCAAGCTATACTAGTCCGTGTAGCACAGTGTCAAGGATTCAGATGTAATATTTCTAGATTATTGAACTTATAAAAATTATCAACAATTGGAAATTATCAGAGAATGTACTTGCCTTGGGTCCTTAGCTGGTGAATACCGAGGCACTGTTCCAGAGTATCTCCTGGGTGAAACAACAGTCCTATAAACACATCATAATAACACTTGTATCAGGTGCTACCCTAACACACAGTCTATAAACACTGGCCTCAGGGCCATGCCAGGCAGGGCACTAGTCAACTAGGGTCATCTAGTAGGGATACATATATACATATTATACTATACCAATTGAACAATGAAGATATATATATTTATACTTACATCATATGTATGCCAAAACATATTTAAATATATATCTATTAGTTTAAGAAAAACGTATATATATATATTCGTACCAATAAAATATACTATATACTTGTATACATATACATACTAATAGATTTTCAGAATATATAATAAACATATACGAAGTATATATATATATAATCATATACCAATTAAATTAAAATATACTAAGTATATTCAAATGCATAAATATACATATACCAATTAAATACATACATGTATACCAATACAATATATATATCTATATGTATATATATATTTATACCAAAATAGTACATATACTATTACATTTTATATACCAAAATACGTATATATCATATATGTGTACAGATAATAATAATATATATATATATATATAGATATACTCTTAATACATATAGAGAAATACATGAGATATATATATATATACATATTCATATACGTATTATACATATCATACAAATACGTATTTATATATATATATATATATATACATATATATAAATAGGAAGAAGGAAGAGGGAGATGAGAAGGGGAGCTCACTGTGATGGGGTCGGCTGGCTGGCCGCCGGACCGGAGGGGGAGCTCGACCGGGGTCGACTGATGGTGGGAGGCCGGAGGAAGTTGTAGGTGGTGGTGGTGTTAGATGATGGAGGGAGGAAGAGCAGCGGGGAAGGAACTCGTGAGGGGGCCGCCGGAGCACTGGTTGACCGGAGCAACAGTGAGGTCGGGTCTGGCCGGTTGGTGGCTGGACCGGAGGGAGAAGAGCAGTGGTTGTCGGAGAGGTGTACGCAGAGGGGGAACTCGGGGAATGCAGGGGAGGAGCACAGCCGGGGAGTCGGGGAAGCAAGGTGGTGGTGGCAGGCCGCGGTTGGAGGGCTGGCTGACCGGACAGCAGGGTGGTCGGAGCAGCCAGCGAGGTCGCCTGGCCGGAGTGCAGAGGAAGTCGGCCGGGGACACAGGGAATGGTCGGGGGGTGAACAGTGTTCCCCCCTTCTTTCTCTTTTGAATTCTAATAAAGAGAAGAAGAAGAAAAAAAGAAGAAGAAGAAAGGAAGAAAAGAAAGAGAGGAAGAAAGGAAGAAGGAGAAATGGAGAAAAATGGGATGAGGGCTACGGTTGGGGTGAGGAAGAATGTGGGGGCTTGTTTTGGGGATTAGGGTTGATGTGACATGACATTAAATAGGGAGAGAGAGTGTGTGAAATCAAGGGTTAGGATTGGCCCATTAAATGTGTGGTCCAGATTGGTCATGGAGAATTTTATGTGGGGATGAGGGTGAGAGGCTAGTTAAATATTATTAGGGCACCCTCATTGTTTTAAACAAATGGGTGTTGACACCAAAAATACAAACGTGCAAATTAGCCCCCTTAAATTTGGGTATTTGCACAGACACATAAAATAAAGAAAATTTGGCGGGCGATTCGGTGTTCGGTGTTTTGTAGGGTCAGGGGGCGCTGTATGCTCGGTGTGGGCTCAATTAGCA
Source organism: Iris macrosiphon (assembly GCA_036927795.1). Classification (NCBI taxonomy): domain Eukaryota; kingdom Viridiplantae; phylum Streptophyta; class Magnoliopsida; order Asparagales; family Iridaceae; genus Iris; species Iris macrosiphon. The sequence continues at coordinate 2,696,368 of JAYESA010000002.1, read as the reverse complement.
GGGCACTGGAATTAAATTGGGATTTTCAGAATCGGTTAAAATAGTATCCTCAATTTAATTCGAATAAATGCAAGTTGTGTTCTAAAATTAATTAGGAGTACATGGGGCCAAAATTAGGTCAGGTCATCAATACCAATAATGAAGTAGACTCAGAACAGGATATTACCCTAATTTGGGCCGCACGAAAAATAGGACAAGATTGCCTCCAATTTCGATTGGAACGCACAACGATACAAAATAGGAATTTATTAAATAACGTCCGCGATGATTTTTGTGCGGCTAGAAATAATGTACAGAGAGCATAATTATGAGTTGCAAAAATAGCAGAATCGAAGGCGGGCTTGTCTAGGGCAAGATTGTGAAATTTGTTGGAAGGCAAAAGTCAGGGTAGCGCTCCAAATATCGAAGCAAAGGCAATGCGCAATAGTTAATTAAAATACGGTAATTAATTAAAATCTCCAATAAATAAATTCTAGATAAAACAATTAAATACAGAATTCCATAATTCGGACATGTGTTCATCTACTGGGCTTCTAGGTCAAGTCTGCTAGCTCAAAATAAATGAACACTGTATATATTTATATATTTAATTACACATCTCACATATTTGTTTAAATTAAATATAATATCATGAATTTACTTAATTGTAACTACAATAATATTAAATATTATAAAAAGTCAAAAATACCCCTGTTTTCGGAATGTGGTAGTGACAAGTCTACCCTCCTTAAAAGAATTTTGTCCTCGAAATTTAAAATCCTCAAAGTAGCATTTATTCATACACATTATTATTTTCCATCAAAGTTTAAATTCATCAACCACGAAATCAGGTAATAATCCACGATGTCTTTTCACAATTTTCAAAAATTTTGAAATTATTGCATTCCTGAAAAATCCTCGAAAATAAAATCAAAGTCCATTTTTTTTTATCAAAAATTTTCCCAAAATTTTAAGTTAATAATTCAATACTCAGAATTTAATATCCACTCCGCAAATTTGATTTTTAATCAATGCACATATATAAAATGTAAATCTCGTCCCCAAAAGTTTGAATTCAAACATTAATCCATCAATAATTTTATTTCTCGATTTCCTCTTTCCTCAAAATACTTAACAATGTGATACTTAAGGATTCTCCAAATGCAACATCCAAATATAACATTTTAAAATTCATAACTTGCAATCCAAATAAATATAATAATAGTCTCCCAAAATTTTCAAATTTTAATAACCAATTTAATCACATCATAATCTTCCTGGAATTAATAAACCACCAATTATGCCATGTTAATTTCTTAACCCTCTATTTAAATCAATATTTATCCTCGAATTTTAATCATCTTGTCTCTCTTGTCAAGTCATAACTCCTTCATGAATCTTCGTCATGGTCAAACCCCAATAATTCTGGTCTAAAAATCTTTCCTATAATTATACAACATGCAACCCAAGGGGAATATGTACGGTCACAGTGTCTTTTGTTATGGTATTGCAGTCTATGCATCAGGGTGTACTACTAACTACATTATAACAAGAAAATCATGCATGCAAGCTACGGTACTAAGGTATCAGTCAATCAATCAAATAGATAGGAACAGAAGGAAGGAAAGAACAGAGCCTGCTAACACATTACCTGCAGTATTGGTCTCCTCGACCATCATCGCAAATGCCCCGCCCTGCTGGGGTGGTTCCCTTTGCGGGTGCTGAGCAATATACGGTTCCACAGGTAGCCTAACTGGATCTCTATAATCTGAAGCTGCGCGCTGGCCGGGAAGATAAGGGGCTAGAAGACAATCCCTTACTCGATGTCCCTTAGCGCCGCAGTGCAAACAAAGTCCTAACCTCGTTCTACAGCTCTCCCAAAGGTGACCTGGCTTCTTACAAAAATGACAAGTCTGCTGTGTCTCTCTCGGAGGCTGTTGCTGATTCTGCTGAACACGGACTGGTGCCTGGTACTGTTGTTGATACTGATACGCCCATGGATATTGCTGGATAGGAACTGGTGCTAGGTACTGCGGTGGATGCTGAAATGTCTATGGTTATTGCTGAATATGAAATGGTACTTGGTACTGCTGTTGGTGCTGAATACGGGGATGCTTGGTTGGTCCTGTGCTACCATTCATATCTCCAAAAGTATTGTGACTCCTCTTAGGCCTGAGATCCAGATCCTCTTCTGCAATCTGAGCATCCATCAAGATAGCCTCAAAGGTAGCGGTACGACGACCAGAAGTGCGCGACCTAATCTCTCTTGTCAGTCCCTTTCTAAATTTCCGGGCTCGATCTCCTGGGTCCCGAATCATAGATGATGCAAAACGGCTCAATCTACAGAATTCTGCAGCGTACTCGTCGACCGACATATTTCCTTGAACCAAGTCATGAAACTGACTTTCCAAGGTTCCCAATGCCACGTCGGGAAAGAACTTCTCCTTGAAGAGTTCCTTGAAGGTCTCCCAAGTAAGTCCTTGTGCAGTAATTCTCGGCTCCGTGCGATACCACGTGAGTGCGATATCGAACATCTGACTGCCAGCGGCTTCTATCTACAAGTTCTCCGGAATCTGGGTCAATCGCAGACTCCTCTCTATATCCTCTAGCCAGTCGTCACTGTAGAGTATCCCTTCGGTGCCTTTAAACTCTCGAGGCATCATCCTCTTGAAGTCCACTATAGTGCCAGATCTCTGCTGCTGCTGGCCAGGAAACTGCTGGTACTGTGCTACTCTCTCCAAAGCTTGGAGAGTCACTTGATGAGCATTCTCCATATTTTCTCTCATCAGCTCGGTTTGTGCCTGGTGTGCCTCTGCTTGCACCCTCTGAGCCTCAGCTTGAACTCGCTGAGCATCTGCCGTCACTCTCTGGGCATCTACCATGCCCTGGATCAAGGTAAACATCTGCGTCCCGTCAATGGGCAAACCTCCGGGAATCGGAGTCGGTGGAGGAGGAAGGTTGTCCGTCACAGCTGCGGCAATCCTCTGGACAGGTGGGGGAGGAGGATCCCCGAAAAGTGCAGACACTCCTACATGCATCGGAGATGTAGGAGGAACTATGGCTGTCTGTCCCTCAGGTGGAGAGGTGGCAGACCCCTCTAAAGCTGATGTTCCCGCCCTCATAGATCGTATCTTCGGCGACATCCTGAAGACAGATCCAAAAGAATCAATTTAGGCAAAAATGCGATATCATCAAGGAAGGACAGTATAGTTCTAAAAAGCAACATTCAAGATAAAAGATTGGAAATAAACCCTAGTTGCGATTGCACAGGTCAAAGATGCATCCAAGGTTGATACCTCTATCCCCTAGGTACCACAGTTCTACTAGAAACATACTCACTGCTAGCTTTCTTACCTACTGCAATCGCTGATACTAGTTATCCTTATCACTCAAGTGCATATCAAATGCAACACACCATACTAAGTACTGCTCTCTCCAATACAATCCTAGATGAACACCTAAGCCAGTTGGCAGTAAAATCTCAATCATGATCAAGCCAACATATCCTTACATATGCACCTCACCTATTATATACTAATATATCTCTCTCACTATAAGATTTTATCCTCCAAACAAAGTCCTCGAAACTAACTCCTCGAAAAATTTAAAGTATAATGCATATACCTTCCTTAAAGTCAAACATTCAAATACTGAATGAAATTTTTTTTTTCACTTCCAAAAATCCTTACAGCTTTGTCTAGGCTCATTGAATTGAATCTGAATTCCTCAAAAATAAAATTTTAATAACATAATATCTTAACTTCTCAAAATTCAAAAATGTAATTCGTTTTCAATCTTCAAATTATAATTTAAATCCATATCTAGTAGTCCAATAGCCCTAGTGTTAATCTTCCTCGCTATCCTCATCGACATGCGTCATCAGATAATACCATAAATAAGTCTACAAATTCATTTTGATACGAAATCAACCCTACCATGAAACCAAAATCCTAATTTAATACCTGATCAAAAATCAACAAGTGAGAATGGACGGAACAAGGGAATAATTTAAATTGGAAATTATAACAAGATTCACAAGGGTCATCCCAGGAATCTCTCAAGTAATTGTGATTGAGTATTCGCTCTCATCCTAGTATCCTATGTCCTAGATCCTATCGCAGGCACGCAATAGTGTAACAAAGATGCCACACTACTACGACATCGCACAACTCGTAAAGTCTGACCTGCATGGACCACCACTAAAAACGTGTCAGGACCCGCACCCGAAATTGGGATACGAGTACGCGGGTACGTCCAGCCTACGCCGCAGCATCGGCGGTAGAACGCTGTCAAGGTCTTGATACTATCTAGCCAATCTCACACAAGCATCCAATCTCCATAAGGAGGCACGGATGACACAATTTAAAATGAACACATACTCAATCACAGGATTACAGCACGATAAGATATCGAACAAAATTAAATAACACAAGTCAAAAAGTAATAATCTAACTCAACAAATATCCAAGTCTCATCAAAATGCCGGAGACAAATCCGGTACCAAAATAGTCAACTAAAAGAACTAATAAGAAAACTAATGATTCCGGCTAGACCTCCCGGAATCACAACTAAACTACCAAGCCCAAGTTGCAGCTACTCACCATGTGGTCCATAAAGTGTTGGATACCGATCCTCTAAGGCATAGTCTGGAAAAATGTTTCCAGTCAGGAAGGAGCAAAGTACAAATCTCAAATAACAGTTTCATTAAATTGATAAGGACTATAAAGCAATAAATAGTTGATGCTAGATACTGAGAAGACAGTGAATAAATGTAATGGCAAATAAAGAGACAGGCAATGTGAAGAGACAGGCAATAGGCAATATGATACAGTCAGTGCATGTATGAAAATGAAAAGAACAAGGTACTGTATCATATACGGGTGATGTAGTATATGATTTAAAATAGGGAACTGTAATCTATTCTAAGTGTTTGAAATAGTAGTTTCGAAATGTGATCGGCTTGGGAACATGTACGATAGCTATAGGGCCTGGCTAATCATAGGTGAAGAGCATGATTAACACTTACATTGTTCTACACTGCAATAAGAGGTTATGATCACATTTCTTACTAACTACTTTCCCGCCCCCAACTAGTACTGTGGATCCAACCATGACACGTCACGATACACGAGCAAGTCCAATCTATCATGTACGATGTCTAATATACATGTCGTGTACAATTTCAATACGATAATCAATGTAACATCTCTTGACTGCAGATCCAAGCTATACTAGTCCGTGTAGCACAGTGTCAAGGATTCAGATGTAATATTTCTAGATTATTGAACTTACAGAAATTATCAACAATTGGAAATTATCAGAGAATGTACTTGCCTTGGGTCCTTAGCTGGTGAATACCGAGGTCCTGTTCCAGAGTATCTCCTGGGTGAAACAACAGTCCTATAAACACATCACAATAACACTTGTATCAGGTGCTACCCTAACATACAGTCTATAAACACTGGCCTCAGGGCCATGCCAGGCAGGGCACTAGTCAACTAGGGTCATCTAGTAGGGATACATATATACATATTATACTATACCAATTGAACAATGAAGATATATATATTTATACTTACATCATATGTATGCCAAAACATATTTAATATATATCTATTAGTTTAAGAAAAACGTATATATATATATATATTCGTACCAATAAAATATACTATATACTTGTATACATATACATACTAATAGATTTTCAGAATATATACTAAACATATACGAAGTATATATATATATATAATCATATACCAATTAAATTAAAATATACTAAGTATATTCAAATGCATAAATATACATATACCAATTAAATACATACATGTATACCAATACAATATATATATCTATATGTATATATATATTTATACCAAATAGTACATATACTATTACATTTTATATACCAAAATACGTATATATCATATATGTGTACAGATAATATATATATATATATATATATATATATATATATATATATATATATATATATATATATATATATATATATATATATATTGATATACTCTTAATACATATAGAAAAATACATGAGAGATATATATATATATACATATTCATATACGTATTATATATATCATACAAATACGTATTTATATATATATATATATACATATATATAAATAGGAAGAAGGAAGAGGGAGATGAGAAGGGGAGCTCACTGTGATGGGGTCGGCTGGCTGGTCGCCGGACCGGAGGGGGAGCTCGACCTGGGTCGACTGATGGTGGGAGGCCGGAGGAAGTTGTAGGTGGTGGTGGTGTTAGATGATGGAGGGAGGAAGAGCAGCGGGGAAGGAACTCGTGAGGAGGCCGCCGGAGCACTGGTTGACCGGAGCAGCAGTGAGGTCGGGTCTGGCCGGTTGGTGGCTGGACCGGAGGGAGAAGAGCAGTGGTTGCCGGAGAGGTGTACGCAGAGGGGGAACTCGGGGAATGCAGGGGAGGAGCACAGCCGGGGAGTCAGGGAAGCAAGGTGGTGGTGGCAGGCCGCGGTTGGAGGGCTGGCTGACCGGACAGCAGGGTGGTCGGAGCAGCCAGCGAGGTCGCCTGGCCGGAGTGCAGAGGAAGTCGGCCGGGGACACAGGGAATGGTCGGGGGGTGAACAGTGTTCCCCCCTTCTTTCTCTTTTGAATTCTAATAAAGAGAAGAAGAAGAAAAGAAGAAGAAGAAGAAGAAGAAGAAGAAGAAGAAAAGAAGAAAAGAAAGAGAAGAAGAAAGGAAGAAGAAGAAATGGAGAAAAATGGGATGAGGGCTACGGTTGGGGTGAGGGAGAATATGGGGGCTTGTTTTAGGGATTAGGGTTGATGTGACATGACATTAAATAGGGAGAGAGAGTGTGTGAAATCAAGGCTTAGGATTGGCCCATTAAATGTGTGGTCCAGATTGGTCATGGAGAATTTCATGTGGGGATGAGGGTGAGAGGCTAGTTAAATATTATTAGGGCTCCCTCATTGTTTTAAACAAATGGGTGTTGACACCAAAAATACAAACGTGCAAATTAGCCCCCTTAAATTTGGGTATTTGCACAGATACATAAAATGACGAAAATTTGTCGGGCGATTCGGTGTTCGGTGTTTTGTAGGGTCAGGGGGCGCTGTATGCTCGGTGTGGGCTCAATTAGCAGGGCACTGGAATTAAATTGGGATTTTCAGAATCGGTTAAAATAGTATCCTCAATTTAATTAGAATAAATGCAAGTTGTGTTCTAAAATTAATTAGGAGTACATGGGGCCAAAATCAAGGCAGGTCATCAATACCAATAATGAAGTAGACTCAGAACAGGATATTACCCTAATTTGGGCCGCACGAAAAATAGGTCAAGATTGCCTCCAATTTCGATTGGAACGCACAATGATACAAAATAGGAATTTATTAAATAACGTCCGCGACAATTTTTGTGCGGCTAGAAGTAATGTACAAAGAGCATAATTATGAGTTACAAAAATAGCAGAATGGAAGGCGGGCATGTCTAGGGCAAGATTGTAAAATTTGTTGGAAGGCAAAAGTCATGGTAGCGCTCCAAATATCGAAGCAAAGGCAATGCGCAATAGTTAATTAAAATACAGTAATTAATTAAAATCTCCAATAAATAAATTCTAGATAAAATAATTAAATACAAAATTCCATAATTCGGACAGGTGTTCATCTACTGGGCTTCTAGGTCAAGTCTGCTAGCTCAAAATAAATGAACACTGTATATATTTATATATTTAATTACACATCTCACATATTTATTTAAATTAAATATACTATCATAAATTTACTTAATTGTAACTACAATAATATTAAATATTATAAAAAGTCAAAAATACCCCTGTTTTCGGAATGTGGTAGTGACAAGAGGTCACCCATCCTAGGGAGGTCACCCATCCTAGGGAGGTTACCCATCCTAAGGGATGTTACCCATCCTAGGGATGTTACTCAACCTATGAGAGGTCACCCATCATACGGGTGGTTACCCATCCAAATGGAGGTTACCCATCCTACGGGAGGTCACCCATCCTAGGGATGTTACCCATCCAAATGGAGGTCACCCATCTTACAAGAGGTTGCCCATCCTAAGGGAGGTTACCCATCCGATGGGAGGTTGCCCATCCTACAAGAGGTTACTCATCCTAAGAGAGGTTACCTATCCTAAGGGAAATAGTTCACTCATTCCATGGGAGGTTATCCATCCTACGGGATATCACCCATCTTACGATAGATCACCCATACTAAGGGAGGTTACCCATCCTATGAGAGGTCACCAATCCTACGAGAGGTCACCTATTCTAGGGAGGTCACCCATCCTACGGAGGTTACCCATCATAAGGGAGGGTACCCATCCTACGATAGGTTACCCATCCTATGGGATATCACCCATCCTACGAGAGGTCATCCATCCTAAGTAGGTTACCCATCCTATGTAGGTCACCCATCCTAGTTAGGTTACCCATCCTACGGGAGGTCACCCATCCAAATGGAGGTCACCCATACTAAGGTAAATAGGTCACTCATCCTACGGGAGGTTACCCATCCTAAGAGAGGTTACCCATTATATAGGTCACCAATCCTAAGGTAGGTTACCTATCATATATGAGGTCACCCATCCTAAGAGAGGTTACCCATCGTACGTTAGGTTACCTTAAGTATATATATATATAAATAGTTAGCTAGTTAGTTAGAGTTAGAGAGATGTAAGGTAAGGTATCTTAATAACTTGAGATCAAGGTATTGGGTATTGGGACGAGGTATTGGATTTTTGCCCGTGTATGGGATAAGTGATGCTTTTATATATATATATATATATATATATATATATATATATATATATATATATATATATATATATATATATACGTGTTAGGATATATATTAGAGAGTATAGGTGGGGTGTATAGCATAGGTTGATATATCAGATACCGAGGGTATCCCGGTATCTCAAAGACGCAAGTTTGAGGGTTTACTAGCCTAATGAGCTAGTTTTGACCTAGAATTTTAGGGGCACCCTAGTTTGACCTAGAGTTGACCGTAGTTGCCCCTAAGGGTGGTTACCCATCCTAAGGGTGGTTACCTAGAGTTGAATTTTGGGACTCTGAGTTGCCCATCCTAAGGGTGGTTACCTATCCTAAGCGAGGTCACCCATCATAAGGAAGGTTACCCATCCTACGGGAAGTCACCCATCCTATAGGTCAAATATCGTAAGGGAGGTTACCCATCCTACAAGAGGTCACCCATCCAAATGGAGGTCACCCATCCTACGGGAGGTTACCCATCCTAGAGAGGTTATCCACCCTCTGAAGGTCACCCATCTAACGGAGGTTACCCATTCTAGGGAAGTCACCCATCAAAAGTAGGTTACCCATCCTACGAGAGGTCACCCATCCTACGAGAGGTCACCCATCCAAATAGAGGTCACCCATCCTATGGGATGTTATCCATCCTAGGGAGGTTATACATCCTATGAAGGTCACCCATCTAACGGAGGTTACCAATCCTAGGGAGGATACCCATCCAAAGGAAGGTTGCCCATTGTAAGGGAGGTCAACGATTCTATTGGATCTCACCCATCCTAAAGAAGGTTACCCATCCTAAGGAAGGTCACCAATCCTAGGAAAGTTACCTATTCTACAGGAGGTCAGCCATCCCAAGGAAGGTGACCTAACTTTGGATTGGTGACATAACTTTCGATGGGTAACCTCCCTAGGATGGGTGACCTCCCTAAGGATGGGTAACCTCCCTTAGGATGGGTGACCTCCCTTAGGATGGGTAACATCCCGTTAGATGGGTGTCCACCCTAGGATGGGTAACCTCCGTTAGATGGATGACCTTCAGAGGGTGGGTAACCTCTCTAGGATGGGTAACCTCCCGTAGGATGGGTGACCTCCATTTGGATGGGTGACCTCTCGTAGGATGGGCAACCTCTCTTAGGATAGGTGACCTATAGGATGGGTGACTTCCCGTAAGATGGGAAACCTTTCTTATGATGGGTGACCTCGCTTAGGATGGGTGACCTCCCTAGGATAGGATCCTAAGGGAGGTTACCCATCCTACGAGAGGTTACCTATCCTAAGGGAGGTCACCCATCCTAAGGGAGGTTACCAAACCTATGGGAGGTTAGCCATCCTATGAGAGGTCACCCATCCTAAGGGAGGTTACCCATCCAACGAGAGGTCACCCATCCTAAGGGAGGTCACCCATCTTACAAGAGGTTACCCATCCTATGAGAGGTTACCCATCCTACGAAATATTATCCATCCTAAGGGAGGTTACCCTTCCTAAGGGAGGTTACCCATCCTATGTGTCACGCCCCAGTCCCAAAATACATAGGACCAGGAATACGTGACATGTCAGCTACGCATTCGACCAGACTCTGGTCTGACTCGAATACGTATAAGCTGTAAATATAAAAGGCACTATCTAGATATCCTATAGATGTAAACCTCTATGTCTCAATCCATAATATACAGCAATATACAAGAATGAGCTATATGTGCTAGAGTCGGCCGCCCAATAACACACTAACTAGAATAGACTCGAGAAGAAGTATGAGTCTATAAAAACTAGGCTACAACAGCAGATGAATAATTAATACAAAATAACCATAATGCCGGTAGATAAGATGTGAGTACCTGGTACCATGCTCGCAAGACATGCAACTCCAAATGCTCCGTAATCACCTATGCTGCAAAACTGGCAGGGAACCAGGTCCTCAGAGGGACGTAACAAGGTATAGAAATAAAATATGCCAGGTAAACAGATAGTACAAGTGCAACGACAGGTAGTCTATCATAACCAAACAAGTGAGACACAGTTTAAAGACAATGTTCGATGCGTGGGCTATCCAAAATAAAACCTTAGCTCCGGACACGGAAATACACGGGACGTACCGCAGCTCCGGGCAAAGAGTCACACGGGTGATACCACTACAGTAGATATAGGATTACTACATAGATACTACATATATATATAAGCGCGTGTAGAGGAGCCAAAACGTCTAGTAACTGTCTTCCCCTTCCCAAGCGGTCAACGATTGTGCGCTGAACCTGAACCTCTATCTAACAGTCTCGACACACAAAAGTAACTCAACAGACGCAACCCTAAGGTCGTCCCAGTCTCTGGTCATGATGTCAGTATCAGGATAAAAGAATCTGGCATAATTACAGTGTATAAGTGTGTCCTGGGGTATCGATGTACTCAAGTACGTGCATCGAGGTACTATAAAGCATCTAACAATTATTCTAGGACGTTACGACGAACGTCAGAACCCGGTTGTAATTCGAACGCGAAGTAGCGAATGTCACATAAATACGTGCACAATGTACATAAAGAACAACAAATATCTATAATATGAAATACAGGGTGGCAAGGTACACTTGCCTGCGTCCGGCTGGTGATGACGGGGATCCGGTACCATATCCAAGTTCTCAGGTCCTGCAGTACCTAGAGACAAGATACAACTCAATCAATAAACTATCACACGGCTAAAATAAGATGTGACCCACGTCCAATCATAAGCTACAAACTCAGTTACAAGACACATAGACAAGACGCTAGAGGGTTGACCAAAGTTAACCCAGGTAGGTTATATCTAACACAATCAGTCACAGTATACTATCATCAGACAAGTCCTCGATCTCACTATTCATCACTATATTCGGTAGTTCAAATCATGATCAAATCCTCGGTTTCTATTCACAGACATTAACATGCATGTTGACATACCTCATCCTCGAATAAATTATCAATTATTTATTAAACCCTTGAATATACAATCTTTCCCTTTTTATTATAACAACTACTACTTTATTTTGTTCATTATTTAATCAGCAATCCTCAATGAATGGCTAAGGGTTCGATCTTATACATTATTACACAATCTATCACCTGTCCCCAATGTTAACCTTCTCAACCCCTGAACATCATTACATATTTAACCCATAAATAAACAACCTAGCAATTTACCATCACTTGTGTATTATAAATGCATTAAACCTAAATTCTCTCCTTCATATATAATCCCAAAATTCCCAATGCATATAAGTAACCTATACCATCCTAAACCTCCCATGCAAATCTTTTAATTCCAATTCGGTTACTTATGTAAGCACAAACCTTAAACCTACATTAAACCTAATCAACATACCTACATATATACTCAAAGAAAAACACTACCCCACACTACATAACCCTAAAACACATTATACTTTATTCTCAAGTCATTATAATCAATATTCACTTTAATCGCATTAACCTTAAACCCAAAGTTCAAGTACTATAATACACTAACATATACATCAACATAGAGAGGGGGAGGGAGTCGCATACCTCGACGACGAGGTGGTTGCTGGAGGCGGTGATCAGTAGGGTGGTGGTGCGACCATGGCCGTTCGAATGCCGGAGGGGGAGGAGGTAGGCTCGTTAGTGTGGCAGGCTTGGTTAGCCAGAGCGGGATAAGGAAGCTCAGCCGGATGTGGATGGAGCTCCGGGGTTGGTCGCCGGAGCTCGACATCTACGGGGAATGCAGCTGACCAGAATGTGGTCGAGAGGAGTGGCTCATGGCTGGAAGGAGGCGGCTCCGGGTGTCGATGGAGTACGGAGAAGCGGGGGATGACTGCTGGCCGGAGAATGGCCAGAGCAAGGTGGCCGTGGGGTGGTGCCAAGTGGTGGTAGTGGTAAAGGTGTAATGGTGGTGGTGATGATGGTGGTAGTGGTGGTGATGGTGGTGGTAGTGGTGGTGATGGTGGTGGAAAATAGGGAGGAGACGGGGAAGTCGGGAGGGGTGAAGTTGGCCGGACGAGGGTTCATCGACCGGACGGGGAAGGTGTATTGTGGGTCGGCGGGGAGAACTGTACTACCGGCGGAGGAGTGCACAGCCGGCGGGGAAATGTATAGCCGGGCGGGGGATCGCGGCACTGCCGGTCGGGGAGCACTGCACAGCCGACGGGGAAAGTGCAGGCCGGAGCGTCGGCGTCGAGCGCACAGGCCGGGGGGTCAGCAGCGGCCGGATGGGGGCTGCACTGCCGAGCAGCGCTGTGCGGGGTGCACCGCCAGAGTCGGGCTGGAGGAACTGCTGGAGTCACCGGCAGTAGGCGGTGCGGGGATGGTTCGGGCCGGAGGAAGTCAGTCGGGAGGGGTGTCACTACCACATTCTGAAAACAGGGGTAATTTCGACTTTTTACAATATTTAATATTATGGTAGTTATAATTAAGTAATTGCGTGATAATTGTTTGTTTTGAATAATTATGTGTGATGAGTAATTAAATATAGTATTAGATGCAGTGCTCATTTATTTTTAGCTAGTAGACTATACCTAGAAGCCCAGTAGATGACCACCTGTCCGAATTATAGAATTCTGGATTTTATTATTTTATCTAGAATTTAATATTTGGAGATTGTAATTAATTACCGTATTTTATTTAATATTTTTGCGCATTGCCTTTGCTTCGATATTTGGAGCGCTACCCTGACTTTTGTCTTCCAACAAATTTCACAATCTTGCCCTAGACATGCCCTCCTTCCATTCTGCTATTTTTGCAACTCATAATTATGTCCTCTGTACATTAATTCTGGACGCACAAAAATCGTCGCGGACGTTATTTGAATAAATTCCTATTTTGTATCGTTGTGCGTTCCAATCGAAAATTGGAGGCAATCTTGACCTATTTTTCGTGCGACCAAATTAGGGTAATATTCTGTTCTAAGTCTTCTTCACTATTGGTATTGATGACCTGACCTGATTTTGGCTCCATGTACTCCTAATTAATTTTTGAACACAACTTGCATTTATTTCTATTTAATTTGAGGATACCATTTTATCTGATTCCGTAAATTCCATATTAATTCCAGTGCCCTGTAAATTGAGCCCATACCAATCTTACAGCGCCCCCTGACCCTACAAAACACCGGACCCCGAATCGCCCGCCAAATTTTCGTCATTTCATGCGTCTGTGCAAATACCCAAATTTAAGGGGCTAATTTGCAAATTTGCATTTTTGGGTCAACACCTCATTTGTTTAAAACAATGAGGGAGCCTAATAATTATTTAATTAGCTCCTCACCTCATTCCTCCATGAATTATTTTTTACATGACCCATCTAGACCACTCATTCAAGGGGGTCAATCACAACCCTTCATTCACACCCTCTCTCTCCCTATTTAATATCTTGTACCCTCAAACCCTAATCCCAAGAAACCTAGGTTTTCCCCCACCTCACAAGCCTCCTCCCTCTCTCCTACGTATGTAATTCTTTTTCTCCATCCTTCTTCCTTTCTTCTTTCTTTTTCTTCTTCCTTCTTCTCTTTCTATTTCTTTTTAAACTTTGAATATTAGACAAAGGGGGGGAAACACTGTGCATTTTTCCCCTTCTGTTCACCGGCGGCTGCCCCTGTACTCCGGCGCCGGCGCTCCACCTCTCCGGTCCGCTGGCAGCTGCTGCTCCCATTTCTCCCTCTGCGGTGAGCCCCGGCGGCCAACCCCCTCTTCCGCGGCACTGCTCCGACTGCTGCACCCTGCTCCAGTCGACCCCGGTGGTGCAGCACAACCCAACTCGAGCTCCTCCCTTCGCTGTTCAGTCCGGCCAACTCCCCTTCACTCCCTCCGCCTTGCTGCGACTGCTCCGGTTACCCCCATCGGCGCTTCTCTGCTCCTCCACCTATCCCTCAACGTCAACCCCGACCGGCCGCTGAACTCCTTCCCCGTGCACTTCGGCGACTGAACTCCCCGACCTTCCTGCTGTAACTCCTTACAGCCGGCCGACCCACCTATTACCACCACCATCTCCACCTATCACCACCATCATCATCAAACAACTCCCATCTCCACCCTCCTGAGCACCTCCGACCACGACTGTTCACCTCCGGTCCGGCGGCCAGACGAGCCATCCCCTGTAAGCTTCTCTTCTTCTTCCTCTTCCCTCTTTTTATATATATATATATGTATATATATACGTACGTATACGTATGAGTATATATAATACATGTATATGAATGTAATTTAGTATATGAATGCAATGTGTATATGTAATTGTATATATTAATGTGTAGGTATATGTGTATAGTATTATTTTAATTAATATTTAGTAGTATATATAATATTGGTATACGTATAAATATATATTTCATATATACTTAATATATTTTTAATAAAATGGGTATACATGTATTTTATTTATCTACTTAGCGTATTTTAATATATAATTAAATTGGTATGTATAGTGTATATTTAGTATATGTATGAATTTAAAATATGTAAATGTAAATGTATATTATCTATTTATTAGTAACTAGTTGTATAATTATATATGTATAATAAATTGAATAAGTATGTATTTAAATTAATGCATATGTATATATATGTATATTGGTATGTATTTTGTGTATGTGTATATTATTATACATGTATATAGTATAATTATTATTTTGGTATAAAAATATATATGTGTATATATATTTTGTATGGGTATATGTTTAATAAAAAAACGTATTCTGGTATAAATGAATAAATATGTAGATACGTAAATTGGTAATTGGTATATATATATGTGTACATATATATATGTATATAATAAGATTTGGTATATATTCAAATAACCGTATTTTGGTATCAATATATATATGTAGATTTATGTTTCGTATTGGCATATATATTTTGTATAAACCCTTAGCATATTTTAAATATATATACATATATTTTGTATATGTATTTAATTTGATATATATATATATTGTAAGTACATGTTAATTAAGATGTATATTTATATCTACTAGATGATACTAGATGACCATTATCGTACCTAGCGTAGCCCTAAGGTCAGTGTTTTTAGACTGTTGTATTAGTGTAGCATCTAATACAAGTGTTATAATTGTGATATGTTTTTAGGACTGTTGGTTCACCAGGGAATACTCTGGAACAGGACATCCATAAATACCAGCTAAGGACCGAGGCAAGTACATTCTCTGATAATTTCCAATTTCTTGATAATTTCTATAAATTCAATAATCTTGAAATGTTACAACTGAATCCTTGACACTGTGTTACACGGACTAGTATAGCTTAGATCTGCAGTTATGAGATGTTATCTTGATTATCGTATTGATATTGTACACGACATGTATATTAGACATCGTACATGATAGACTTGACTTGCTCGTGTATCGTGACGTGTCATGGTTAGATCCACAGTACTAGTTGGGGGCGGGGAAGTAGTTAGTAAGAAATGTGATCATAACCTCTTATTGCAGTGTAGAAATGGTAAGTGTTAATCATGCTCTTCACCCATGATTAGCCAGGCCCTATAGCTATCGTACATGTTCCCAAGCCGATCACATTTTGAAACTACTATTTCAAACACTTAGAATAGATTACTGTTTCCCTATTTAAATCATATACTACATCACCCGTATATGATACTGTTCCTTGTTCTTTTCACTTTCATACATGCACTGACTGTATCATATTGCCTATTGCCGTCTCTTTACATTGCCTGTCTCTCTTTAATTGCCATTGCATTTATTTCACTGTCTTCTCAGTAGCTAGCATGACATGTTTATTGTATTATAGACCTTATCAATTTAATGGAACTGTTATTTGAGATTTGTACTTTGCTCCTTCCTGACTGGAAACATTTTTCCAGACTATGCCTTAGAGGACCGCTGTCCGACACTTTGTGGACCATATGGTGAGTAGCTGCAGACTTGGTAGTTTAGTTGTGATTCCTGGAGGTCTAGCCGGAATCATTAGCTTTCTGATTAGTTCTTTTAGTAGACTTTTTGGTACCGGATTTGTCTTCGACATTTATGATGACTTGGATATTGTTGAGTTAGATTATTACTTTTTGGACTTGTGTTGTATTTAATTTTGTTCGATATCTTATCGTGCTGTCATCCTGTGATTGAGTATGTATTCATTTTTTGTGTCATCCGTGCCTCCTTATGGAGATTGGATGCTTGTGTGAGATTGGCTAGATAGTATCAAGACCTTGACAGCGTTCTACCGCCGATGCTGCGGCGTAGGCTGGACGTACCCACGAACTCGTGCCCCTAAACCGGGTGCGGGTCGTGACACGTTTTTAGTGGTGGCCCATGCAGGTCAGACTTCGCGAATTGTGCGATGTCGTAGTAGTGTGGCATCTTTGTTACACTATTGCGTACCTGTGATAGGATCTAGGACATAGGATGCTAGGACGAGAGCGAATACTCAATCATAATTCCTTGAGAGATTCCTGGGATGACCCCTGAGAATCTTGTTATAACTTTCAATTCAAAATCATTCCCTTGTTCCGTCCATTCTCACTTATCGATATTGAATTTGATTATTGTTGATTAGTTATTAAGTTAGGATTTTGGTTCATAGTAGGGTTTGATTTCGTATCAAGATAAAATTTGCAGACTAATTTATGGTATTACTTGATGAATCACGTCGATGAGGACAGTGAGAAAGATAACACTAGGGCTATTGGACTACAAGATACGGATTTAAATTTTAAATTGAGGATTGAAAGTAAATTATTAATTTTTGAATTTTGAGAAGTGAAATGTTGTCATTAAAACTTTTTGAGGAATTCAGATTCAATTCAATAAACCTAGACAAGTCTGTAAGGAATTTTTGTGATTAAGTTTTTCAGTATTTAGATAATTTGTCTTGAGGAAAGTGTATGCATTTACTTTAAAATTTATTCGAGGAGTTATTTTCAGGAATTTTATTTGAGGATAAAATCTTATAGTGAGAGAGAGATATTAGTAAATAGTAGATGAGGTGCATATGTAAGGATATGTTGGTTTGAGCATGATTGAGATTTCACCGCCAACTGGCTTAGGTGTTCATCTAGGATTGTATTTGAGAGTGCAGTCCTTAGTATGGTGTGTTGCATTTGATATGCACTTGAGTGATAAGGATAACTAGTTTCAGCGATTGCAGTAGGAAAGAAAGCTAGCAGTGAGTGTGCTTGTGATAGAACTGTGGTACTTAGAGGGATAGAAGCATCAGACCTTGGATGTATCTTTGACCTGTGCAATCACAACTAGGATTTTATTTCCAATCTTTTATCTTGAATGTTGCTCTTTAGAACTGTACTGTCCTTCCTTGATGATATCGCATTTTTGCCTAAATTGATTCTTTGGGGATCTGTCTTCAAGATGTCGCCGCAGACACGATCTATGAGAGCGGGAACATCAGCTTTAGAGGGGTCTGCCACCTCTCCACCTGATGGACAGACAGCCGTAGTTCCTCCTACATCTCTGATGCACGTAGGTGATCCTCCTCCCCCACCTGTTCAGAAGATTGCCGCAGATGTGACGGACAACCTTCCACCTCCACCGACTCTGATTCCCGGAGGTTTGCCCATTGACGGAACGCAGATGTTTACCTTGATCCAGGGCATGGTAGATGCCCAGAGAGTGACGGCAGACGCTCAGCGAGTTCAAGCTGAGGCTCAGAGGGTGCAAGCAGAAGCGCACCAGGCACAAACCGAGCTGATAAAAGAAAACATGGAGAATGCTCATCAAGTGACTCTCCAAGCTTTGGAGAGAGTAGCACAGTACCAGCAGTTTCCTGGCTAGCAGCAGAGATCAGGCACTATAGTGGACTTCAAAAGGATGATGCCTCGAGAGTTCAAAGGCACCGAAGGGATACTCTACGCTGACGACTGGCTAGAGGATATAGAGAGAAGCCTGCGATTGACCCAGATTTCAGAGAACTTGCAGATAGAAGCCGCTGGCAGTCAGATGTTCGATATCGTACTCACGTGGTATCGCACAGAGCCGAGAATTACTGCACAAGGACTTACTTGGGAGACCTTCAAGGAGCTCTTCAAGGAGAAGTTCTTTCCCGACGTGGCATTAGGAACCTTGGAAAGTCAGTTTCATGACTTGGTTCAAGGAAACATGTCGGTCGACGAGTACTCTGCAGAATTCTGTAGATTGAGCCGTTTTGCATCGTCTATGATTCGGGACCCAGGAGATCGAGCCCGAAAATTTAGAAAGGGGCTGACGAGAGAGATTAGGTCACGCACTTCTGGTCGGCGTACCGCTACCTATGAGGCTATCTTGATGGATGCTCAGATTGCAGAAGAGGATCTGGATCTTAGGCCTAAGAGGAGTCACAATACTTTTGGAGATACGAATGGTAACACAGGACCGGTCAAGCATCCCCGTATTCAGCACCAACAGCAGTACCAAGTACCATTTCATATTCAGCAACAACCATGGACATTTCAGCATCCACCGCAGTACCTAGCACCAGTTCCTACCCAGCAACATCCATGTGCGTATCAGTATCAACAGCAGTACCAGGAACCAGTCCGTGTTGAGCAGAATCAGCAACAGCCTCCAAGAGAGACACAGCAGACTTGTCATTTCTGTAAGAAGCCAGGTCACCTTTGGGAGAGCTGTAGAACGAGGCTAGGACTTTGTTTGCACTGCGGCGCTGTGGGACATCGAGTAAGGGATTGTCTTCTGGCCCCTTATCTTCCCGGCCAGCGCGCAGCTTCAGATTATAGAGATCCAGTTAGGCTACCTGTGGAACCGTATATTGCTCAGCACCCGCGAAGGGAACCACCCCAGCAGGGCGGGGCATTTGCGATGACGGTCGAGGAGACCGATACTGCAGGTAATGTGTTAGCAGGTTCTGTTCTTTCCTTCCTTCTGTCCCTATCTATTTTGATTGATTGATTGATTCCTTAATACAAGTTGTATGCATGATTTTCTTGTTATAATGTAGTTAGTAGTACCCCTGATATAGAGACTGCAATACCATGACAAGACACCATGACCGTACATATTCCCTTAGTTTGCATGTTGTATGATTATAGGAAAGATTTTTAGACCAGGATTGTTGGGGTTGACCATGACGAAGATTCATAGAGGAGTTATGACTTGACAAGAGAGACAAGATGATTAAGATTCGAGGATAACCATTAATTCAAATACAGGGTTAAGAAATTAACATTTCACAATTGGTGATTTATTAATTCCAGGAAGGTTATGACATGATTGGTTATAAAAATTTGGAAATTCTGGGAGATTATCTTTACTTAATTGTGAGTTATGAAATTTTTAAAATTTTATATTGATGTTGCAGTTGGAGAATCCTTAAGTATCGCATTGTTAAGTATTTTGAGGAAAGAGGAAATCGAGAAATAAAATTTTTGATGGACTAATGTTTGAATTCAAACTTTTTGGACGAGATTACATTATATATCGGTGCATTGATTAAAATCAAGTTAGAGGAGTGGATATTAAACTCCGAGTATGGAATTATTAACTAAAAATTTTGGGAAATTTTGATAAAATGGACCTTGGTTTTATTCGAGGATTTTTTTGGAATGCAACAATTTCAGAATTTTTGACAAATTGTGAAAGGACATCATGAATTATTACCTGATTTCGTGGATTATGAATTTAAACTTTGAGGAAAATGATAACGTGTATGATTAAACACTACTATGAGGATTTTGAATTTCGAGGACAAAATTCTTTTAAGGTGGGTAGACTTGTCACTACCACATTCTGAAAACAGGGGTAATTTCTACTTTTTACAATATTTAATATTATGGTAGTTATAATTAAGTAATTGCGTGATAATTGTTTGTTTTGAATAATTATGTGTGATGAGTAATTAAATATAGTATTAGATGCAGTGCTCATTTATTTTTAGCTAGTAGACTAGACCTAGAAGCCCAGTAGATGACCACCTGTCCGAATTATAGAATTCTGGATTTTATTATTTTATCTAGAATTTAATATTTGGAGATTGTAATTAATTACCGTATTTTATTTAATATTTTTGCGCATTGCCTTTGCTTCGATATTTGGAGCGCTACCCTGACTTTTGTCTTCCAACAAATTTCACAATCTTGCCCTAGACATGCCCGCCTTCCATTCTGCTATTTTTGCAACTCATAATTATGTCCTCTGTACATTAATTCTGGCCGCACAAAAATCGTCGCGGACGTTATTTGAATAAATTCCTATTTTGTATCGTTGTGCGTTCCAATCGAAAATTGGAGGCAATCTTGACCTATTTTCGTGCGACCCAAATTAGGGTAATATTCTGTTCTGAGTCTTCTTCACTATTGGTATTGATGACCTGACCTGATTTTGGCTCCATGTACTCCTAATTAATTTTTGAACACAACTTGCATTTATTTTTATTTAATTTGAGGATACCATTTTATCTGATTCCGTAAATTCCATATTAATTCCAGTGCCCTGTAAATTGAGCCCATACCAATCTTACAGCGCCCCCTGACCCTACAAAACACCGGACCCCGAATCGCCCGCCAAATTTTCGTCATTTCATGCGTCTGTGCAAATACCCAAATTTAAGGGGCTAATTTGCAAATTTGTATTTTTGGGTCAACACCTCATTTGTTTAAAACAATGAGGGAGCCTAATAATTATTTAATTAGCTACTCACCTCATTCCTCCATGAATTATTTTCTACATGACCCATCTAGACCACTCATTCAAGGGGGTCAATCACAACCCTTCATTCACACCCTCTCTCTCCCTATTTAATATCTTGTACCCTCAAACCCTAATCCCAAGAAACCTAGGTTTCCCCCCACCTCACAAGCCTCCTCCCTCTCTCCTACGTATGTAATTCTTTTTCTCCATCCTTCTTCCTTTCTTCTTTCTTTTTCTTCTTCCTTCTTCTCTTTCTATTTCTTTTTAAACTTTGAATATTAGACAAAGGGGGGGAAACACTGTGCATTTTTCCCCTTCTGTTCACCGGCGGCTGCCCCTGTACTCCGGCGCCGGCGCTCCACCTCTCCGGTCCGCTGGCAGCCGCTGCTCCCATTCCTCCCTCTGCGGTGAGCCCCGGCGGCCAACCCCCTCTTCCGCGGCACTGCTCCGACTGCTGCACCCCGCTCCAGTCGACCCCGGCGGTGCAGCACAACCCAACTCGAGCTCCTCCCTCCGCTGTTCAGTCCGGCCAACTCCCCTTCACTCCCTCCGCCTTGATGCGACTGTTCCGGTCACCCCCATCGGCGCTTCTCTGCTCCTCCACCTATCCCTCAACGTCAACCCCGACCGGCTGCTGAACTCCTTCCCCGTGCACTCCGGCGACTGAACTCCCCGACCTTCCTGCTGTAACTCCCTACAGCCGGCCGACCCACCTATTACCACCACCATCTCCACCTATCACCACCATCATCATCAAACAACTCCCATCTCCACCCTCCTGAGCACCTCCGACCACGACTGTTCACCTCCGGTCCGGCGGCCAGACGAGCCATCCCCTGTAAGCTTCTCTTCTTCTTCCTCTTCCCTCTTTTTATATATATATATATATATGTATATATATACATACGTATACGTATGAGTATATATAATACATGTATATGAATGTTATTTAGTATATGAATGCAATGTGTATATGTAATTGTATATATTAATGTGTAGGTATATGTGTATAGTATTATTTTAATTAATGTTTAGTAGTATATATAATATTGGTATACGTATAAATATATATTTCGTATATACTTAATATATTTTTAATAAAATGGGTATACATGTATTTTATTTATCTACTTAGCGTATTTCAATATATAATTAAATTGGTATGTATAGTGTATATTTAGTATATGTATGTATTTAAAATATGTAAATGTAAATGTATATTATCTATTTATTAGTAACTAGTTGTATAATTATATATGTATAATAAATTGAATAAGTATGTATTTAAATTAATGCATATGTATATATATGTATATTGGTATGTATTTTGTGTATGTGTATATTATTATACATGTATATAGTATAATTATTATTTTGGTATAAAAATATATATGTGTATATATATTTTGTATGGGTATATGTTTAATAAAAAAACGTATTCTGGTATAAATGAATAAATATGTAGATATGTAAATTGGTAATTGGTATATATATATGTGTACATATATATATGTATATAATAAGATTTGGTATATATTCAAATAACCGTATTTTGGTATCAATATATATATGTAGATTTATGTTTCATATTGGCATATATATTTTGTATAAACCCTTAGCATATTTTAAATATATATACATATATTTTGTATATGTATTTAATTTGATATATATATATATTGTAAGTACATGTTAATTAAGATGTATATTTATATCTACTAGATGATACTAGATGACCATTATCGTACCTAGCGTAGCCCTAAGGTCAGTGTTTTTAGACTGTTGTGTTAGTGTAGCATCTAATATAAGTGTTATAATTGTGATATGTTTTTAGGACTGTTGGTTCACCAGGGAATACTCTGGAACAGGACATCCATAAATACCAGCTAAGGACCGAGGCAAGTACATTCTCTGATAATTTCCAATTTCTTGATAATTTCTATAAATTCAATAATCTTGAAATATTACAACTGAATCCTTGATACTGTGTTACACGGACTAGTATAGCTTGGATCTACAGTCATGAGATATTATCTTGATTATCATATTGACATTGTACACGACATGTATATTAGACATCGTACATGATAGACTTGACTTGCTCGTGTATCGTGACGTGTCATGGTTGGATCCACAGTACTAGTTGGGGGCGGGGAAGTAGTTAGTAAGAAATATGATCATAACCTCTTATTGCAGTGTAAAAATTGTAAGTGTTAATCATGCTCTTCACCCATGATTAGCCAGGCCCTATAGCTATCGTACATGTTCCCAAGCCGATCACATTTTGAAACTACTATTTTAAACACTTAGAATAGATTACTGTTTCCCTATTTAAATCATATACT
Source organism: Iris macrosiphon (assembly GCA_036927795.1). Taxonomy (NCBI): domain Eukaryota; kingdom Viridiplantae; phylum Streptophyta; class Magnoliopsida; order Asparagales; family Iridaceae; genus Iris; species Iris macrosiphon. The sequence goes on along the minus strand of JAYESA010000002.1, from coordinate 2,672,643 downwards.
ACATCATCCGTATATGATACTGTTCCTTGTTCTTTTCACTTTCATACATGCACTGACTGTATCATATTGCCTATTGCTGTCTCTTTACATTGCTTATCTCTCTTTAATTGCCATTGCATTTATTTTACTGTCTTCTCAGTAGCTAGCATGACATGTTTATTGTATTATAGACCTTATCAATTTAATGGAACTGTTATTTGAGATTTGTACTTTGCTCCTTCCTGACTGGAAACATTTTTCCAGACTATGCCTTAGAGGACCGCTGTCCGACACTTTGTGGACCATATGGTGAGTAGCTGCAGACTTGGTAGTTTAGTTATGATTTTTGGAGGTCTAGCCGGAATCATTAGCTTTCTGATTAGTTCTTTTAGTAGACTTTTTGGTACCGGATTTGTCTCCGACATTTATGATGACTTGGATATTGTTGAGTTAGATTATTACTTTTTGGACTTGTGTTGTATTTAATTTTGTTCGATATCTTATCGTGCTGTCATCCTGTGATTGAGTATGTATTCATTTTTTGTGTCATCCGTGCCTCCTTATGGAGATTGGATGCTTGTGTGAGATTGGCTAGATAGTATCAAGACCTTGACAGCGTTCTACCGCCGATGCTGCGGCGTAGGCTGGACGTACCCACGCACTCGTGCCCCTAAACCGGGTGCGGGTCGTGACAAGGGGTGAGGTTGTGTTCTTTCAGGAAGAAAAATATAGGAAGAAGAAGAAGAAGAAGAAGAAGAATAAAGGAAGAAGGAGAAGGATTTGCATGGAGAAAAAATCAAAATGGAGGAGGGAGGAGAGAGAGGGGGGTTTTCCATACCTAGGGATTAGGGTCTGCTTGGTTTATTGTGAGGGTGAGGGTGATGTTGATGGTTTTATAGGGGGGACATTGGATGGAGGGTAGAGATGTTCCCATTAAAAATAGAGGGCTAGGATTTCACATGAGTAAAAATCATTTCTTCATGAGGAATGGAGTGGGAGAGATGTTGACTACGGTCAACAAAAGGTAAGCTCTCCATTTGGTGTAGGCCAATAGGGTGAGGATACCTAAATTAATAAATTGCAACTAAGCCCCTTAAATTTGGAAAATTGTACGAACACATAAAATAATAATAAAATTTTAGGGAAAATTGTGTTTGGTGATTTGCATGGTGAGGGGGTGCATGGGTTTAATTAAATGGCCATCGGGATTAATTGGGGATTAAAATAGGATTAGGCAAAATTGGTATCCCCGATTAAAATAGAATTAAAGTGTCCCGTACTTTTAAATTAAATGGGGGCACTTGGTGTCAAAATTCAGAAATGACACAAAGGCCAAAAATGGTGGGGGCTTGGAGTCAGTCTTGGACCCTTTAGTTGGTCAAGCTCAACGGCTTAAGTTGGTATCTCAAAATTGAGGGTAACGACACAAGTGTCCGACACAGAATTAAATATGGATTTTAGGATACAGGAAATTGTGCGATTAATTTAAGGCACAACAGATTTGATTTTTTTTGTGACGAAAAGTCCAGTGCCTAAATAGGCGAGTCAAGTCAGAAGTACAATAGTTCGATGGGATTTATGGGCTGATATTGGGCTCCGAATAAAATAGCAATGGTAGGGCGCGCCAAGGGTTAATTAAAATGAAATAAATTAACAAACGACTACTCTAAACCTCAACACCTACTGCTAAATCCGATAAAATTTCCAAATCCAAACCTGACTATCTATAGAATTAATCGAGGGGGTTTACATTCTTCCCAACTTAGAAAAATTTTGTCCCCGAAATTAAAAGTAAAACACGATAATAGCTAAGAGAATTTAAAAAAAAACTAGTATTCAAATTGCGTACGTAAATTCGTACCTTGCTCCTCAAATAAGTACGGAAACCGCTGCCGAATAGAATCCTCGCGCTCCCATGTAGACTCGCCTGGCGAATGGTGCTTCCATGCCACTCTGACAAGTCGAATAGTCTGTCCTCTCAAAGTCTTCTCGCTGTGATCGAGGATCTCAACTGGCTGCTCTACGTAAGACAGACTGGGCCCGACTATAATCTCCAAATGATCAAGCACGTGACTAGGGTCTGCGACATAATCTTCTCAGCTGCGATACGTGAAATACGTCATGTACTCCCTCTAATGATGGAGGCAATGCAAGACGGTAAGCTACTTCGCCAACTCGTTCCAAGATGTCAAAAGGCCCGATGTACCTCAGACTCAGCTTGCCTCTGCTTTCGAATCTGATGGTACCCCGAGTAGGTGATATCCTCAAAATACATGGTTACCCTCCTTGAACTCCAACGGCCTACAGTGCGCATCTGCCGAATGTTTCTGTCTGTCCTGTGCTGCACGCAGGTGGCTCTGAATCTGCTGGACCTTCTCCACTGTCTGTGTCACCAACTCTGGACCAAGTATCTGATGCTCTCCCACGTCACTACAATAAACTGGCGGCCTATATTTCCTGCCGTACAGTGCCTCATAAGGTGCCATCTGTATGCTAGCCTGGTAACTGTTATTGTAGGAGAATTCTGCCAAGTGTAGGTGGTCCTTTCAAGATCCTCCAAAATCAATCATGCACGCTCTCAACATATCCTCTAATATCTGTATCGTGCGCTCTGACTGACCATCAGTCTGTGGATGATATGCAGTGCTGAACTTGATACGAGTTTCTAGGCTCTCCTGCATACTCCGCCAAAAATGCGACGTGAATCTGGAATCATGATCCGATACGATGCTGACAGGCACTCCATGTAGTCGTACTATCTGTCTCATATTCAAGTCAGCTAATATCTCTGTGGATTGCCCAACTCTGAAGGGCAAGAAATGTGCAGACTTGGTGAGTCTGTCTACAACCATCCAAACTGCATCCTTTCCGCTAGGGCTCCGTGGAAATCCTGTGACGAAGTCCATGGTAATGTGTTCCCACTTCCACTCGGGAATGGAAAGCGGCTGCAATAATCCTGCAGTCCTCTGATGTTCAGCCTTGACTTGCTGACAAACTAAACACTTCGCCACAAATCTTGTAATTTTTCTCTTTATCCCATGCCACCAGAAATGCTGCCTCAAGTCTCGGTACATCTTTGTACCCCCGGGATGAATAGAATAAATCGAGCTATGTGCCTCGGTCATCAAATCTTGGCGTAGCTCGCCACTCAGAACATATAGGCAATCTCCACACCGCAACGTTCCGTCTTCATGAATTCTGAGTCCCGTCTGCATGCCTGCCTCTGTCCTCTCTCGTAGACGTCAAAATCTCGTATCTGTAGGCAGGGCTGCCCTGATCCTCTCAATCAGTGTATACTGAACCTCGAGACTGGCCATCTGTACATCCATGCCTGGCAATACAATCTCAATCCCAAGCTCCGGGAGATCCTCTAACAATTGCCGCTGAGTCGTCAAAAAGTATGCCATGGGCTTCCTGCTTAAGGCATCTGCTACAACATTCACTTTGCTAGGGTGGTACTGCAACTCAATATCATAATCTCTCATCAACTCTAGCCAGCATCTCTGCCTTATGTTGAGCTCCTTCTGTATGTAGACGTACTTTAGGCTTTTATGATCTGTGTAAATCTTAACACGCTCACCATAAAGGTAATATCTCCATAGCTTTAGTAAAAATATCACTGCAGTTAGCTCCAAGTCGTCCGTCGGATAGTTTTTCTCATGAACTCTTAGTTGTCTAGATGCGTAGGCTATCACCTTACCGTGTTGCATCAGTACACATCCCAATCCGCTCCCTGACGCATCACTATACACTACAAATCCTCCTGATCCTGAAGGTAGTGTCAAGATTGGTGCTGATATCAGACGCTTCTTCAGCTCATCGTAAGCTGCATGACACTCGTCGGCCCAGATAAACTCTTCGCCCTTATGCGTCAGCCGCGTCATAGGCGCAGCTATCCTCGAGAAGTTTTCCTCGAACCTCCGATAATATCCGACAAGTCCGAGGAAACTCCTAGCCTCTGTAACTGATGTAGGGGTAGGCCATGTCTCAACTGCAGCTATCTTCTCCAGGTCAACTGCTAGTCCATCTCTGGTGATTATGTGTCCCAGAAATGGTACTCTTCCAAGCAAAATTCATATTTGTTGAGCTTGGCGTACAGCCTCTCATGTCTTACCGTCTCCATCACGATCCTGAGATGCCTCTAATGCTTCTCATGGCTCTTGGAATATACCAAGATGTCGTCGATAAATACCACCACGAACTTGTCTAAGTACTGGTGGAAGACGTTGTTCATCAAACACATAAATACAGCTGGCCCATTGGTTAAACCAAACGGCATGACTAAAAACTCATAGTGGCCATACTTCGTCCGAAAGGCCATCTTCTGGATGTCCTCTCTCCGTACCTTGATCTAATGATAACTGGATCTGAGATCAATCTTCGAGAATACACATGCACCGCTAAGCTTATCAAATAAATCATCGATGCATGGTAGTGGATACTTGTTCTTTATCGTTACAGCGTTTAGTGCTCTGTAATCGATACACAAGCGTACTGTCCCATCCTTCTTCGGTACAAAAAGAATGGGTGCTCCCCATGGAGATACACTAGCCCATATGAAACCTTTATCTAAGAGATCATCTACTTGGACTTTCAGCTCAACAAACTCCTTCAGTTCTAGTCTGTAAACGGGGGAAGTAACTGGCTCGGCTCCTGGAGTCAACTCTATAGTGAACTCAATCTCTCTGTCAGGTGGCAGTCCTGGGAGATCCTCTGGAAACACATCCTCAAACTCTGCTATACAGTGAGGGTACATTGGTTCACCTTCTGCAATGTGTGTTGCTAGGGTAGGTTGGATACCATGCTCTCGGGCTTCCCGAAGAAACTCAAACTCTGGGTGATCTGGGGGTCTAAAGATGACACAACCACGATGGCAATCAAGCATTGCGTGGTATTGGCTCAACCAATCCATGTCTAGGATAATGTCATAGTCTAGACTTTAACCTTAAGATAACTTCTCCTATTCTATTTTCAACATCAATCCTCAAAAGAAAATATTTCCTTGCCTAATGTATAATTTTTCTTCTCCTCAAGGTTTTCCCTAAAATTTTATTCCTCGAATTTCTTCTTTTCGTTATTCATCTCTCCAAGTCACAAGTACAATAATGGTATCACTCAAGCACATACTAGAATTCCTGGAATTCGATCATTATCTTCCAAGTGAGATCCTAAAATTTTATCTCCTCTAGCTCATAATCATCGTTCCTGGCGTTGCTATCATATACCACCACTAGTTTCCATCATCAGGCTATGCACTTTCGTAAATTTTTCTAGGTCATGATCAACAATCCTTCCAGCTCTCAGTACTTCCAAGATCACTGCTACCTCAAGCATGGGTAGGGTACTACTGGGTCCAACTCTCTTGCCAACCTTCTACACTAGTTCTAGAATCCAAAGAACCCATCAATCTATCCTGATAAGGTAACAATCTTCTCAGAGAAAGGTATACGAATTCTGTCTTCTGTCGTCAGGTCTTCGATCTTCTTCTGGAGGGAAATCATCAGTCATAAGCATTCGTCAATAGGTGACGAGAACAAGGATAGCGATATTGATGAAGATTGAACGAATGCAAATTGGAAGTCCAAGGGCAAAAATCACATACAAAAAGATTTTAGAATCGATTATGGATTGAGATCCTATTCAACAATCATAATATATATTCCTAATTTGCAGGCTCGCTTGGCACAGTCAGGTGACCAAGACAATTTAAATCGGACCTGCATGGGCCACCACAAAAATATGTCACGCCCCAGTCCCAAAATATGTAGGACCAGGAATACGTGACACGTCAGCTACGCATTCGACCAGGCTCTGGTCTGACTCGAATACGTATAAGCTGTAAATATAAAAGGCACTATCTAGATATCCCATAAATGTAAACCTTTATGTCTCAATCCACAATGTACAGCAGTATACAAGAATGAGCTATATGTGCTAGAGTCGGCCGCCCAATAATACACTAACTCGAATAGACTCGAGAAGAAGTATGAGTCTATAAAAACTAGGTTACAATAGCAGATGAATAATCAATGCAAAATAACTATAATGCCGGTAGATAAGATGTGAGTACCTGGTACCGTGCTCGCAAGACATGCAACTCCAAATGCTCCATAATCATCTATGCTGCAAAACTGGCAGGGAACCAGGTCCTCAGAGGGACGTAACAAGGTACATAAATACAACATACCAGGTAAATAGATAGTACAAGTGCAATGACAGGGTAGTCTATCATAACCAAACAAGTGAGACACAGTTTAAAGACAATGTTCGACGCGTGGGCTGTCCAAAATAAAACCGTAGCTCCGGACACGGAAACACACGGGATGTATCGCAGCTCCGGGCAAAGAGTCACACGGGTGATACCACTACACTAGATACATGATCACTACATAGATACTACATATATATATAAGCCGTGAAGAGGAGCCCAAACGTCTAGTAAATGTCTTCCCCTTCCCAAGCGGTCAACGATTGTGCGCTGAACCTGAACCTCTATCTAACAGTCTCGACACACAAAAGTAACTCAACAGACGTGACCCTAAGGTCGTCCCAGTCTCTGGTCATGATGTCAGTATCAGGATACAGGAATCTGGTACGATCACAGTGTATGAGTGTGTCCTGGGATGTCGATGTACTCAGGTACGTGCATCGAGGTACTATGAAGCATCTAACAATTATTCTAGGATGTTACGACGAACGTCAGCACCCGGTTATGATCCGGACGCGAAGTAGCGAACGTCACATAAATACGTGCACAATGTACATAAAGAACAACAAATATCTGTAATCTGAAATACAGGGTGGCAAGGTACACTTTCCTGCGTCCGGCTGGTGATGACAGGGATCCGGTACCACGTCCAAGTACTCAGGTCCTGCAGTACCTAGAGACAAGATATAACTTAATCAATAAACTATCACACGGCTAAAATAAGATGTGACCCACATCCAATCATAAGCTACAAACTCAGTTATAAGACACATAGACACAACGCTAGAGGGTTGACCAAAGTTAACCCAGGTAGGTTATATCTAACACAATCAGTCACAGTATACTATCATCAGACAAGTCCTCGATCTCACTATTCATCACTATATTCGGTAGTTCAAATCATGATCAAATCCTCGGTTTCTATTCACAGACATTAACATGCATGTTGACATACCTCATCCTCGAATAAATTGTCAATTATTTATTAAACCCTCGAATATACAATCTTTCCCTTTTCACGATAAAAACTACTACATCATTTTGTTCATCATTTAATTAGCAATCCTCAATGAATGGCTAAGGGTTCGATCTTATACATTATTACACAATCCATCACCTGTCCCCAATGTTAATCTTCTCAACCCCTTAACATCATTACATATTTAACCCATAAATAAACAACCTAGCAATTTACCATCACTTGTGTATTATAAATGCATTAAACTTAAATTCTCTCCTGCATATATAATCCCAAAATTCCCAATGCATATAAGTAACCTATACCATCCTAAACCTCCCATGCAAATCTTTTAATTCCAATTCGGTTACTTATGTAAGCACAAACCTTAAACCTACATTAAACCTAATCAACATACCTACATATATACTCAAAGAAAAATACTACCCCACACTACATAACCCTAAAACACATTATACTTCATTCTCAAGTCATTATAATCAATATTCACTTTAATCGCATTAACCTTAAACCCAAAGTTCAAGTACTATACTACACTAACATATACATCAATATAGAGAGGGGGAGGGAGTCGCATACCTCGACGGTGAGGTGGTTGCTGGAGGCGGTGATCAGCAGGGTGGTGGTACGACCATGGCCATTCGAATGCCGGAGGGGGAGGAGGTAGGCTCGTCAGGGTGGCAGGCTTGGTTGGCCGGAGCGGGATGAGGAAGCTCGGCCGGATGTGGATGGAGCTCCGAGGTTGGTCGCCGGAGCTCGAGATCTGCGAGGAATACAACAGACCGGAATATGGTCGAGAGGAGTGGCTCGTGGATGGAACGAGGCAGCTCCGGGGTATCGATGGGGTGCGGAGAAGCGGAGGATGACTGCTGGCCGAAGAATGGCCAGAGCAAGGTGGCCGTGGGGTAGTGCCAAGAGGTGGTAGTGGTGAAGTTATAATAGTGGTGGTGATGATGGTGGTAGTGGTGGTGATGGTTGTGGTAGTGGTGGTGATGGTGGTGGAAAACAGGGAGGAGACGGGGAAGTCGGGAGGGGTGAAGTTGGCCAGACGAGGGTTTACCCACCGGATGGGGAAGGTGTACTGTGGGTCGGCGAGGAGAACTGTACTGCCGGCGGGGGAGTGCACAGCCGGCAGGGAAATGTACAGCTGGGAGGGGGATCGCGGCACTGCCGGTCGGGGAGCACTGCACAACCGGCGGGGAAAGTGCAGGCCGGAGCGTCGGCATCGGGCGCACAGGCCGGGCGGTCAGCAGCGGTAGGATGGGGGCTGCACTGCCGAGCAGCGCTGTGCAAGGTGCACCGCCAGAGTCGGGCCCGAGGAACTACTGGAGTCGCCGGCAATAGGCAGTACGGGGATGGTCCGGGCCGAAGGAAGTCAGTCGGGAGGGGTGAGGTTGTGTTCTTTCAGGAAGAAAAATATAGGAAGAAGAAGAAGAAGAAGAAGAAGAATAAAGGAAGAAGGAGAAGGATTTGCAGGGAGAAAAAATAAAAATAAAGGAGGGAGGAGAGAGAGGGGGGGTTTTCCACACCTAGGGATTAGGGCCTGCTTGGTTTATTGTGAGGGTGAGGGTGATGTTGATGGTTTTATGGGGGGGTGCATTGGATGGAGGGTGGAAATGTTCCCATTTAAAATAGAGGGCTAGGATTTCACATGAGTAAAAATCATTTTTTCATGAGGAATGGAGTGGGAGAGATGTTGACTACGGTCAACAAAAGAAAAGGTCTCCATTTGGTCTAGGCCAATAGGGTGAGGACACCTAAATTAAGAAATTACAACTAAGCCCCTTAAATTCGGGAAATTTCACGAACACATAAAATGATGCAAAAATTGTAGGAAATATTGTGTTTGGTGATTTGCATGGTGAGGGGGTGTTGGGTGTTAGGTATGGGTTTAATTAAATGGCCATCGGGATTAATTGGGGATTAAAATAGGATTAGCCAAAATTGGTATCCCCGATTAAAATAGAATTAAAGTGTCCCGTACTTTTAAATTAAATGGGGGCACTTGGGGTCAAAATTCGGAAATGACACAAAGGCCAAAAATAGTGGGGGCTTGGAGTCAGTCTTGGACCCTTTAGTTGGTCCGGCTCAACGGGTTAAGTTGGTATCTCAAAATTGAGGGTAACGACACAAGTGTCCGACACGAAATTAAATATGGATTTTAGGATACGGGAAGTTGTGCGATTAATTTAAGGCACAATAGATTTGATTTTTTTGTGTGACAAAAAGTCCAGTGCCTAAATAGGCGAGTCAAGTCAGAAGTACAATAGTCCGATGGAATTTATAGGCTGATATTGGGCTCAGAATAAAATAGCAATGGTAGGGCACGCCAAGGGTTAATTAAAATGAAATAAATTAACAGACCACTACTCTAAACCTCAACACCTGCTGCTAAATTCGATAAAATTTCCAAATCCAAACCTGAGTATCTATAGAATTAATCGAGGGGGTTTACACTATGGGAGGTCACCCATCCTAAGGGAGGTTACCCATCGTACGGGAGTTTACCCATCCTAAGTTAGGTCACTAATTCTATGGGAGGTTACCCATCCTGGTCACCCATCCTAAGGGAGGTTACCCATCCTAGGGAGGTTACCCAACCTATGAGAGGTCACCCATCATACGGGTGGTTACCCATCCAAATTATGGTTACCCATCCTACGGAAGGTCATCCATCCTTGGGAGGTCACCCATCCTAAGGGAGGTCACCCATCCTAGGGAGCTTTTCCATCCAAATGGAGGTCACCAATCCTACGAGAGATTACCCATCCTAAGGGAGGATCCGTATCCTACGGGAGGTCATCCATCCTAGGGAGGTTACCCATCCTATAGGTCACCCATCGTATGGTGGTCTCCCATCATACAGGAGGTTACCCATCATATGGAGGTCACCGATCCTAGGGAAGTTACCCATCTTAGGGAGATTACCCATCCTTGGGAGGTCACCCATCCAAGGGAGGTTACCCATTCTAGGGTGGTCACCCATCTAGAGGTTACCCATCCTACGGGAGGTCACCCATCCGGAGGTTTTCCATCTAAATGGAGGTCACCCATCCTATGTTAGCCATCATAAGGGAGGTCACCCATCCTACGGGAGGTCACCCATCCTAAGAGAGGTTACCCATCCTACAAAAGATCACCCATCGTAAGTTAGGTAACCCATCCTAAGGGAGGTAATCCATCCTAATAAGGTTACCCAACCTACGGGTGGTTACCCATCCTACGGGGGCTCACCCATCCTACGGATGGATGACCTCTCGTAGGATGGGTGACCTATATGATGGGTGACCTTTCGTAGGATGGTTGATATCCCGTTAGATGGATAACCTCCCTAAGATGGGTAACCTCCCTAAGGATAACCACCCGTAGGTTGGGTAATCTCTCATGGAATGGGTAACCTCTCGTAGGATAGATGACCACTCAAAGGTTGGGTAACCTACTTTAGGATGGGTAACCTCTCGTAGGATGGGTGACCTCCCTAAGGATAGTTAACCTCTCTTAGGATGGGTGACCTCCCGTAGGAGGGGTAACATCCCGTAGGATGAGTGACCTCCCGTAGGATGGGTGACCTCTCATAGGATGGGTAAACTCCCTAGGATGGGTGACCACCCGTAGGATGGGTGACCTTCCTAAGATGGGTGACCTCCCGTAGGATGGGTGACCTCTCGTAGGATGAGTAACCTCCCTTAGGATGTGTGACCTCTCGTAGAATGGGTGATATCCTCTAGAATGGGTAACCTTTCGTAGGATGAGTGACCTATTTTCCTTAGGATGGGTAATCTTTCGTAAGATAAGTAACCTATTTCCCTTAGTATGGGAGACCTCTAGTAGGATGGGTAACTTTCCTTGGATGGGTTACCTCCATAGGATGGGTAATCTCCCTTAGGATGGGTGACCTCTCGTAGGATGGGTGATATCCCGTAGGATGGGTAATCTCTCGTAGGATGGGTAACCTCCCTTAGGATAGGTGACCTCCCGTAGGACGGGTGACCTCCCTATGATGGGTTACCTCCCATAGAATGGGTGACCTCTCGTAGGATGGGTAACCTCCCTTAGGATGGGTGACATCTCTTAGGATGGGTGATATCTCGTAGGATGGGTAACCTCCCGAAGGATGACTGACCTATTTCCCTTAGGATGGGTAACCTCTCTAAGGATGGGTAACCACTCGTAGGATGGGTATCCTTCCGTAGGATGGGTAACCTCTCGTAGGATGGGTGACCTCTATTTGGATGGGTAACCTACCTAGGATGGGTGACCTCCCGTAGGATGGGTGATATCTCGTTGGATGTGTAACCTCCATACGATGGGTGACCTCCTTTAGGATGGGTGACCTTCATAGGATGGATGACCTTCCGTAGGACAGGTGACCTCTCGTTGGATGGGTAACCTCCATACGATAGGTGACCTTCATAGGAAGGGTAATCTCCCTTAGGATGGTTGACCTCGCATATGATAAGAGACCTTCATAGGATGGGTAATCTCCCTTAGGATGGGTGACCTCCCTAGGATTGGTGACCTCCCGTAGGATGGGTGTCCTCCCTAGGATGGGTAACCTCCCATAGGATGGGTGACCTGTCGTAGGATGGGTGATATCCCGTATGATGGGTAACCCACCATTATACGGGTATTTACCAAACCAAATGGATGTACCCATCCTACGGGAGGTCACCCATCCCAGGGAGGTTACCCATCTAAATAGAGGTTAGCCATCCAAATGGAGGTCACCCATCCTATGAGAGGTTACCCATACTAAGGAAGGTTACCCATCCTACGGTAGGTTATCCATCCTACGAGTGGTTATCCATCCTAAGAGAGGTTACCCATCCTAAGAGAAATAGGTCACTCATCCTACGGGAGGTTACCCATCCTCCGGGATATCACCCATCCTACGAGAGCTCACCTATCCTAAGGAAGGTTACCCATCCTACGAGAGGTCACCCATCCTATGGGAGGTCACCCATCCTAGAGAGGTTACCCATCCTACAGAAGATCAGCCATCCCAAGGGAGGTTACCCATCCTATGTTAGGTCACCTAACCCATCCTATGAGAGGTTACCCATCCAAATGGAGGCCACCCATCCTACGGGAGTTTACCCATCCTAGAGACGTTACCCACCCTCTGAAGGTCACCCATCTAACGGAGTTTACCCATCATATAGAGGTTACCTATCCTACGTGATATCACCCATCCTACGAGAGGTCACCCATCCTATAGGTTACCCATCCTATGGGAGGTTACCCATCATATGAAGGTCACCGCTCCTATGAAGGTCACCCATCCTAAGGGAGGTCACCCATCCTACAGGATATCACCCATCCTAAGGAAGGTCACCCATCCTATGGGAGGTCACCCATCATATTCATCCTAAGGGAGGTCACCCATCATATGAAGGTCACCCCTCCTATGAAGGTCACCCATCCTAAGAGAGGTCACCCATCCTATAGGATATCACCCATCCTAAGGGAGGTTACCCATCCTATGAAGGTCACCCATCTTATAGAGGTTACCCATCCTAAGGGAGGTCATGCATCAAAATTAAGGTTATCCATACTAGGGAGGTCACCCATCCAATAGGTGGTCCTACAGGATATCACTTATTCTATGAGAGGTCACCCATCCTATGGGAGGTCACCCATCCTTAGGGAGGTCACCCATCCTAAAGGAGGTTATCCAACCTACGTGAGGTCACCCATCCTACGAGAGGTTACCCGTCCTAAAGGAGGTCACCCATCCAACGGGAGGTCACCCATCTTACGATAGGTCACCCATCCTAAGGGAGGTTACCCATCCTACGAGAGGTCACCCATCCTAAGGGAGGTTATCCATCCTAAGGGTGAAGTCACCCATCCTAAGGGAGGTTACCCATCCTACGAGAGGTCACCCATCCTAAGGTAGGTAACCCATCCTAGGGAGGTTACCCATCCTAAGGGAGGTTTCCCATCCTAGGGAGGTAACCCATACTTAGAGAGGTCACCCATCCGGAGGTTACCCATCCTAAGGGAGTTCACCCATCCTATGAAGGTCACCCATCCTACCAGAGGTCACCCATCCAAATGGAGGTCATCCTTCCTACGAGAGGTCACCCATCCTACGGGGGGTTACCCATCCAAATGGAGGAGGTTACCCATCCTAAGTGAGGTTATCCATCATATGAAGGTCACCCCTTCTATGAAAGTCACCCATCCTAAGGGAGGTCACCCATCCTACGTATATCATCCATCCTAAGGGAGGTTACCCATCCTATAAAAGTCAACCATCGTATGGAGATTACCCATCCTATGAAGGTCACCCATCCTAAGGGAGGTTATCCATCCTATGAAGGTTACCCATCATATGGAGGTTTCTTATCCTAAGGGAGGTCATCCATCCTACGAGAGGTCACCCATCATACGAGATATCACCCATCCTACGATAGGTTATCCATCCAAATGGAGGTTACCCATCCTAAGGGAGGTCACTCATCCTACAGGAGGTTACCCATCCTAGGAAGGTTTAACCATCCTAGGGAGGTTACCGATTCTATGGGATATCATCTTTTTTATAGGAGGTCACCCATCCTAAGGGAGGTTATCCATCATATGAAGGTCACCCATCCTATGAAAGTCACCCATCCAAATGGAGGTCTCCCATCCTACGAGAGGTTACACATCCTAAGATAGGTCACTTATTCTACGGGCGATTATCCATCCTACTAGAGGTCACCCATCCTACGGGAAGTCACCCATCCTAGGGAGGACACCCATCCTAAGGAAGGTCACCCATCCGGAGGTCACCCATACTCAGGAAGGTTACCCATCCTATGGGAGGTTATCCATCCTAGGGAGGACATCCATCCTACGTGAGGTCACCCATCCTACTGGAGGTCACCCATCCTAGGGAGGACACCCATCCAAAGGTAGGTTACCTATCCTATTAAGGTCACCCATCCTTAGGGAGGTTACCCATCCTACGGGAGGTCACCCATCCTACGAGATATCACCCATCCTAAGAGAGGACACCCATCCTACGTGTAACCTCCGTATCCTGAAATTCATGTTTAAATGTTGTTATTAGGTCAATTTGGGGCTATTAGGATTTTCCCATAATTTTTAGTTAATTAAAAACTAGTAATCCTAATTTTCTAGGACTTTCAAGAATTTATTTTAGGGACAAATATATTTAAAAATATCCCAAACTTTTATTTTAGGTTCTAAATAATCAAATATATTTTCTAGAATTTTTTGGGAATTTTCTGATTATTTTTAGCATTTATTTTGAGTTAATTATAAAAAACTGAATTAAAAACTATTTTCTGAGAAAGAAAACCCAAAAAGTAATTATTTCTGCCCAGTCAGCAAACAGGTGGGCCCACTTGTCAGCCTCCCGCAGCAAACAGTACCGGGCCCGCCTGTCAGTGATTGCGGGGCGGGCAGCGTTGGATGGCTGCCACGTGTCAAGATCTGAGCCGCGACTGCTTTCTCTCTCCTCTATATATATATATTAGTTTAAGTTTATTTCTAGGGTTTTTCTTCAGCCGATTTTTGGAGAATTGCCATCTAGGGTTCCTTCATCTTCCAGAAGCCATTGCGTATAGCTCCGGACTCCAAACGAGGCCTAGTTTTTTTGTGTTAGAAAGATATTGAGGTTAGATTTCTGATTATATAATTTGTTTTATGAAATTATGATTATTAAATTCTAGAAAATTCGTAGAACACAGCATGTCCGAAAATAGACGTGTTTCGATGTTTTCATGATTCCGGGAGAACCAGAAATCAGAATCATGAACCGTTTAAAGTTTCGGAAACCTAATGTCAAGATAATTGACATATATTTTTCCCAGAATTTAATTCGATGTACTTTCATACTGTTAATTCTGTAGAACTTCTAGGATAGAATTTAACCATCGGTGCACGATACGAAACTTGTATGTGCCATAATTCCCAAACGAATTTGAATTTGGACGAGCCGTACATTCCAGCATATTTTTGACGCTGAAATCTACCGAAATTCATGCATGAAAGTCGAGTTTGTGTCGGTTGACTTTTCGGTCAACAGATCGCCCCGATTTGCGTGCCATGAGTCTCGAGCTGATAAAATTCAGTTCCTTTGGACAAAATTTAGGAATTAACCTAAAAATCAGAATAATAAGATTAAAGTAGGATTTTAGAGTAATTATTCTAGAATTAAATAAATTAAAATAAATTATCTTTTGACATGGTAAATTGTAATACATAGGCTATTTGGACTGTGACTTGGACTTTGATTCATACCAGCAGCAGGACCCCAGGCGAGTACATTCTCTGACAGTTTCCATTATGTTGATTATCTCTATAATTCTTGTTGTATAGCGTACATGACTCTGACACTGTTCTTTACACGAGTTGGCATCATCGAGACCTGTCACGAGGAGTCGTGATTGGGATCTATCGTGCTAGCTGGGAAAAATGGGGAAATGTTAGTAGCTTATGTGATCATACCCAACCTTACATGCATCATAGCTCACCCATACCTCACGTCGGTGTAGCCTGACCATTACATGCCTCATAGCCTGTTACATGTGATTAGCCTGACTATTGCTCGCATCATAGCTATCCGGATGGTTAGCCTGACCCTACATGAATCATAGCTAATCATATGTAACAAGCCTGATCAGTCCCAAGCCGATCACATGATATACTAATGTTTCACACACTTGGTTAGAGGATCATTGACATGCATCTCTAGTATATTGATCTAGCATCTCCACATGTTCTAGTTATTGTTCTTGTACACACTTATATACCAGTTCATTGTTCTTGCGTGTACTTGTAGTTCTATTCATTGCTAGATGTACATTAATGATAACATGCTCCAGTATTTCAGTTATTCCAGTATTTCTATTTCCAGTATATCCATGCTCGTCAGTATTTCTTATTGCCAGTATTCCTATCTGTCTTGTATTTCTTTACACTGTGTTATAGTTTTTGTCAATATAAGTGGAACTGCTGTTAGAGGTGTATTTCGTTCCAATCCTGACTGGATATTTTTTCCAGACTGTGACATAGAGGACTTTTCCCACATACTTGGAGACTTGGATGTTATATTGATTGCAGGTTAGACTATTTATTGTGTTTAGACTTGTCTTGTATTGCTTGCTTCGATATCTTATCATACTTTAGCTTATGTGATTGAGTATATTTTTATATTATTTTGTGATATCTGCGTCTCCTTATGGAGTTGGATATTTATGTGAGATTGATTAGATAGTTACATGACCTAGAAAGCGTTCTACCGCCGATGCTGCGGCGTAGGCTGGACGTACCCACGCTCTCGTGCCCATATACTGGGTGCGGGTTGTGACACATTTTTAGTGGTGGCCCATGCAGGTCAGACTTCTCAAGTTGTGCGATGTCATAGTAGTGCGACGTCTTAGTTGTACTACTATGTGCCTGCTATAGAATATAGGACATAGGATTCTAGGATGAGAGAGGATACTCAATCACAAATTCTTGAGAGATTCCTGGGACGACCCCTTGAGAATCTTATTATAATTTATAATTTAAATCTTTCCTTGTTTCCATCCACTCTCGCTTGTTGTTATTGAACTTGATTCTTGTTGATCAGTTATTAAATTAAAATCTTGGTATCATTGTTGAGTTTGATTCTTGTTGACCAGTTGTTAAATTTAATTCTTGGTATCGTTGTTGAGTTGATTTCATATCGAGATAAATTTTACGGGCTAAAATTTACGGTATCATCTGATGACATATGTTGATGAGGACAGTGAGAAAGGTAAAACGTCTACTTTGGTTATGGACCCTAGAGTTTATCGCAGCCATATTAGCTGTGGTGACGAGAATGTAGGAACCTGACTTGGATGTACATACTATAGTTATGAAACTTAGAGTCTCTCGCAGCCATACCGGTTGGCGTGGCAAAGATTCTAGATGATATGATTATAGAGTTGCATACCTTAGTTACGAAACCTATCGTTTATCGCATCTATGCTTACTGGCGTGGCGAGGATTCTAAGTGTCATGATTTCAGACAGACGTGTATGATTATCAGGTTGTATCTTAAATTGGTTCTTAAAGTATCATCTCAAGACTTATTTATTTCTGTTATTCCAGGACTTTGTTCCATCGCTTCTTTTCTTTACTAGCAGTAAAGATACCTTCAGTCCTTAACCCAGTTCTTTTGAGGCTTATTTCTTTAAGGATCCTTGTTAGTGTGATAATTAGTGACTTGCAATTTTGGTTGTGTCTTGTATTAGTTTGACTGAGTGTGACTTGTGAGTTTGTAAGTGTTTCTTAGTTGGACATGTGAGCAGTAGGCATTAATCTAGAGATACCCATAGCATAGTACCTTGTAGCAATAGTTCTATGATAGGTGTTATTATAGTTAATATTGGTACTATAGGTAGAAGAAGGAGTAAGAGTATCAATGATGGTTCCAAGAGTTAGTATCAGAGTCGGCATACCCGTCCTGGATAGTCATAAATTTATGTAATGGGATGATCTATGTAAACAATTAAGTATCAAGGAATTGTGTTAAAGATTAATGGAGCATGATGTTCAATTTGATGATTGATTACTTGGGTGTGTCAAGAGTAAATAAATGTATATGCATAAAGGGTATTAATGAGATGTCATGAGTAAAGAAATATCAGGATTGGTAATGAAAGTTGTGAAGTATATCACAGATTATATAACAGTCTGTAAAAGATTTAAGAGAAGATACATATACATAAATCAAGATATGGAACCATATGCATGCCCTTGAGATTGAAGTAAAGCATGGATATTATAGAAAGTGCAAGTAATCGTCAGTTGTAATAAGTTTGATGAGATAATCTAATGATGAAGCTAGTGTTACCATACCAATAGTGCTAGTGATTCTATATCAATGATTTGTTGAGCAAGGTGCTAATGACAGTAAGTACTTCGTGTGATGATAATTAGATTGGTGTACCAGTTAATATAGATCGAAAATCATTGGAGAAAATATGTGTGATGATAACTTTGATTATTGGAAGTAATAGTGCAAGTAATCCAGGCAGTGCAATATTCAGTACACAGTTGAGAGTTATAGATAATTGATGTATTTGTGTGCACCTTGAGTATTAGAGACTGTGAGCATATATGTGTACTTAGATGCTTGTGGATTAAATTTATAATTTGAAGAGTGGAAATGAATTTCAATTTTTAAGAATTTAGAGGAGTTAAGATTTTATGTTATTAAAATTTTGAGGATTCGAATTCAATTCAATAAACATAGTCAAGCTATAAAGATTTTGGAAGCGATTAAAATTTATTTTTTCGATATTGAGTATTTGACTTTTGAGGAAAGTATATGCATTTTATTTTAAATTATTCGAGAAGTAAATTTTGATGATTTTATTTTGAGGATAAAATTTTATGGTGGGTAAGAAATGTATAACAGTATATGAGTGGTTGATGTGCATGTGTAAGGATCTATTGGCTTGAGAATGCTTGAGATGGCACTGCAAACAAACTTGGATGTCCATCTAGAGTTGCATTAGAAGGAGCAATACTTAGTATGGTGTGTTGCACTTGGTTTGCAGTTGAGTGATAAGAACAACTTGTATAAACAATTGTAGTAGGTAAGAAGCTAGCAGTGAGTATGCTTGTAGTAGAAACAGTGGTATCTAAAGGGATAGAGGTATCAAACTTTGGATGCATCATTAAACCTATGGTTATGTTAAAGGTCCTTGGAGTCAAATTTTGGTAATAATAGACAAGTGTGTGTAATGTGGATGTATCCATGGATATCTTGTGGACTAGTGATTAGTTGATATGGGTAACAATGTGTAGGGACAGGAATTTGTGAATAAATGTGCCAGAGTTAAGTGTATGATAGAGGTTGTAGATATCCAAGAAATGGGTTAGAAGACTATGTTCTGTTTCTTCCTTCTGTCCCTTTTCCGTTTGTTGGTTGATTGATTCCTTAGTACCGTAGCTTATATCAATAATTTTCTTGTTAGAATATAGTTAGTAGTACACCTAAGCAGAGACTGCAATACCATGACAAAGGAGACCATAACCATGTATGTTTTCTCTAGATTGCATGTTGTGTGACCGTAGTAAAGATTTATGAAGAGGATATGACTTGACAAAGAGAGACAAGGTACTTTAAATATCGAGGATAAACATTAATTTAAATAAAGAGTGAGAATTAATATGGTGGAATTGACGATTTCGTTAAATCATTAATTTTTATGAAGATTAAGATATGATTGAATTTGTCATTAAAATTCGAGGAAATTAAGGAGATTATCATTATATCTATTGACTGCAAGATATAAATTTATATTTGAGTGTATATGATACTTGAAGATTTCATAACTATGGTATTATTTGATTTTGTGTGGAAAAAGAAATCGAGGATTAAGATTACTAATGGATTAGTGTTTGAATTTAAATTTTTGGGATAAGGATTTAGATTTTATAAATACGCATCGAATGGACTTAAAATAGAGGAGTAAAATTATTAATGGATTAGTGTTTGAGATTCAAACTTTTCGGATAAGATTTTTTAAAATTTTATAAATATGCATTGACTGGATTTCAATTAAAGGATTGGATAGAAAATTTTGTATTTAGTGATTACTCAAAATTTGAGAAGTAAGATGATTAATGGGTTAGTATTTGAATACAAACTTTTTGGACGAGATTTTTAAATTTTATAAATATACATTAAGTGGATTTAAAATTAGAGGATTGAATATTCAATTTTGTATTTAGTGATTAGCATAAATTTTTGAGGAGATTTTGATAAGAATGAAATTTGATTTTTTTAATTTTAAAGGTTTGCGGGAATATGATACTTCTAGAATTTTGAAAAGTTGTGAAAAAACAATATGGATTAGTTTATGATTGTATGATTTGATGAATTTAATTTTGATGGTAAAAAAAAATAAAATAAAAAAAATTTTGAGGATTTTAAATTTCGAGGACGAAATTTTTTAAGGTGGGTAGACTTGTAACCTCCGTATCCTGAAATTCATGTTTAAATATTATTATTAGGTCAATTTGGGGCTATTGGGATTTTTCTATAATTTTTAGTTAATTAAAAACTAGTAATCCTAATTTTCTAGGACTTTCAAGAATTTATTTTAGGGACAAATATATTTAAAAATATCCCAAACTTTTATTTTAGGTTCTAAATAATCAAATATATTTTCTAGAATTTTTGGGAATTTTCTGATTATTTTTGGCATTTATTTTGAGTTAATTATAAAAAACTGAATTAAAAACTATTTTCTGAGAAAGAAAACCCAAAAAATAATTATTTCTGCCCAGTCAGCAAACAGGGGGGCCCACTTGTCAGCCTCCCGCAGCAAACAGTACCGGGCCCGCCTGTTAGTGACTGCGGGGCGGGCAGCGTTGGATGGCTGCCACGTGTCAAGATCTGAGCCGCGACTGCTTTCTCTCTCCTCTCTATATATATATTAGTTTAAGTTTATTTCTAGGGTTTTTCTTCAGCCGATTTTTGGAGAATTGCCATCTAGGGTTCCTTCATCTTCCAGAAGCCATTGCGCATAGCTCCGGACTCCAAACGAGGCCTAATTTTTTTGTGTTAGAAAGATATTGAGGTTAGATTTCTGATTATATAATTTGTTTTACGAAATTATGATTATTAAATTCTGGAAAATTCGTAGAACACAGCATGTCCGAAAATAGACGTGTTTCGATGTTTTTGTGTTTCCGGGAGAACCAGGAATCAGAATCATAAACCGTTTAAAGTTTCGGAAACCTAATGTCAAGATAATTGACATATGTTTTTTCCAGAATTTAATTCGATGTACTTTCATACTGTTAATTCTGTAGAACTTCTAGGATAGAATTTAACCATCGGTGCACGATACGAAACTTGTATGTGCCATAATTCCCAAACGAATTTGAATTTGGACGAGCCATAAATTCTAGCATATTTTTGACGCTGAAATCTATAGGAATTCATGCATGAAAGTCGAGTTTGTGTCGGATGACTTTTCGGTCAACAGATCGCCTCGATTTGCGTGCCATGAGTCTCGAGCTGATAAAATTCAGTTCCTTTGGACAAAATTTAGGAAATAACCTAAAAATCAGAACAATAAGATTAAAATAGGATTTTAGAGTAATTATTCTAGAATTAAATAAATTAAAATAAATTATCTTTTGACATGGTAAATTATAATACATAGGCTATTTGGACTGTGACTTGGACTTTGATTCATACCAGCAGCAGGACCCCAGGCGAGTACATTCTCTGACAGTTTCTATTATGTTGATTATCTCTATAATTCTTTTTGTATAGCGTACATGACTCTGACACTGTTCTTTATACGAGTTGGCATCATCGAGACCTGTCACGAGGAGTCGTGATTGGGATCTATCGTACTAGCTGGGAAAAATAGGGAAATGTTAGTAGCTTATGTGATCATACCCAACCTTACATGCATCATAGCTCACCCACACCTCACGTCGGTGCAGCCTGACCATTACATGCCTCATAGCCTGTTACATGTGATTAGCCTGACTATTGCTCGCATCATAGCTATCCGGATGGTTAGCCTGACCCTACATGAATCATATCTAATCATATGTAACAAGCCTGATCAGTCCCAAGCTGATCACATGATATACTAATGTTTCACATACTTGGTTAGAGGATCATTGACATGCATCTCTAGTATATTGATCTAGCATCTCCACATATTCTAGTTATTGTTCTTGTACACACTTATATACCAGTTCATTATTCTTGCGTGTACTTGTAGTTCTATTCATTGCTAGATGTACATTGATGATGACATGCTCCAGTATTTCAGTTATTCCAGTATTTCTATTTCCAGTATATCTATGCTCGTCAGTATTTCTTATTGCCAGTATTCCTATCTGTCTTGTATTTCTTTATACTGTGTTATAATTTTTGTCAATATAAGTGGAACTGCTGTTAGAGGTGTATTTCGTTCCAATCCTGACTGGATATTTTTTCCAGACTGTGACATAGAGGACTTTTCCGACATACTTGGAGACTTGGATGTTATATTGATTGCAGGTTAGACTATTTATTGTGTTTAGACTTGTCTTGTATTGCTTGCTTCGATATCTCATCGTGCTTTAGCTTATGTGATTGAGTATATTTTTATATTATTTTGTGATACCTGTGTCTCCTTATGGAGTTGGATATTCATGTGAGATTGATTAGATAGTTACATGACCTAGACAGCGTTCTACCGCCGATGTTGCGGCGTAGGCTGGACGTACCCACGCTCTCGTGCCCATATACCGGGTGCGGGTCGTGACACTACGAGATCTTACCCATCCTATGGGAGGTCACCCATCCTAGGGAGGATACCCTTCCTAAGGGAGGTCACCCATCTGGAGATCATACATACTTAGGGAGGTTACCTCTCCCGTAGGTTGGGTGACCTGCCTTAGGATGGGTAACCTCTCTTAGGATTGGTGACCTCCCTAGGATGGATGACCTCCCTTAGGATGGGTAAACTCTCTTTGGATGGGTAACCTCCCTAGGATGGGTGACTTTCCTAAGATTGATGACCTCCCTTTGGATGGATAAACTACCCTAGGATTGGTAACCTCCCTAGGGTGGGTGACCTTCATAGGATGGGTGACCTCTCGTAGGATGGATAACCTTCCATAGAATGAGTGGCCTAACTTAGGATGAGTAACCTCCCGTAGGATGGGTAACCTCCCGTAGGATGGGTGACCTTCCTTAGGATGGGTAACCTCGCTTAGGATGGGTGATATCCCGTAGGATGGATAACCTCTCGTAGGATGGGTAACCTCTAGTAGGATGGGTAACCTCCCTTAGGATGGATGATCTCGCTTAGGATGGGTAACCTTCCTCTATTTTGATGGGTGACCTATAGGATGGGTGACCTCTCGTATGATGGGTAAGCTCTCATAGGATGGGTGACCTCCCGTAGTATGAGTGACCTCCCTTAGGATTGGTAACCTCTCGTATGATGGGTGATATCCTGTAGGATGGGTAACCTTCATATGATGGGTAACCTCCCTATGATGGGTAACGTCCCATAGGATGGGTAATCTCTCTTAGGATGGGTAACTTCCTATAGGTTACCCATCCTAGGATGGGTGACTTCCCTTAGGATGGGTGACCTCCCTAAGGATGGGTAAATTCTCTTAGGATGGGTAACCTCCTTAGGATGGATGACTTCCCTAGGATAGATAACCTCCCTAGGAAGGGTGACTTCCCTAGGATGGATAAACTCCCTTAGGATGAATAACCTCCCTAGGAAGGGTGACCTCCATAGGATGGGTGACCTTTCATAGGATGGATAACCTCCCGTAGGATGAGTAACCTAACTTAAGATGGATAAACTCCCGTAGGATGGGTAACCTCCCTTAGGATGGTTGACCTCCAGTAGGATGGGTAACCTCCCTTAGGATGGGTAACCTCCAGTAGGATGGGTAACCTCTCGTAGGATGGGTAACCTCTAGTAGGATGGGTGACCTTACTAGGATGGGTGACCTCTCGTAGGATGGGTAACCTCCCATAGGATGGGTGACCTCCCTGAGGATTGGTGACCTTCATAGGATGGATGACGTCCCGTAGGATGGGATTCCTCCATATGGGTGACCTTTCTTAGGATAGGTAACTTCCATTTGGATGGGTAGCCTCCCTTAGGATGGGTGACCTCTCGTAGGATAGGTGACCTCTCGTTGGATGGGTAACCTCTAGTAGGATGGGTGAACTCCGTAGGATGGATGACCCCTCATAGGATGGGTAACCTCCCAAAGGATTGGTGACCTCTAATAGGATGGGTGATCTCCTGTAGGATGGGTGACCTCCTATAAGATGGATAACCTTTCTTAGGATGGGTGACCTCCCGTAGGAAGGGTAACCTCCCTTAGGATAGATAACCTCCCTTAGGATAGGTGACCTATAGGATGGGTGTCATCCCTTGGATGGGTGATCTCGCTTAGGATAGGTGACCTATAGGATGGGTAACTTTTCGTAGGACGGATAACCTCTCGTAGGATGGGTGACCTCCATTTGGATCGGTAACCTCTATTTGGATTGGTAAGTTCTCTTAGGACGGGTAACCTCTCGTAGGATGGGTAACCTTCATAGGATGGGTGACCTCTCTTAGGATGGGTGACCTCCCGTAGGATGGGTGACCTCCCTTTAGATGGATGACTTCCCTAGGATGGGTGACCTCCCTTACGATGGGTAACCTCCCTAAGTATGGGTGACCTCCCTTTAGATGTGTGACCTCCTTTTGATGGGTGACTGCCCTAGGATGGGTGACCTCTCATAGGATGGATAACCTAACTTATGATGGGTAACCTCCCTTAGGATGGGTGACCTCTCGTAGGATAGGTGACCTCCCTTAGGATGGGTAACCTCTCTTAGGATGGGTGACCTCTCTTTACATAGTTGGATTAAAATTAAGTGGGTAAAATTAAATTAAGTGCACAATTATACCCTTAACCTTGTCGGGGTTAAATGCATCAATAATGATACATAACCTTTTAATCTTAAACACTTAATCCAAATCCACTTAAATGAAGGAACACATATAAATATATCATATTACAACTAAATAATTAATTACATAACAATTAAATAGATATTACACTAGCATGCTCAAAAGCCCCCAAATTATATATATATATATATATATATATATATATATATATATATATATATATATATATATATATATATATATATATGACTTCCTAGGAGGTTACTATTACATAGAGGTTACCCATCCAAAGGGAGGTCACTCATCATAAAGTAGGTCACCTATCCTACGGGAGGTCACCCATCCTAAGGAGGTTACCCATCCTACGGGAGGTTACCCATCCTAAGGGAGGTTACCCATCCTATGATAGGTCACCCATCTTACGGGAGGTCATCCATCCTAAGGGAGGTTACGCATCCTAATGGACCCATCCAAATGGAGGTTATCCATCCTACAGGAGGTCACCTATCAAAAGGAGGTCACCCATCCAAATAGATGTTACCCATCCTACGAGAGGTTATCCATCCTACGGGATATCACCCATCCTATGAGAGATCACCCATCCTATAGGTCACCCATCCTATGGGAGGTCACCCATCCTTATGGAGGTCACCCATCTAAAGGGAGGTCACCCATCCTAAGGGAGGTTCCCCATAATATGAAGGTTACCATTCCTATGAAGGTCACCCATCCTATAGGGAGTTCACCCATCCTAACCTCCCTTAGGATGGGTGACCTTCATAGGATGGATAACCTTCATACGATGGCTGAACTCTCTAGGATGGGTAACCTCCCTTAGGATGGGTGATATCCCTTAGGATGGGTGACCTCCCTTAAGATGGGTGACCTTCATAGGATGGATGACCTTCATATGATGGGCAACATCCCTTAGGATGGGTGACCTCCCTAAGGATGGGTGACCTCCCATAGGATGGGTGACCTATAGGATGGGTGACCTATAGGATGGGTGACCTCTGGTAGGATGGGTGATATCTCGTAGGATAGGTAACCTCCCGTAGGATGGGTAACCTCCATTTGGATGGGTAACCTTCGGATGTGTGACATCTCGTAGGATGGGTGACATTCCTAGGATGGGTAACCTCTCGTAGGATGGTTAACCTCCATTTTGATGGGTGGCCTCCCGTAGGATCGGTGACCCCCCGTAGGATGGATAACCTCCATTTGGATGGGTAACCACCCGTAGGTTAGGTAACCTCCGTTAGGATGGGTGACCTCCATTTGGATGGGTGACCTCCTAGGAAGTCCTATATA
This sequence comes from Iris macrosiphon, assembly GCA_036927795.1. Taxonomy (NCBI): domain Eukaryota; kingdom Viridiplantae; phylum Streptophyta; class Magnoliopsida; order Asparagales; family Iridaceae; genus Iris; species Iris macrosiphon. The sequence goes on along the minus strand of JAYESA010000002.1, from coordinate 2,646,722 downwards.
TATATATATATATATATATATATATATATATATATATATATATATATATATATATATATATATATATATATATATATATCCAATTTGGGGGCTTTTGAGCATGCTAGTGTAATATCTCTTTTAATTGTTATGTAATTAATTATTTAGTTATAATATGATATATTTATATGTGTTCCTTATTTTAAGTAGATTTGGATTGAGTGGTTAAGATTAAAAGGTTATGTATCATTATTGATGTATTATGTGTGACCCTCCATAGGATGGGTAACCTCCATTTGGATGGGTAATCAGCCGTAGATTGGGTAACCTCTCGTAGGATGGATAACCTCTCGTAGGATGGGTGATCTCTCATAGGTTGCGTAACGTCCCTGAGTATGGATGAACTCCCTAAGGATGGGTGACCTTCATAAGATCGGTGACCTCCCTTAGGATGGGTAACCTCCAATAGGATGAGTAACCTCATGTAGGATGGGTGACCTCTCTTAGGATGGGTAACCTTTCGTAGGATGGGTGACCTCCATTTGGATGTTTAACCTCTCTTAGGATGGATAACCTCTCGTAGGATGGGTGACCTCCATTTGGATGGGTAACCACCCGTAAGATGGGTGACCTCTTATAGGTTGGGTGACCTCCCTAAGTATGGGTGACCTCCTTAGGATGGGTAACCTCCATCCTAAGAGAGGTTAACCATCTTAGGAGAGGTTATCCATCCTACGGGAGGTCACCCATCCTACGGAAGGTCACGCATCCAAATGGAGGTCACCCATCCTATGAGAGGTTACCTATCCGAAGAGGGGTTACCTATCCTAAAAGGGGTTATCCATCCTACGAGAGATCATCCATCCTATTGGAAGTCACCCATCCTACACGAGGTCACACATCCTAGGGAGGTTACCCATCCTACGAGAGGTCACCCATCCTATGGGAGGTCATCCATCCTATTGGAGGTTATCTATCTTACGTGAGGTCTCCCATCCTACATGAGGTCATCCATCCTAGGGAGGTCACCCATCCTAAGGGATTGGTGTCCTCCCATAGGATGGGTTACCTTCATAGGATGGGTGACCTTCATAGGATGGATTACCTCATGTAGGATGGGTGACCTCACGTATAATAGATGACCTCTAATAGGATGGATGACCTCCTGTAGGATGGATAACCTCCTGTAGGATGGGGGATATCCCGTAGGATGGGTAACCTTCCTAGGCTGAGTGACCTCCCTTTGAATGGGTAACCTCTCTTAGGATGGACAACCTCTCTTAGGATGGGTAACCTCTCGTAGGATGGGTGACCTACCGTAGGAAGGGTGACCTCCCTAGGATGCGTGACCTCCCTTTGGATGGGTAACCTCTAGTAGGATGGGTGACCTCCCTTAGGATGGGTAACCTCTCGTAGGATGGGTGACCTCTCATAGGGTGGGTAACCTCTCTAAGGATGGGTGACCTTCAAAGGATCGGTTACTTCCTTTAGGATGCGTAACCTCCAATAGGATGGGTAACCTCCTCTAGGATGGGTAACCTCTCTTAGGATGGGTAACCTTTCGTAGGATGGGTGGCCTCCATTTAGAATGGGTAACCTCTCGTAAGTTGGGTGACCTCTCATTGGTTGGGTAACCTCCCTAAGTATGGGTGACCTCCCTAGGATAGGTAACCTCTATCTTAAGAGAGGTTACCTATCCTATGAGAGGTTTCGCATCCTACGGGAGGTCACCCATCCTACGGAAGGTCACTCATCCAAATGGAGGTCACCCATCCTACGTAAGGTTACCCATCCTAAGAGAGGTTACCCATCCTATGAGAGGTCCTCCATCCTATTGGAAGTCACCCATCCTACATGAGGTCACACATCCTAGGGAGGTTACCCATCCAACGAGAGGTCACCCATCCTACGAGAAGTCACCCATCCTATTGGAGGTTATCTATCTTATGTGAGGTCACCCATCCTACATGAGGTCACCTATCCTAGGGAGGTCACATCATAAGGTATTGGTAACCTCCCATAGTATGGCTAACCTCCCTAGGATGGGTCACCCTCATAGGATGGGTAACCTTCCTTAGGATGGATAACCTCATGTAGGATGGGTGACCTCACGTATGATAGATGACCTCTAATAGGATGGGTGACCTCTTGTAGGATGGGTAACCTCCTGTAGGATGGGGGATATCCTGTAGGATGGGTAACCTTCCTAGGATGAGTGACCTCCCTTCGGATGGGAAACCTCTCTTAGGATGGGTAACCTCTCTAAGGATGGGTAACCTCCCGTAGGATGGGTGATTTACCTAGGATTGGTGACCTCCCTTAGGATGGGTAACCTCTCGTAGGATGGGTCACCTCCCTGAGGATGGGTAACCTCTCTTAGGATGGGTAACCTCTCATAGGATGGATGACCTTCATTTGGATGGGTAACCTATTTTAGGATGGGGGAGCTCACGTATGATAGGTGACTTCCCATAGGATGGAAGACCTCCCTAGGATGGGTGACCTCTCGTAAGATGGGTGACCTCCATTTGGATGTGTGACCTCCCGTAGGATGAGTGACCTCCGGATGGGTAACCTCCCTTAGGATGGGTGACCTCGCGTATGATAGGTAACCTCTCGTAGGATGGGTAACTTCCCTTAGGATAGGTAACCTCCGGATGGGTGACCTCCCGTAGGATGGGTGACCTTCATAGGATGGATGACCCCTCGTAGGATGGGTACCCTCTCGTAGGATGGGTGACCTCCCTTAGGATGGGTGACCTTCATAGGATGGGTGACCTCCCTAAGGATGGGTAACCTCTCTTAGGATGGGTAACCTCCTTAAGGATGGGTGACCTCCTGTAGGATGAGTGACCTCCCTTAGGATGGATGACCGAACGTAGGATGGGTAACCTAACATAGGATGGGTAACCTCTCTTAGGTTGGCTAACCTCCCTACGGAAGGGTGACCTCCCGTAGGATGGGTGACCTTTATAGGATCAGTAACCTCCCTTAGGATGGGTGACCTCGCGTATGATAGGTGACCTTCATAGGATCGGTAACCTCCCTTAGGATGGGTGACCTCGCGTATGATAGGTGATCTCCCATAGGATAGGTAACCACCCTAGGATGGGTGACCTTAATGGTGGTTACCCATCCTAAGGGAGGTCACCCATCATACGGGAGGTCACCCATCCTAAGGAAGGTTACACATCCTAATGGACCTATCCAAATGGAGGTTATCCATCTTACGGGAGGTCACCCATCCTGAGGTTATCCATCCAAATAGAGGTTACCCATCCTACTGGAGGTTACCCATCCTACGGGATATCACCCATCCAACGAGAGGTAACCCATCCTATAGGTCACCAATCCTATGGGAGGTCATCCATCCTTAGGTTGGTCACCCATCCAAAGGGAGGTTGTCCATCCTAATGGAGGTCACCCATCCTACGGGATATCACCCATTTTAAAGGAGGTTATCCATCCTAGGGAGTTCACCCATCGTTTGGAGGTTACCCATCCTATGAAGGTTACCCATCCTAACGGAGGTTAGGATGGGTGACCTCCCTAAGGATGGGTGACCTTTATAAGATCGGTAACCTATATTAGGATGGGTGACCTCCAATAGGATGGGTAATCTCCCTAGGATGGGTAACCTCCCTTAAGATGGGTGACCTCCCTTAGGATGGATGACCTCCTTCAGATGGGTGACCTCCCGTAGGATGGGTGTCCTCCCTAAGGATGGGTGACCTCCCATAGGATGGGTAACCTCCCTTAGGATGAGTGACCTACCGTAGGATGGGTGACCTTCCTAGGATGGGTAACCTCCCTTAGGATAGGTAACCTCCCGTAGGATCGGTAACCTCCCTTAGAATGGGTAACCTCCAGTAGGATGGGTGACCTCCTGTAGGATGGGTAACCTCCATAGGATGGGTAATCTCCCGTAGAATGGGTGACCTCCCATAGGATGGGTGACCTCCCTAGGATGGGTGACCTCCCGTAGGATGGGTAACCTCCCGAGGAAGGGTATCCTACCTAGGATGGGTAACATTCCTTATGATGGGTAACCTCCCTTAGGATGGGTGACCTTCCGTAGGATGGCTGACCTCCCTTAGGATGGGTAACCTCCCTTAGGATGGGTGACCATGCGTTGGATGGGTGAGCTCCCTTAGGATGGGTGACCTAACATAGGATGGGTGACCTCCCATAGGATGGGTGGCCTTTTTTAGGATGTGTGACTTGACTTTCACTAGGATAGGTAACCTTTTTTAGGATGTGTGACTTGACTTTCACTAGGATGGGTGACCCCCCGTAGGATGGATAACCTCTCTTAGGATGGGTGACTATCCAAAGGTGTAAACTCCTTCATTTATTTCTATAGATAGTCTGGTATGGGTTAGAAAATTTTGGTATTGCAGCAGATGTTTGAGGTTTAGAGTAAGGTTACAGATGTCTGATTTTTATTTAAAATCTTTGGCGCGCCCTACCGTTGTTGAAATATTTGGAGCCCAACATTAGCCCATAAATTCCAACAGATTGTTGCACCCTTGACTTGACACGCCAATTCAGGCGCTGGGCTTTCCCGTCACTCAAAATCATATTTCCTTGTGCTCTAAATTAATTACACAATTTTTTGTAACCGAAATCCTTATTTAATCCCGTGTCACGCACCTGTGTCGTTGCCATCAATTTTGAGATACCAGCTTAACCCATTGAGCCGGACCAATTAAAGGGTACAAGACTGACACCAAGCCTACACCATTCTTGACCTTTGTGTCACTCCCAATTGAGATCCCATGTGCCCCCATTTAATTTAAGAGCACATGACAATTTATTCTAATTAAATTGGGGATACCAACTTTGATTAATCCTATTTTAATCCAAATTTAATTCCAATGCCCCATGAATTAAGCCCATTCAAAACACACAACACCCCCTCACCCTACAAAATACCAAATACCATTTCTCCCATAAATTTTGCATTATTTCATATATTTATGCAAATATCCAAAATTTAGGGGCTTATTTGCAAATGATGTAATATGTGTCATAACCTCTTTGGTCAAGACCAAATGAAGAAGCCCCTCTCATTGATCGGTCAAGACATCCCCACTCTCTCTCCTTTGGATGATGAATTTTCTCTATATGAAATCCTCACCATCCATTCAAATTGGCGTTCATCCATACCACATAACCCTCACACAACTTCTTATGAAATGTCTCCATCACCACACTCTTCCCCATGCCGCCCTAATCCCCAAACCTTGGGAAACCCTCCATCTTCTCTCTCCTCCCTCCTTCTCCATGCAAAACCGAAACCTCTCCTCCCCTATTCTTTTTCTTCTTCTTCTTCTTCATTCCTTCTTCTTCTTCCCTACTCTACTCCGTCCAACACTCAACCGTCGAGAACACCGAAGCTCCTCCACGTCATCTTCAAGCTTGAGAGCAGCAGCTCCTAATCGAAGCTCAACCAGCACTGCCTCCTACTCCGGCCAATCATCGTATCTTCCCCGACTTCTACTCCACTCCGACCTCGGCCGAGTCTCCCCCTTCTCCGAACGGTGCAGCCACCATGAGCCACTCCCCTGCTCTGGCCAAGCCCCTCTACTTCGGTGACTTCACCACCTCCTCCATCACCACCACTTCTGTCGTTCCTCCACCGCACACCAACTGCCACCGCCTTCTGCCATTTCTGGCTGTTGCCACCACCACCATCCGCCATTACCACCACCTCCACAGGACCTCCCACTACCAAACGCCACCTACATCCCCTCCAATCGACCAACCCGACCCCAACCTCCAATCCTCCACCCTCTTGTCTTCCCCATCCTCATCGCCTTCCATTTCTTGCTTGTTTTGTCAGTATGGAGTTATTTTATGGTAATTTCTCATGACCCTGGTTCTGTTCCTGTAAATTGTAGCCCTAATTTTGAAAAGAGATTGGAAATAGCAAACTCCATGACATTGATTGGTAATATTCCCCCTGAAACCAAGGCCTCTGCAAGGTCTTCCCCAGAAGGACAAGAAAGGAGAGATGTTCCCTATTGCACTCGCTGTTAAAATGTTAAACCTCCACGCTGTCATCATTATTCTATATGTACCACAAAACCCGCTGTCGACTACCGTCTCCCCCTCGCACCACCACACCGCCATCAAGGTAAACACTCCCCCTCTCTATGTGTATTATAATATTGTATATTGTTATATAGAACTTAGTTACTTTAGGACTTTAGGGTTTACATAAGATATATATTAAGGTTATGGTTTATAAATACTAGATGTGAGATCTCATAGTTTTATATAGTTTGATGGTTATTAAGGAGCAGGATTAAAATTATGGTGAAATAGTGTATGATATCAAAACATTGGTTTAATCGAGGTTTACGGTTGGTGAATGCTACTTTGAGTTTTATGGTTTATTGTTTATGTATTTAGTTAGAGTAGAAATGATATATGTTGAGCTTTAGGGTTTTAAATGCATGAAGATTTTAGAGTTATTACATTTTTTAAATATATGTAATTGGTGGTTAAATGCTATGTTGAGAGTAGGGTTTATGAATGCTAGGTATGAGAAATATTAATTATTTATTTGAGGATGAGATACGTCAATGTACATGTTAACGTCTGTGAACACTGAGGTAAAACTGAGTATTTGATCATGGTTTGAACTACTGAACATCGTGATGAATATAGTAAGATTGAGGATTTATTTGATGATAATTGTACATATAATTAATTGGATTAGATGTAACATACCCCTGGTCAACCTTGGTCAACCCTCTAGCTTAGTGTCTATGTGTCTTATAACTAAGATTGTAGCCTATGCTAGACGTGTGTCACATCTTATTTTTAGATGCGTGATAGTCTATTTATTGAGCTTGTATCTCGTCTCTAGGTACTACGGGACATGCAGACTTGGACGTTGTACTGGATCCCCATCATCAGCAGCCGGACGTAGGCAAGTGTACCTTGCCACCCTGTATTTCAGTTACCAGATATTTATTATTTTATTATGTGCATTGTGCGCGAGTTTGATTAGAATCATTACTCTTCGTCCGGGTAAAAACCAGGTACAGACGTTCGTCGGTAACGTCTTGTAACGAGTGTTAGATGTTCGTAATACCTTGATGTACGTACCTGTGTATATCATAACCCTAGGACACGTCTATATACTATTATCGTGCCAGATTTCCTGTATCCTGATACTGACATCATGACCGAAGACTGGGACGACCTTAGGGTCGCGTCTGTTGATAGTTATTTCTGTATGACGAGACTGTTAGATTAAGGTTCAGGTTCAACGCACAATCGTTGACCGCTTGGAATAGGGAAGACAGTTACTAGACGTTTAGGCTCCTCTGCACGCGCTTGTATATATATATTCAGATTATGTAGTATTCCTGTATCCAGAGTAGTAGTATCACCCTTGTGACTCTGTGCTCGGAGCTATGGTATGCCCCGTGTGTCTCTGTGTTCGGAGCTAAGGTTTTATTTTGGACAGCCCACGCATCGAACATTGTCTTCAAACTGTGTCTCACTTAGGTGGTTATGCTAGACTACACCGTCGTTGCACTTATTTCTTTCTGTTTTACTTTGGCATGTAGTATTTTGTACCTTGTTACGTCCCTCTGAGGACCTGGTCCCCTGCCAGTTTTGCAGCATAGACGATTACGGAGCATTTGGAGTCGCTGATGGAGTTGCTGGTCTTGCAGGCATTGGTACCAGGTACTCAGATCATTTCTACCGGTATTATGGTTACTTTATATTGTTTATTCATCTGCTGTTGTAGCCTAGTTTTTATAGACTCATAATTCTTCTCGAGTCTATTCGAGTTGGTGTGTTATTGGGCGGCCGACTTTAGCACATGCATCTCTTTCTTGTATATTTATGTTCATTGTGGATTGAGACTTAAATGTTTACATATACGGAATCTTTAGATAGTTCACTTTATTATAGCTTATACGTATTCGAGTCGGGCCAGAGTCTGGTCGAATACGTAGCTGGCATGTTGCGTATTCCTGGTCTTACGTATTTTGGGACTGGGGCATTACATGTTTTTGTGGTAGCCCATGCAGGTCCGAATTAAATCGTCTTGGTCACCTGACTGTGCCAAGCGAGCCTGTAAATTAGGAATAGATATTATGATTTATTGTTGTATAGGATCTCAATCCATATTCGATTTTAAAAAACTCACTTTGTATATGATTACCGTCCTTGGACTTCCAATTTGTATTCGTTCATTTTTCATCAATATCATTATCCTTGTATCTCATCTTCTTTCATTTCGGAAGGATGAATGCTTGTGCTTGACGGTTCCCTCCAGAAGAAGATCGTAGTTTATATGGCAGAAGACATAATTTGTGCAATAATATCCGAGAAGATTATTATCCTCAGTAGGGTAGGATGACAGGTTCTTTTTAGATTCTAGTGTGGAAGGCTAGCAAAAGAATTGGACCCAGTAGTACCCTACCCGTGCTTGAGATAGCAGTAATCTTGGAAGTACTGGGAGCTGGAAAGATTGTTGATCATGACCTAGAATAATTTATGGAATTGCATAGCCCGATGCTAGGAATTAGTTGTTGTATATGACAGCGATACCAGGAACGATATTATGGAGTAGAGAGATAAAATTTAGGCTCTTACCTGGAAGATGATGATCCGATACCAGAAATTCTAGTAGGTGCTTGGGAGATACGATTATTATAATTGCACTATGTGACTCAGAGCAATAAATAACGGAAAGAAGAAATTTGAGAAATATAATTCTAGGGAAAATTTTGAGGAGGAGAGAAATTATACATTAGGCAAGGAAGAATTTTTTTCTTTTGGAGGATTGGTGTTGAAGATACAACAGGAGAAATTATTTTGAGGTTAAGTCTAGACTATGATATTGACCTAGGAATAGATTGGTTGAGCCAATACCATACGATGCTAGATTGTCGACGTGGTTGCACTATATTTTGACCACCAGATTACCCTGAGTTAGAGTTTCTTCGGGAAGCCTGAGAGCATGGTGTCCAACCTACCTTAGCGACACGCATTACAGCAGGTGAACCAGTGTACCCCCATATTATATCAGAGTTTGAGGACGTATTTCTAGATAATTTTTCAGGCCTGCCACTTGGCAGAGAGATTGAGTTCACTATAGAGTTGACTCCCGAGGACGAGCCAATTACTTCCCCCGTTTACAAACTAGCACCGAAGGAGTTGGTTGAGTTGAAAGTCCAAGTAGATGATCTCTTAGATAAGGGTTTTATATGGGCTAGTGTATCTCCATGGGGAGCACACATTTTATTTGTACCAAAGAAGGACGGGACAGTACGCTGTCGCGCATCGATGATTTATTTGACTAGCTTAGTGGTGCATGTGTATTCTCGAAGATCGATCTCAGATCCGATTATCATCAGATCAAGGTACGGAGAGAGGACATCCCAAAGATGACTTTTCGGACGAAGTATGGGCACTATGAGTTTTTAGTCATGTTGTTTGGTTTAACCAACGCACCAGTAGTATTTATGAGTCTGATGAACAGTATTTTCCACCAGTACTTAGATAAGTTCGTGGTGGTGTTCATCGACGACATCTTGGTATATTCCAAGAGCCAGAGGAGCACGAGAGACATCTCAGGATCGTGTTGAAGATGCTGAGACAGAAGAGGCTGTACGCTAAGCTCAGCAAATATGTGTTCTGCTTAGATAGAGTACCAATTCGGGGACACATAATCACCGGAGATGGGCTATCAGTTGACCCGGAGAAGATAGCTGCAGTAGAGACGTGGCCTACCCCTACATTAGTTGTAGAGGTTAGGAGTTTCCTCGGACTTACCGGATATTATCGGAGGTTCGTGGAAAATTTCTCGAGGATCGCTGCGCCTATGACGCGACTGGCGCGTAAAGGCAAGGAGTTTATCTGGACCGACGAGTGTCAGACGGCTTTCGATGAGCTGAAGAAGCGTTTGACATCAGCACCGATTTTGATGCTACCTTCAGGATTAGGAGGATTTATAGTGTATAGTAATACATTTGGGAGCGGATTAGGATGTGTACTGATGCAACACGGCAAAGTAATAGCCTATCCATCGAGACAGCTGAGAGTTCATGAGAAGAACTATTCGATGCATGATCTAGAGCTAGCTGTAGTGATATTTACACTAAAGCTATGGCGACACTACCTTTATGGTGAGCATGTTAAGATTTACACAGATCATAAAAGTCTGAAGTATGTCTACATAGAAGGAGCTCAACATGAGACAGAGGCGCTGGCTAGAGTTGATGACAGATTATGATATTGAGTTACAGTACCACCCTGGCAAGGCGAATGTAGTAGCAGATTCCTTAAGCAGGAAGCCCATGGCCTACTTTTTGACGACTCAGCGACAATTGCTAGAGGATCTCCAGGAGCTTGGGATAGAGATTGTATTGCCAGGCATGGATGGAAAGATGGCCAGTCTCGAGGTTCAGTCTACATTGATTGAGAGGATCAAGGCAGCCATGCCTACAGATGCGAGATTTCAATGACTGCGAGAGAGGACAGAGGCCGGCATGCAGACGGGACTTAGGATTCATGAAGATGGAACATTAAGGTGTGGAGATCGCCTATACGTTTCGAGTGGCGGGCTACGCCAGGAGTTGATGACCGAGGCTCATAACTCGATTTATTCTATTCATCCCGGGGGTACAAAGATGTACCGAGATCTGAGACAACACTACTGTTGGCATGGGATAAAGAGAGAGATTGCAAAATACGTGGCGAGATGTTTGGTCTGTCAGCAAGTCAAGGCTGAACATCAGAGGACTGCAGGACTATTGCAGCCGCTTCCTATTCCCGAGTGGAAGTGGGAACACATTACCATAGACTTCTTCACCGGATTCCTGAGGAGCCCTAACGGAAAGGATGCAGTTTGGGTTGTCATAGACAGACTCACCAAGTCTGCATATTTCTTGCCCTTCAGAGTTGGGCAGTCCACGGAGATATTAGCTGCCATGTATATGAGGTAGATAGTACGACTACATGGAGTGTCTTTCAGCATTGTATCGGATTATGACTCCAGGTTCATATCACATTTTTGGCGGAGTATACAGGAGAGTCTAGGAACTCGTCTCAAGTTCAGCACTGCATATCATCTACAGACTGATGGCCAGTCAGAGCGTACGATACAGATACTAGAGGATATGTGGAAAGCGTGCATAATCGACTTTGGAGGATCTTGAGAGGACCATCTACACTTAGTAGAATTCTCCTACAATAACAGCTACAAGGCTAGCATATATATGGCACCTTATGAGGCACTGTACGGCAGGAAGTGTAGGTCACCAGTATATTAGAGTGACATGGGAGAGCGTCAGATACTTGGTCCAGATCTACTGACACAGATGGTGGAGAAAGTCAAGCTGATTCAGAGCCATCTGCGTCCAGCACAAGACAGACAGAAACATTTGGCAGATGCGCACCTCAGACCTTTGGAGTTCAAGAAAGGTGACCATGTAATTTTTGAAGATATCGCCTACTCGTGGTACCATCAGCTTCGGAGGTAGAGGTAAGCTGAGTCTGAGGTACATCGGACCTTTTGACATCTAGGAACGAGTTAGCGAAGTGGCTTATCATCTTGCATTACCTCCATCATTAGAAGGAGTGCATGACGTATTTCACGTATCACAGTTTAGTAGATATGTGGCAGACCCTAGCCATGTGCTTAATTATTCGGAGATTACAGTCGGGCCCAGTTTATCTAACATAGAGCAGCCAGTGGAGATACTCAATCATATTTGAGTAAGAAGACTTTGAGAAGTCAGACTATTCGACTGGTCAGAGTCGCATGGAAGCATTATTCGCCAGACGAATCTACCTGGGAGCGCAAGGATTCTATTCGGCAACGTTTCCTGTATTTATTTGAGGACCAAGGTGCGAATTTACGTAACGCATTTGAGTACAAATTTGTTTTATTTTAAATTCTCATAGCTATTATCGTGCTTTACTTTTAATTTCGGGGACGAAATTTTCTAAGTTGGGAAGGATGTAAACCCCCTTATTTATTTCTATAGATAGTCTGGTATGGGTTAGAAAATTTTGGTATTGCAGCAGATGTTTGAGGTTTAGAGTAAGGTTATAGATATCTAATTTTTATTTAAAACCCTTGGCGCGCCCTACCATTGTTGAAATATTCGGAGCCCAACATCAGCCCATAATTTCTAATAGATTATTGCACCCTTGACTTGACACGCCAATTCAGGCGCTGGATTTTCTCGTCACACAAAATCATATTTTCTTGTGCTCTAAATTAATTGCATAATTTTTCGTAACCGAAATCCTTATTTAATTCCGTGTCTCGCACCTGGGTCATTGCCATCAATTTTAAGATACCAACTTAACCCATTGAGCGGGACCAATTATAGGGTCCAAGACTAAGAGCCTAAACCATCCTTGACCTTTGTGTCACTCCTAATTAAGATCCCATGTGCCCCCATTTAATTTAAGAGCATATGACAATTTATTCTAATTAAATTGGGGATACCAAATTTGATTAATCATATTTTAATCCTAATTTAATTCCAATGCCCCATGAATTAAGCCCATGCAAAACACACAACACCCCCTCACCCTACAAAACACCAAACACCATTTCTCCCACAAATTTTGCATTATTTCATGTATTTGTGCAAATACCCAAAATTAAGGGGTTTATTTGCAAATGTTATAATATGTGTCATAACCTCTTTGGTCAAGACCAAATGAAGAAGCCCCTCTCATTGACCGGTCAAGAAATCCCCACTCTCTCTCCTTTGGGTGAGGAATTTTCTCCATATGAAATCCTCACCATCCATTCAAATTGGGGTTCATCCACACCACACAACCCTCACACAACTCCCTATAAAATGTCTCCATCACCACACTCTTCCCCATGTCGGCCCTAATCCCCAAACCTTGGGAAACCCCATACCTTCTTTCTCCTCCCTCCTTCTCCATGTAAAACCGAAACCTCTCCTCCCCTTTTCTGTTCTTCTTCTTCTTCTTCATTCCTTCTTCTTCTTCCCTACTCTACTCCGGCCAGAACTCAACCGCCGAGAACACCGGAGCTCCTTCGCGTTATCTTCAAGCTTGAGAGCAGCAACTTCTGAACGGATCTCCACCAGTATTGCCTCCTACTCTGGCCAACCGCCGTGTCTTCCCCGACTTCTACTCCACTTCGACCTCGGCCGAGTCTCCCCCTTCTCTGAGCGGTGCAGCCACCACGAGCCACTCCCTGCTCCGGCCAAGCCCCTCTACTCCGGTAACTTCACCACCTCCTCCATCACCGCCACTGCGGTCGTTCCTCCACCGCATACCAACTGCCACCGCCTTCTGCCATTTTTGGCTGCTGCTACCACCACCATCCGCTATTACCACCACCTCCATAGGACCTCCCACCACCATACGCCACCTACATCCCCTCTTGTCGACCAACCCGACCTCGGCCTCCAATCCTCCACCCTCTCGCCTTCCCCATCCTCATCTCCTTCTATTTCTTGCTTGATTTGTCGGCATAGAGTTATTTTAGGGTAATTTCACATGACCCTGGTTATGTTCCTGTAAATTATAGACCTAATTTTGAAAAGAGATTGGAAGTAGCAAACTCCATGACATTGACTGGTAATATTGCCCCTGAAACCAGGGCCTCTGCAAGGTCTTCCCCAGAAGGACTAGAAAGGAGAGATGTTCCCTATTGCAATCGCTGTCAAAATGGCAAACCTCCACGCTGTCATCACTGTTCTATATGTACCATGGAACCCGCTGTCAACCATCGTCTCCCCCTCGCACCACCACACTGCCATCAAGTTAAACACTCCCCCTCTCCATGTGTATTATAATATTGTATATAGTTATATAGAACTTAGTTACTTTAGGACTTTAGGGTTTATGTATCATATATATTGAGGTTATGGTCGATAAATACTAGATGTGAGATCTCATGGTTTCATACAGTTTGATGGTTATTGAGGAGCAGGATTAAAATTATGGTAAAATAGTGTGTGATATCAAAATATTGGTTTAATCGAGGTTTACGGTTAGTGAATGCTACTTTGAGTTTTATGGTTTATTGTTTATGCATTTAGTTAGAGTGGAAATAATATATGTTGAGCTTTAGGGTTTTGAATACAGGAAGATTTTAGAGTTATTACATTTTTTAAATATATATAATTGATGGTTAAATGCTATGTTGAGAGTAGGGTTTATGAATGCTGGGTATGAGAAATATTAATTATTTATTTAAGGATGAGATACGTTAATGTACATGTTAACGTCTGTGAACAATGAGGCAAAACTGAGTATTTGATCAGGGTTTGAACTACTGAACATCGTGATGAATATAGTAAGATTGAGATTTTGTTTGATGATAATTGTACATACAATTAATTGGATTAGATGTAACATACCCCTGGTCAACCCTCTAGCTTAGTGTCTATGTGACTTATAACTAAGATTGTAGCCTATGCTAGACGTCTGTCACATCTTATTTTTAGACGCGTAATAGTCTATTGATTGAGCTTGTATCTCGTCTCTAGGTACTACAGGACCTGCAAACTTGGATGTTATACCAGATCCCCGTCATCAGTAGCCGGATGCAGGCAAGTATACCTTGTCACCCTGTATTTTAGTTACCAGATATTTATTATTTTATTATGTGCATTGTGCGCGAGTTTGATTAGAATTGTTACTCCACGTCCGGGTCAAAATTGGGTGCAGACGTTCGTCGGTAACGTCTGGTAACGAGTGTTAGATGTTCGCAAAACCTTGATGTACGTACCTGTATATATCATAACCCTAGGACACGTCCATATACTGTTATCTTGCCAAATTTCCTCTATCCTGATACTGACATCATGACAGAAGACTGGGACGACCTTAGGGTCGCGTCTGTTCATAGTTATTTCTGTGTAACGAGACTGTTAGATTGAGGTTCAGGTTCAATGCACAATCGTTGACCGCTTGGGATGGGGAAGACAGTTACTAGACGTTTGGGCTCCTCTATACGCGCTTATATACGTATATATTCAGATTATGTAGTGTTCCTGTATCCGGAGTAGTAGTATCACCCGTGTGACTCTGTTCTAGGAGCTACGGTACGCCCCGTGTGTCTTTGTGTTCGGAGCTACAGTTTTATTTTGGACAGCCCACGCGTCGAACATTGTCTTCAAACTGTGTCTCACTTAGGTGGTTATGCTAGACTACACCGTTGTTGCACTTATTTCTTTCTGTTTTACTTTGGCATATTGTATTTTTTACCTTGTTACGTCCCTCTGAGGAACTGGTCCCTTGCCAGTTTTGCAGC
This sequence comes from Iris macrosiphon, assembly GCA_036927795.1. Taxonomy (NCBI): domain Eukaryota; kingdom Viridiplantae; phylum Streptophyta; class Magnoliopsida; order Asparagales; family Iridaceae; genus Iris; species Iris macrosiphon. The sequence goes on along the minus strand of JAYESA010000002.1, from coordinate 2,631,454 downwards.
ATAGATGATTACAGAGCATTTGGAGTCGCTGATGGAGTTGCTGGTCTTGCAGGCATTGGTACCAGGTACTCAGATCATTTCTACCAGCATTATGGTTACTTTATATTGTTTATTTATCTGCTGTTGTAGCCTAGTTTTTATAGACTCATATTTCTTTTCAAGTCTATTCGAGTTGGTGTGTTATTGGGCGGCCGACTTTAGCACATGTAGCTCTTTCTTGTAAATTTTTGTTCATTGTGGCCTAAGACTTAAATGTTTACATATATGGGATCTTTAGATAGTGCCCTTTATTACTGCTTATACGTGTTCGAGTCGGGCCAGAGTCTGGTCGAATACGTAGCTGGCATGTCGGATATTCCTGGTCCTACGTATTTTAGGACTGGGGCGTTACAAAAGGATAGGTGACCTCCCTTTTGATGGGTGACTTCCCTAGGATGGGTGACCTCCCTTAGGATGGGTGACCTCCCTTTGGATGGGTAATTTCCCTTAGGATGGGTGACCTTCCTAGGATGAGTGACCTCCCTTAGGATGGATAATATCTCTTAGGATGGGTAACCTCCATTTGGATGGGTGACCTCCCTTGGATGGGTAACCTCCCTAGGATAGGTAACCTCTAGTAGGATGAGTAACCTCTCATAGGTTGGTAACCTCCCTAAGTATGGGTGACCTCCCTCCGGATGGGTGGCCTTCATATGATGGGAAACCTCCCTTAGGATAGGTGACCAACCTTAGGATGGGCAACCTCTCTTAGGGAGGTTACACATCCCACGAGAGGTCACCCATCCTACGGGAGGTCACCCATCCTAAGAGAGGTTACCGATCCTAAGAGAAGTTACCCATCTTAAGGGAGGTCACTCATCCTAGGAAGGTTACCCATCCTACGGGATATCACCCATCCAACAGGAGGTCACCCATCCTAAGAAGGCCACTCATCCTACGGTAGGTCACCCATCCTAAGGGAGGTCACACATCCTATGGGAGGTCACCCATCCTAAGGGAGGTTACTCATCCTACGGGAGGTCACCGATCCAATGGGTGGTCACCCATCCTAAGGGAGGTTACCCATCCTAACGGAGGTCACCCATCCTACGGGAGATTACCCATCATATGAAGGTCACCCATCCTAGGGAGGTTACCCATCCTAAGGGAGGACACCCATCCTACGAGTGGTTACCCATCCTAAGGGAGGTAACCCATCTAAATTAAAGTCACCCATCCTAAGAGAGGTTACCCATCCTAAGGAAGGTCGCCCATCCTAGGGAGGTTACCCATCCTACGGGAGGTCAACCATCAAAATGGAGGTCACCCATCCAACGGGAGATCACCCATCCGGAGGTTACCCATCCTAAGGGAGTTTACCCATCCTAAGGGAGGTCACCCATCCTAGGGAAGTTACCCATCCTAGGGAGGATACCCATCCTACAGGAGGTCACCCATCCTAAGGGAGGCTATCCATCCTACGAGAGGTCACCGATCGTATGTAGGTTACCTATCCTAAGGGAGGTTACCCATCCTCAGGGAGGTCACCCATCATAGGGAAATCACCCATCCTAAGGGAGGTTACCCATCCTTAGGGAGTTTACCTATCCTAAGGGAGGTCACCCATCCTAGGGAAGTTACCCATCCTAGTGAGGTTACCCATCCTGCGGGAGGTCACCAATCTACGAGAGGTCACCCATTCTACGGGAGGTCACCCATCCTAGGAAGGTTACCCATCCTACGGGAGGTCACCTATCCTAAGGAAGAATACCCATTCAAATGGAGGTCAACCATCCTTCGAGAGGTTACCCATCTTAAGAGAGGTTTCCCATCCTATGGGAGGTCACCCATCCTGGGGAGGTTACCCATCCTACGGGAGGTCACCCATACTCGGGAGGTCACCCATCCTAAGGAAGTCACCCATCCTACGGGAGGTCACCCATCATAAGGGAGGTCACCCATCCTTAGGGAGGTCAACCATCCTAAGAGAGGTTACCCGTCCTAAGGTAGGTCACCCATCCTATGGGAGGTCACCCATTCTTAGGGAGGTTACCCATCCTAAGAGAGGTTACCCATCCTAATGGAGGTCACCCATCCTATGGGAGGTCACCCATCCTTAGGGAGGTCACACTTCCTAAGAGAGGTTACATATCCTAAGGGAGGTCACTGTCACGACCCGCACCCGGTGTAAGGATGCAAGTCGGGGGCAACCCCTAGCCTACGTCGCAGCATCGGCAGTAGAACACTGTCTCGGTTAACTATGCTATCCAAATATCTCGTAATAATTTAAAATTTGCCAACAATATCTCAAACCAAAACTCAATCATAATTCTAGAAGAACAAGGAGATATCAAAGAACTCTAACATAACTGTCCATTCAAAGATATTATCAACAATAGAAACAAAATCCAATCTTATACCATATGCCGAAAATAAATCCGATACTAAAATGCTAAAGAAAGTAACTATGGAAACTAGTGATCCGAATAAACCTTTCGGCTATCACTCCAGAACTAGTGGGTCTAAGTCTGCACTATCTATAAGTCAAAGTCCATAGTATATCAAACACTAATCTCTCGGATCCTCTAAAAAATATTTTTTAATCAGGAATGGAGTGAAGTACATCTCTAACAGCAGTTCTAATCAATGATATAAACTATGTAGCTGTAAATAGATATGAATATATAAGAAGCACAATATGTACGATAAGATATATACAATAAGAAAATACTGGAATAAATAGAATAATGAGCAATATATCAATGAACAAGAATACTAATGACTAAGTGTGTGGGTACTAGCTTTAACATGTGATCGGCTTAGGAACATGATACAAGATACAAGATTTATGGCCTGGCTAATCATACGTACGTTGTATAATTAACACTATACAAGATAGAAGATGGGTAAGATCATATATCTACACTATATACTCTCTACCCCGACTGGTATAATAGATCCAACCATGTACGCTATGGCACAAGATTCCCCAAGAAGATAGCGACTCTTCCCGAGAATCAGTGTTTGTACATATACAAGATAACCAATAAAATAATACTTGCACCATATACACCATATACCAAGTAATAATATCTCATGACGAGATTCGGATATACCAATCCGTGTAACCATCGTGTCAAGAAACATTGATATCTATACTAGATACAATGAACATAGAGGATATCATAAATGAGAAACTATCAGAGAATGTACTCGCCTATGGTCCAGAGCAATAAATGTCAAACTCTCTGAACTGGTGTCACACAGACCTATATATGGAATATTACATAAATACAAGGTTCTAGATCAAAAATAAGTTAAACTAGTCAACATCTCGGTCATAAAGTTATTTCTAAGTCAAAAGTCAAACTCGATCAACTCTAAGTCAACTATGGTCAACTATAGTCAAACTATGGTCAACTTCCTATTTCTAGGTTGCATAAGTCTAACTCAATGATATTGAGTTCATACACTATGAATCTAGGCCATACAAGCTACATCTTAGTATACTAGGATACCGTATCTCAGGATACGCAAATAATAGATAATATCAAATATTAATAAAGCAATATTAAATATATAAATCCTAATTACAATTGCTAAATGATTATCTTGGTTTTGAACCAACTTGGTATCACAAAACTAAACCAATATTGATACCCAAACCCAATACCTTGGATATCCTCAATATTTTACCTTGGTATCTCAAGGTAAATTCAAAACCTTATTTATACTAACTACCCAACAATAATTATAAACTACCATGCATTTAATATTTATACAATACTATATACCTTATTTTAGTTACCTTAATACTAACCCATAATTAGTTTACAACTATCCTATTACTATGCCAATACCTACTACTCATACCTTGGTATATTTTGATACTTATCTTAGTATCTCAAGGTAATACCCAAAAACTTCATACATATACTACTACCCATCAATAACTATATGTATACATATATTAATCAAATATAACTTCTAGTATGTACTAATAGAATAAGTACTCACTACCAACTACACACTAACTACTAATATATATATACGTACATACATATATATATATAACTAAAAGATACTCATAACAATAGGTAACTAGCTAACTAAAATATACTAACTACCCAATAATATTATATATGCTATACTAAATATTATACATATAGTATATTAAAATACTGATAGCAATTAGGAACATATTTACATATATATATTTATTACCATATATATACTATATATATAACTATTATATATAAATATCTAATATATATTAAAAACTGTCAAACTATCGCTAAAGTCGCTGCCCACTTTCGCTGAAACCCCATGATACTGCTGATACTCTACTATTTTAGCGACGGTTATGCTGCTGTCGCTAAACTGCTGTAGCTGCAGCTGTATGCTATTGCTGCTGCTGCTGCTTTCGCGTGCTGTTGCTAAACTACTGTCGCTGCTGCTGTTGTATGTTATTGTTGCTGCTGCTGTTTCGCGACGCTGCTGCTGTTGCTATTGCTCATGTTGCTGCTGTTGTACTCTTTGCTACACTACTGTTGTTGCGACACTTGTTGCTGTCACCAAAAGCTCTTGCCCTCTATTACAATATATATATAATAATATATATATATATAACTCATAATATATATACACTATAATAATATACATACATACATATATATATATATATACATAATAAATACATAGAAACATACACACACATATATAGTAATATATATATATATATATATTTATATATATATATATATATTATATATATATATATATAACTATACATATATGTATACATATATAAAATCATACACTATATAAATACATAACAATATATAATAAAACTATATATATAACCACATATAAATATATCTACTATATTATATATACATATACTACCACCTATAAATATATATCTACATGTAAAAAAATAGCTACATAATAAATATACACATATAGTATATACATTGGTACATAGATCTAAGACATAATATTACATAAATATATATACACAATATAACCACAATAAATATCTATATATATATACATATCTATACATGCTACCATATATAAATATATATACATATATAAGAATATCTACATACAATATATACACATATAATATATACATAGATGCATAGATCTAAGACAAAACATTACATAAATATATATACATAATATTATATACATATACACACATATATAATTACACTTCTTCATGAAATAAAAATACAAGAGAAAAAGATCTATAATTAAATTGCACACATATGGAACATATCATCCCGTACCCACTAGATCTAGGATATGCATACGACCTCTCGTAGGATAGGTAACCTCACTTAGGATGGGTAACCTCCCTATGATGGGTAACCTCCCTTAGGATGGGTGACCTCCCGTAGGATGGGTAACCTCCCTAGGATGGGTGACCTCCCGTAGGATGGATGACCCCCTTAGGATGGGTGACCTCTCATAGAATTGGTAACCTTTCGTTGGATGGGTGACCTCCCGTAGGATAGGTGACCTCCCTTTGAATGGGTGACCTCTCGTAGGATGGGTAACCTCCCTAAGGATGGGTGGCCTCCCGTAGGATGGGTAACCTCCCTAGGATGGGTGACCACCGGTAGGATGGGTGATATCCCGTAGGATGGGTAACCTTTCTTAGGATGGGTAACCTCTCGTAGGATGGGTGTCCTTCCTAGGATGGGTAACCTCCCTATGTATGGGTGACTTCATTTAAGATAGGTAACCTTTCGTAGGATGGGTAACCTCTCGTAGGATGGATGACCTATCATAGGATGGGTGACCTCCCGTAGGATAGGTGACCTTCATAGGATGGGTAACCTCCATACAATGGGCGACCTTCATAGGATGGGTAACCTCCCTTTGGATGGGTAACCTCCTTAGGATGGGTAATCTCCCGTAGGATGGGTAACCTCCTTTAGGATGGGAGACCTCCCATAGGTTTGGTAACCTCCCTTAGGATGGGTGACCTCTAGTAGTATGGGTGACCTCTCTTGGATAACCTTCCTAGGATGGGTAACCTCCCATAGAATGGAAAACCTCTCTTAGGATGGGTAACCTCCCTTAGGATAGGTGACATCTCGTAGGATGGGTAACCTATAATAGGATGGGTGACCTACCGTAGGATGAATAACCACCCAACCTGTAGCGCCCTGCTCCGCATCGACGCTACGTACAAAGTGAGATCGCCTTGCTTGCTCGAACGGAAGTCTTCTCGGAGAGTTCCCGACCGATTAATCAATGTGAGTGGGCAGAACTGCATTCTCTGATTCTTGCACGACTTAATAATGAATCTGAGTTTTTGAATGCTTGTTGCTTAATAAGATTGTTTCATAAGAAGAAAGATAGAACCGACTCAGTATGCTAATAAGATAACTCACATAGCTTGTCATTAAAACGAATCTGCTTGCTTGCCTAATAAGAGAACTAGAATGCTTGTCTGAAACGAGATAGAACCTTGAAATGCTAATAACAAGAGTAAAAAGGATTGCTTGCACTTATATCGTATGCTAGACTGAAATACTAGAATGCTTATCCACAAGAGATAGAATTTGCATGCTAGAGTTATAAGAACTGTTCTTGCTTGTTACTTGTTTAAGAGTTAGCTTGCTTGAATATGTTTTATGTTGGCTTGTGAAAAGATAAACTTGGTGAATGGCGTGAACTTGTGATCTAGACTAATAGTCCACCCTGAGGCGAGAACGTCCTTACTTACGGGAGGGTGTGGCTATTAGCCTATGTGTAAAGAAAAAAAGAAGAGATAGACTTGTGTGTGCATTGTTCATCAGTTGCATGATAGCATATTTTCTGATAGGAGCTTGCATTCATGCATTTGGTCAGGACAACTTGTGCACAAGGTTATCTCTCGGGCGTTTCCTGGGGCACTGGGATCGTTCGGCCTAGGAGAGATCTAATACCCTGAGGCGAGAACGTCCTTACTTACGGGAGGGTATACTTGTCTATTAGTGAGATGGGCTTGTACGTCCCAACTGCTAATCCCGTGGAGGGGACCATCATGTAGTTAGGGCGCATGCTAGGCTAGCCTTCTTGCATACCTAACTGTTTGATGCAGGGACGAACAGAAAACTAGAGAACTGTATGCTTTATATTATGCAAATTGTGGCTAACTTGTGTGTCTGCTGCAGGGATAACCGCTCGACCGTGGGTAAGAAATAATATGAGCTTATACATAGCCTGCTTATTCATCTAGTCTGCATCATTGAGTTTCTGTTAGTACTTCATGTATATAGATATGTTGCCTTAAATGCTTGAAGATATGACAGTCCACTTGATATGCTTGCCTTGATTCGATATGTTCAGTCTGCTAGATTAAGCTTTGCCCCAAGAGTTAGTTTTGTGTTGCACAATATATGCTGCGCACTACACGATACCGCACTGTCCCTATTCGTATGCTTATAGTTTGAATGTGCAAAACTGTTTCAAAGTTATGTTTTCAAAAAGATATAATCTGACTAATAGTTCTGAACTGCATGAAATGAACCTAAGTAAAACTAGCAAGATCACTAGTAATGCAATGTTTTGCCATATGATTACTTAGTGTGGGTTTCAGGGGGCGTGACATAATGGTATCAGAGCGACTCGATTCTTTGCGTATTCCGTTGCCTCCGACTCTGAGTTGTGTTGTGCTGCAATGAACGTTCCATACAATAAGTCCATAGATATTCTCAAAGATGCGCACAAAAAGTTTTCTGGATTTGTTTTCATTGCTTGAGAAGTGATTTGTGATTTCTGGATTTGCTGAGTTTTGATTAAGGAAGGTGAGGGATGAGGACTATCGCTGCTCTGTGTTATCGTGAGTTTCTCCTTGAGTTTCGAGGACGAAACTCTTTGTTGGTGGGTAAGTATGTAGCGCCCTGCTCCGCATCGACGCTACGTACAAAGTGAGATCGCCTTGCTTGCTCGAACGGAAGTCTTCTCGGAGAGTTCCCGACCGATTAATCAATGTGAGTGGGCAGAACTGCATTCTCTGATTCTTGCACGACTTAATAATGAATCTGAGTTTTTGAATGCTTGTTGCTTAATAAGATTGTTTCATAAGAAGAAAGATAGAACCGACTCAGTATGCTAATAAGATAACTCACATAGCTTGTCATTAAAACGAATCTGCTTGCTTGCCTAATAAGAGAACTAGAATGCTTGTCTGAAACGAGATAGAACCTTGAAATGCTAATAACAAGAGTAAAAAGGATTGCTTGCACTTATATCGTATGCTAGACTGAAATACTAGAATGCTTGTCCACAAGAGATAGAATTTGCATGCTAGAGTTATAAGAACTGTTCTTGCTTGTTACTTGTTTAAGAGTTAGCTTGCTTGAATATGTTTTATGTTGGCTTGTGAAAAGATAAACTTGGTGAATGGCGTGAACTTGTGATCTAGACTAATAGTCCACCCTGAGGCGAGAACGTCCTTACTTACGGGAGGGTGTGGCTATTAGCCTATGTGTAAAGAAAAAAAGAAGAGATAGACTTGTGTGTGCATTGTTCATCAGTTGCATGATAGCATATTTTCTGATAGGAGCTTGCATTCATGCATTTGGTCAGGACAACTTGTGCACAAGGTTATCTCTCGGGCGTTTCCTGGGGCACTGGGATCGTTCGGCCTAGGAGAGATCTAATACCCTGAGGCGAGAACGTCCTTACTTACGGGAGGGTATACTTGTCTATTAGTGAGATGGGCTTGTACGTCCCAACTGCTAATCCCGTGGAGGGGACCATCATGTAGTTAGGGCGCATGCTAGGCTAGCCTTCTTACATACCTAACTGTTTGATGCAGGGACGAACAGGAAACTAGAGAACTGTATGCTTTATATTATGCAAATTGTGGCTAACTTGTGTGTCTGCTGCAGGGATAACCGCTCGACCGTGGGTAAAAAATAATATGAGCTTATACATAGCCTGCTTATTCATCTAGTCTGCATCATTGAGTTTCTGTTAGTACTTCATGTATATAGATATGTTGCCTTAAATGCTTGAAGATATGACAGTCCACTTGATATGCTTGCCTTGATTCGATATGTTCAGTCTGCTAGATTAAGCTTTGCCCCAAGAGTTAGTTTTGTGTTGCACAATATATGCTGCGCACTACACGATACCGCACTGTCCCTATTCGTATGCTTATAGTTTGAATGTGCAAAACTGTTTCAAAGTTATGTTTTCAAAAAGATGTAATCTGACTAATAGTTCTGAACTGCATGAAATGAACCTAAGTAAAACTAGCAAGATCACTAGTAATGTAATGTTTTGCCATATGATTACTTAGTGTGGGTTTCAGGGGGCGTGACACAACCTATGGAGGTTACCTATCCTAAAAGAGGTCACCCATCCTACGAGAGGTCATCCATCATATAGGTCACCTATCCTACGGAAGGTCACCCATCCTTTGGGAGGTCACCCATCCTAAGAGAGGTTACCCATCATATGAAGGTCAACCATACTTAGGGAGGTTACCTAACCTATGAGAGGTTACCCATCCTACGGGATATTACCCAACCTACGGGAGGTCACCCATCCTAATAGAGGTCACCAATCCTAAGGGAGGTCACCCATCCTAGGGAGAACACCCACTCAAAGGGAGGTCACCCATCCTAAGGGAGGTCTGCCATCCCAAGGGAGGTTACCCATCGAAAGGGAGGTCACCCATCTAGAGGTTACCTATCCTAGGGAAAGTAAAGTCACCCATCCTATGGGAGGTCACCCAACTTATGAGAGGTCACCCATCCTATGAGTGGTTAACATCGTAGGGAGGTTATCCATCCTACGAGATATCACCCATCCTACGAAAGGTCACCCTCACCCATTCAATGGGTAATATCCCTGTGGATGGCAAACCTCTCGTAGGATGGGTAACCACCCATAGGATGGGTGACTTTACTTTTCCTAGGATAGGTAACCTTCGGATGGGTAACCTCCCTTTCGATGGGTAACCTCTCTTGGGATGGCTGACCTCCCGTAGGATGGGTGATCTCCCTTAGGATGGGTAATATCTCATAGGATGGGTGACCACCATTAGGATGGGTAAGATCCCTTAGGATAGGTGATATCCTGTAAGATGGGTGAGCTCCATTAGGATGGGTAACCTCCGTTAGATAGGTGACCTTCATAGGATGGTTAACCTCCCTAGGATGGATAATATCCCGTAGGATTGGTGACCTCCCTTAGGATGGGTGATCTCTCATAGGATGGGTGACCACCCGTAGGATGGGTAACCTCCCGTAGGATGAGTGATTTCCCTTAGGATGGGTGACCTCACTTTGGATGGGTAGCCTCCCTAAGATGGACAACCTCCCTTAGGATGGGTAACCTCCCTTAAGATGGGTAACCTCCTTTAGGATGGGTGACCTCCCATAGGATGGGTAACCTCCATACGAAGGGCGACCTTCATAGTATGGGTAACCTCCATTTGGATGGGTGACCTCCCTAGGATGGGTGACCTCCGTAGGATGGATGACCTATAGAATGGGTAACCTCCCTAGGATGGGTGTCCTCCCAAGAATGGGTATCCTTCTTAGGATAGTTGACCTCCCATAAGATGGGTAACGGATGACCTCTCATTGGTTGGGTAACCTCCCTAAGTATGGGTGACCTCCCGAAGTATGGGTGACCTTCCTTAGGATAGGTAACCTCCATTAGGATGGGTAAACTCCCGAAGGGTGACCTCCCTTAGGATGGGTGACCTCTTGTAGGATGGGTGACCTCCCATAGGATTGGTGACCTCCCTTAGGATGGGTGAACTCTCGTAGGATGGGCACCCATCCTAAGAAAGGTCACCTATCCAAAGGGAGGTCGCCCATCCTAATGGAGGTAACCCATCCTAGGGGAGGTCACCCATCAAAAGGAGGTCACCCATCCAAAGGGAGGTCATACATTCTACAGGAGATCACCCATCATAAGTTAGGTTACCCATCCTAGGGAGATTTTCTATCCTAAGGGAGGTCTCCCATCCTATGGGAGGTTATCCATCCTACGGGAGGTCATCCATCCTACGGGAGGTCACCCATCCTACGGGAGGTTACCCTTCCTAAGCGAGGGGTCTCCCATCCTATCGGAGGTTACCTATCATACGTGAGGTCACCAATCCTGCAGGAGTTCACCCATTAAAAGGGAGGTTACCCATCCTACGAGAGGTCACCCATACTAGGGAGGATACCAATCCTACGGGACGTTACCCATCCTATGAGAGGTCACCCATCCTAAGGGAGGTCACCCTTCTTCAGGGAGGTTACCCATCATATGGTAGGTCACCCATCCTACAAGAGGTTACCCATCCTAAGAGATCCTAGGGAGGACACCCATCCTACGGGAGGTCACCCATCCTAAGGAGGTTACCCATCCTATAGGAGGTTACCCATCCTAAGTGAGGTATCTTCCATCCTATGGGAGGTCACCTATCATACGTGATGTCACCCATCCTGCAGGAAGTCACCCATCCAAAGGGAGGTAACCTCCCTTAGGATGGGTAACCTCCCTAGGATGGGTGACCTCCTGTAGGATGGGTGATCTCCATTTTGATGGGTAACCTCTATTTGGATGGGTGACCTCCCGTTGGATGGGTGACCCCCCGTAGGATTGGTAACCTCCCTAGGATGGGTGACCTCCCATTGGATGGGTGACCTCCCTTAGGATGGGTACTTCTCTTATGATGGGTGACCTCCTGTAGGATGGGTGACCTCTCGTAGGATGGGTGACCTACCTAAGGATGGGTAACTTCGTTAGGATGGGTGACCTCCCTTAGGATGGGTAATCTCTAGTAGGATGGGTGACCTACCGTTGGATGAGTGACCTCCCTTAGGATGGGTAACCTCCCGTAGAATGGGTGACCTCCCGTAGAATGGGTGACCTCCCTAGGATGGGTGTAGGATGGGTGACCTTCCTAGGATGGATAACCTCCCTTAGGATGGGTAACCTCCCTAGGATGGGTCACCCATCGTATGGAGGTTACCCATCCTACGGGAGGTTACCCATCCTAAGAGAGGTTACCCATCCAAATGTAGGTCACCCATCCTACGGAGGGTCACCCATTCTACGGGAGGTCACCCATCCAAATGGAGGTCACCTTTTACGACCTATACCCAGAATTTGGGCATGAGTCATGGGTACCTCCAGCCTACGCCGCAGCATCGACAGTAGAATGCTCTCTAGGTCACAATAAATTCTAGCATAACTAAATACCTGTCAATGATATCAATCTCCCTAAGGAGGATAATATACATTTCATAATATCTCATAATGTAAACTCAATCACAGCAACTATAAGAGTATAAAGGCACGATAAGAGATGAGAAGAATGACATAGTTAAATACCATGTCTCAAAATATAGAAAAAAATACGGTCTAGCTGTCCAACACAAGTCTCCACAAGTCTCAAATTAAACTTAACCTAAGTCTAAGCATAAACCGAAATAAACCTCAATAAGTCTCAGATGCATAATATAATACTATCTAGATAGCTGTAGGCAATGTCTCATCTAAAGGAACAGTCTCCTCTAAGATCTCTGGTGTGTAGTCTGCATCTATACCCGGTCCATAGTGTGTGGTACAGAAATCCTCAAGATCCTCTAGAAAAAATATCCAGTCAGGATTGTAATGAAGTACAAGCACTAACTGTAGTTCCACATATATTGACAAAAACTATAATACAGAGTAAAGAAATATAAGACAGATATGAATACTGGCAATAAGAAATACTAGAATAAGGGAATGCTGGAATAAAGAAATACTGGAACATCATCATCAATAAACATCTAGCAATAAAATAGAAATACAAGTTCACGCAAGAACAATGAACTGGTATATAAGTGTGTACAAGAACAATAACTAGAACATATGTAGATGCTAGATCAATATACTAGAGATACATGTCAAGAATCATCTAACTAAGTGTGTAAAACATTAGCAAATCATGTGATCGGCTTGGGACTGATAAGGCTCATTACATTGGTTAGAGATCATCCTTGAGGTCAGGCTAACCATCCGGAAAGCTATGATGTGAGTAATAGTCAGGCTAACCACATATAACAACTATGAGGCATGTAATGGTTAGGCTGCACCGACGTGAGTTGTGGGTGAGCTATGATGCATGTAAAGTTTGGGTATGATCACACAAGCTACTAATATTTCCCTATTTTTCCCCAGCTAGCACGATGGATTCTAATCACGACTCCTCGTGACAGGTCTCAATGATGCAAACTCGTGTAAATAATAGTGTCAGAGTCATGTACACTATACAACAAGAGTTATAGAGATAATCAACATAATGGAAACTGTCAGAGAATTTACTCGCATGTGGTCCTTAGCTAGAAATACCAATATCCGGGTTCCAAGGTATCGTTTGAGTGATCCAACAGTCCTATAGATATATCATAAACACAATACTACATCAGACATTACACTAATACACAATCAAACACCATGATCTTAGGGACGTCGCTAGGGGGTCACGTATGTAGTTGCTGTGCATAACAGACAGTCATTGATGCGATCTTGCCAGTACGTCAGTGTACATATGGCAGTCTGCTACTACTTGGTCACAAGTCAACGTAACTACGGTATCCATGGTTAAACTCTGTTATCTAGTACATAGATATATATAATACATATTATACATATTACAATCATACTAATTAATTACACTTATAATAGATACATGTATATACATAATAGAATTTATACTATGCATATATTAAATATATATTAGGGATCCATCTACGATACATATACGTAGGTATATATATACTTAATTTGAGAATTATACTACTTATATACATATATATTAATATACATTTAGACATATATTAATACGTATGCCAATACATATATACCAACTATATATATATCCATATACCCACAAGACACGTATACTAAACCCTGGCTATAACGTGTGCATATAATAAAGAATACGCGTATGCGTATACGTCTACGTGTATGCAAGAAGAAGAAAACCGAACCTGTGTACGTACACGACGACGACGAGGTGCTGGTGGTGCGTGGTTCAGTCGAGGGGGTCGACGTTGGTGTTCGGGCGAGGTTGTTGGATCCAGTTGGTCGGCGGTGCCAGTCTCCGGTTGGGTTGGCGTCTCGGGCAGTCGGCTTCGCAAGAAGTTGATAATTGCAGTAGTTTTCGGCGAGCGCGGGATGGCTCGGTACAGCGGCAACAACTTCATGCGAGAGGGGAAAAAGGTTCTTGTCCGGCGAGGCGAGTTCAACACAGGTGTGGCATCGTCGGCTTACAATCGGGTTCAATTCCGACGGACTGCTCCAGTCGAGCGGTGGAGGAGACGCTCGGCAGCGGGTTTTCGGCGTCGTCTCGGCGGTGAAGCCGTGGTATAGTTGGGGAGGAAGAGGGGCAGGCGGAGATGTCTCGAGGTTAGTTTCCGATGGAGGATGAGGCGAGGGTGTTGTGTGGAAACGGGGAGATGCTCCACGGGTCCGGCGGGTTGTCCCGCGGGGAACAGTAGGTCGGGGGGAAGCAAGGAAGAAGAAGACGTCGGCTGTGGTATTTGGTTTTGGGTTTAAAAGAAAGGAAAATAGTTAAGATGATATATATATACAATGGGGTGTGGGTTTGACCTAGAATTGGTTTGATTGGTCAACCCCTCTTGGAATTTGGGCTTCTCATGGAGATATTTCAAGGGCCATGATTGAAATGGGTTCCAAATAAATGGCTAGGATTGCATGGTTCAAAAATGAAAGGAGGGCCAATGTTTGAGGAGGTTGATGTTGTGTCACACACTCCAAAAATCATAAAAAAATTACACATGAAGAAGAAAAGGTTTATTCACGTGTCGAGTCCAACGGGATGGACACCTTAATACACTTTTGCATAAAAGTGCCCAATAATTAGAGAATTACACAAGTTTGGATTTATGGATTAATTAATTAGAAATAATTGAAATTGGTGTTCTAAAATTAATTAGAAGTACAAGGACTGAATTATAGTGGAGCACTAGGGTCAAATAATAGTCTGGTATGTCTAGGACAAGGGTGTAAAATTAGTTGGGAGACAAGGGCTAGCATAGCGCTCTATTTATTGAAGCAACGGTAAAGTACAACAATCAATTAAAATCACCGTAATTTAAATATAATTAATTATCATGCAATTATTTACATATTAATTACGAAAAGACAAAAATACCCCTAATCTGAAATGTAGGGGTGACAAGTCTACCCTCCTTAAAAGAATTTTGTCCTCAAAATTAAAATAAACTAGGACATGAACAAACATCAAACAAAGAATTATACCTCAAGTCTCAAAGATATACGGATACTGCTCGCGCATTCGTTCTCTCTTACCCAGGTTGACTCTCCATGCAACAAGAACCAAAAGAATAGTCTGGTTCCGCAATGCCTTCTCTCTATGATCCAAAATCTCAACGGGTTGTTCAGGATAGCTGAGCGTCGGTCCAACTTCGATCTCCGAGTGATCTATTATATAACTAGGATCTGTCATGTACCTTCTCAGCTATGACACATGGAACACGTCATGCACTCCTTCTAGAGCAGGCGGCAAGTCAAGTCTATAGGCCACTGCACTGACCCTTGCAAGAATACTGAAGGGCCCGATGTATCGTGGACTAAGCTTTCCGTCTCTGCCAAAACGAATCGTGCCCCGTGTCGGAGAAATCCATAGGAACACCAAATCGCCAACCTAGAACAAAAAATCTTAACACGCAATCTAAAACAAAACAATCACAACCAAATAAAACAAAACCAATACCTGAAAATCTAGGGGTCTACGGTGGCTATCGGCCCAATGCCGCTGTTTGTCCTGCGCCACTCGCAGTCTGTCTCTGATAAGTTTTACCTTTTTTGCTGCATCCATGACCATTTTTGGTCCTAAAAAAGCTCTCTCTCCAACATCATCCCAAGATAACGATGTTCGACACCTTCGTCCATATAAAGCCTCGAATGGTGACATCTCAATGCTGGCCTAGTAGCTGTTGTTGTAAGAAAACTCTACTAGGTGTAGAGGATCCTCCCAAGAACCTCCGAGGTCCAAAACGCAAGTACGTAGCATATCTTCAAGAGTCTGAATAGTCCTTTCAGACTGTCCATTTGTCTGGGGGTGATACGCGGTACTGAACTTGAGCTGAGTGCCCAAGCTAGCCTGCATACTCCTCAAAAAATGGGAAGTAAAATGACTGTCCCGATCTGAGACAATACTCACAGTAACTCCATGTAATCTGACAATCTGCTGTACGTACATCTCTGCTAACTTCTCTGTTGAAGTACCCACTTTGAATAGTAAGAAGTGGGCTGATTTGGTCAATTTATCTACGATGACCCAAATTGCGTCCTTTCCTCCTGGAGAACGTAGAAGTCCTGAAACAAAATCCATAGTCACGTGCTCCCACTTCCATTTTGGAATTGGTAAAGGTTGAAGCAATCCACCTGGCCTCTGTCGATCTGCTTTTACCTGTTGGCACACGAAGCATCGGGATACAAAGCGTGCTACTTCGTGCTTCATACCATACCACAATACATGCTCCCTCAAATCTCGATACATCTTATTGACTCCAGGATGCATCGAGTACTGAGAGCGGTGTGCCTCTTACAAAACTTCTTCGCACAGCTCTCCACTTGGCACACACATCCTCGTGCCATGACGCAGAGACCTATCATCCGTAATAGTAAATTCGCCTATCAATCCTGTCCGAACTTATGCTTTAATATTCCTTAGAGTCTCATCATCATACTGAGAAGCTCTAATTCTATCCATCAGCTCTGATAGTATCTACAATCCCCACATCTGAATCTCAATACCTGGAACTAGTACTTTAATTCCTAAGCTCTCAAGATTAGCTAATAAATGCCTATCCAAAGTCAAGCACATAGCCATCGGATACCTGCTCAAGGCATCGGCGACTACGTTGGCCTTTCCTAAATGGTACTGTAATGTGATATCAAAGTCCTTCATCAACTCTAACCATCTTCTCTGCCTCATGTTCAGCTCCTTCTATGTAAACACGTACTTCAAGCTCTTATGGTCTGTAAAGATCTCCGCACGCTCTCCGTACAGATAGTGCTTCCACAGCTTTAGGGCAAAGATAACTGCTGCTAACTCCAAATTGTGAGTGGGGTAGTTCTTTTCATGAGGGCATAATTGTCTTAAAGCATAGGCAATTACTTTTCCATGTTATTGAAGAACGCATCCCAAACCTTTTCCTGAAGCATCACTGTAGATAGTGAATGCACCTGTCCTTGACGGCAACATCAAAACTGGCGCTGTCGTCAATCTCCTTTTTAGCTCATCGAATGCGGCTTGACATTCTTCTATCCAGACAAATTCCACATCTTTCTTGGTCAGCCTAGTCATTGGCTCTACAATCTTGGAGAAGTCTTGTACAAACCTTCTGTAGTATCTTGTTAGTCCGAGAAAGCTCCTGATTTCAGCTACCGAACTGGGGGTAGCCCATGACTCCACTGCTTCGATCTTTTTTGGGTTAACTGAAATTCTGTTACCCATCACCATATGTCCAAGAAATTCAACCTTGTCAAGGAAGAACTCACACTTCGAAAGCTTTCCATACAACTTCTCTCCCTGAGAGTCTCTAAGACCATCCTCAGGTGCTCTTCATGCTCTTCTAGGGACTTCGAATATATTAGAATGTCGTCAATAAACACAACTATGAACTTGTCAAGGTACTGGTGGAATACCTTGTTCATTAAGTTCATGAATACTGCTGGTGCATTGGTTAAACCAAACGACATTACTGTGAATTCAAACTAGCCATATCTGGTCCGAAAGACTATCTTCGGTATGTCTTCCTTCTTCACCTTTATTTGGTGATAGCCTGACCTCAAGTCTATCTTCGAAAATACCTTTGCTCCGCTCAATTGATCAAAAAGATCATCTATCTTCGGCAGCGGGTATTTGTTCTTAATAGTGAGGTTATTCAAAGCTCTATAATTGTTACACATGCATACCGTGCTGTCCTTCTTCAGTACGAATAATACCGGTGCTCTCTATGGTGATGAACTGGATCTAATAAAACCTTTGTCCTGCAGCTCCTCAACTTGCTTCTTCAGTTCTACCAACTCGTTGTTGTTGACCCTATTGACATATTGCGAAATAGGATCCGCTCCTGGTATCAAGTCTATAGAGAATTAAACATCTCCGTCTGGCGGCAAACCTATCAACTCCTCTGGAAATACATCCAGGAACTCTGCTATCAATGGATGTGGTAAGTCCTCTTCTTTCATCCTGGCTCCGCAAAAAGTGCCTCTGCTCCGCTCCTCTGCTCCTCTGGCAATCTCAAACTATGGCTCTCTTGGCGGTCGAAATACTACTCTACCTCCGTGATAATCTATAGAAGCATAGTGTTTACTCAGCTAGTCCTTTCTGAGTACAATGTCGTATCCCGGAAGTGGCATGACGAGTAAACTCACGCTCAACTCTCGGCCTTCCAATGACACTCTCTGATCCTTACAATAATCATGGACTAGGATAATGCCTCCTCTTGTCGTGATCTTGCAAGTCCTATCTAATGGTTCTATTTCTAAACGATGCTTAAGTGCATAAGATACAGATACGAAACTATGAGAAGCGCCAGAATCAAATAATGCAAGTGCTGGAATAGAATCGAGTAAAACTGAACCTGAAATCACATCTCCAGCTGGCTCGGCCTCCTCAGTAGTCATGGCATAAGCTCATCCCTATGGTGCTCCTCTCTGTTGCTGGTGATGCTGAGCAAACCTCTGC
Organism: Iris macrosiphon; assembly: GCA_036927795.1. Lineage (NCBI taxonomy): Eukaryota > Viridiplantae > Streptophyta > Magnoliopsida > Asparagales > Iridaceae > Iris > Iris macrosiphon. The sequence goes on along the minus strand of JAYESA010000002.1, from coordinate 2,612,730 downwards.
TATTGTGGTGGAAGTGGAGGTCTTCTCTGCTGGCCTCCTGGTACAATAGGCGCTCTGGCTAGTCCTCTCTGAGCTGCTGCTCCTCCCTGGCGAGTCTGAACAGCTGGGCAGTCCCTCAGCTGATGTGCTGATGATTCACATGACAAATAGGTACCCAACCTTTTCCTGCAGATGTCTCTTGTATGTCCCATCATTCCGCAATATGCATATGGGGCAATGGGCTAATTCTGTCTCTGTGGTTGCTGTTGTTGAATATGCCCTCAAACTGGTGCCTGTTGCTGGTGTTGCTGTTGGTATGTCCTCTGTTGTTGTTGTTGTTGTTGTTGTTGTTGAAAGTGTGGGCGCTTGGCCTGTCCTGTGTTACCACTGGCTCCTCCAGAAATTTTGCGTCCTCTCTTGGGCCTGAGGTCCAAGTCATCTTCAGCAATTTGGGCATCCATCAGAATACCCTCAAAGGTAGCAGTGCATCATCCCAAAGTACGAGACTTAATCTCTCTATTCAATCCCTTTCTGAATTTTCGTGCTCTGTCTCCTGGGTCTCGAATCATCGATGGTGCGAATTGACTCAATCATCAAAACTCTGCAACATATTTGTCGACTGACATGCCTCCTTGGATTAAGTCATGGAACTGACTCTCCAATGCTCCCAAAGCCATGTTAGGAAAGAATTTCTCCTCGAAGAGTTCCTTAATGTCCTCCCAAGTAAGTCCTTTAACAGCGAGTCTCAGCTCTGTACGATACCACGTCAGCACGATATCAAACATCTGACTACCAGTGGCCTCTATCTGATGAATCTCTGGGATCTGTGATAAGCGCAAGTTTCTCTCTATGTCCTCTAACCAATCATCAGCATAGAGTATTAAGAGAGGTTACCCATCCTAAGGGAGGTCACTCATCCTACGGGAGGTCACCCATCCTAATGGAGGTTACCCATCCTATGAGAGGTACCATCCTACGAAAGGTCACCCATCCTAGGTAGGACACCCATCCTACGAGAGGTCACACATTCTATGGGAGGTCACCCATCCTAGGGAGGTCACTCATCCTATGGGAGGTAACCCATCCTACGGGAGGTCACCCACCCTATGGATGACACCCATCCTACTGGAGGTCACCCATCCTAGGGAAGCTACCCATCCTATGAAGGTTACCCATCCTAAGTGAGGTCTCCTATTGTTTGGGAGGTCACCTATCATACGTGAGGTCCCCCATCCTATAGGAGGTTACCAAACCGTAGGATACTGAGGATAGATAACCCATCCTATGAGAGGTTACATATCATATAGGAGGTCACCCATCCTACAGGAGGTAACCTATCCTAAGGGAGGTCACCCATCCAAATGGAGGTCACCCATCCTAAGGGAGGTCACTAATCCTACGGGACGTCACAATTCCAAATGGGAGGTCACCCATCCTAAGGGAGGTCACTCATTCTATGAGAGGTTACCCATCCTACAGGAGGTCACCCATCCTAATGGAAGTAAAATCACCCATCCTAGGGAGTTCACCTATCCAACGGGAGGTTACCCATCCTACGAGAGCTACGAGAGGTCACCCATCCTATGAGAGGTTACCCATCCTACGAGAGGTCACCCATCCTATTAGAGGTTAACCATCCTACGGGAGGTCACTCATCCTACGAGAGGTCACCCATCCTATGGGAGGTCACCCATCTAAATAGAGGTCACCCATCCTAAGGGAGGTCACTCATCCTACGAGAGGTCACCCATCCTAAGAGAGATTAACCATCCTACGGAAGGGAGGTTACCCATCCTACGAGAGGTCACCGATCCTAAGGGAGGTTACCCATCCTACGGGAGATTAGCCATCCTATGGAGGTCACCCATCATACGGGAGGTCACCCATCCAAATAGAGGTTACCAATCATAGGGAGGTCACAAATCCTATAGGTCACCTAACATAACGGAGGTTACACATCCTACGGGAGGTTACCCATCCCGTAGAGAGGTTACCCATCCTAAGGGAGGTCCCTCATCCTAAGGGAGGTTACCCAACCTATGAGAGATCACCCATCCTACGGGAGGTCACCCATCCTAAGGGAGGTTACTCATCCTAGGGAGGTTACCTATCCTACGGGATATCACCCATCCTAAGGGATATTACCCATCCTTTGTAGGTCACCCATCATTTGAAGTTTACCTATCCTAAGAGAGGTCACCCATCCAGAGGTTACCCATCATAAAGGAGGTCACCGATCCTAAGGGAGGTTATCCATCATATGAAGGTCACCCATCGTATGGAGGTTACCCATCCTATAGTAGGTTTCCTATCCTAAGGAAGGTTACCCATTCTAACGGAAGTTATCCATCCTACGAGAGGTCTCTCATCCTACGGGAGGTCATCCATCCGATTGGAGGTCACCCATCTTATGAGCGGTCACCCATCCTAAGGGAGGTTACCTATCATACGCGAGGTTACCCATCCTAGGGAGGTCATCGATCATAAGAAGGTCACCCATCGTATGGAGGTTACCCAACCTATGGTAGGTTTCCTATCCTAAGGAAGGTTACCCACCCTAAGGGAGGTCACTAATCCTAGGGAGGTTACCCATCCTACCGGTGGTCACCCATCCTAAGTGAGGGTACCCATCCTAGGAAGGTTACCCATCCTAGGGAGGTTACCCATCCTAAGGGAGGTTACCCATCCTAGGGAGGTTTCCCATCCTAATGGAGGATACTCATCCTAGGGTGGTCACCCATCATAAGGGAGGTTACCCATCCTAGGGAGGTCACACATCCTAAGGGAGGTTACTCATCCTAGGGAGGTCACCCATCCTATGGGAGTTTACTCATCCTATGGAGGTCACCCATCCTATAAGAGATTACTCATCCTAGGTAGGTCACCCATCATATGAAGGTCACCCATCCTAGGGAAGTCACCTATCCAAAATAGAGGTCAGCCATCTAACGGAGGTTCCCCATCCTAAGGGAGGTCAACCATCCTAGGGAGTATACCCATCCTACGGGAGGTCACCCATCCTACGAAAGGTCACCAATCCTAAGGGAGGTTACCCATCCTATGAGAGGTCACCCATCGTAAGAAAGGTTACCCATTCTAAGGGTGGTTACCCTTCCTAAGGGAGGTCACCAATCCAAATAGAGGACACCCATCCTACGAGAGGTTACCCATCCTAAGAGAGGTTACCCATCCAAATGGATGTTACCTATCCTACGAACGGTTACCCATCCAAATGGAGGTTAACAATCCTACGAAAGATTACCCATCCTAGGTAGGTCACCCATCCTATGGAGGTTACCCATCCTACAGTAGGTTAGCCATCATAAAGAGGTCACCTGCAATCCTAAAGTAGGTTAGCCATCATAAAGAGGTCACCTGCACCCATCCTAGGGAGGTTACCCATCCTAGGGAGGTTACCCATACTATGGTGGGTTTCCCATCCTATGGGAGGTCACCCATCCTTAGGGAGGACACCCATCATACTGGAGGTCACCCATCCTACGGAAGGTCACCCATCCTAGGGAGGTCACCCACCCTAAGAAAGGTTACCCATCCTAAGGGAGGTCACCTATCATACGTGAGGTCACCTATCCTAAGGGAGGTTACCCATCGTAAGGGAGATCACCCATCCTACGGAATGTCACCCATCCTACGAGAGTTCACCAATCCTAAGGGAGGCCACCTATCATACACAAGGTTACCCATCCTAAGGGAGGGCACCTATCATACGCGAGGTCACCTATTCTAAGGGAAGTTACCCATTATAAGGGAGGTCACCCATCCTATACGAGGTCACCCATCCTATGAGAGGTCACCCATCATACGAGTGGTCACCTATCATAAGGGTGGTTACCTATCCTACGAAAGGTCACCAATCCTATGGGAGGTCACCCATCCAAATGGAGGTCACCCATTATATGGAAGGTCACCCATCCTAGGGAGGTTACCCATCCTAAGAGAGGTTACCCATCCAAATGGAGGTCACCCATCCAAATAGAGGTTATCCATCCTACGGGAGGTCACCCATCCTAAGGAAGGTCATCCATCGTATGGAGGTTACCCATCCGGATGTTACTAATCCTATGGAAGGTCACCTATCATATGACGGTCACCTATCATACGTGAGGTCACCCATCCTACGAGAGGTTACCCATCCAATAAGAGGTCAACCATCCTACGAGATACGTAGGATGGGTGTCCTCTCGTAGGTTGGGTAAATTCTCTTAGGATGGGTGACCTCTCATAAGATGGGTACCTCCATTTGGATGGGTAACCACCCATAGGTTGGGTAACCTCCCAAAGGATGAGTGACCTTCATATGATAGGTAACCTCCATTTAGATGGGTTACCTCCTGTAGGATTGGTAACCTTCCATAGGATGGGTGACCTTTCGTAGGATGGGTGACCTACCTAGGATGGGTGACCTCTTATAGGTTGGGTAACTTCCCTAAGTATAGGTGACCTCCCTAAGTATGGGTGACCTCCCTAGTATGTGTGACTTCTATTTGGATGGGTGACCTCTAATAGGTTGGGCAACCTCCCTAAGTATAGGTGAGCCCCCGTAGGATGGGTGACCTCCCGTAGGATGATTGACCACCCATAGGATGGGTGACCTATAGGATGGGTAACACCCCATAGGATGGGTAACCTCCATTCAGATGGGTAACCACCCGTAGGTTGGGTGACCTCTCGTACGATGGGTAACCTCCCTAAGTGTGGGTAACCTCCATTTGGATGGGTAACCACCCGTAGGTTGGGTGACCTCTGTAGGATGGGTGACCTCCCGTAGGATGGATGACCCCCCGTAGGATGGGTAACCTCCATTTGGATGGGTAACCACTCATAGGTTGGATAACCTCCCTTAGGATGGGTAACCTCTGGTAGGATGGGTGACCTCCCTATGGATGGGTAACCTCCCTTAGGATAGATGACCTCCCTTTAGATGGGTGACCTCCCTTAGGATGGGTAACCTCTCGTAGGATGGGTAACCTCCATTTGGATGGATAACCACCCGTATGATGGGTGACCTCTCGTAGGATAGTTAACATCCCTAAGTATGGATAACCTCCCTAGGATAGGCAACCTATATTTGAATGGGTGACCTCCATAGGATGGGTGACCTTCCTAGGATGGGTAACCTTTCGTAGGATGGGTGTGTCACTACCATATTTCGAAAACAGGGGTATTTTCGACTTTTTATAATATTTAATATTATGGTAGTTAAAATTAATTAATTATATGATAGTATATTTGATTTAAATAATTATGTGTGATGTGTAAATAAATATAGTATTATATGCAGTGTTTATTTATTTTTAAGCTAGTAGACTTGACCTAGAAGCCTAGTAGATGACCACCTGTCTGAATTATAGAATTTTGTATTTAATTATTTATTTAAAATTTTAAATTCTTGGAGTTTGTATTTAATTACCATATTTTATTTAATATTTTTGCGCATTGCCTTTGCTTCGATATTTGGAGCAGTATCCTGACTTTTGTCTTCCAACAAAATTCACAATCTTGCCCTAGACATGCCCGCCTTCCATTCTGCTATTTTTGCAACTCATAATTATGCTCTCTGTACATTATTTCTGGCCGCATAAAAATTGTCGCAGACGTTATTTAATAAATGCCTATTTTGTATCGTTGTGCGTTCTAATTTAAATTGGAGACAATCTTGACCTATCTTTTGTACGGCCCAAATTAGGGTAATATTCTGTTCTGAGTTGTCTTCATTATTGGTATTGATGACCTGACCTGATTTTGGCCCCATGTACTCCTAATTAATTTTTGAACACAACTTGCATTTATTTCTAATTAAATTGAGGATATTATTTTAACCGATTATGAAAATCCCAATTTAATTCCAGTGCCCTGCTATTTGAGCCCACACCAAACTTACAGCGCCCCCTGACCCTACAAAACACCGGACACCGAATCGCCCGCCAAATTTTTGTTATTTTATGTGTTTGTGCAATTTCCCGAAATTAGTGGGCTAATTTGCAAATTGTATTTTGGTGTCAACACCTCATTGTTTAAAACAATGAGGGAGCCTAATAATTGTTTTAACTAAGCCCTCACCCTCATCCCCACATGAAATTCCTTCATGTCAAATCTGGACCCCTCATTAAAGGGGGTCAATCACCACCCTTCATCACACCCTCTCCCCTATATAATGTTAAGTCACATCAACCCTAATCCCTAGAAACCTAGGTTTCCCCAACCAAGCCTCCATCCCCATCTCCAACGTAGAAATTCCTTTCTTCCTCTCTTTTCTTTCTCCTTCTCTTTTCTTCCTTTCTTCTTCTCTTCTCCTTTCTTCTTCTCCTTCTTCTTCATTACTTGGTTTTAAATTCAAAAGAGAGGGGGGGAACACTGTTCACCCCCATCTCTGTATCCCGGCCATCCCCTACTGTGCTACCCCGACTTCCATCTACATCCACCACAGCTCCCCATTCCCTCTGCTGCAGCCGGCTCCTAAGGACCTCCGACCCGCTGTGTTCTCCGACGGCCAACCCAGGCCAACCGCTGCGACCGCCTCCCTGCTGCTCAGCCCGGCCCGGCGGCGCTGCCGCTGCTCCCCCTCTGCCATTTCCGGCTGCAACTCCCCCTCCCATCAACTCTCCGGCGGCCCAGCGGCCATCCCGAGCCCACCTTCAACTCCATTCACCACCACCTTCATCCATCCATTCATCTACCTCTCCGACGACTGAGCCGATTCCTCGGCGGCCGCTGCACCCCTTCCCTGCTGCTCTAACACTATCACCACCACCTTCAACCACCTATCAACCACCACCACCTCCATTATCATCATCTCCTAGCCACCACCACCCCGACAGAGACCCCGGCGAGCAGCCGAGCAGCAGCCCCGCGCTCGAGACCCCCGTAGTCCGGCCATCATCCTCCTCCTCCTGATCAACTCCGGCCGACTTCCTCTGCAGTCCGGTCGGCCAGCGACCCCAAGCCTCTGTGAGTTCTTCTTTTTCTCCCCTTTCTTCTTCTTATATGTATATATATATATATATATATATATATATATATATATATGTATATACATACATACGTATATACGTATGGGTATATATATAATATATGTATATGAGTTATTTAATTAATGTGTATAAATATAGGATTATGAAATACATATACGTATATCTGTGTGTATGTGTATATTAATATACAGGTATATAGTATAGTTGTTATTTGGTATAAATATATGGTATATATATATTTTGCATATGTATTCTAGTATAGATACATATTAGTATATGTGTATGATTAATTAATATGTATATGTATATATCTAATTAATGTGTAGATATATATATATATGTATATAAATACGTATATTTGTGTATTGTGTATGTGAATTATGTGCATGTGTGTATTAGAATAATACTTAGTATATATGTATTCACATACATATATGTATTATTTTGGTATATTTTATATAGATAAAATACGTATTTTGGTATAAATATATAAATATGTAAATACGTATTTTGGTAATATGTATATACCTATATATAAATGAATGTAATTTTTGGGTGCAAATATACATATATTTATTTGGTATAATTTTATATAGTATATATGTATTAAATGTATTTTTGGGTATATGTACAAACATATATAAATATGTATTTTGGCATAAATATGTATGGGTATATAAATATATAAACGTATTTCGGTATAAATATGCATATATGTATATATATATTTTTGTATTGGTATATGTGTATACATGTATTTTATATATATATACTTAGCATATTTTCAATGTATGTTTAATTGGTATATATATATATGGTATAAATTCAATTTGGTATATACATATTTGTATTGCAAATATATATATGGTAGGTATTAATGATTAAAAATAGGTAATGTGTTTTAATATGTATCCCTACTAGGTGACCCTAGCTGACTAGTGCCCTGCCTGGCATGGCCCTGAGGCCAGTATTTTTAGACTGTGTTAGCGTAGCATCTGATGCAAAAGTTATATTGTGTTGTGTTTATAGGACTGTTGGTTTACCCAGGGGATACTCTGGAACAGGACATCCGTAAATACCAGCTAAGGACCCAAGGCAAGTACATTCTCTGATAATTTCTAATTCTTTGATAAATTCTATAAGTTCAACAATCATGAAATATTACATCTGAATCCTTGACACTGTGCTACACGGACTAGTATAGCTTGGATCTGCAGTCATGAGATATTACCTTGATTATCGTATTGACATTGTACACGACATGTATATTAGACATCGTACATGATAGACTTGACTTGCTCGTGTATCGTGAGTGTCATGGTTGGATCCACAGTACTAGTTGGAGGCGGGGAAGTAGTTAGTAAGAAATGTGATCATAACCTCTTATTGTAGTGTAGAACATTGTAAGTGTTAATCATGCTATTCACCCATGATTAGCCAGGCCCTGTAGCTATCGTACATGTTCCCAAGCCGATCACATTTTGAAACTACTATTTCAAAATACTTAGAATAGATTACAGTTCCCTATTTTAAATCATATACTACATCACCCGTATATGATACTGTTCCTTGTTCTTTTTATTTCCATACATGCACTGACTGTATCATATTGCCTATTGCCTGTCTCTTTACATTGCCTGTATCTCTTTAATTGCCATTGCATTTATTTTACTGTCTTCTCAGTAGCTAGCATGACATATTTATTGTATTATAGACCTTATCAATTAATGGAACTGTTATTTGAGAGTGTTGCTTTGCTCCTTCCTGACTGGAAATATTTTTCCAGACTATGCCTTAGAGGACCGCTGTCCGACACTTTATAGACCAGATGGTGAGTAGCTGCAGGCTTGATAGTTTAGTTGTGATTCCGGGAGGTCTAGCCGAAAATTACTATTTTTGTTAGTTCTTTAAGTAGACTATTTGGTACCGGATTTGTCTCCGGCATTTTAAATGAGACTTGGATATTTGTTGAGTTAGATTACATTCTGGATTTGTGTTGTATTTAAATTTTTGTTCGATATCTCATCGTGCTGTAATCCTGTGATTGAGTATGTGTACATTTTATTCGCGTCATCCGTGCCTCCTTATGGAGATTGGATGCTTGTGTGAGATTGGCTAGATAGTATCAAGACCTTGACAGCGTTCTACCGCCGATGCTACGGCGTAGGCTGGACGTACCCACGCACTCGTGCCCCTAAACCGGGTGTGGGTCGTGACACGTTTTTAGTGGTGGCCCATGCAGGTCAGACTTCGCGAGTTGTGCGATGTCGTAGTAGTGTGGCATCTTTGTTACACTATTGCGTGCCTGCGATAGGATCTAGGACATAGGATACTAGGACGAGAGCGAATACTCTATCACAATTCCTTGAGAGATTCCTAGGATGACCCCTGAGAATCTTGTTATAACTTCCCATTTAAAAATCATTCCCTTGTTCCGTCTATTCTCACTTATTGATATTGAATTTGATTGTTGTTGATTAGTTATTAAGTTAGGATTTTGGTTACATAGTAGGGTTTGATTTCATATCAAGATGAATTTGCAGACTGATTTATGGTATTATCTGATGACGCACGTCGATGAGGACAGCAAGGAAGATTAACACTAGGGCTATTGGACTACAAGATATGGATTTAAATTTTAGATTGAGGATTGAAAATGAATTTCAAATTTTAAATTTTGAGAAGTTGAGATATTGTCATTAAAACTTTTTGAGGAATTCAGATTCAATTTGATGAACCTAAACAAGCTGTAAGGATTTTTGAGTGATTAAATTTTCATTTCAGTATTTAGATAATTAACCTTGAGGAAAGTGTATGCATTTTTACTGTAAATTTATTCGAGGAGTTATTTTGAGGAATTTTATTTGAGGAAAGGATTTTATAGTGAGAGAGATATATTAGTATATAAGTATATAAGATTCATGTGTAAGGATCTGTTGGCTTGAGCATGATTGAGATTTCACTGCCAACTGGCTTAGGTGTTCATCTAGGATTGTATTAGAGAGAGCAGTACTTGGTATAGTGTGTTGTAATTGTTATGCACTTGAGTGATAAGGATAACTAGTATCAGCGAATGCAGTAGGTAAGAAAGCTAGCAGTGACTGTGCTTGTGGTAGAACTATGGTACTTAGAGGGATGGAAGTATCAGACCATGGATGTATCTTTGACCTGTGCAATCACAACTAGGAATGTTATTCCAATCTATTTATCTTGAATGTTGCTCTTTAGAACTGTACTGTCCTTTCTTGATGATATCGCATCTTTGCCTAAAATGATTTTTTGGGATCTGTCTTCAGGATGTTGCCGCAGACACGGTCTATGAGAGCGGGAACATCAGCTTTAGAGGGGTCTGCCACCTCTCCACCTGATGGACAAGCAGCCGTAGTTCCTCCTACATCTCTGATGCACGTAGATGATCCTCCTCCCCCACCTGTTCAGAAGATTACCGCAGCTGTGACGGACAACCCTCCACTTCCACCGACTTCGATTCCCGGAGGTTTGCCTATTGACGGGACGCAGATGTTTACCTTGATCCAGGGCATGGTAGATGCCCAGAGAGTGACGGCAGATGCTCAGCGAGTTCAAGCTGAGGCTCAGAGGGTGCAAGCAGCAGTGCACCAGGCACAAACCGAGCTGATAAGAGAAAACATGGAGAATGCCCATCAAGTGACTCTCCAAGCTTTGGAGAGAGTAGCACAGTACCAGCAGTTTCCTGGCCAGCAACAGCAGAGATTAGGCACTATAGTGGATTTCAAGAGGATGATGCCTCGAGAGTTTAAAGGTACCGAAGGGATACTCTACGCTGACGATTGGCTAGAGGATATAGAGAGAAGCCTGCGATTGACCCAAATTCTGGAGAACTTACAGATAGAAGCCGCTGGCAGTCAGATGTTCGATATCGCACTTACGTGGTATCGCACGGAGCCGAGAATTACTGCGCCAGGACTTACTTGGGAGACCTTCAAGGAACTCTTCAAGGAGAAGTTCTTTCCCGACGTGGCATTGGGAACCTTGGAAAGTCAGTTTCATGACTTGGTTCAAGGAAACATGTCGGTCGACGAGTACGCTGCAGAATTCTGTAGATTGAGCCGTTTTGCATCGTCCATGATTCGGGACCCAGGAGATCGAGCCCAAAAATTCAGAAAGGGACTGACAAGAGAGATTAGGTCGCGCACTTCTGGTCGTCGTACCGCTACCTTTGAGGCTATCTTGATGGATGCCCAGATTGCAGAAGAGGATCTGGATCTCAGGCCTAAGAGGAGTCATAATACTTTTGGAGATACGAATGGTAGCACAAGACCAGCCAAGCATCCCCGTATTCAGCACCAACAGCAGTACCCAGTACCATTTCATAGTTAGCAACAACCATGGGCATTTCAGCATCCACAGCAATACCTGGCACCAGTTCCTATCTAGCAACATCCATGGGCGTATCAGTATCAACAATAGTACCAGGCACTAGTCCGTGTTCAGCAGAATCAGCAACAGCCTCCGAGAGAGACATAGCAGACTTGTCATTTCTGTAAGAAGCCAGGTCACCTTTGGGAGAGCTGTAGAACGAGGCTAGGACTTTGTTTGCACTGCGGCACTGCGGGACATCGAGTAAGGGATTATCTTCTAGCCCCTTATCTTCCCGGCCAGCGCGCAGCTTCAGATTATAGAGATCCAGTTAGGCTACCTGTGGAACCGTATATTGCTCAGCACCCGCGAAGGGAACCACCCCAGCAGGGCGGGGCATTTGCGATGACGATCGAGGAGACCGATACTACAGGTAATGTGTTAGCAGGTTTTGTTCTTTCCTTCCTTCTGTTCCTATCTATTTGATTGATTGACTGATACCTTAGTACCGTAGCTTGCATGCATAATTTTCTTATTAGAATGTAGTTAATGGTACCCCTGATATAGAGACTGCAATACCATGACAGAAGACACCATGACCGTACATATTTTCCTTAGATTGCATAATGAATGACTGTAGGTAGATTTTTCTTTGACCAGGATTATTGGGGTTTGACCATGTTGAAGATTCATGAAAGGGTTATAACTTGACAAGAGAGACAAGATGATTAAAATTCGAGGATAACCATTGATTTAAATAGAGGGTTAAGAAATTAACATTTCATAATTGGCGGTTTAATTAATTCCAGGAAGATTATGACATGTTTAAATTGGTTATAAAAATTTGGAAATTTTGGGAGATTATCAATAATTTTATTTGATTGCAAGTTATGAATTTTAGAATTTTATATTATGGATGATATTAGAGAATCTTCAAGTATCGCATTGTTGAATATTTTGAGAAGAGAAAATCGAGAAATAAAATCATTGATGGATTAATGTTTAAATTTAAACTTTGTGGGACAAGATTTACATTTCTATATGTGCATTGATTAAAAATCAAATTAGAGGAGTGGATATTAACTTTGAGTATTGAATTATTAACTAAAAACTTTCAAGGAAATTTTTGATAAAAATGGACTTTGATTCAATTTCGAGGATTTTTTCAGGAATGCAAATAATTCAGAACTTTTGAAAAATTGTGAAGAGACATCGTGGATTATTACCTGATTTCGTGATTTATGAATTTAAAATTTGAGGAAAATAATAATGAGTATGATTAAACGCTACTTTGAGGATTTTGAATTTCGAGGACAAAATTCTTTTAAGGTGGGTAGACTTGTCACTACCACATTTCGAAAACAGGGGTATTTTCGACTTTTTACAATATTTAATATTTTGGTAGTTAAAATTAATTAATTGCATGATAGTATATTTGATTTAAATAATTATGTGTGATATGTAAATAAATATAGTATTATATGCAGTGTTTATTTATTTTTAAGCTAGTAGACTTGACCTAGAAGCCTAGTAGATGACCACCTGTCTGAATTATAGAATTTTGTATTTAATTATTTATTTAGAATTTTAAATTCTTGGAGTTTGTATTTAATTACCATATTTTATTTAATATTTTTGCGCATTGCCTTTGCTTCGATAATTGGAGCAGTATCCTGACTTTTGTCTTCCAACAAAATTCACAATCTTGCCCTAGACATGCCCGCCTTCCATTCTGCTATTTTTGCAACTCATAATTATGCTCTCTGTACATTATTTCTGGCCGCACAAAAATCGTCGCGGACGTTATTTAATAAATCCCTATTTTGTATCGTTGTGCGTTCCAATTTAAATTGGAGACAATCTTGACCTATTTTTCGTGCGGCCCAAATTAGGGTAATATTCTGTTCTGAGTTGTCTTCATTATTGGTATTGATGACCTGACCTGATTTTGGCCCCATGTACACCTAATTAATTTTTGAACACAACTTGCATTTATTTCTAATTAAATTGAGGATACTATTTTAACCGATTCTGAAAATCCTAATTTAATTCCAGTACCCTGCTATTTGAGCCCACACAAAACTTACAGCGCCCCCTGACCCTATAAAATATCGGACACCGAATCGCCCGCCAAATTTTTGTCATTTTATGTGTTTGTACAATTTCCCGAAATTAGGGGGCTAATTTGCAAATTGTATTTTGGTGTCAACACTTCATTGTTTAAAACAATGAGGGAGCCTAATAATTGTTTTAACTAAGCCCTCACCCTCATCCCCACATGAAATTCCTTCATGTCAAATCTGGACCCCTCATTAAAGGGGGTCAATCACCACCCTTCATCACACCCTCTCCCCTATATAATGTTAAGTCACATCAACCCTAATCCCTAGAAACCTAGGTTTCTCCAACCAAGCCTCCATCCCCCTCTCCAACGTAGAAATTCCTTTCTTCCTCTCTTTTCTTTCTCCTTCTCTTTTCTTCCTTTCTTCTTCTCTTCTCCTTTCTTCTTCTCCTTCTTCTTCATTACTTGGTTTTAAATTCAAAAGAGAGGGGGGGGAACACTGTTCACCCCCCATCTCTACATCCCGGCCATCCCCTACTGTGCTACCCCGACTTCCATCTACATCCACCACAGCTCCCCATTCCCTCTGCTGCAGCCGGCTCCTAAGGACCTCCGACCCGCTGTGTTCTCCGGCGGCCAACCCAGGCCAACCGCTGCGACCGCCTCCCTGCTGCTCAGCCCGGCCCGACGGCGCTGCCGCTGCTCCCCTTCTGCCATTTCCGGCTGCAACTCCCCCTCCCATCAACTCTCTGGCGGCCCAGCGGCCATTCCGAGCCCTCCTTCAACTCCATTCACCACCACCTTCATCCATCCATTCATCCACCTCTCCGGCGACTGAGCTGATTCCTCGGCGACCGCTGCACCCCTTCCCTGCTGCTCTAACACTATCACCACCACCTTCAACCACCTATCAACCACCACCACCTCAATTATCATCATCTCCTAGCCACCACCACCCCGACAGAGACTCCGGCGAGCAGCCGAGCAGCAGCCCCGCGCTCGAGACCCCCGTAGTCCGGCCATCATCCTCCTCCTCCTGATCAACTCCGGCCGACTTCCTCTGCAGTCCGGTCGGCCAGCGACCCCAAGCCTCTGTGAGTTCTTCTTCTTCTCCCCTTTCTTCTTCTTATATGTATATGTATATATATATATATATATATGTATATACATACATACGTATATACGTATGGGTATATATATAATATATGTATATGAGTTATTTAATTAATGTGTATAAATATAGGATTATGAAATACATATACGTATATCTGTGTGTATGTGTATATTAATATACAGGTATATAGTATAGTTGTTATTTGGTATAAATATATGGTATATATATATTTTGCATATGTATTCTAGTATAGATACATATTAGTATATGTGTATGATTAATTAATATGTATATGTATATATCTAATTAATGTGTAGATATATATATATATGTATATAAATACGTATATTTGTGTATTGTGTATGTGAATTATGTGCATGTGTGTATTAGAATAATACTTAGTGTATATGTATTCACATACATATATGTATTATTTTGGTATATTTTATATAGATAAAATACGTATTTTGGTATAAATGTATAAATATGTAAATACGTATTTTGGTAATATGTATATACCTATATATAAATGAATGTAATTTTTGGGTGCAAATATACATATATTTATTTGCTATAATTTCATATAGTATATATGTATTAAATATATTTTTGGGTATATGTACAAACATATATAAATATGTATTTTGGCATAAATATGTATGGGTATATAAATATATAAACGTATTTCGGTATAAATATGCATATATGTATATATATATTTTCGTATTGGTATATGTGTATACATGTATTTTATATATATATACTTAGCATATTTTCAATGTATGTTTAATTGGTATATATATATATGGTATAAATTCAATTTGGTATATACATATTTGTATTGCAAATATATATATGGTAGGTATTAATGATTAAAAATAGGTAATGTGTTTTAATATGTATCCCTACTAGGTGACCCTAGCTGACTAGTGCCCTGCCTAGCATGGCCCTGAGGCCAGTGTTTTTAGACTGTGTTAGCGTAGCATCTGATGCAAAAGTTATATTGTGTTGTGTTTATAGGACTGTTGGTTTACCCAGGGGATACTCTGGAACAGGACATCCGTAAATACCAGCTAAGGACCCAAGGCAAGTACATTCTCTGATAATTTCTAATTCTTTGATAAATTCTATAAGTTCAACAATCATGAAATATTACATCTGAATCCTTGACACTGTGCTACACGGACTAGTATAGCTTGGATCTGCAGTCATGAGATGTTACCTTGATTATCGTATTGATATTGTACACGACATGTATATTAGACATCGTACATGATAGACTTGACTTGCTCGTGTATCGTGACGTGTCATGGTTGGATCCACAATACTAGTTGGGGGCGGGGAAGTAGTTAGTAAGAAATGTGATCATAACCTCTTATTGTAGTATAGAACATTGTAAGTGTTAATCATGCTCTTCACCCATGATTAGCCAGGCCCTGTAGCTATCGTACATGTTCCCAAGCCGATCGCATTTTGAAACTACTATTTTAAAACACTTAGAATAGATTACAGTTCCCTATTTTAAATCATATACTACATCACCCGTATATGATACTGTTCCTTGTTCTTTTTATTTCCATACATGCACTGACTGTATCATATTGCCTATTGCCTGTCTCTTTACATTGCCTGTATCTCTTTAATTGCCATTGCATTTATTTCACTGTCTGCTCAGTAGCTAGCATGACATATTTATTGTATTATAGACCTTATCAATTAATGGAACTGTTATTTGAGAGTGTTGCTTTGCTCCTTCCTGACTGGAAATATTTTTCCAGACTATGCCTTAGAGGACCGCTGTCCGACACTTTATGGACCATATGGTGAGTAGCTGCAGGCTTGATAGTTTAGTTGTGATTCCGGGAGGTCTAGCCGAAAATTACTATTTTTGTTAGTTCTTTAAGTAGACTATTTGGTACCGGATTTGTCTCCGGCATTTTAAACGAGACTTGGATATTTGTTGAGTTAGATTACATTCTGGATTTGTGTTGTATTTAAATTTTTGTTCGATATCTCATCGTGCTGTAATCCTGTGATTGAGTATGTGTACATTTTATTCGCGTCATCCGTGCCTCCTTATGGAGATTGGATGCTTGTGTGAGATTGGCTAGATAGTATCAAGACCTTGACAGCGTTCTACCGCCGATGCTGCGGCATAGGCTGGACGTACCCACGCACTCGTGCCCCTAAACCGGGTGCGGGTCGTGACAGGGTGACATATAGGATCGGTGACCTCCATACGATGGGTGACCTTCATATGATGGGTATCCTGCCTTATGATGTGTGACCTCCCGTAGGATGGGTGACCTCCCTTAGAATGGGTAACCTCTCTTAGGTTGGGTGACCTCCCTAAGGATGGGTGACCTCCCATAGGATGGATGACCCATATAATGGTGACCTCCCTAGAATGGGTAACCTCCATTTGGATGGGTGATCTCCCGTATGATGGGTGACCTCCATAGGATGGGTAACCTTCAATAGGATGGGTGACATATAGGATAGGTCACCTCTCGTAGGATGGTAACCTATATTTGGATGGGTGACCTACCTTAGGATGGGTAACCACCATTAGGATGGATAACCTCTTTTAGGATAGGGAACGAGGTTACCCAACCTATGAGAGGTTATCCATCCTAGGGAGGTTACCCATCCTAGGGAGGTCACCCCTCCTACGGGAGTTCACCCATACGTACGGAGGTCACCCATACTTAGGGAGGTTACCCAACCTATGAGAGGTCACCCATCCTACAGGAGGTTACCCATCTAAATGGAGGTCACCCATCCTACGAGAGGTTACCTATCCTAAGAGAGGTTATCCTTCCAAATGAAGGTCACCCATCCTACAAGATGGTGACCTCTCGTGGGTTGGGTAACCTTTCGTAGGATGGGTGACCTTCATTTGCATGGGTAACCTATCTGTGACCTTCGTAGGATGGGTGACCTCCCTAGGACGGGTGACCTCCATTTGGATGGATGACCTCCCGTAGGATGGGTAACCTCCCTAGGATGGGTAAAATCTATTTGTATGGGTGACCTCCCGTAGGATGGGTAACCACCCTAGGATGGGTAACCATTCTTAAAATGGGTGACCTCCCTTAGGACGGGTGAAATCCATTTGGATGGGTAACCTCTCGTAGGATAGCTAACCTCCCTAGGATGGGTGACCTCCCTTAGGATCACTACTAGAATAAGCGGTATTAGCGACGTATTTTAGCGACTCCTAGTTAAAATGTCGCTAAATTAGCGATTCCGTAAAATCGTCGCTAGGCGTCGCTAAATGGCGACATTTAGCGACGTTTAGCGACTTTTATTAAGATTTTAAAAGAATAGTCGCTATAAGTTCAATTAAGGTCGCTAAACGTCGCTAATATATCTGATTTAGCGATGTTTAGCGTCATAATTAGCGACGTATCTATCAAAAAAATTTAGCAACGTATTTAGCGATGTCTTTGGCGTCGCTAATTTTTATTTTAGCGACGTTTTTATTTGACGTCGCTAAACGTCGCTAAATTTTGGTTAATTAGGGCTCAGTTTTCTTTTCTCCATCTGTCAAAAATTTCGAAATGTTTCGATTTCCCCCGCCCCCTCCCCTCTCCGGCGACTGGGTCTCCACGGCTGCGGCTACTCCGGCATCCCCCTCATCCTCCTCGAGCTCTAGGTAATCTCTCTCTCTCTCTCTCTTATGTGACACTGACACAAGAGACACTTGACAGACACGACACACGCACACAGACACGACACACGCACACGACACACACGACATATACGACACACACACACAGACGTAGACACACACACACGACACACATACACGACACACACAGACGCAAACACACACACGACACACACACACAGACGCAGACACACACACATAGACGCAGATTAGGGTTAGGGTTAGGCTTAGGTTTAGGGTTAGGGTTAGGGTTAGGTTTTTTGACCTGGGATTAGGGTTAGGGTTAGGTTTAGGGTTTTTGAGCAGGGGTTAGGTTTAGGGGTTAGGGTTAGGTTTAGGGTTTTTGAGCAGGGGTTAGGTTTAGGGTGTCACATTAAAGTTTTTAATGACATTATTAATAGGATTTCCTCTGATTCTAGTCTCCTAGCTCACTGACACAACACACATGGGACCTTGGTGTGTGTAGGTGTATAAGACCTAGGCATTAATTGTTAGTTGTGGTGTGAGTTTGGGTATTTGCATTTGGGGGATGTGAGAGTGTATGGTTCCTTAGTCAGTGCACACTGTGAGCAGTATGTGTGCAGGGGTATCAGTTACTAAGCTTTGAGGGAAATTGGGATTGGGTTTCTTTTGTGAGAGATTCGAGTGTTACCTTTTTGTGAGAGATTCGAGTGTTACCTGTGCGTTTCATTGAGGGGAGAGCTAGTTGATACTCTAGAGTATCAGGGTGCAGTGATCATGGGACCTTGGTGTGTAGGCATACTGGTGTCAGTATAACTATTTTTGGAGCTTGTTGTGTGTAATTCTGCACACAAGCATGATCGTGCAGTGGTGGTACAGGTTTTAGTGAGGTGTCTGGACTGTGGTATCAGTTTCTACTGTATCTTCACGATGGGGGACTTGAGTGCAGCAATAGTAGAAGAGATCTATACTGCTACATGATAGGAGTAGTATAGGTATGGAGTTAGGAGTACATGTATCAGTGTATCAGTCGTGTGCTTGTGTGTATGCTATGTGTATATGAGCTTGTTGTGTGCATTAGGTATGTGAGGTATGTGTGTGTGTGTGTGTGTGTGTGTGTAGAGTTTTACTGATACAGTGAACTGTGTATCACTGTGTTAGAGTATCGGTTTCCTCAATGAGAGCAGCAGTGCAGGGAATTTATGTCACTGTGGTGTGCACAGTGTGCCTCAACCACTGTGTCTCAGTGTATCAGTCGAGCCACTGGTTTTGTGTGTGTGTCTTAGATACTTTGGGAGTCATGCAGCATTCAGGAACAATGACTCGAGTCCAGCTAAGTAATTTGACCTCAAACATCAAGTAACTTGATTCCATTCTTTATTTTGTTTTGTCCGACAGTATTAGGAGGCATAGCATAGTGCACTTGGAATGAGAATAACATTTCCAAATTTTCTTTCCCTACTAAATTCTTTGCAATTTCTTTTGTGTATCATTATTCACATTCATAAAATGCCCTCATATACTACTATTTACTTTAATCTTTATCATCCAAATCTCATAATTCAATTTCAATTTTAATTACAATCATATAATTTAATATTGGATCATATTTTCAAACTAGTTCATTAAATCGGTCATTTTATTTTGTGACACGTAGGATATAAATAAGATATTATGGTATCATTATTATACTGCAACAAACGGCTAATTCTTTGTGAGTCATCTAATTCTTATGTTTCAGTCCAATAGCTAATTCTTTGCTAATTCTTTGTTTTCATCTATCTTATCAGATGGCACCTAAGAGAGCGACACCTCCTACTGTTAAGGAGAAAGTGATGCCTCCTACTTTTAAGGAGGAAGTGATGCCTCCTACTGTTAAGGAGGAAGAGATACCACCTACGGGGAGTTCCAGTCACCCAGCACCTATCACGGCTGTATCTCAGACGGGGAGTTCCAGTCACCCAGCACCCATAGCGGAGCTTGATAACATAAACGCTGTTTATGCACAGTATTTGAGGGACTGGTATTTGCCCCGTTTTGGAAATCCTCGAGATTGATACTATAATGTTTCATATACTTATATATTATGCATTTTGTGTTACTGTGATACTCTGGTACTTATATATTATATATTTTGTGATGCCGTTTATGCCCATTTTGTGTGACTGTGATACTGTGATACTTTTATGACTGTGATACTTTTATTGTCTGTCTATAATATTTGTGTGTATTAATTGTATAACTGTGATACTTTTATTCATATTAAATATTGTTAATCCGGTGTTGAGTGTTCCACCGAAGGGGTCGGCGAACCCATAGAATTCAACGGAGGGTTGCTCTGGGTCTATTTTTAATTAGAAATTTATAAATTGCAAGAATAATAGTCGCTAGACAATTCAGGTTTTTTTTATTTTTTTTGTAAATTTAGCGACGTATTTAGTGACGTTTAGCGACGTCTAGCGACATTTTTATAAGACGCTAAACAAGTCACTAATTAGCGACGTGTCAGTAGCCGTCGCTAACGACGTCATTAAACGTCGCTAAATATGTCGCTGTACGTCGCAAATTGCTGACATGGCAGTACTGCCAGGTCATTAAAGACGTCGCTGTTACGTCGCTATATAAGTCGCTAATGAGCGACGTTTAGCGACTTTAATAAACATCGCTATTTCATGACGCCGCGTCGCTAAACGTCGCTACATTTAGCGACTCAATAAAGTCGCTAAAAAACGTCGGCATAGCAACGTTTAGCGATATTTTTCTGTTCAGCGACTTAGTTTCTTCCGACTGCGTTAAAACGTCGCTAAACGTGTATAGCGATATTTTTTTTGTCATTTGGCGACGTTTTTGGGCGTCGCTAATTTGAATTTTTTTGGTAGTGGATGGATAGCCTCCCTAGGATGGATAACCTCCATTTAGATGGGTGACCTACCGTAGGATGGGTGACCTCCCTAGGATGGGTAACCTCCCGTAGGATGGGTGACCTACACACGATGGGTGACCATCATATGATAGGTAACCTCCCTTAGGATGGGTGAACTCCCGTAGGATGTATGACCTCCCTTAGGATAAGTAACGTCTCTTAGGATGGGTGACCTTCCTAAGGATGGGTGACATCCTACGGGAGGACACACATACTACGAGAGGTCACCCATACTACGAGAGGTCATCCATCCTAGGGAGGTCACCAATCCCATGGGAGGTCAACCATTATAAGAGAGGTCACCCATCCTAGGGAGGTCACCCATCCTAAGGGAGGTCACCCATCCTAGGGTGGTTACCCATCTTATGGTAGGGAGATTGCACATCCTATGGGATATCACCCATCCTAGGGATGTCATCCATCCTATGAGAGGTCACCCATCCAATAGGTCACCCATCCTAGGGAGGTTACCCATCCTAAGGGAGGTCATCTATCCTAGAGAAGTCACCCATCCAAAGGGAGGTCATCCATCCTACGAGAGGTCACCCATCTTACGGGAGGTCACCCATCTTAAGGAAGGTCACCCGTCTTGAGGGAGGTTACCCATCCTAAAGGAGGTCACCTATCCTTTAGGATGGGTAACCTCCCTTAATATGGGTGGCCACCCATAGGATGGGTGACCTCCCTTAGGATGGTTGATCTCCCTTTGGATAGGTGAATTCCCTAGGATGGGTGACCTTCCTTAGGATGGGTAACCTCCCTAGGATGGGTGACCTCTCGTAGGATGGGTAACCTCCCTAGGATGGGTGATATCCCATAGGATGGGTAACCTCCCTCCCTTAAGATGGATAACCTCCTCAGGATGGGTAACCTCTTTTAGGATGGGTGACCTCTCTTAGGATGGGTAACCTCCCGTAGGATGGGTTGCCTCCCTAAGGATCGGTGATCTCCATTTGGTTGGGTGATCTCCCGTAGGATGAGTGACCTTCCTTAGGATGGGTGACCTCCCTTAGGATGAGTAACCTCCCGTAGGATGGGTGACCTCTCGTAGGATAGGTGGCATCTCGTAGGATGGGTAACCTCTCTTAGGATGGATAACCTCTCGTAGGATGGGTGACCTCCCGTAGGATGGGTGACCTCCCTTAGGATGGATGATCTCCCATAAGTTGGTTAACCTTTCTTAGGATAGGTAACCTCTCATAGGATGGGTAACCTTTCGTAGGATGGGTGACCTCTCGTAGGATGGGTGACCTCCCTCAGGATGGGTAACCTCCCTAAGATGGGTGACCTTCATAGGATCGGTAACCTACCTTAGGATGGGTGAGCTCCCGTAGGATGGGTGACCTCCTTTTGATGGGTGACCTCCCTAGGATGGGTGACCTCCCTTAGGATGGGTGACCTACATTTGGATAGGTAACCTCCCTTAGGATGGGTAACCTCCCTTAGGATGGATGACCTCCCTAGGATGGGTGACCTCCCCTAGGATGGGTGACCTCCCGTAGGATGGGTAACCTCCATTTGTATGGGTGACCTCCCGTAGGATGGGTAACCTCCATTTGTATGGGTGACCTCCCGTAGGATGGGTAACCTCCCTAGGATGGGTAACCATTCTTAAAATTGGTGACCTCCCTAACAATGAGTGAAATCCATTTGGATGGGTGACCTCCCATAGGATGGCTAACCTCCCTAGGATGGGTGACCTCCCTTAGCATGGATAGCCTCCCTAGGATGGATAACCTCCATTTAGATGGGTGACCTACCATAGGATGGGTGACCTCCCTAGGATGGGTGACCTACATACGATGGGTGACCTTCATATGATATGTAAACTCCCTTAGGATGGGTGAACTCCCGTAGGATGGGTGACCTCCCTTAGGATGAGTAACATCTCTTAGGATGGGTGACCTCCCTAAGGATGGGTGACATCCTACGGGAGGACAACCATACTATGAGAGGTCACCCATACTACGAGAAGGGCGGTCACCAATCCTATGGGAGGTTATCCATCCTAAGGGAGGTTACCCATCCTAAGAGAGGTCACCCATCCTAAGGGAGGTCACCCATCCTACGAGAGGTCACCCATCGTAGGGAGGTTACCCATCTTATGGTAGAAAGGTTACACATCCTATGAGATATCACCCATCCTAGGGATGTCATCCATCCTAGGAGAGGTCACCCATCCAATAGATTACCCATCCTAGGGAGGTTACCCATCCTAAGGGAGATCACCCATCCTAGAGAAATTACCCTTCCAAAGGGAGGTAACCAATCCTATGAGAGGTCACCCATCCTACGGGAGGTCACCCATCTTAAGGAAGGTCACCCATCTTGAGGGAGGTTACCCATCCTAAAGGAGGTCACCGATCATTTAGGATGGGTAACCTCCCTTAAGACGGGTGGCTACCCGTAGGATGGGTGACCTCCCTTAGGATGGTTGATCTTCCTTTGGATTGTTGAATTCCCTAGGATGGGTGATCTTTCTTAGGATGGATAACCTCCCTAGGATGGGTGACCTCTCGTACGATGGGTGACCTCCCTAGGATGGGTGATATCCCGTAGGATGGGTAACCTCCCTCCCTTAAGATGGGTAACCTCCTTAGGATGGGTGACCTCCCTTAGGATTGGTGACCTCTCTTAGGATGGGTAACCTCCCGTAGGATGGGTGGCCTCCCTAAGGATCGGTGACCTCTATTTGGATACGTGACCTCCCGTAGGATGAGTGACCTCCCTTAGGATGGGTGACCTCTATTTGGATGGGTGACCTCTCGTAGGATGGGTAACCTCCCGTAGGATGGGTGACCTCTCGTAGAATAGGTGACCTATCGTAGGATGGGTAACCTCTCTTAGGATGGATAACCTCTCGTAGGATGGGTGACCTCCCATAGGATGGGTGGCCTCCTTTAGGATGGATGATCTCCCATAGGATGGTTAACCTCCCTTAGGATGGGTAACCTCTCGTAGGATGGGTGACCTCCCTAGGATGGGTAACCTTTCTTAGGATGGGTGACCTCTCGTGGGATGGGTGACCTCCCTTAGGATGGGTAACCTCCCTAGGATGGGTGACCTCCCTTAGGATGGGTAACCTCCCTAGGATGGGTGACCTTCATAGGATCGGTAACCTCCCTTAGGATGGGTGACCTTCCGTAGGATGGGTGACCTCCTTTTGATGGGTGACCTCCCTAGGATGTGTAAAACCCCTCGATTACTTCTATAGATAGTCAAGTTTGGAATTGGAAAATTTTGGATTAGCAGCAGATGTTGAGGTTTAGAGTAGTGTTGTCCGTTATTTTATTTAATTAAATCCTTGGCGCGCCCTATCATTGCTAAATTATTCGGAGCCCAATATAAACCCATAAATTCTATCGGATTATTGTACTTCTGACTTGACTCGCCAAATTAGGCACTGGACTTTTCTGCCACTCAAAATCATTTTTTCCTTGTGCTCTAAATTAATTGCACAATTTTCTGTAACCAAAATTTCATAATTAAATTCCATGTCGGACACCTGTGTCGTTACCCTCAGTTTTGAGATACCAACTTAACCCGTTGAGCCGGACCAACTAAAGGGTCCAAGACTGACTCCAAGCCCCCACCATTTTTGACCTTTGCGTCATTTTCGAATTTTGACCCCAAGTGCCCCCATTTAATATAAAAGCACGGGACACTTTAAATTCTATTTAAATCGGGGATACCAATTTTGCCTAATCCTATTTTAATCCTTATTTAATCTCAATTCCCATTTAATTTAAACCCGTGCCTCACCTATACTACCCCCTCACCATGAAAATCACCAAACACATTTTTCTCCATAATTTTTGTTTTATTTTATG
The DNA here is from genome assembly GCA_036927795.1 of Iris macrosiphon. Lineage (NCBI taxonomy): Eukaryota > Viridiplantae > Streptophyta > Magnoliopsida > Asparagales > Iridaceae > Iris > Iris macrosiphon. The sequence goes on along the minus strand of JAYESA010000002.1, from coordinate 2,587,858 downwards.
TGTTCGTGCAACTTCCCAAATTTAAGGGGCTAAGTTGCAAATATTTAATTTAGGTGCCCTCACCCTATTGGCCATGACCAAATGGAGAGCCTACCTTGTGTTGACCGTAGTCAACACTTCCCTTCCCCTCCTTTGCATGAAGAAAACCAAGTCTTCATAAAAGATCTAAATCCTCCATTTTGAATGGGCTAATCCCCACCACACATCCAATGCACCCCTCCCTATAAAACCATCACCATCACCCTCACAACTCCCCAAGCAGGCCCTAATCCCAAGAAACCTAGAAACCCCCTGTAAACTCCCTCGACCAGATTTCAGTAATTTAGGACTAGTTTTGACTAATTAGAATTTTTGCAACTTTTTAAAAATTTATTTATTATATATTCTATTGATTGTGCACCTGTCCATTACACAATTAACTAGGGCACTACACTAGCTGTTAACCCTAAACAAAATTCACATACCTGCCCTAGACATGTTAGCCTACTTTTTCTGCTTTTTGTGCAACTCCCAGATACCTTGTTTGGTGCTTCATTTTAGTCGCACAAATATCGTTACAAAACATTCGTATTTATTTCCTAATTAAATTACTGCTCTTTACCCACCTCTGTACCCTAGGGATTTGAGTACCAGTAGGCACCTGTTTTGCCCAAACAAAAATACGATAATATTCTACTCTAATTATACTACAATTAGTGTATTGACACCGTAGAAAAATTATGACCCTAAACTGCCCTAAATAAATAGTGAACACCGTGCGCAGTATTTATTAATTAATAAATACGAGGATCTGTATCACTCAGAATCAGACCCTGACTCTGCCCAGGATCACCCCCACACTTCCCAAAACATTTTCCCAGCTGTTTCCCTCATTTCTGTACATCTCAGTATTTCGAGAAATCAGTATTTTATATCAGGCAAAATGCGAAATTACGCAAAATACCAATTTTGGGACCTATGTGCAATTTATGAAAAGTTCAAGGGTTTTTATGCAAAAATGTATGTGAGGTGGCATAACCTCATTGGATAGGGAATAGGTGACATGGGACCCACCTAAATATCCAGAAAAATCTGCTAAAATATCCTAAAAATCCAAAATTACCCAAATACCCTTAAATTTGCAAGTATTTACAAAAATGCCATTGGGCCAAACCCCTATATAAACCCTAACCCTCTCCCTTTCAAACTCCACACCCACCTCCCCTCCGGCCACCCAACTCCGGCCAGACCCTCGCCCCTACCCCACCTCCCCTCCGGCCAAGCCACCTCCCCTCCGGCCGCCTGCTCCGCCCTGCGCAGCTGCCACAAACCCGAGCCCCCACCCTGCCCGACAGTAGCCACCACCACCTGAACCCCTCCCACCGCCGCCTCCGGCCACCGTGCACCGCCACCAACCCCACCACTCGACTCGCCCCGACCCCCTCTCTCCGACCACCACCCACTCACCGCCCCATGACCCTCCCTCCGCCCGCCCTCGCCCCCGCAGCAGCTTCCTTCCCTAACCCTAGCCAGTGATCCCCTCACCTCCGACCGCCTCTAGCCGCCACCACCGCCATCGTGGACCACCGCCACCACCACCAATCCCACCACCACTCCTCCCTCTGTCGATCCCGCACCCTGCACCGCCGCCTCCGCCACTGCTCCGCCGCCGGCAGCCCCCGCAAGCAGCTACTGCAGCTGCTGCTGCTAGCAGCTACTGCTGCTGTTGCTGCATCTTCGGCCACCTCCGGCCGCCTCCGCCGACGTCCTCCCGCCGTCGACGACCTGTGGGACCCCCCTGTCAGTAGGTATACCCCCTAGCCTTAATATATATGTATTTATATATAAATACCTATATGTGTGTATATATGTATATATATATGTATATATATATGTATATCTATATGTATATCTATATATATATAATAATATATATATAGATATACATATAGATATACATATATATATATAGATATATATATAGATATACATATATATATACATATATATATATATATATAAATGTATACATATATATGTATGCTACTATTTTAAATTACATGTATACTATTATATATTTTATATACATATGTATACTACTATTATATATATATATATGTATATATATATGTATAATTAATATATATATGTATATATATAATTATCTATATATATAAATATATGTATTATATATATTATATTACTTATATATATATAATTATATATATAAATCAGTGTTATATATACACTGCTATTACTATTATATATTATATATATATATATATGCACATTTATATTTCTGTATTTCTCATTCCTGTATTATATATACATATATATATATATACATTTATATATATATATTTAATGTATTTATATTTATATATATTATTATAATTATTATATTACTAATTGCTGGATAATACAGCAAATAAATATATGTATATATATCTTTACATTCATGCACTGTCTTTTCATTTATCTATATATATCAGTGGATACACCCTGATAATATTATATTACTATATATATCAGTGGATATACCCTGCTACTATTATAGATAATTGCTGGATAATACAGCATATATATATATATGTACATTTACATTTTTCGTAATGTTATTTTATTTTATATCTATATATATATATTATCTATATGTACAGTATATATTATATAGTACTGTATAATACAGTACATAGATATATATGTATTTACTTACTGCCCTGTCTTTTTCATTATTATATATATATATATGCTATAAAAGTATATATACTAATATATACTATATCTATATGTATATATATACTCTATATATATGTGTATTCTATATATATTATCATATATGTATATAAGTATATATATACCTTTATTATACCATAATATTCACGAACCCTGTCTGTTTTAAACAGAAACCATCTCCAGCACAGCCAGTGACCCCCTGTCACAAGTACCTTCAAACCTGACTGTGAGATCAGGATTTCAATACTATCAGGGAGTAGGCAAGTATACCTTGCCAAGTTTACTGTTTAAATTCAATATTGTTATATGCTCTTGTTTCTGAATTTCATATAACTATGAGTACCTGAGACTGCCCCAGGTACAGTCAACTGATATGTTGGCAATTTAGTATAATTAACTTAGTTTTACAGACTCACCAACAACTGTGAGGATATCCTAATATTCTCCTAGACCCTATCACGGGAACACGCAACAAGGTTGCAAGACATATTGGGATGCGAGCTACGTATTTGATTAGCTACCAGTACGTGTGTCCCGCATCACGGATTAGCATAAATAAAAGTAGGACTTGATATTTAGTACATTGGGATGGGAAAGATAACTGGTAGACGTATGGGACACCCCCTCCTTAAATATTTTATACCTTCGTACCATGATGGTCGATTGCAGAGGGCCCTTGAGTCAGGGGGCATATGACACATATACTAGCCAGTCACCACGATTGGTGAATTACGTCAGCATATGTCTAGCCGACACATTCCCATGCGTACTACGAGGTCTTTACTTGCATTTTCACTTAGATGGTTAGCACCCTGTGTTTATTTATTTATTCAGTATTTACATACATGACATGTCATTTTCTGTATCTTGTTATGTCCCACTGAGGACCTGGTTCCCTGCCAGATCTAGACGAGGCCTTCTACCCTACTGTGTACGGCCCTGATCAGGAGGCTAGATGTGCTACCGAGGAGGAGCTAGAGGAGACACCCTCAGAGTATGCCTGACCCTAGAAGCTTGCCACCGGGAGATGGAGATATTTTCCTCAGATAGACACTACTTAGTCTATCTGATTTTTCTGTGCTATTATTAGTTTTTGTAGTGGGCTTGTACCCACCAGTGTGTACCTTGACATTATCAGACTCAGTTTTATATATATCCACACTTATTTCTCTGACATTTTATTGTGGATGATATAGATTTACCTGTTTTATACTTGTAGTATTCTAGGATAGCGTAGCACGTTCCTTTGGGTCCATTCGAAATGGATTAAACCCTTAGTGACGTGTCAGCTGGCCAGTGACACGTGGCCTAGTTCCTGACATTTTGGGACTGGGGCGTGACATGGTTTTAGTGGTGGCCCATGCAGGTCGTGTTTTTATTGCTAGTGGTATGATGACATGCCCAGCAAGCCTGCAATAGGATCGGAATATTAGGTCTCATCCACACTGACACCATCTTAAATTTTTTTTATTATTATTGCATCCTGCTTGATTATCATCTCCTTTGTGTTTTCTAATTATTCTATTTTCCTCAGAAATATGGACATACCCGGGAAACCTGCGAATAATGGGGCTGACCAAGCAACAGACCCTTCGCCAAGTGTCCAAGGAACCCCGTACAATCACCAGAACTCTGGCCAGGAGACAACACCAACACCGCAGGAGGAGACACCTTTTCCTCCACCTCCAGCTCTTCTTGCCCTGATGCCTCAGTTTGAGGGCCAATCTCAAATGTTGCAGTTCCTCCAAACTATGTTGCAGACCCAATGGCAACAGACTGAAGCCCTGCGACAGACTTTGATGACGGCCTTAGGGAGAACCACTGCCCCGGCACCGGCACCTGTTCAACCAGCGGGCACAGTTCGAGGCTTCCGCCAGATGAGCCCGAGGACCTTTAAGGGCAGCAAAACTCCAGAGGAGATTTCTGACTGGATCTCCAACACCGAAATGCTGCTGGAAGGCTCTCAACTCACCCCCGACCTATGGATAACCGCCGTGAGGGCCCAACTTCTCGGCAATGCCCATCACTGGTGGGAATCTATAGAGCGTAGCGTCGGCAAAGACCAGACTTGGGAACAATTCTTGGAGCACTTCAATGCCAAGTACTTTCCCGCAACAGTCCGAGAAGCCCTATATTCCCAGTTCCTGCACCTGGAATAAGGGAACATGTCCGTCGATGCCTACGATGCAGAATTCTGTCGACTGAGTCGATTCGGTGCCATGCTGATACCGAACGAGCTGGAAAAGGCCAAGAGATTTTACCGCGGCCTCACCCTAGAGCTCCAGAGATATACGACGGTGCAGTCGAGGATCTCCTACGAGGAAGTTCTTACAGAAGCCAGGGTACAAGAAGCAATTGGCCGAGGAATAAGACGCTTTAATCCAACCATCCTGGCCAAAAACCAGCAAAGAGCAGGAGTACCTATCCGTCATCCACAATATCAGACGCAGCAGACAACGGGGCCCTATCAGAAGAAGGAGCTCCCGACTTGTCACTTTTGTGGCAAGAAGGGGCATTTTGCTAATGACTGCAGAAAGAAATTAGGACTATGCCTGCTTTGTGGAGCTAAACAGCATATGGCCAGAGACTGCCCACAACGCAGAGATACAACACTTCAGCAAGGGCAGAAGCCAGGAGCACAAGCCCAGAAGATGCTACCCTCAACATCTAGGGGATATCAGAGAGGAGCACCCTTGCCTACCCAAGAGGTCCAGTTCAAGGCCAGACAACAATCTGGAGGGGAAAGGCACGGGCAAACCTTTGCGTTAGCTGCAGTTGTAGAAGAGCCAGAAGGTGAAACTATTACAGGTACCATTTTAGTTGCATCATTACCTGCAACAGCATTATTCGATTTTGGGGCTACACTGTCATTCATATCTAGTAGCTTCGTAGCCATGCACAAACTATCCACTTCCCCACTGCCTAAGTGTTGGAAGATACTTACTGGAGGAGGCATTGTTCCAGTTACCAACATTATTGAAATATGCCGAGTAGTTGTTTGTAGTAGAGGACTAAGAGCGCGATTTTTGGTACTCCCAATGCCAAATTTCGACGTTGTCTTATGCATGGACTGGCTAAGCCAGAACAATGCTGTCCTAGACTGCCGAAAGGGAAGTGTTATCTTTAGACCTCCAGATCACCCGGAGTTCGAATACGTTCGAGGCACCATCGAGCAAGGAGTAGGCCAGACTCCTAGAGCTTACATGGCGATGGAGACAACACTCCCCTCAATTGTAGCAGAGTTCGAGGACGTATTCCCAGAAGAATTGCCAGGCCTACCGCCTGACAAAGAAGTAGAGTTCATTATTGAGCTGATACCCGGAGCTGCACCAGTTCCTCCAATGTATACCGACTGGCGAAGAAGGAGCTTGACGAGCTGAAGCTTCAACTGGAGGAACTACAGATCAAGGGATTTGTTCGTCCTAGTGCATCACCCTGGGGAGCACCAGTGCTGTTTGTACCAAAGAAGGACGGGATATATCGAATGTGTATTGATTACAGAGCCCTCAACGCTCTGACAATCAAAAACAAGTACCCCTTGCCGAGAATTGATGACCTGTTCGATCAACTGACAGGAGCCGTGGTATTCTCGAAGATAGACTTGAGATCAGGCTATCATCAGGTCAAGGTACAGAGAGAAGATATTCCAAAGACAGCATTCAGGACTCGTTATGGTCATTACGAGTTCCTGGTGATGCCGTTTGGACTAACTAATGCACCTGCCGTATTCATGAACTTGATGAACAGAGTCTTCTACCAATATCTGGACCAGTTCATGGTAGTCTTCATCGACGACATTTTGGTGTATTCGAAGAGCCACGAGGAGCATGAAGAGCACCTAAGACTAGTGCTAGAGACGCTGAGACGGGAGAGCCTTTATGCTAAGATGAGCAAGTGCGAGTTCTTCCTTGATCGTGTCACTTTTCTTGGACACGTGGTCACAGGAGAAGGCATCTCGGTGGATCCAGCAAAGATTTCATCTGTGGAGACATGGCAAACACCGACCAACGTCTCAGAGGTGAGAAGCTTTCTAGAACTTGCCGGATATTACCAGAGGTTCGTAGAAAACTTTGCAAGAATCGCGGAGCCGATTACCCGTCTTACCCGCAAGGAGCAGGAGTTCATATGGTCTGAGGAATATCAGAAAGCTTTTGATGAATTGAAGAAGCGTCTGACTACAGCCCCCATCTTGACTATACCATCTGGATCCGGAGGTTTCGTAATCTATAGCGATGCATCCAGAAAAGGATTTGGTTGTGTCTTAATGCAATATGGGAAGGTTGTAGCTTATGCCTTAAGACAACTGAGGACTCATGAGAAGAATTACCCCACTCACGACCTGGAGCTTGCCGCAGTCATCTTCGCCCTGAAGCTATGGAGACACTATCTATACGGCGAACGAGTGGAGATTTTCACCGATCACAAGATCTTGAAATATGTCTACACTCAGAAAGACTTAAACCTGAGACAAAGACGATGGCTCGAGGTGATAACGGATTTCGAGATCAATTTGCAGTACCATCCTGGGAAAGCTAATGTGGTAGCTGAGTTTCTGAGCAGAAGACCCTCGGCATTCTTTATGATCACCCAACCAGGTCTACTGAGAGATCTAGAAAAGTTGGGAATAGAGGTCATTATGCCAGGACTTGACGGCCAATTATCAAACTACCAGCTGCAATCAACCTTGGTCGAAAGAATCAAAGCTGCTCTACCAACAGATGCAAGATTTCAGAGGCTTCGACAAAGAACAGAGGCTGGACTCCAGACAGGATGTCGTATACACGAAGATGGGACTCTAAGATGTGGTAATCGTCTTTATGTTCCAAATGGAGAACTTCGTAATGAGCTGATGTCAGAAGCTCATAGCTCAGCATACTCTATACATCCAGGAGGCAGAAAGATGTACAGAGATCTGCGATAATATTACTGGTGGCATGGAATGGAGAGGGAGATAGCACGCTTTGTGGCTAAATGCCTGGTGTGTCAGCAAGTCAAGGCTGAGCATCAGAGATCTGCCGGTCTACTTCAACCCCTCCCAATACCCGAGTGGAAATGGGAACACATTACGATAGACTTTATTACGGGCTTCCCAAGAAGTCCTAGTGGTCGTAATGCTGTATGGGTGATTGTAGACAGACTCACCAAGGCTGCTCATTTCCTACCTTTCAGAGTCGGACAATCTACAGAAGTCTTGGCAGACATGTACATGAAAGAGATAGTGCGTCTGCACGGAGTACAGTCAGCATAATATCTGACAGGGATACGAGGTTTACATCTTACTTTTGGCGAAGTATGCAAGAAAGCCTTGGTACCCGCCTCAAGTTCAGCACCTCGTATCATCCGCAGACAGATGGCCAGTCATAGCGCACCATCCAGACCCTAGAAGATATGCTGAGAGCCTGCATGCTTGATTTCAGCGGATCATGGGAAGATCATCTACAACTGATAGAATTTTCCTACAACAACTATCAAGCGAGCATTCAAATGGCTCCCTTTGAAGCTTTGTATGGAAGGAAATATCGTTCTCCAGTATGCTGGAGCGATGTTGGCGAGAGACAGATCTTGGGGCTAGAATTAATTATTCGTACGGTGGAGAAAGTAAAGAAGATCCAGGAACACCTACGAGCTGCACAAGACAGGCAGAAGCACTGGGCCAATATTTACCGATGACCTCTAGAGTTCCAAGTAGGAGAGCATGTGTTCTTGAAGCTCTCACCTACCCGAGGTACTATCAGATTTGGAGGAAGAGGAAAGTTGAGTCCAAGATACATTGGACCCTTCGATGTGCTGGATCGCGTCGGAGAAGTTGCTTACAGACTAGCTCTACCTCAGACCTTGGAGGGAGTACATGACGTCTTCCACGTATCTCAGCTGAGGAGGTACATTCTAGACCCGAGTCATGTGCTGGACTATTCAGAGATCACCATCGGGCCAAGCTTATCGTACCAGGAGGAGCCTGTAGAGATCCTGGACCGTAGCGAGAAAGTGTTGCGAGGCCAGACTATTCCTCTCGTTCGTGTTGCATGGAGACATCATGCACCAGGTGAATCCACCTGGGAACGAGAAGAGGATATTCGACAGCGTTATCCCCATCTATTTCCAAACCAGGGTATGTCCAATTATTTTAAACTCAATCTTCAGTAATCATTTAATCAATCTTTCATTTTCATTATATGTTTATTTTTATTTCGAGGACGAAATATTCTAAGGAGGGTAGATTGTAAACTCCCTCGACCAGATTTCAGTAATTTAGGACTAGTTTTGACTAATTAGAATTTTTGCAACTTTTTAAAAATTTATTTATTATATATTCTATTGATTGTGCACCTGTCCATTACACAATTAACTAGGGCACTACACTAGCTGTTAACCCTAAACAAAATTCACATACCTGCCCTAGACATGTTAGCCTACTTTTTCTGCTTTTTGTGCAACTCCCAGATACCTTGTTTGGTGCTTCATTTTAGTCGCACAAATATCGTTACAAAACATTCGTATTTATTTCCTAATTAAATTACTGCTCTTTACCCACCTCTGTACCCTAGGGATTTGAGGACCAGTAGGCACCTATTTTGCCCAAACAAAAATACGATAATATTCTACTCTAATTATACTATAATTAGTTTATTGACACCGTAGAAAAATTATGACCCTAAACTGCCCTAAATAAATAGTGAACACCGTGCGCAGTATTTATTAATTAATAAATACGAGGATCTGTATCACTCAGAATCAGACCCTGACTCTGCCCAGGATCACCCCCACACTTCCCAAAACATTTTCCCAGCTGTTTCCCTTATTTCTGTACATCTCAGTATTTCGAGAAATCAGTATTTCATATCAGGCAAATTACGAAATTACGCAAAATACCAACTTTGGGACCTATGTGCAATTTATAAAAAGTTCAAGGGTTTTTATGCAAAAATGTATGTGAGGTGGCATAACCTCATTGGATAGGGAATAGGTGACATCGGACCCACCTAAATATCCAGAAAAATCTGCTGAAATATCCTAAAAATCCAAAATTACCCAAATGCCCTTAAAGTTGCAAGTATTTACAAAAATACCATTGGGCCAAACCCCTATATAAACCCTAACCCTCTCCCTTTCAAACTCGACAGCCACCTCCCTCCGCCACCTCCGGCCACCCAACTCCGGCCAGACCCTCGCCCCTACCCCACTTCCCCTCCGGCCAAGCCACCTCCCCTCTGGCCGCCTGCTCCGCCCTGGGCAGCTGCCACAAACCCGAGCCCCCACCCTGCCCGACAGTAGCCACCACCACCCGAACCCCTCCCACCGCCGCCACCGGCCACCGTGCACCGCGACCAACCCCACCACTCGACTCGCCCCGACCTCCTCTCTCCGACCACCACCCCCTCACCGCCCCACGACCCTCCCTCCGGCCGCCCTCGCCCCCGCAGCAGCTTCCTTCCCTAACCCTAGCCAGTGATCCCCTCACCTCCGACCGCCTCTAGCCGCCACCACCGCCGTCGTGGACCACCGCCACCACCACCAATCCCACCACCACTCCTCCCTCCGTCGATCCCGCACCCTGCACCGCCGCCTCCGCCACTGCTCCGCCGCCGGCAGCCCCCGCAAGCAGCTACTGCTGCTTCTGCTGCTGTTGCTGCTTCTCCGGCCACCTCCGGCCGCCTCCGCCGCCGTCCTCCCGCCGTCGACGACCTGTGGGACCCCCCTGTCAGTAGGTATACCCCCTAGCCTTAATATATATGTATTTATATATAAATACCTATATGTGTGTATATATGTATATATATATGTATATATATATATATATGTATATCTATATATATATAATAATATATAATATATATTATATTTAATATACTGTATAAATACAGTATATTAAATACAGTATATATGTATGCTACTATTTTAAATTACATGTATACTATTATATATTTTATATACATATGTATACTACTATTATATATATGTATATATGTATATATATATGTATAATTAATATATATATGTATATATATAATTATCTATATATATAAATATATGTATTATATATATTATATTACTTATATATATATAATTATATATATAAATCAGTGTTATATATACACTGCTATTACTATTATATATTATATATATATATGCACATTTATATTTCTGCATTTCTCATTCCTGTATTATATATACATATATATATATATACATTTATATATATATATAATGTATTTATATTTATATATATTATTATAATTATTATATTACTAATTGTTGGATAATACAGCAAATAAATATATGTATATATATCTTTACATTCATGCACTGTCTTTTCATTTATCTATATATATCAGTGGATACACCCTAATAATATTATATTACTATATATATCAGTGGATATACCCTGCTACCATTATAGATAATTGCTGGATAATACAGGATATATATATATATATATATATATGTACATTTACATTTTTCGCAATGTCATTTCATTTTATATCTATGTATATATATATATATATATTATCTATATGTACAGTATATATTATATAGTACTGTATAATACAGTACATAGATATATATGTATTTACTTACTGCCCTGTCTTTTTCATCATTATATATATATATGCTATATAAGTATATATACTAATATATACCATATCTATATGTATATATATACTCTATATATATGTGTATTCTATATATATTATCATATATATATATACGTATATATATACCTTTATTATACCATGATATTCACGAACCCTGTCTGTTTTAAACAGAAACCATCTCCAGCACAGCCAGTGACCCCCTATCACAAGCACCTTCAAACCTGACTGTGAGATCAGGGTTTCAATACTATCAGGGAGTAGGCAAGTATACCTTGCCAAGTTTACTGTTTAAATTCAATATTGTTATATGCTCTTGTTTCTGAATTTCATATAACTATAAGTACCTGAGACTGCCCCAGGTACAGTCAACTGATATGTTGGCAATTTAGTATAATTAACTTAGTTTTACAGACTCACCAACAACTGTGAGGATATCCTGATATTCTCCTAGACCCTATCACGGGAACACGCAACAAGGTTGCAAGACATATTGGGATGTGAGCTACGTATTTGATTAGCTACCAGTACGTGTGTCCCGCATCACGGATTAGCATAAATAAAAGTAGGACTTGACATTTAGTACATTGGGATGGGAAAGATAACTGGTAGACGTATGGGACACCCCCTCCTTAAATATTTTATACCTTCGTACCATGATGGTCGATTGTAGAGTACCCTTAAGTCAGGGGGCATATGACACATATACTAGCCAGTCACCACGATTGGTGAATTATGTCAGCATATGTCTAGCCGACACATTCCCATGCATACTACGAGGTCTTTACTTGCATTTTCACTTAGATGGTTAGCACCCTGTGTTTATTTATTTATTCAGTATTTACATACATGGCATGTCATTTTCTGTATCTTGTTATGTCCCACTGAGGACCTGGTTCCCTGCCAGATCTAGACGAGGCCTTCTACCCCACTGTGTACGGCCCTGATCAGGAGGCTAGATGTGCTACCGAGGAGGAGCTAGAGGAGACACCCTCAGAGTATGCCTGACCCTAGAAGCTTGCCACATGGAGATGGAGATATTTTCCTCAGATAGACACTACTTAGTCTATCTGATTTTTCTGTGCTATTATTAGTTTTTGTAGTGGGCTTGTACCTACCAGTGTATACCTTGACATTATCAGACTCAGTTTTATATATATCCAGCACTTATTTCTCTGACATTTTATTGTGGATGAGATAGATTTACCTGTTTTATACTTGTAGTATTCTACGACAGCATAGCACATTCCTTTGGGTCCATTCGAAATGGATTAAACCCTTAGTAACGTGTCAGCTGGCCAGTGACACGTGGCCTAGTTCCTGACATTTTGGGACTGGGGCGTGACACCCCCCCTCTCTCTCTCTCTCCTCCCTCCTTCATTTATTCTTCATGCAAAGAAAACAACTTCTTCTTCTTCCTTCATTCTTCTTCATCCTTTCTTCTCCCTGAAGGAGTTACTCCGGCCGGCCACTATGCTTCCCCGACCGCCGGCCTGTGTTCCCCCGACCGGGCTGCCGTGGCCGACTATGCAGCAGCCGACTGAGGCTGCTCTGGCTGTAGCTCCCACCGACAGCCCGCGACTGTTCCCTTGACCGACCGATCGGACTGAACGGCCCCCGAACTCGCGACTGTCCGAGCAGCTACTGACCGACCGGTGCAGCGTCTCCCCGTCGACTCCGGCCAACTCCCACGTCCGGCCATCTCCATCCTTTCAGACATCACCCTCTCCGACGACTGTGCACGGCTCCAGCACAGTTCTCCACCACCCGCACTCCGGCGACTGACCGCCCTCGACTCCGGCCTCCTCCCCGTCCGACTTCACCATTACACCACCACCATTACACCACCACCATTACCCCACCACCATCACACCCCGTCTTCCGGCCAGCACCACCTCGCTGCGGCCACTTTGGTATACTACTCTCCCCTCTCTTGAATTGATTTACAGATTTTAATATAGTTTTAATAGGGTGATAATTATATATATGGATGTGTGGTTCTAGCTAGGGTTGTGGTTATATAATGTGGATATGAGTATCTAGTGTAGTGTAGTACTTGAAATATGTGAGTGAGGTATATATTGGTTAAGGCTAATGATGATTAATGTGAATATGGATTTTCAATGACTTGAGGTTGTGTTTAATGAGGTTTAATATATTTTTAGTGTTTATGTAGTGTAGAGATCATGTAACTTGTGTTTTATGAGGATAAGTTTGGATGTTGTACTTAGTTGGAATTAGGGTGAATGCAACTTGTGAGAATATTATTACGATATTGGGCAGGTGACGATGAATGGAGAGGATGATCAAGGACTTGGGGATTCGACTAGTGATAAGTTGAGGAGATATATTTATGAAAGGTAGATTGTAGAATAGGGTTTTTGACCTTTAAATAAATAATCGGGTTCTATGGTACATGATGGAAAATGTTAATTTAATTACGGAGAATTAAATCGAGGAGAGTGTGCAGATGACTAGTTGATTTGACTATTGTATCGATAGTCAACCGGGGTCAACCCCTAGTGTATTGTCCCTGGGAGTAGAGACTGAGACTGAATTTAGGTGTAGATGTGTGTCGCATCCCTGTCCGACATAGAATAGATTATTGATTATTGGTTTGTATCTCATCTTTAGGTACTGCGGGACCTGAGGGCTTGGACGCGGTACCGGGACCCCGTTATCAGCAGCCTCGTGAAGGCAAGTATACCTTGCCTTTGTTGCACTGTTTAAATTCAGTTATTGTTAGTGGCATGTTTATTTAATTTGATATTATATAACTGTGCGCGTCCGAGAAGACTCGGGTGCAGTCAACGAAAATGTTGACGTTAGGACTTGTGTCTGACTTAGTGTCTAGTAGACCTACCTAAAGTTGTAGAGTTATATGTGTGACTCCCCAGGCCTTGACACATTTCTTACACGTGTTGTGAGTATCATATAGGGCACAGACTTGCATATGTGGTTGGCCACCTGTAAGTGTAGGCGTACGACGGATAGGGAATAACTGCTATTAGTGATGCATGATAGAAGACTTAGCAGTTATTAGTAGTCGGAGCATAGAATATTATGGTACGAAGGTCCAATCCTTGTCCTTATTTGGTTGTAAGGTTGGACTATTGTTCTAACGATAGACTATGAGACAGAGCTACGATGCCTCGGCGTAGTAGCTAAGGCGTGTTGTGATACGACATCCATAGATCATTGGGCGGGAAGGACGACTAGTAGGCGTATGGGACACCCACCTCCTTTATACAGATACCGCACTCGACGGAGTGATACAGACGTATATATATATTGCAGATACCATATTCTTTAGAGTGTTGGGCGTCACTTGTTATTTTTGCAGATACCACACTCTATAGAACGTTGGACGTTATACTATTTCAGATACCATGCTCCTCGGAGATGGACGTTATCAGAGTGCCCATGGTCTGGGGGCATATATAGCATATACTAGTCAGTCATGACGATTGGTGAAATATGTCAGCATTTGTCTAGCCTACACTTTCCCTTACGTACTAAGTTGTCCTCAAATCGCATTCACTTAGATGGTTAGCACACCCCCCCTTTATTTTTTCAGTATTTACTTTATGGCATGTATTTTTGTATCTTGTTACATCCCTCTGAGGACCTGGATCCCTTCCAGGTTGTTTGTGCAGTTGTAGGATATTTGATCTAGTAGAGTGTGGACGTTATTGCAGGTATATTTATATTTCCAGCTATTTCAGTCTTGTATTACTTTCCATTTATTCTGCTTTTATAGCCTAGTGTTTATAGACCTATATTGTTCTTCTGGTCTACTCGAACGGATGTATTATTGGGCTGCAGACTGATGATGCGTATCGTTCTTTCTTGAGATTATTTACCATGGATTGAGATTTAGATTTTAGTTATTGTATGTTAGAAATAGATTATTACTTGGATCACTTGACCATGGACAGCGTAAGTGCACTTCGTTGGGTCCATTAAATTGGAAAACCCTATGGAGTCGTACCAGCTGGCCATTTCCACGTGTCTGGTCCCATAGATTTTGGGACTAGGGCGTGATATGGTTTTAGTGGTGGCCCATGCAGGTCAGAGCAAATCGTTTCGGTTACGTTGCTGTACCGAACGAGCCTGCAACTTAGGATTAATGTGAATAAGATCTCAATCCATAACCGATTTTAAATCTCCTCTTGTATGTGATTATCGCCCTTGGACTTCCAATTTGTATTTATTTAATTTTCATCAATATCGTTATCATTGTTTCTCATCCCCTATTATTCGGAAGACGGACGCTTGCGCCTGATGGATTCCTCCAGAAGAAGATCGCAGTTCAGACGGCAGAAGACGTAATTTATGCAATAATCTCTAAGAAGATTGTTACCCTCAGTAGGGTAGGCTGATAGGTTCTTTTGGATTCTAGAACTAGTATGGAAGGGTAGCAAGAGAATTGGAGCCAGTAGTACCCTATTCGTACTCGAGATAGCAGTGATTTTGGAAGTATAAGGAGCTAGAAAGATTGTTGATCAAGACCTAGAATAATCTAAGGAAATGCATAGCCCGATGCTGGAAACTAGTGGTTGTATATGATAGCAATATCAGGAATGATATTATGGACTAGAGAAGATAAAATTCCAGGCTCTCACTTGGAAGATAATGATCTGATTTCAGGAATTCTAGTATGTGCTTGAGTGATACCATTATTATACTATGTGGAGATAAATAATGAAAAGAAGAAATTTGAGGAATAAAATTTTAGGGAAAACCTTGAGGAGAAGAGCAATTATACATTAGGCAAGGAAACATTTTCTTTTTGAGGATTGCTGTTGAAAATAGAAAAGAAGAATTTATCTTGAGGTTAAAGTCTAAACTATGACATTATACTAGACATGGGTTGGTTGAGCCAATACCACGCAATGCTTGATTGCCGTCATGGTTGTGACATTCTTAGACCGCCAGATTACCCTGAGTTTGAGTTTCTTTGGAGAGCCTGGGAGCATGGTACCCATCTACCTTCGAGGCATATAATACAGGAGGTGAACCAGTGTACCACCGTATTATATCAGAGTTTGAGGATGTGTTTCTAGGGAACCTTCCAGGCCTGCCACCTGACAGAGAGATAGAGTTGCTATAGAGTTAACTCCAGGAGCTGAGCCAGTTACTTCCTCCGTTTACAGACTAGCACCAAAGGAGTTGGTTGAGCTGAAAGTCCAGGTAGATGATCTCTTGGATAAGGGTTTCATACGGGCTAGTGTATCTCCATGGAGAGCACACATTCTGTTTGTACTGAAGAAGGACGGGACGGTACGCTTGTGTATCGATTACAGGGCGCTAAATGTTGTAACGATAAAGAACAAGTATCTACTGCCGTGCATCGATGATTTGTTTGATCAACTTAGCTGTGCATGTGTATTCTCGAAGATCGATCTCAGATCCAGTTATCATCAGATCAAGGTACGGAGAGAGGACATTCCAAAGACGGCTTTTCGGACGAAGTATAGACTGTGAGTTTCTAGTCATGATTATTTTAACCAACGTGCCAATAGTATTTATGAGTTTGAGGAATAATATTTTCCACCAGTACTTGGATAAGTTCGTGGTGGTATTTATCGACGATATCTTGGTATATTCCAAGAGCCAGGAGGAGCATGAGAGGCATCTCAGGATCGTGATGGAGACACTGAGACATGAGAGGCTGTACGCCAAGCTCCTCAAATGTGAGTTATGTTTGGATGGGGTACCATTTCTGGGGTACATAATCACCGGAGATGGACTAGCAGTTGACCCGGAGAAGATAGTT
Organism: Iris macrosiphon; assembly: GCA_036927795.1. Lineage (NCBI taxonomy): Eukaryota > Viridiplantae > Streptophyta > Magnoliopsida > Asparagales > Iridaceae > Iris > Iris macrosiphon. The sequence continues at coordinate 2,570,773 of JAYESA010000002.1, read as the reverse complement.
GCAGTCGAGACATGGCCAACCCCTACACCTGTTACAGAGACTAGGAGCTTCCTCGGACTTGCCGGATAATATCGAAGGTTCGTAGGAAATTCTCAAGGATTGTTGCGCCTATGACGCGACTGACGCGTAAGGGCGAGGAGTTTATCTGGACTGACAAGTGTCAGGCGGCTTTCGGTAAGCTGAAGGAGCGTCTGACATCAGCACCAATTTTGACACTACCTTCATGATCAGGAGGATTTGTAGTGTATAGTGATACGTTTAGGAGCAGATTAGGATGTATACTGATGCAACACGGCAAGGTGATAGCCTACGCATCGAGACAGCTGAGAGTTCATGAGAAAAACTATCTGACGCATGACTTAGAGCTAGCTGTAGTGATATTTGCACTAAAGCTATGGAGATATTACCTTTATGGTGAGCGTGTTGAGATTTACACAGATCATAAAAGCCTAAAATACATCTACACATAGAAGGAGCTTAACATGAGGCAGAGGCGTTGGCTAGAATTGATGACAGATTATGATATTGAGTTGCAGTATCACCCTGGTAAGGCGAATGTCGTAGCAGATTCCTTAAGCAGGAAGCCCATGGCATACTTTTTGATGACTCAGCGGCAATTGCTAGAGGATCTCCAGAAGCTTGGGATTGAGATTGTATTGCCAGGCATGGATGGACAGATGGCCAGTCTTGAGGTTCAGTCTACACTGATTGAGAGGATCAGGGCAGCCCTGCCTACAGATGCGAGATTTCGACGTCTACGAGAGAGGACAGAGGCCGGCATGCAGACGGGACTCAGGATTCATGAAGACAGAATATTGAGGTGTGGAGATCGCCTATACGATCCGAGAGGCGAGCTACACCAAGAGTTGATGATCGAGGCTCATTGCTCGATTTAATCTATTCATCCTGGGGGTACGAAGATGTATCGAGTTTTGAGGCAAAATTTCTGGTGGCATGGGATAAAGAGAGAGATTGCAGGATTCGTGGCAAAATATTTAGTTTGTCAGCAAGTCAAGGCTGAACATCAGAGGATTGCAGGATTAATACAGCCGCTTCCCGTACCCGAGTGGAAGTGGGAACACATTACCATGGACTTCGTCACAGGATTCCCGCGGAGCCCTAGCGAGAAGGACGCAGTTTGGGTTGTCATAGACAGACTCACCAAGTCTGCATATTTCTTGCCCTTCAGAGTAGGGCAATCCATAGAGATACTAGCTGACATGTATATGAGGTAGATAGTACGATTACATTGAGTGCCTGTCAGCATCGTATCGGATCGTGATTCCAGATTCACGTCATATTTTTGGCAGAGTATGCAGGAGAGCCTAGGAACTCGTCTCAAGTTCAGCACTGTATATCATCCACAGACTGATGGCCAGTCAGAGAGCACGATGCAGATATTAGAGGATATGCATGATTAATTTTGGAGGATCTTGAGAGGACCACCTACACTTGGTGGAATTCTCCTACAATAACAGTTACCAGGCCAGCATACAGATGGCACCTTATGAGGCACTGTACGGCAGGAAATATAGGTCGCTAGTTGTTGGAGTGACATGGGAGAGCGTCAAATGCTTGGTCCTGAGTTAGTGACACAGACAGTGGAGAAGGTCAAGCAGATTTAGAGCCACCTGCGTGCAGCACAGGACAGACAAAAACATTGGGAAGATGCGTACTGCAGGCCATTGGAGTTTAAGGCGGGTAACCATATATTTTTGAGGATATCGCCTACTCGTGGTACCATCAGATTCGAAGGAAGAGGTAAGCTGAGTCTGAGGTACATCGGACCTTTTGACATCTTGGAACGAGTTGGCGAAGTAGCCTACCATCTTGCATTGCCTCCATCATTAGAGGGAGTGCATGACGTATTTCACGTTTCGCAGCTGAGGAGATATGTCGCAGACCCTAGCCACGTGCTTGATCATTCGGAGATTACAGTCAGGCCCAGTCTGTCTTACGTAAAGCAGCTAGTTGAGATCCTCGATCACAGCGAGAAGACTTTGAGAGGGCAGACTATTCGACTGGTCGGAGTTGCATGGAAGCACCATTCACCAGACGAGTCTACTTGGGAGCGCGAGGATTCTATTTGACAGCGGTTCCCGTACTTATTTGAGGAGCAAGGTACGAATTTACGTACGATATTTGATTACTAGTTGTTTTAAAATTCGCTTAGCTATTATCGTGCTTTACTTTTAATTTTGGGGACAACATTTTTCTAAGTTGGGAAGAATGTAAAACCCCTCGATTACTTCTATAGATAGTCAGGTTTGGAATTGGAAAATTTTGGATTAGCAGCAGATATTGAGGTTTAGAGTAGTGTTGTCCGTTATTTTATTTAATTAAATCCTTGGCGCGCCCTATCATTACTAAATTATTCGGAGCCCAATATCAGCCCATAAATTCCATCGAATTATTATACTTCTGACTTGACTCGCCAAATTAGGCACTGGACTTTTCTGCCACTCAAAATCATTTTTTTCTTGTGCTCTAAATTAATTGCACAATTTTCTTTAACCGAAATCCCATAATTAAATTCCGTGTCGGACACCTGTGTCGTTACCCTCAGTTTTGAGATACCAACTTAACTCGTTGAGCCAGACCAACTAAAGGGTCCAAGACTGACTCCAAGCCCCCACCATTTTTGACCTTTGCGTTATTTTTGAATTTTGACCCCAAATGCCTCCATTTAATTTAAAAGCGCGGGACACATTAAATTCTATTTAAATCGGGGATACCAATTTTTCCTAATCCTATTTTAATCCTTATTTAATCCCAATGCCCATTGAATTTAAACCCGTGCCTCACCTACACTACCCCCTCACCATGAAAATTACCAAACACATTTTTCTCTACAATTTTTATATCATTTTATGTATTCGTACAACTTCCCAAATTTAAGGGGCTAAGTTGCAATTATTTAATTTATGTGCCCTCACCCTATTGGCCATGACCAAATGGAGAGCCTACCTTATGTTGACCGTAGTCAACACTTTCCTCCCCCTCCTTTGCATGAAGAAAACCAAGTCTTCATGAAAGATCTAAACCCTCCATTTTGAATGGGCTAATCCCCACCACACATCCAATGCACCCCTCCCTATAAAACCATCACCATCACCCTCACAACTCCCCAAGCAGGCCCTAATCCCAAGAAACCTAGAAACCCCCCTCTCTCTCTCTCCTCCCTCCTCCATTTATTCTTCATGCAAAGAAAACAACTTCTTCTTCTTCCTTCATTCTTCTTCATCCTTTCTTCTCCCTGAAGGAGTTACTCCGGCAGGCCACTGTGCTTCCCCGACCGCCGGCCTGTGTTCCCCCTACCGGCCAGTGAAAAACTTTTCCCCCGCGGCTGTTCCCCTGACCGGGCTGCCATGGCCGACTACGCAGCAGCCGACCGAGGCAGCTCCGGCTGCAGCTCCCACCGACAGCCCGCGACTGTTCCCCTTACCGACCGATCGGACTGAACAGCCCCCGAACTCGTGACTGTCCGAGCAGCCACTGACCGACCGGTGCAGCGTCTGCCCATCGACTCCGGCCAACTCCCACGTCCGGCCATCTCCACCCTTCCATACATTACCTCCTTCGGCGATTGTGTACAACTCCAGCACAGTTCTCCACCCCCCGCACTCCGGCGACTGACCGCCCTCGACTCCGGCCTCCTTCCCGTCCAACTTCACCATTACACCACCACCATTACACCACCACCATCACACCACATCGTCCGGCCAGCACCACCTCGCTCCAGCCACTTTGGTATACTACTCTCCCCTCTCTTGAATTGATTTACAGATTTTAATATGGTTTTAATAGGGTGATAATTATATATATGGATGTGTGGTTCTAGCTAGGGTTGTGGTTATATAATGTGGATATGTGTATCTAGTGTAGTGTAGTACTTGAAATATGTGAGTGAGATATATATTGGTTAAGGCTAATGATAATTAATGTGAATATGGATTTTTAATGACTTGAGGTTGTGTTTATTGAGGTTTAATATATTTTTAGTGTTTATGTAGTGTAGAGATCATGTAACTTGTGTTTTATGAGGTTAAGTTTGGATGTTGTACTTAGTTGGAATTAGAGTGAATGCAACTTGTGAGAATATTATTACGATATTGGGCAGGTGACGATGATTGGAGAGGATGATCAAGGACTTGGGGATTCGACTTGTGATAAGTTGAGGAGATGTATTTGTGAAAGGTGGATTGTAGAATAGGGTTTTTGACCTTTAAATAAATAATCGGGATCTATGGTACATGATGGAAAATGTTAATTTAATTATGAAGAATTAAATCGAGGAGAGTGTGCAGATGACTAGTTGATTTGACTATCATACCGATAGTCAACCGGGGTCAACCCCCCAGTGTATTGTCCCTGGGAGTAGAGACTGAGACTGAGTTTAGGTGTGGATGTGTGTCGCATCCCTGTCCGACGTAGAATAGATTATTGATTATTGGTTTGTATCTCATCTCTAGGTACTGCGGGACCTGAGGGCTTGGACGCGGTACCGGGACCCCGTCATCAGCAGCCTCGTGCAGACAAGTATACCTTGCCTTTGTTGCACTATTTAAATTCAGTTATTGTTAGTGGCATGTTTATTTAATTTGATATTATATAACTGTGTGCGTCCGAGAAGACTCGGGTGCAGTCAACGAAAATGTTGACGTTAGGACTTGTGTCTGACTTAGTGTCTAGTGGACCTACCTAAAGTTGTAGAGTTATTGGTGTGACTCCCCAGGCCTTGACACATTTCTTACACGTATTGTGAGTCTCATATAGGGCACATACTTGCGTATGTGGTTGGCCACCTGTACGTGTAGGCGTGCGACGGATAGGGAATAACTGCTATTAGTGATGTATGATAGAAGACTTAGCAGTTATTAGTAGTCGGAGCATAGAATATTATGGTACGAAGGTCCAATCCTTGTCCTTGTTTGGTTGTAAGGTTGTACTATTGTTCTAACGATAGACTATGAGCCAGAGCTACGATGCCTCGGCGTAGTAGCTAAGGCATGTTTTGATAAGACATGCATAGATCATTGGGAGGGGAGGACGACTAGTAGGCATTTGGGATACCCACCTCCTTTATACAGATATCACACTCGACGGAGTGATACAAACATATATATATATTGCAGATACCACGTTCTTTAGATTGTTGGGCATCACTTGTTATTTTTGCAGATACCATACTCTATAGAACTTTGGACGTTATACTATTTCAGATACCATGCTCCTCGGAGATGGACGTTATCAGAGTGCCCATGGTCTGGGGGCATATATGGCATATACAAGTCAGTCATGACGATTGGTGAAATACGTCAGCATATGTCTAGCCTGCACTTTCCTATACGTACTAAGTTGTCCTCAAATTGTATTCACTTAGATGGTTAGCACACCCCCCCTTTATTTTTTTAGTATTTACTTTATGGCATATATTTTTGTATTTTGTTATGTCCCTCTGAGGACCTGGATCCCTTCCAGGTTGTTTGTGCAGTTGCAGGATATTTGATCTAGTAGAGTGTGGACGTCATTGCAGGTATATTTATATTTACAGCTATTTCAGTCTTGTATTACTTTCCATTTATTCTGCTTTTATAGCCTAGTATTTATAGACCTATATTATTCTGCTGGTCTACTCGAACGGATGTATTATTGGGCTGCAGACTGTTGATGCGTATCGTTCTTTCTTGAGATTATTTATCATGGATTGAGATTTAGATTTTAGTTATTGTATGTTAGAAATAAATTACTACTTGGATCACTTGTCCATGGACAGCGTAAGTGCACTTCGTCGGGTCCATTAAATTAGAAAGCCCTACGGAGTCGTACCAGCTGGCCATTGCCACGTGTCTGGTCCCATAGATTTTGGGACTGGGGTGTGACAGGATGGGTGACCTCCCTTAGGATGGGTGACCTATATTTGGATGGGTGACCTCCCTTAGGATGGGTAACCTCCTTTTGGATGGATGACGTCCCTGGGATGGGTAACCTTCCTAGGATGGGTGACCTCCCGTAGGATAGGTAACCTCCCTAAGTATGGATAACTTTCATATGATGGGTAACCTCCCTTAGGATGGGTGACCTCCATGAGATGAGTGACTTTCATATGATGGGTAACCTCTCTTAGGATGGATAACCTCCCGTAGGAATGGTAACCTTCCGTAGGATGAGTGACCTCCTGTAGGATGGGTAACCTCCCTAGGATGAGTGACCTCCCTTAGGATAGGTATCGTAAGATGTGTGACCACCCTAGGATGGGTGACCTCCCTTAGGATGGGTAACCTCCCGTAAGATGGGTAACCTCCATAGGAGGGGTGACCTCTCGTAGGATGGATAACCTCCCTAGGATGGGTAACTCCAATAGGATGGGTAACCTCTCGTAGGATGGGTAACCTACCTTAGGATGGGTGACCTCCCAAGGATGGGTAACCTCTCTTAGGATGGGTAACCTCCCTTAGGATCGGGGACCTCTCTTAGGTTGGTGACCTCGCTTAGGATGGGGGACCTCCCTTATGATGGGTAATCTCTCTTAGGATGGGTGACCTCCCGTAGGATAGGTGACCTCCCTAAGGATGGGTGATCTCCCTTAGGATTGGTAACCACCCTTAGAATGGGTAACCTCGCTTAGGATGGATGACCTCCCTAGGATGGGTAACCTCTCGTAGGATGGGTTATCTCTCGTAGGATGGGTAACATCCCTTAGGATGGGTAACCTCTCTTAGAATAAATGACCTCCCGTAGGATGGGTGACCTACCTTAGGATGTGTGATCTCCCTTAGGATGTGTAACCTTCCTAGGATGGGTAACCTCTCGTAGGATGGGTGACCTATAGGATGGGTGACCTATCTTAGGATGGGTGACCTCCTATTGAATGGGTAACCCCTCTTAGGAAGGGTAATCTTCCTTAGGATGGGTGACCTCCCGTAGAATGGGTGACATCCCTTAGGATGGGTAACCTCCCTTAGGATGGATGACCTCCCTAGGATGGGTAACCTCCCTAGGATGGGTGACCTCCCGTAGGATGGGTACCTTCCATAGGATGGGTAACCTCCATTTGTATGGATGCCCTCCCGTAGGATGGCTAACCTCCCTAGGATGGGTAACCATTCTTAAAATTGGTGACCTCCCTTAGGATGAGTGAAATCCATTTGGATGGGTGACCTCTCATAGGATAACTAACCTCCCTAGGATGGGTGACCTCCCTTAGGATGGATAGCCTCCCTAGGATGGATAACCTCCATTTAGATGGGTGACCTACCGTAGGATAGGTAACCTCACTAGGATGGGTAACCTCCCGTAGGATGGGTGACCTATATACGATGGGTGACCTTCATATGATAGGTAACCTCCATTAGGATGGGTGAACTCTCGTAGGATAGGTGACCTCCCTTAGTATGAGTAACGTCTCTTAGGATGGGTGACCTCCCTAAGGATGGGTGACATCCTACGGGAGGATACCCATACTACGAGAGTTCACCCATACTATGATAGGTCACCCATACTAGGGAGGTCACCAATCCTACAGGAGGTCAGCCAACCTAAGGGAGGTTAACCATCCTAAGAGAGCTCACCCATCCTAGGGAGGTCACCCATCCTAAGGGAGGTCACCCATCCTACGAGAGGTCACCCATCCTAGGGAGGTTACCCATCTTATGGTAGAGAGGTTACACATCCTATGAGATATCACCCATCCTAGGGATGTCACCCATCCTACGAGAGGTCATCCATCTAATAGGTCACCTATCCTAGGGAGGCTACCCATCCTAAGGGAGGTCACCCATCCTAGAGAAGTCACCCATCCAAAGGGAGGTCACCCATCCTACGAGAGGTCACCCATCCTACGGGAGGTTACCCATCTTAAGGAAGGTCACCCATTTTTAGGGAGGTTACCCATCCTAAAGGAGGTCACCCATCATTTAGGATGGGTAACCTCCGTTAAGACGGGTGGCCACCCGTAGGATGGGTGACCTCCCTTAGGATGGTTGATCTCCCTTTGGACGGGTGAATTCCCAAGGATGGGTGACCTTCCTTAGGATGGGTAACCTCCCTAGGATGGGTAACCTCTCGTAGGATGAGTGACCTCCCTAGGATGGGTGATATCCCGTAGGATGGGTAACCTCTCTCCCTTAAGATGGGTAACCTCCTTAGGATGGGTGACCTCACTTAGGATGGGTGACCTCTCTTAGTATGGGTAACCTCTCATAGGATGGGTGGCCTCCCTAAGGATCGGTGACCTCTATTTGGATGGGTGACCTCCCGTAGGATGAGTGACCTCCCTTAGGATGGGTGACCTCTATTTGGATGGGTGACCTCTCGTAGGATGGGTAACCTTCCATAGGATGGGTGACCTCTTGTAGGATAGGTGAACTCTCTTAGGATGGATAACCTCTCGTAGGATGGATGACCTCCCGTAGGATGGGTGACCTCCCTCAGGATGGATGATCTCCCATAGGATGGTTAACCTCCCTAAGGATGGGCAATCTCTCGTTGGATGGGTGACCTCCCTAGGATGGGTAACCTTTCGTAGGATGGGTGACCTCTCGTAGGATGGGTGACCTCCCTTAGGATGGGTAACCTTCCTAGGATGGGTGACCTTCATAGGATCGGTAACCTCCCTTAGGATGGGTGACCTCCCATAGGATGAGTGACCTCCTTTTGATGGATGACCTCCCTAGGATGGGACCTATATTTGGATGGGTGACCTCCCTTAGGATGGGTAACCTCCCTTAGGATGGATGACCTCCCTAGGATGGGTAACCTCCCTAGGATGGGTGACCTCCCATAGGATAAGTAACCTCCCTAAGTATGGGTGACTTTCGTATAATGGGTAACCTCTCTAACGATGGGTGACCTTCATGCGATGAGTGACATTCATATGATGGGTAACCTCTCTTAGGATGGGTAACCTCCCGTAGGATGGGTAACCTCTCGTAGGATGAGTGACCTCCTGTAGGATGGGTAATCTCCCTAGGATGAGTGACCTCCCTTAGGATAGGTACCGTAAGATGTGTGACCACCCTAGGATGGGTGACCTCCCTTAGGATGGGTAACCTCCCATAAGATGGGTAACCTCAATAGGATGGGTGACCTCTCGTAGGATGGGTGACCTCCCTAGGATGTGTAACTCCAGTAGAATGGGTGACCTCTCGTAGGATGGGTAACCTACCTTAGGATGGGTGACCTCCCTTAGGATGGGTAACCTCTCTTAGGATGGGTAACCTCCCTTAGGATAGGGGACCTCTCTTAGGTTGGTGACCTCTCTTAGGATGGGGGACCTCCCTTATGATGGGTAACCTCTCTTAGGATGGGTGACCTCCCGTAGGATGGGTGACCTACCTTTGGATGGGTGATCTCCCTTAGGATTGGTAACCACCCTTAGAATGGGTGACCTCGCTTAGGATGGATGACCTCCCTAGGATGGGTAACCTCTCGTAGGATGGGTGACCTCTCGTAGGATGGGTAACATCCCTTAGGATGGGTAATCTCTCGTAGGATGGATGACCTCCCGTAGGATGGGTGACCTCCCTTAGGATGTGTGATCTCCCTTAGGATGTCTAACCTCCCTAGGATGGGTAACCTCTCGTAGGATGGGTGACCTATAGGATAGGTGACCTTTATGATGGGTGACCTATCTTAGAATGGGTGACCTTCCATTGAATGGGTAACCCCTCTTAGGATGGGTAATCTTTCTTAGGATGGGTGACCTCCCGTACGATGGATGACCTCCCTTAGGATGGGTACCGTAGGATGAGTGACCTCCCTAGGATGGGTGACCTTCCTTAGGATGGGTAACCTCTCATTGGATGGATAGACTCTATAGGATGGGCGACCTCTCGTATGATGGGTAACCTCCCTAGGATGGGTGACCCCCCGTAGGATGCGTGACCTCTCGTAGGATGGGTAACCTCCCTTAGGATGGGTGACCTCCCTTAGGATGGTTAACCTCTCTTAGGATTGGTAACCTTCATTATGATTGGGGACCTCTCTTAGGTTAGTAACCTCACTTAGGATGGGTGACCTCCCTTAGGATGGATGACCTCGCTTTGGATGGGTGACCTCCCGTAGGATGAGTGACCTTGCTTAGTTTGGGTGATTTCCCTTAGGATGGGTAACCTCCCTTAGGATGGGTGACCTCACTTAGGATGGGTGACCTCCCTAGGATGGGTTATTTCTCATAGGATGGGTGACCTCTCATAGGATAGGTAACCTCCCTTAGGATAAGGTATGGGTAACCTCTCGTAGGATGGGTGACCTCACGTAGGATAGGTGACCTCCCTTAGGATGGGTAATCTCCCATAGGATGGTTAACCTCCCTTAGGATGGGTAACCTCTCATAGGATGGGTGACCTATAGGATAGGTGACCTTCAGGATAGGTGACATATAGGATGGGTAAACTCCCTTAGGATGGGTAACCTCTCTTAGGATGGGTAACCTCCCTTAGGATAGGTGACCTCCTGTAGGATGGGTAACCTCCTTAGGATTGGTGACCTCTCTTAGGATGGGTTACCTCTCGAATGATGGGTTACCTCCCTAGGATGGGTGACCTCTCTTAGGATGGATAACCTCTCGTAGGATAGGTAATCTCCCGTAGGATGGGTGACATCGCGTAGGATGAATAACCTCCCTTAGGATGGGTAACCTTTCTTAGGATGGGTGTCTTCCCGTAGGTTGGGTAACCTCCCTTTTGATGGGTGACCTCCCTAGGATGGGTGACCTCCCATAGGATGGGTAACCTCCCTTAGGATGGGTGACCTCCCGTAGGATGGGTGACAGCACATGGATGGGTGACCTCCCTAACAATGGGTGACCTCCCTTAGGATGTGTAACCTCTCTTAGGATGGGTAACCTCCCTTAGGATAGGGGACCTCTCTTAGGTTGGTGACCTCGCTTAGGATGGGTAACCTCCCTTAGGATGGGTGACCTCGCTTAGGATGGGTGACTTCCCGTAGAAAGGGTGACCTCCCTTAAGATGGGTGATCTTCCTTAGGATGGATAACCTCCCTTAGGATGGGTGACCTCGCTTAGGATGGGTGACCTCCCTAGGAGGGGTAACCTCTCATAGAATGGGTGACCTCTCGTAGGATGGGTAACCTTCCTTATAATGTATAACAACCCTTAGGATTTATGACGTCCCTTAGGATGGTTGACCACTCTTAGGATGGGTAACCTCCCTTAGGATGGATGACCTTCATATAATGGGTGACCTCTTTTTGATGGGTGACCTCCCATAGGATGGTTAGCACACCTAGGATGGGTGACCTTCATATGATGGGTGACCTCTTTTTGATGGGTGACCTCCCAGAAGATGGATGATATCTCATAGGATGGGTAACCTCTTGTAGGATGGGTAACCTCCTTTAGGATGGGTAAACTCCCTTAGGATAGGTAACCTCCGGATGGGTGACCTCCCTAAGTAAGGGTCACCTCCCTAGGATTGGTAACCACCCTTAGGATGGGTAACCTCTCGTAGGATGGTTAACCTCCCTAAGTATGGGTGACCTCCCTAGGATAGGTGACCTCCCGTAGGATGGGTGTCCTCTCGTAGGATTGGTAACCTCCCATAGTATGGTTGACCTCCCTAGGATGGGTAAACTCCCTTTGGATAGGTGACCTATAGGATTGGTGACCTCCCTTAGGATGGGTGACCTCCCAAAGGATGGTTGACCTCCCTAGGATGGGTGACCTCTCTAAGGATGGGTAATCTCTCGTAGTATGGGTGACCTCCTGTAGGATGGGTGACCTCTCGTAGGATGGGTGACCTTCTTATGATGGGTGACCTCCTTTTAATGGATGACCTCCCATAGGATGGGTGACCTCCCGTAGGATGGATAACCTCCCTTAGGAGCGGTGACCTCCCGTAGGATGGATAACCTCTCTTAGAATGGGTAACCGCTCGTAGGATGGGTAACCTCCCTTAGGATGGGTGACCTTCATATGATGGGTAAACTCCCTTAGTGTAAACCCCCTCGACCAAAAATTAGGGTTAATTTATTTCAAATAGCCTAATTAGGGTTAACTAGATATAATTAAGATTATCATATAGTATTATAATACTTGTGCAATGATTGGTTACTTTTGGTTACTACCCTAGCTGTTACCCTAAAACAAATCCCACATACTTGACCTAGACATGCTACCTATCTTATTGAACCTAGAACAAACCCCGGATACTGATTTTCGTGCCTGATTTTAGTCGCACAAAAGTTGTTACGAACGTCCTTACGCAATTTAAATAAATTACGTAATTACGTGCGTTGTCCGTTCCAATCAAAATTGAGACCTCAATCTCGATCCGAATTGACCAACCCAGATCCTGACATTATTGTACACTGAGCCTACTACACTAATGACCCTTGTCCAACCCAATTTAGACCCCCGGTTCTCGTTAAATTAAATTAGAAACACCCAGTGCATTAATTACGAATTAATTAATGTGGTGACCAAACCTCTATTGAATTAGACCCTACTCCAACCCAAACCCACACCCACACCCACAAGCCTCATACAAAACACCATACGCCATCCTAGCCCAATGAGGAACACCAAACATGGTGTTTGGTTGTATCAAATCCTCAAATTCAGAAATTGTGCAAATACCAAATTATTCAGGGGCCTATTTGCAAAATTGCAATGAGGTGCTCCCCTCTCATTGGCCCAAACATCATGAAGAAAGAATTGGTCATGCCCTAACCGTATCCATTTATTTTTCCCCCATTCCTTTGTACTTACCTTACTTTATGAAGGGCACATCATGGCCCTACATTTGAAATGCCCCATTCCTAGCCCTCCCCTCATCTTGATGGACATCCCCAACTCCCCAAACAATAGGTCCAGCCGGCCCTAATCCTAAGGCAGCCCCCCCTCACTCTCTCTCCTACTTATACATTAATTTACACCACATAGAAGGCACACAAACCCAAGAGAAACCTATTCTCCTTAAAATAACCAGCCTAGCCCGACCCCTGCCTTCCCTCACCCGTCGCCCTACTCCGGCCAACCACCGTGTCCGGCAACCCCCACACCGACCCAGACCCCTTCGCCGGACCCTCCCCCACCTGCCACCACCGCCACCCGCCGCCAAGCCACCGGCAGCAACTCCCCCAGCAGTCCACACTAACCCGAGCATCACCCTCCCGCGCCCAAAGCTGACCACCCGACCGGCCTGTACTCCGCCACCTTAGCACCACCGACCGCCAAACTTCACCGACGCCACCCCCTTCCAGTCCTCTCCCTCCCCGTCGACTTTCAGCCCCGGACGTCGATACCCCGGGCAGCAATCGCCCCCGCAGCGCCACGGCTCCAGGCCCGCTACTGCTGTTGCCGACCCCCCCCCCCCCCCGCGCGACGCCGGAGCTCCGTCCGGCCACCCCAGCCGACGACGGCCGGCCACCGTGACCACCTCGACCCGAGCTTCGCTGAGGTACGTTATTTTATGTATAAATACTGGTATTTAAATACCTATCTAAGGTTGCACATAAATGTATATAACTTCATGTATTAGTTTAGGTATTTATATACGTATTCAGTATTAAATAGTGTATTCTGTATTTATCAGTATTCATATTTAAAATACTCCTGTATAAATTCTATAATATATATATAGTTATTGTAATTAGTATTATATATAATAGGATTATAGAAGTGTATCTTGTGTGTGTATATAAATACCTATTGCGTATAAATGTATATATTTATATGTAGATATATATAAATAAATGTAGGTATAATGTATAAATCAGTAAGCATTTAATATAAATCTTAATAAAAGTAATTTCTGTGATTTAATATTTTATATAATATAATACTATTTTCCTAGTATATTTTCGTATTAATACTTATACATATGTAGCAAGTATGTATGTATATATGTATGTATGTACTTTTTAAAAATATGAAGAATATTAAATATATAGTATTTATTGTGTTAAATACATTTTCTGGAAATTAAGTATATTATATGGATATATATATATATATATATATATATATATATAGATACCTACATGTATGTGTGTATATTTTATATACCTTTTATTATGTTGTATATATTAATTTATGTACATATTTTCTATCTAAATATATGTATATGTATAAATATATGAATTTATGTTATTACCAATTATGTATACATATTTACTGTGTGTATTATTAGTATATACTAATTAATACATAAGTACTATTTGTTTTTGTACTATTAAACAAATATAATATTTTAATATAATTAAATATGATTTAGTGTATATGTAGATACTTGTATTAGCTATATATATATACAGTCCCGACCCTATGTCAGCTGTAGATACAAGCAGTGTGTCTTAGTCGTGCTATTGTAGCGACTAATTTGGTCATTACTATATCCTATATAGGATTGCTGGACAGTACCGCCGAGGCATCAGGAGCAGGACTTTGGATTTCGCAGCTACCCGGGACAGGCAAGTATACCTTGCTGATTTACTGCTTAAAATTAAATAATAAATGTTGTAAATATGCATAAAACTGTGCACGTCCGAGATTGACTCGGGTGCAGTCGACAATGCGTCGATGAGTAGTGTACTTGACCTAGTTGCTAGCTGACTCACCCACTACTGCGAGGATATTCTGATATCTTCCTAGACCGTGACACTTACACGTATCACGATGGTACATTCATATTGGGATGCGGGTCTGCGTACCCGATTCGCTATCGGTACGTACGACATGCATCACGGACTAGCCTGTATTCTAGAGTATTATAGTTAGATGAGACTTGGCATATAGATACGGTACACTCACGTCATGTATTCGACTTGCGTATCTACATTGGGCGGGAAGGACAACTGATAAACGTATGGGATACACCCATCGGACTCCGTGGTATCCAGAGGAACCACAGAACCGGTGATTTCCTATATTCAGACACCGCGCTCTACGGAGTGTTACGAACGTATATACATTGCAGATACCACGTCCCTTAGAGTGTTGGACGTTATATATATACAGATACCTCATTCTTCAGAATGATGGACGTTGCAGATACCAGACTCTAGAGGACGTTGGACGTTATGCCTACACCTACCTATACGTTCCGAGGTTGTCCTTACATTGCATGCACTTAGATGGTTAGCACACCCTCTTTACTTTTATTCAGTACTATATCTGGCATGCATATTGTATCTTGTTATATCCCTCTGAGGACCTGGTTATCTTCCAGATCTGGACGAGGCCTATTACCCCATAGTGTACGGGCCAGGTGTGGAGACGAGGTTTTCTCTTGACGAGGAGCTGGAGGTTTTACCATCGGAGTACCCCTGATCATATTAGTAGGCCTTCCGCCTATGACTGGAGCTCCTTATCTAGTTAGCAGCTGTTTCAGTCACTCTTATTATCAGTACTCTTATTTCAGACTATCAGTACTTTATCTCCAACATTTGTAGTGGGTTTGTTCCCACCAGACATATTTCAGTTGTACTATGTCAGTCGACTATGTTTCTTATATTCCAGTCTTTCATTTCAGTATTTACTTGTTATCTGTGGATGAGATTAGATATTGCCTGTTATTGATATTAGACTTGTTAGATTTAGGACAGCGTAGCACGCTTCGCCAGGATCCATTAAATTAGGATATCCTCGGAGACGTGTCAGCTGGCCAATGCTATGTGGCCTGGTTCCATATATTTTGGGACTGGGGCATGACATGGTTTTAGTGGTGGCCCATGCAGGTCTGAAACATCAAATGTTATCGCTTGTGGTATGGTAACGTGTCCAGCGAGCCTGCAATAGGATAGAAATTACTAGGTCTCATCCACTTGATTACGCCTTTGAAACTCTTCCGTACTTTTAAATATCCGCATCCTGTTTGATTGATCCTATACTCTTTTAATATCATTCTATCTCTTACAGCGAGATAAACCTTCATAGCCGACGTGAGATACTTGGTATCATAGTGCCACCTGCAGCACCGAGGGAGGATACGACTCAGGGACCACCTAGAGAGCTGCCACAGCTAGAGGCACAGGTGATCCCCCAGGCCCCGACGATGCACTGGCATCAGGTCTCTCCCGACGAAGGGACGCAGCAGCCAGATGGCCCGACATCACAGAGGATCCCGAGGCAGTACTTCGAGGGGCAGACCTCGAGGGCGACACCGATGCCGCAGTACGAGAGGCGGGCACTTGAGGAGCCACCAAGGGGACAGCCGGATGGGTACCACTTCCACCACCTCTACCGTTTCTACCTCAGATGCCACCAGCGGAGGGACAACCCCAGATGATGCAGTTCTTCCAGATGATGATGCAGGCCCAGTGGCAACAAACGGAGACCCTGGGATAGGGCCTGATGGCAGTACTGGAGAGGGCACCTGCCCAAGCAGCAGCACCGACACCTGTACCTGACCGGCTAGCGGGCACTATACGAGGCTTCCGACAGATGGGTCCGGGAACCTTCTCGGGCAAGGAGACGGTAGAGGAGATCTCAGACTGGGTCTCCAACACTGAGATACTGTTAGAGGGTTCGCAGTTACACCCCGACCTCTGGATGAATGCGGTGAGGGCCCAACTCACAGGCAACGCCCATCACTGGTGGGACTCTATGGAGCGCAGCATCGGCAGACAGCAGACTTGGGAGGAATTCTTGGAACACTTCAAAGCGAAGTATTTCCCAGCTACGGTAAGGAACGCTTTGTACTCCCAGTTCCTGCACCTGGTGCAGGGGAACTTGACAGTGGACGCCTACGACGGAGAGTTCAGCAAACTCAGCCGATTCGGTGCAGCCCTGATCCCCAACGACCTGGAGAAGGCCAGGAGATTCCACCATGGCCTCTCTCACGAGCTGCAGTGGTACACCACTACCCAGGCGATGATCTCTTACGAAGAGGTCCTATCAGAGGCGAGGATCTAGGAGGCTATAGGAGGAGGAGCGAGACGTCCAAGCGCGAACGTCCCAGCCAGGACCCAGCAAGGAGCAGGAGGACCGATCCGCCGTCCAGGAGCGCCGGTGCAGCAGAGGACAGCGCAGTACCAGCAGAAGGAGCTCCCGACTTGTCACTTTTGTGGCAAGAAGGGACACATCATCAGAGACTGCAGGAAGAAGCTCGGGCTCTGCATGGTCTGTGGAACCAGCCAGCACCTTGCTAGAGACTGCCCCCAGCGCAGAGATGTAGCACCCCAGATTGGGCAGAGACCAGCAGTACCACCTTTGAGGATCCAACCCCCAGCAGGATGCCAGCATCCCCCAGCTACCGGAGGACAGCAGAGAGGACCACCCTTGGTCCCACAGGAGGCACACTTCAACCAGGCCCGACAGCAGGCAGTAGGGCAGAGGCGCGGTCAAGCCTTTGCTTTAGCATCTTTTGAGAAGGAACCAGAGGGAGAGGCTATCACAGGTACAATTCTAGTTGCATCATTACCTGCAACTGTACTGTTTGATTCTGGAGCTACACTGTCATTTATATCTAGTAGCTTCGTAGCAATGCATAGAGTAGCAACTTCCCCTTTACCTAAGACTTGGAGAATACTTACCGGAGGAGGCATCGTACCGGTTACCAGCACCATTAGAACATGCTCAGTAGTGGTTTGTGGTAGGGAGATGAGAGCGCGATTGTTGGTACTCCCAATGCCAGCTTTCGACGTAGTTCTGGGCATGGACTGGTTAAGCCAGTACAATGTCGTGCTAGATTGCCGGAAGGGTAGCATTACTTTTAGACTGCCAGGTCACCCGGAGTTCGAATTCATTCGAGGCACCATCGAGCGAGGAGTAGGACACGCAGTTGGAGCTTACATGGCGATGGAGACGGTACCCCCAGAAATCGTTGCAGAGTTTGAGGATATTTTCCCAGAGGAGTTGCCAGGCCTACCGCCTGATTGAGAGGTGGAGTTCACCATTGAGCTAGTACCTGGAGCAGCACCGGTATCATCAAATGTGTACCGGTTGGCGAAGAAGGAACTTGACGAGCTGAAGCTACAGCTAGAGAAGTTGCAGATCAAGGGATTCGTTCGTCCTAGTGCATCACCCTGGGGAGCACCAGTGCTGTTTGTACCCAAGAAGAAAGGGACGTTCCGGATGTGCATTGATTACAGAGCCCTTAATGCTCTGACTATCAAGAACAAGTACCCTCTACCGCGAATCGATGATCCGTTCGACCAGCTGACAGGAGCAGTGGTGTTCACGAAGATCGACTTGAGATCGAACTATTATCAGGTGAAGGTGCGAAGGGAGGACATTCCAAAGACAGCATTTAGGACTCGTTATGGTCACTACGAGTTCCTAGTAATGCCTTTCGGATTGACAAATGCGCCTGCTGTGTTTATGAACCTGATGAACCGAGTCTTCCATGAGTATCTGGACCAGTTCGTAGTAGTCTTCATCGATGACTTTTTGGTGTATTCGAAGAGCCACGAGGAGCACGGGGAGCACTTGAGGCTAGTGTTAGAGACGCTGAGACGAGAGAGGCTTTATGCCAAGCTGAGCAAGTACGAGTTTCTTCTAGATCGTGTCGCATTTCTTGGACACGTTATCTCAGGAGATGGCATTTCAGTAGATCCCGCGAAGATTTCATCAGTAGAGACGTGGCCGACCCCTACCAACGTCTCGGAGGTGAGGAGTTTCCTAGGACTTGCCGAATATTACCGGAGGTTCGTAGAGAACTTCGCAAGGATTGCAGAGCCGATGACCCTCTTGACCCGCAAGGATCAGGAGTTCACCTAGACAGAGGAGTGTCAGACGGCATTCGATGAGCTGAAGAAGCGTCTGACTACAGCACCCATCTTGACCATACCTTCTGGACCCGGAGGATTCATGATCTATAGCGATGCATCCAGAAAAGGATTAGGATGCGTTCTGATGCAGCATGGAAAGATTGTGGCCTATGCCTCTAGGCAGTTGAGGACCCATGAGAAGAACTATCCTACCCACGACTTGGAGCATGCCGCAGTGATCTTTGCTTTGAAGCTTTGGAGGCACTACCTGTACGGAGAGCGCGTGGAGATATTCACCGATCACAAGAGCCTGAAGTACGTCTACACACAGAAGGACCTGAACCAGAGGCAGAGACGTTGGCTCGAAGTGATGGCAGATTTCGAGATCGAGCTGCAGTACCATCCGGAAAAGGCTAATGTGGTAGCCGATGCTTTAAGCAGGAAGCCCATAGCATTTTTCCTGACTACCCAACAATACCTGTTGAGAGATCTAGAACAGTTGGATATCAAAATCGTCATGCCCGGAGTAGACGGCCAGATGTCGAGTTTCCAGGTGCAATCGACATTGGTGGAGAGAATCAAGGCTGCTTTGCTGACGGACGCTAGATTTCAGAGGCTTCGACAGAGGACAGAGGCTGGGATACAGACGGGACTGCATATACACGAGGACGGGACTTTAAGATATAAAGATCGTCTCTATGTTCCGAATGGAGAGCTACGCTAGGAGCTGATGACGGAGGCCCACAGTTTGACCTATTCTATACATCCAGGAGGCACGAAGATGTACCGAGACCTGAGGCAGTACTACTGGTGGCACGGGATGAAGAGAGAGATATCCCGCTTCGTGGCTAAGTGTCTGGTGTGTCAGCAAGTCAAGGCTGAGCATCAGAGGTCTGCCGGATTACTTCAACCGCTCCCGATACCGGAGTGGAAATGGGAGCACATCAACATGGACTTCGTCACGGGTTTCCTGAGGAGTCCTAGTGGTTGCAATGCGGTATGGGTAATCGTAGATAGACTCACCTAGTCTGCCCACTTCTTACCCTTCAGGGTTGGGCAATCTACGGAAGTCTTGGCAGACATGTACATGAGGGAGATTGTACGATTGCATGGAGTGCCAGTCAGTATCATGTCTGACAGGGATACGAGGTTCACATCGTACTTTTGGAGGAGTATATAAGAGAGTCTTGGTACCCGCCTTAAGTTCAGTACTTCGTACCACCCGCAGACAGATGGACAATTCGAGCGCACCATTCAGACGCTGGAGGACATGTTGAGGGCATGCATGCTTGACTTCAGTGGTTCATGGGAGGACCACTTGCACTTGGTCCAATTTTCTACAACAATAGCTATCAGGCGAGCATCCAGATGGCTCCCTATGAGGCATTGTATGGTAGGAAGTGTCGATCCCCAGTATGTTGGAGCGATGTAGGCGAGAGGCAGATTCTAGGGCCAGATCTGATCATCCATACAGTGGAGAAGGTGAAGAAGATCCAGGGGCATCTGCGAGCAGCACAGGACAGGCAGAAGCATTGGGCTAATGTGCACCGACAACCCCTAGAGTTCCAGGTGGGAGAATATGTGTTCCTAAAGATTTCACCTACCAGAGGAACCATCAGATTTGGAGGCAGAGGGAAGCTGAGTCCGAGGTACATCGGACCCTTCGATGTGCTAGAGCGCGTCGGAGAAGTTGCTTACAGATTGGCCTTGCCGCAGACACTAGAAGGAGTTCACGACGTCTTCCATGTATCTCAGCTGATGAGGTACATACCGGATCCGAGTCATGTGCTTGACCACTCAGAGATCACCGTTGGTCCAAGCTTGTCATACCAGGAGGAGCCGGTAGAGATCCTAAACCGAAGCGAGAAGGTACTGCGAGGACAGACTATCCCTCTAGTTCGTGTCGCATGGAGGCATCACGCACCAGGTGAATCAACCTGGGAACGAGAGGACGATATTCAGCAACGCTTTCCCCATCTCTTCGAAGGCCTAGGTATGTGATAGTATTTATTTTATTCAATAGTTTTGATATATGTCTGTTTTAATTTCGAGGATAAAATGCTCTAAGGAGGGTATGTTGTAAACCCCCTCGACCAGAAATTAGGGTTAATTTATTTCAAATAGCCTAATTAGGGTTAACTAGATATAATTAAGATTATCATATAGTATTATAATACTTGTGCAATGATTGGTTACTTTTGGTTACTACCCTAGTTGTTACCCTAAAACAAATCCCACTTACTTGACCTAGACATGCTACCCTATCTTATTGAACCTAGAACAAACCCCGGATACTGATTTTTGTGCCTGATTTTAGTCGCACAAAAGTTGTTACGAACGTCCGTACGCAATTTAAATAAATTACGTAATTACGTGCGTTGTCCGTTCCAATCAAAATTGAGACCTTAATCTCGATCCGAATTGACCAACCCAGATCCTGACATTATTGTACACTGAGCCTAATACACTAATGACCCTTGTCCAACCCAATTTAGACCCCCGGTTCTCGTTAAATTAAATTAGAAACACCCAGTGCATTAGTTATGAATTAATTAATGTGGTGACCAAACCTCTATTGAATTAGACCCTACTCCAACCCAAACCCACACCCACACCCACAAGCCTCATACAAAACACCATACGCCATCCTAGCCCAATGAGGAACACCAAACATGGTGTTTGGTTGTATCAAATCCTCAAATTCAGAAATTGTGCAAATACCAAATTGTTTAGGGGCCTATTTGCAAAATTGTAATGAGGTGCTCCCCTCTCATTGGCCCAAACATCATGAAGAAAGAATTGGTCATGCCCTAACCGTATCTATTTATTTTCCCCCCATTCCTTTGTACTTACCTTACTTTATGAAGGGCACATCATGGCCCTACATTTGAAATGCCCCATTCCTAGCCCTCCCCTCATCTTGATGGACATCCCTAACTCCCCAAATACTAGGTCCAGCCAGCCCTAATCCCAAGGCAGCCCCCCCTCACTCTCTCTCCTACTTATACTTTAATTTATACCACATAGAAGGCACACAAACCCAAGAGAAACCTATTCTCCTTAAAACAACCAGCCTAGCCCGACCCCTGCCTTCCCTCACCCGTCGCCCTACTCCGGCCAACCACCGTGTCCGGCGACCCCCACACCGACCCAGACCCCTTCGCCGGACCCTCCCCCACCTGCCACCACCGCCACCCGCCACCTAGCCACCGGCAGCAAATCCCCCAGCAGTCTATACTAACCCGAGCATCACCCTCCCGCGCCCAAAGACGACCACCCGACCGGCCTGTACTCCGCCACCTTAGCACCGTCGACCGCCAAACTTCACCGATGCCACCCCCTGCCAGTCCTCTCCCTCCCCGTCGACTTTCAGCCCCGGACGTCGACACCCCGAGCAGCAATCGCCCCCGCAGCGCTACGGCTACAGGCCCGCTGCTACTGTTGCCGACCCCCCCCCCCTCGCGCGACGCCGGAGCTCCGTCCGGCCACCCCAGCCGACGCCGGCCGGCCACCGTGACCCCCTCGACCCGAGCTTCGCTGAGGTACGGTATTTTATGTATAAATACTGGTATTTAAATACTTATCTAAGGTTGCACATAAATGTATATAACTTTATGTATTAGTTTAGGTATTTATATACGTATTCAATATTAAATAGTGTATTCTGTATTTATCAGTATTCATATTTAAAATACTCCTGTATAAATTCTGTAATATATATATATAGTTATTGTAATTAGTATTATACATAATAGGATTATAGAAGTGTATCTTGTGTGTGTATATAAATACCTATTGCGTATAAATGTATATATTTATATGTAGATATATATAAATAAATGTATATATAATGTATAAATTAGTAAGCATTTAATATAAATCTTAATAAAAGTAATTTCTGTGATTTAATATTTTATATAATATAATACTATTTTCCTAGTATATTTTCGTATTAATACTTATACATATGTAGCAAGTATGTATGTATGTATGTATGTATGTACTTTTTAAAAATATGAAGAATATTAAATATATAGTATTTATTGTGTTAAATACATTTTCTGGAAATTAAGTATATTATATGTATATATATTTATATATATATATATATATATAGATACCTACATGTATGTGTGTATATTTTATATACCTTTTATTATGTTGTATATATTAATTTATGTACATATTTTCTATCTAAATATATGATATGTATAAATATATGAATTTATGTTATTACCAATTATGTATACATATTTACTGTGTGTATTATTAGTATATACTAATTAATACATAAGTACTATTTGTTTTTGTACTATTAAACAAATATAATATTTTAATATAATTAAATATGATTTAGTGTATATGTAGATACTTGTATTTGCTATATATATATACAGTCCCGACCCTATGTCAGCTGTAGATACAAGCAGTATGTCTTAGTCGTGCTATTGTAGCGACTAATTTGGTCATTACTATATCCTATATAGGATTGCTAGACAGTACCGCCGAGGCATCAGGAGCAGGACTTTGGATTTTGCAGCTACCCGAGACAGGCAAGTATACCTTGCTGATTTACTACTTAAAATTAAATAATAAATGTTGCAAATATGCATAAAACTGTGCGCGTCCGAGATTGACTCGGGTGCAGTCGATAATGCGTCGATGAGTAGTATACTTGACCTAGTTGCTAGCTGACTCACCCACTACTGCGAGGATATTCTGATATCTTCCTACACCGTGACACTTACACGTATCACGATAGTACATTCATATTGGGATGCGGGTCTGCGTACCCGATTTGCTATCGGTACGTACGACATGCATCACGGACTAGCCTGTATTCTAGAGTATTATAGTTAGATGAGACTTGGCATATAGATACGGTACACTCACGTCGTGTATTCGACTTGCGTATTTACATTGGGCGGGAAGGACAACTGATAAACGTATGGGATACACCCATCGGACTCCGTGGTATCCAGAGGAACCACAGAACCGGTGATTTCCTATATTCAGACACCGCGCTCTACGGAGTGTTACGAACGTATATACATTGCAGATACCACGTCCCTTAGAGTGTTGGACGTTATATATATACAGATACCTCATTCTTCAGAATGATGGACGTTGCAGATACCAGACTCTAGAGGACGTTGGACGTTATGCCTACACCTACCTATACGTTCCGAGGTTGTCCTTACATTGCATGCACTTAGATGGTTAGCACACCCTCTTTACTTTTATTCAGTACTATATCTGGCATGCATATTGTATCTTGTTATATCCCTCTGAGGACCTGGTTATCTTCCAGATCTGGACGAGGCCTATTACCCCACAGTGTACTGGCCAGGTGTGGAGACGAGGTTTGCTCTTGACGAGGAGCTGGAGGTTTTACCATCGGAGTACCCCTGATCATATTGGTAGGCCTTCCGCCTATGACTCGAGCTCCTTATCTAGTTAGCAGCTGTTTCAGTCACTCTTATTATCAGTACTCTTATTTCAGACTATCAGTACTTTATCTCCAACATTTGTAGTGGGTTTGTTCCCACCAGACATATTTCAGTTGTACTATGTCAGTCCACTATGTTTCTTATATTTCAGTCTTTCATTTCAATATTTACTTGTTATCTGTGGATGAGATTTGACATTTCCTGTTGTTAATATTAAACTTATTAGATTTAGGACAGCGTAGCACGCTTCGCCAGGATCCATTAAATTGGGATATCCTCGGAGACGTGTCAGCTGGCCAATGCCACGTGGCCTGGTTCCATATATTTTGGGACTGGAGCGTGACACTTAGGATGGGAAACCTCTTGTAGAATTGGTAACCTCCCTAAGTATGGGTGACCTTCCTAGGATTGGTGACCTCCCGCAGGATGGGTGACCTCCCTAGGATTGGTGACCTCCCGCAGGATGGGTGATATCTCGTAGGATTGTTAACCTCCTATAGGATCGGTGACCTCCCTAGGATGGGTGACCTCCCTTAGGATAGGTGACCTATAGGATGGGTGACCTATAGGATGGGTGACCTCCCTTAGGATGGGCAACCTCCCTTAGGATGAGTGACCTCCCATAGGATGGGTGACCTCCCTAGGATGGGTGACCTCTCTTAGGATGGGTAACCTCTCGTAGGATGGGTGACCTCTCATAGGATGGGTGAGCTTCATATGATGGGTGACCTCCTTTTGTTGGGTGATCTCCCATATTATGGGTGACCTCCCGTAGGATGGGTAACCTCCCTTAGGATGGGTGACCTCCCGTAGGATGGGTAACCTTTCTTAGGATGGGTTACCTCTCGTAGGATGGGTGACCTCTCGTAGGATGGGTGACCTTCATATGATGGGTATCCTCCCTTAGGATGGGTGACCTCCCTAAGGATGGGTGAGCTTTCTTAGTATGGGGGACCTCCCGTAGGATATCCATCCTAGGGAGGACACCTATCCTACGGGAGGTTACCCATCCTAAATTAGGTCACTCATCCTAAGGGAGGTATAAACCCCCTCGACCAAATTTAGGTCTACTTAGATTAGATAGAGAGACAAGGGATAGTTGGAAACTAATTAGAATCAGAACGCAGTGTTTTAGATTTATTGTGCAATATTTGTATCACTTAGTGCACCTTACCGTTGCTTCGATATTTGTAGCGCTATTTAGCATTTACCTTCAAACCAATTTCATAGACTTTTCCTAGACGTGCCAACCTTCCATTTTGACCTTTGTATAACTCATATATCCTCTCTCGTGTACTTCATTTTAGTCGCACAATATTCGTTACAAATGCCCATGTTAAAATCCAAATAAATCCAACTTTGCATTTGTGTTCGTTCTAATCGAAATTGGAGACGCAACCTTGACCCGTTTTGTGCAACCCAAATTATGATATTATTCTATTCTGGGTCTACTACGTCCATGGCACTTGTGTCCCACCCAATTTTAACCCTATGTATTTTCAATTAATTAAATAGCACCACTTATACTAATTTTAATTAAATTGGTGTAAGGACCCAAGCTCACCCAAAACTAGACCCAACTCCAACCCAAACCCCCACTCACACCCTCAAGGTTCATACTAAACCCCACACACCATTTTAGCCCACTACATCACACCAAATATGGTGTTTTACCTCATCCAATCCCAAATTCTACTATTTGTGCAATTTCTCAATTGTTAGGGACCTCAATAAAAAAGTGCAATAAGGTATCCAACCCTCATTGGACCCAACACATGAAGAAACCCTTCCCCCCTCTTTGACCGGTCCACCCATAATTTCCTTCCCACTTTTGTTGTACTTTATACAACTTTATCCCCTTACATCTCCAACCTCCAATTCAAACACCCTTCACCAAAGCCATCTCCACCCAGCATCTCTTCATGTAGAGTGTTCCCTCAACACTAGATAAATATCCAGCCGACCCTAATCCCAAGAAGAGCCCCCTCCCTATCTCTCCTATATATACACCTACTCTCTCTCTCCTAAAAATCAACAACACCATCACCTAATAAAAAACCCTAAAAATATACTACACCCTCTCCTTCACCGGCCACCTCCCCTCTGCCCCGACCACCTCCTGTAGCAGCCCATCTCCTCTGGCCACCTTCCTCCTCCACATGTCCCCCTCTCGATCTCGACCCCGACCACAGCATCGCCTGCCACCGCAATCATAGTCGTCTCCGTCTCCTCCCTCCACCATCATCATCACCATCAACAACCCGACTTCTTTCCCTCTACCTGACTCCCACCTTCCTCAGTCACCCCCACCACCACCACAGACAGCCACCTCCACCTCCAACGTCACCGCCAGCCATCTCCTCCTCTATTACCATTCACCTCATCACCATCACCATCACCAACCCGCACCCCGACTCCCCTTCTTCCCAATCACCCCCACCGCCACCTTAGCCGCCCTCGACTTCGTTTATCTCCACCACCGTCATCCCCACCTCACTGTCTCCACCACCATCAACAACCATCATCGCTGCCACTGTCGTCTCCACCACTCCCACCACCGTCACCAACATCAACATTACCAGCACCACCTTGCTACCCTTGCAGCTATCGCAGCTACTGTGCACTGCCGGAGACTGCCCCCTCGTGCAGCGGACACCCCCCCTCGGCCATGATCGACTAGGTATATATATTTCCCTTTCTTTTTCGTCATGTACAAATGCATCGGTGTATTATTGAATGGACATGCGTAGTAGTGAACCCTTGTTCATTGTGTATAGATGTATATATTTTAGAATAATATTAGCTTTAGTGAATACCTCATTGTGTATAGGTGTACGTATTTTAGAATAAAAATTAGTGTTAGTGATTTACTACATAGAAAAATATGGTTATTTAATGTGAATACTTGTGTTAACTTAGAGTTTAGACAACTGGCCTTATGAGCACTAATATGTTATCTAGGACTTATAATTTTGTATTATACGTTATTTAGTTTTGTAATTTATTTTGATAATTTGTTGTGTTGATGTACACGATAATTGAGGATATGATACATGTACGTCTTATCTACGTGCATACGCGACCCTGCTAGTTGACCAGTCGTAACCCCCTGCGTCAGTTCCTAAGTGCAGCGTAGTTGTGTTCCTGTGCGTACTATTTTAATGACTGATAATTATATTATATTATATTATATTATATTATATTATATTTATAGAGTTGCTGGACCGTTCAGGCGAGACTTCGGGACCAGGTTATTGGCACTCGCAACTTGAGGACCCAAGCAAGTATACCTTGCCTTGTTGTACTGTTTAAATTCAATTAATTTTATTTGCATATTTTATTATTTTAATATTATATAACTGTGCGCGTCCGAGAAAGACTCGGGTGTAGTCAATGAAGGTATTTACGTTAGGACTTGTGTCTGACCTAGTGTCTAGTGGACCCACCTAAAGTTGTGGAGTTATCAATATGACTCCCCGGGCCTTGACACGTATCATTGCATGACACAGAGTGAGTTTATATAGGGACGCGTGCTTCATGTTTGACTGGCCATCGGTATGAGCAACTCGTGTGACGGTATTTTGCTTAGTTGTATATTTCTTTAGTGACTTGCATTATATTATGAGATGTGCACGTCTCACTTAAGACTTGTACATTGGCATTGGGCAGGAAGGTCAACTAGTAGGCGTATGGGACACACACCTCTTTATTTATGCAGATTCTGCGTTCTACGAAGTGATACGGACGTTATTATTTATGCAGATTCCACGTTCTTCTGAGCGATACAGACGTTATTATTTATGTAGATTATGCATTCTACGGAGCGATACAAACGTTATTATTTATGCAGATTCTGCGTTCTACGGAGCAATACGGACGTTACTATATTCAGGTGCCACGTTCTTCAGAGCGTTACGGCCGTCATTATATACGCGAGGGCCCTTGTTATGGAGGCATATATGGCATATACTAGCCAGTCTCGGCGATCGATGAATTATGTTAGCATATGTTTAACCTACACTTTCCATATGCACTAAGTTATCCTCAAATTGCATTTCACTTAGCTGGTTAGTTCATCCTTGAGTTTTTACAGTATTTACTTTATAGCATATATTTTTGTATCTTGTTATGACCTCTGAGGACCTGGTTCCCTTTCAGTTTATTTGTGTAGTTTACATGATGCTTGATCTAGTGGAGTGTAGACATCGTTGTAGGTATCTTTATATTTTCAGCTATTACATTTATATACTACTTTTTATTTTTGATTTTGCTTTTATAGCCTAGTATTTATAGGCCTATGTTATCCTTTTGGCATATTCGAACGGATATTTTATTGGGCTGCAGACTGATGATCCATATCGTTCTTTCTTGACATTTATTTACCATGGATTGAGATTTAGTTTAGTTATTGCATGTTAAAATTAGATATTTAGTTGATCACTTGACCGTGGACAGTGTTAGTGTACTTCGTCAGGTCCATTAAATTGGAAAGACCTATGGAGTTGTACCAGCTGGCCAATGCCACATGTCTGGTCCCATACATTTTGGGACTGGGACGTGACATGGTTTTAGTGGTGGCCCATGCAGGTCAGAGCATATCGTTTTGATATGTTACTGTACCGAACGAGCCTGCAACTTAGGATTAATGTTGAATAAGATCTCAATCCATAACCGATTTTAAAACTCCTCTTGTATTTGATTATCGTCCATGGACTTCGTTGCTGTATTCGTTCATTTACCGTCAACATCGTTATTATTGTTTCTCATCTTCCTTATTTCGGAAAGATGGATGCTCGCGCACAGTGATTTCCTCCAGGAGCAGATCCTCGTCAAGATAAAGAAGGCATATTTGATAGGATGTTTGAGTAGATGGTTAACCATGATAGAGAAGGTTGAGAAGTTCTTTCTTGTTGCTAGAGTTAGTACATACTGTTGGCATAATAATTAGACATAGAAGTTGAGACTTAAAACTAGATCCTATCCTTACTTAAGGTAGCAGAGATTTGTAAGTATTAGAAGCTAGAAAGGTTGTTTGATTCTAAGGCTCTAGAATAATTTGGAGAAGACATAGCTAGATACTAGAAATTAGTTATAGTCTTATGGTAGTGATACAAGAAACGATATTATGAACTTGACAAGACATAATGTTAGACTCACATCTAGAAGAAGATCATTAGATACTATAGTTATGAAATAGCTAACTATAGTGGTTAATCCCTAGTTACCTTGTGACTTACAGTATCAGACCTAAATTTTTTTCACCCTTTAGATAATGATGAATATATGATTAAGCTAAAACAAATAGGTACATTGCTAGACGTAGATTGCTAGACCCAATATTTGGATGATGAGATAACTTGAGTACTACATGGTAGCTTTCAAATTAGATTAGATATTCTTGACTTATTTTGGTTGTCAGTGTCTATTAGGCTCGTGTTTTTACCATTGATAACTCGATTAGTTAAGCTAGTATCTGAAATAGAGCAATTAGATTGAAGGATGAGAGTATCAACAAATATTATAGCCTTGAGTTGGATATCATGAACTACCTATAATGGATGGCCAGTTTTAAACAAAATGGTACCCATATAGTTTGGGTGAAGGATACACATGGGGTAAAGTAGGAGAAATCTCAGGTTCGAGGTAAAAAGGTACAGTGGCAACAAGATGAAATTTACGACAAGTACCTGATCATGAGTTTCTTTTAAAATTTAGAGAAGTACCTGAACCGGAGACAAAGATGTTGGCTCGAGATGATGACAGACTTTGAGATTGAACTACAGTACAATCCGGGAAAAGACAACGTAGTAGCTGATGAATTGAGCATGAGACCCATGATATTCTTTTTGACTACCCAGCAACACCTGTTGAGAGATCTAGAGCAGTTGAGTATAGAGGTCATTATGCCAGAAGCAGGCGGCCAGTTGTCGAGTTTTCAGGTACGATCAACATTGGTTGAGAGGATCAAGGCTGCCTTGCCAACAGATGCTAGATTCCAGAGGCTTCGACGAAGAATAGAGGCCGGAATGCATACATGATTACGCATACACGAGGATAGGACTTTGAGATATGGAGATCGTATCAATATTCCGAACGGAGAACTTCGTCAGGAACCGATATCACAGAGGCACAGTTCAGCATACTCTATTCATCCGAAGGCACAAAGATGTACTGAGACCTGAGACAGTACTATTGGTGGCATAGAAGGTAGAGGGAGATAGTCCGCTTTATGGCGAAGTTCCTAGTATGTCAGCAGGTCAAGACTGAGCATTAGAGATCTGCAGGTTTACTTAAATCCACTCCCAATGCTTGAGTGAAAATAGGAGCCTAAATCCAATTTGCCCTAGCCAATGAATTTTAGGAATTGTATTCTTGTTATTGTATTTGTTATATTTTATTCTAGGATATTTAGAATGATTGAATAGATATTTATTACATAATTTCTATATATTATTATTACTATGTATTGAGTAGAGACTTATGTCGTATTTCATTACATATACTTCTCCTAAGAATTGTTTGAGTTGAGTTTCTAGACTAGGTATGACTAACTAGCTAGATTAGACTTTTTGATGCTAAGAGCGATAGTAAGAAGTTAGGATGCAGGATTCCAATATGGATATTTTAGGAGGATGATATTATACCTATGAAAGAATATTGAGATGTTAACCGTCCTAGTTGCAAAAAAAGGTTAGGACAGTATTTGAGGTACGGATAGAACAAACATCAGGCTCAGGAGTGTTCCCAGTATGTCAATAGATAGTGCAAGGTCAACTCCACCGGTCCTAGGTATGTTCGTAGCATTGCTTGATAATTTATAGCTTACTATGTGTTTATTTTAATTTCGAGGACGAAATTCTTATAAGTTGGGTAGATGTAAACCCCCTCGACCAAATTTAGGTCTACTTAGCTTCGATAGAAAGACTAGGGATAGTTGGAAGCCAATTAGAATCAGAACGCAGTATTTTAGATTTATTATGCAATATTTGTATCACTTAGTGCACCTTATTGTTGTTTCGATATTTGGAGCACTACACTAGCATTTACCTTCAAACAAATTTTATACACTTTTCCTAGACGTGCCAACCTTCCATTCTGAACTTTATATAACTCATATATCCTCTCTTTTGTGCTTCATTTTAGTCACACAATATTCGTTACAAATGCCCATGTTTAAATCCAAATAAATCCAACTTTGCATCTGTGTCCGTTCTAATCAAAATTGGAGACACAACCTCGACCCGTTTTGTGTAACCCAAATTATGACATTATTCTATTCTAGGTCTACTACGTCCATGACACTTGTGTCCCACCCAATTTTAATCCTATGTATTTTCAATTAATTAAAGAGCACCACTTATACTAATTTTAATTAAATTAGGGCAAGGACCCAACCTCACGCAAAACTAGACCCAATTAACACCCAAACCCCCACTCACACCCTCAAGGTTCATAATGAACACTATACACCATTTTAGCCCACTACATCACACCAAATATGGTATTTTACCTTATCCAATCCTGAATTCCACTATTTGTGCAATTTCTTAATTGTTAGGGACTTTTATGCAAAAGTGCAATGAGGTGTCCACCCCTCATTGGACCCAACACATGAAGAAATCCTTCCCTCCTCTTTAACCGGTCCACCCACAATTTTCCTCCCACTTTTGTTGTACTTTATACAACTTTATCCCCTTACATCTCCACCCTCTAATTCAAACCCCCTTCACCAAAGCCATCTCCACCCTCCATCCCTTTATGTGTAGTGTTCCCTCAACCCTAAAAAAATACCCAGCCGGCCCTAATCCCAAGGAGAGACCCCTCTCTCTCTCCTACATATATACCTACTCTCTCTCTCCTAAAAATCAACAACACCATCACCTAACCAAAAACCCTAAAAATATACTATACCCTCTCCTTCACCCAGCCACCTCCCCTGTTCCTCGACCACCTCCTGCAGCAGCCTATCTCCTCCGGTCAACTTCCTCCTCCACCTGTCCCCGCCCCCTCGACCTTGATCCCGACCACAACACCGCATGCCACCGCAATCATAGCTGTCTCCGCCTCCTCCCTCCACCATCATCATCACCATCAACAACCCGACTTTTTCCCCTCGACCCGACTCCCTCCTTCATTAGTCACCCCGACCGCCCCCATAGATAGCCACCTCCACCTCCACCTCCACTGCCACCGCCAACCACCTCTTCCTCCATTACCATTCACCTCATCACCATCACCATCACCATCACCATCACCAACCCGCACCCCGACTCCCTTTCTTCCCAGTCACCCCCACCGCCACCTTAGCCGCCCTCGACTCTGTTTATCTCTACCACCGTTATTCCCACCTTACCATCTCTACCACCATCAACAATCATCATCGCCAACACAGTCGTCTCTACCACTCCACAACCGTCACCAACATCACCATCACCAGCACCACCCTGCTTACCCTATAACTGCCGCAGCTTCTGTGCACCATCGGATACCGTCCCCTTGTGCAGCGGTCACCCCCCCTCGGCCACGATCGACTAGGTATACATATTTCCATTTTCTTTTCGTCATGTACAAATGCATCGGTGTATTATTTAATGGACATGCGTAGCAGTGAATCCTTGTGCATTGTGTATACATATATATATTTTAGAATAATATTAGCGTTAGTGAATACCTTATTGTGTATAGGTGTACGTATTTTAGAATAAAAATTAGTGTTAGTGATTTACCACATAGAAAAAATGGTTATTTAATATGAATACTTGTGTTCACCTAGAGTTTAGATAACTGGCCTTGTGCGCACTAACATGTTATCTAGGACTTGTAATTTGGTATTATACGTTATTTAGTTTTGTAATATATTTTGATAATTCGTTTTCTTCATGTACACGATAATTAAGGATATGACACATGTACGTCTTAGCTGCGTGCACACGCGACCCTGCCAGTTGACCAGTCATAACCCCCTGCGTCAGTTCCTACGTGCAGCATAGTTGTGTTCCTGTGAGTACTATTATAATGACTGATGAATATATTATATTATATGTATAGAGTCGCTGGACCGTTCAGGCGAGACTTCAGGAGCAGGTTATTGGCACTCGCATCTTGAGGACCCAGGTAAGTATACATTACCTTTTTGTACTATATAAATTCAGTTAATTTTAGTTGCATATTTTATTATTTTAATATTATATAATTGTACGCGTCCGAGAAAAACTCGGGTGTAGTCAACGAAGGCGTTGACGGAGGACTTGTGTCTGACCTAGTGTTTAGTGGACCCACCTAAAGTTGTGGAGTTATCAATATGACTCCTTAGGCCTTGACACGTATCATTGTATGACACAGAGTGAGTTTATGTAGGGATGCGTGCTTCATGTTTGACTGGACATCGGTATGAGCAGCACGCGTGATGGTATTTAACTTAGTTATATATTTTTTTAGTGACTTGCATTAT
Source organism: Iris macrosiphon (assembly GCA_036927795.1). Taxonomy (NCBI): domain Eukaryota; kingdom Viridiplantae; phylum Streptophyta; class Magnoliopsida; order Asparagales; family Iridaceae; genus Iris; species Iris macrosiphon. Next base: position 2,537,200 of record JAYESA010000002.1, on the reverse strand, counting down.
TTTACGTGTAAACCCCCTCAACCAAATTTAGGTTTACTTAGCTTAGATAGATAGATTAGGGTTAATTTGGAGCCAATTAGAATTAGTACACAGTATTTATATTTGTTGTATAATATTTATATTACTTAGTGCACCTTACCGTTGCTTCAATATTTAGAGCACTACACTAGCTATTACCTTCAAAGAAATTCCATACACTTTTCCTAGACATGCCAGCCTACCATTCTGACCTTTGTGTAACTTATAAATACTCTCTCTTGTGCTTCATTTTAGTCGCACAATATTCGTTATAAACATCCATATTTAAATTCAATTAAATCCAACTTTGCATTCTTTGTCCGTTCCAATCAAAATTGGTGACACAACATCAACCCATTTTGTCCAACCCAAATTATGATATTATTCTATTCTAAGTCTACTATGTCCATGATGCTTGTGTTTCACCCAATTTTAATCCCATGTATTTCCAATTAATTAAAGAACATCTTATTCATTAATTTTAATTAAATTAATGTGATAACCCAACCTCACCCAAAACTAGACCCAACTCTAACCCAAACCCACACTCACACCCTCAAGACTCATACTAAATACCACACACCATTCTAGCCTACTACATAACACCAAACATGATATTTTGCCTCATCCAATCCTAAATTCCACTTATTATGTAATTTCCCAATTGTTTATGGACTTTTATGCAAATAAGCAATGAGTTGTCCCCTCTCATTGGCCCAACCACATGAAGAACACATTCCCCCCTTGACTGGTCCATAATTTTTCCTACTTATTTGGTTGTACTTGGTACAACTTTCCACATCTTCATCACCACCCTCCATTTCAAAACCCTTCAACACTAGCCCTCCCCTCATCATGATGAAGCTTCCCTCACCCCTAGGAAAACATGTCCAGCAAGCCCTAATCCCAAGGAGAGCCGCCCTCTCTCTCCTATAAATATACCCATACTCTCTCTCTCTAAAATACACCATCACCAACAAACACCTAGAAAAACCCTAGAAAACTACTTCCAACACCATCATCCCCCCCACCCGACCAGTCCCGACCTCCTCCCTCAGCACGCTACCGCCATCTCTGCCTCCGACAACTACCTACCTGACTCCCCCTCCGACCTCCCTCCTCCCAGGCACCAACTGCCGCCACCACCAGCAGTTGCCCCCCCACCAGCAGCTACCACAACAAGGTCCCCTCGACTCCTTCTTCCCCACCAATACCCGACAGCACCCCCCGACTCCCCTCCACCGTAGCTACCATCACCTCAGTCCACCATCGCCACCTTGACCACCTCCCTTACCCTCTCCACCACCGTCCTTACTTTCACCACCGTCCTCCCAGCACCACCATCAACCACCATCACCAATACCCGTCTCTCCATCACTAACACCCTCATTACCCTCACCCGTGCCCATCTACAGCCCGACCACCGCCACTTTGGACTGCCTCCGCCCTAGCCGCCGTCCACCACTGCCCCCCCCACCGTCAGCAACCGCCACTGCTACCCTAGACGCCGCCGCCTGCCGCCTGCAGCTGATGCAATGCCTACTGCCAGAGCCATTGTTACTACTACTATTGTGACCCGACTACCCTGTCGACCCCGTAGCCACCGGAGCTCCGTCCTCTGACGCCGGCGATGACCACCCACGTACGGCGGACACCCCCCCGAACACGACACCAGTGAGGTATACCCCTTACCTCGTTGTATACATGTATATACGTGTTATATATATGTATAAATGTATATGTATATATATATATATTATATTTATGTATATTTATGTATATATATGTATATGTAATGTATATATGTATACATATTTATTAATGTATTATATGTATTATATATATATATTTATGTATTTAATGTATATATGTATTTATGTATATTATGTATATATGTATATATGTATTATACTATATATATATATATATATATATATATATATATATATATATATATATATATATATATTTATGTATATTTATGTATATTTATGTAAATGTTATATATATATATATAAATGATATGTATATATAAATGTACTACGTATATATGTATTTATATTTATTATGTATATATGTTTATATATGTATTTAATGTATATATGTACATATGTATATATGTATTTATATATATTATGTATTTATGTATATATGTTTATTTATGTATTTAGTGTATATATGTACATATGTCTATATGTATTTATGTATTTATGTATATATGTACATAGGTATATATGTATTTATGTATATATAATGTATATATGTATATACGTTTATTAATGTATTATTGTATTTTGTATTTATATATATATCTGAAAGGATAATATATTATGTATTTACGTAATTATGTATATAGGTATATACGTATTTAAATATTAATATTTATTATATGTAATTATGTAAATAAGTTACCTCATAATTATTATGACTGCTTAATTAAAGATATGTTGACCGAGGTTTAGACAATTAGTTTTGCACATAAATATGTTGCACATTAATACATCAATTAAATTATAGCTTATTTTTATGGCAGTTAGTTAGGACTTGTGTTTTGTGTACATGGAGATCGAGGATACGATACATGTACGTTTGAGCTACGTGCACACGTGACCCAGCTGATGGACAGTTGTGACCCCTGCGTCAGTTTGTTACTGCAACGTAGTGTGTCATGATCGTACTATTATAGTGACAGATGATGGTATTATTATATTATCTATATAGGGTCGTCGGACCGTAGAGGCGAGACTTTAGGAGCAGGTTATTGGCACTCGCAGCTAAAGGACCGAGGCAAGTATACCTTGCTTAATTTACTGTTTAAATTAAATCATAAACTGTTGTATGAGATCTTGTTGCAATATACATATAACTGTGCGCGTCCGAGATTGACTCGGGTGCAGTGGGCGAATGCGTCGATGAATAGTGTACTTGACCTAGTCGCTAGCAGACTCACCTACCATTGCGAAGATATTCTGATATCTTCCTAGACCAGGACACTTGTACATGCATTACGATGACAAACTCATATTGGGATACGGGTCCGGCTTAGTACGTAATCAGGGTTATCTAGTTAGATGAGACTTAGCATGTAGTTACGTGATATGCACGTCATGTATTCGACTTGTATATCCGCATTGGCAGAGAGGACAACTGGTAGGCGTATAAGATACACACATTGGACTACGTAGCATCTAAAGGATCCATTAATCCAATGACTTCCTTTATTCAGATACCGCGTTCTTTGGAGCGATACGGACGTATATATTTAAAGATACCTTATTCTTCGGAATGATGGATGTTACATGTACATATACCATACTCTTCGGAGAGTGGACGTTATGCCTACACCTACCCATACGTACCAAGGTTGTTCTCACATTGCATTCACTTAGATGGTTCACACACCCCTTTATTTTATTAAGTATTATATATGGCATATATTTTTGTATCTTGTTACGTCCCTTTGAGGACCTGGTTCCCTTCCAGATGTGGATGAGGCATAATATCCTACTGTGTATGGACCTGGACAGGAGACGAGGTACGCATCCGAGGTGGAGCTAGAGGTGCTACCGTCAGAGTTTCCTTGATAATTTGGTAGGCCTTCCGCCTAGGACTAGAGCACCTTTATCTAGTTAGCCGTTGCTCTAGTCATTACTCTTTTACCTATCTTTCAGTACGCTTTATTTCGTATTTGTAGTGGGTTTGTTCCTACCAGACATATCTTTGGATTGTACTATAACATTTCAGACTCTGCACTTATTTTCTATTATTTATTTCGGTATTTCTTATTATATTGTAGATGAGATTAGATACTGCCTGATGTATGATAGTATTAGACTTATTAGTTTTAGGACAGTGTAGTACGTCTTATTGGGTCCATTAAATTGGGTAATCCCTCGGAGACGTATTACCTGGATATTGCCACGTGGCCTGGTCCCGTGTATTTTGGGACTAGGCATAACATGATTTTAGGGGTGGCCCATGCAGGTCTCGAACAAGTTTATCGCTTGTGGTATGGTAACATGCCCAGCGAGCCTGCAATTGGATAGAAATTACTAGGTCGCATCTACTTGATTACGCCTTTGAACCTCTTTCATATTTTTGAAATATTTGCATCCTGTTTGCTTGATTTCCTACTTTTTTATTGAAGTTCTATCTCTTGCAGCGAGATAAACTTGCACAGTGGACGCGAGGCATATGGTGCTATAGTACCATCCGCTATCACACCGAGAGAGGAGATATCCCAGGGACCACCCAGAGAGCAGCCTCCACTACAGGCACCGGTGATCCCCCAGGCCCCGATGATACATTGGCACCAGAACTCTCCTGACGACCGAACGAAGCAGCCGGAGGGCCAGACTTCTTAGACTGTATCGATGCAGTACTTCGAGGGACAGACATCGAGGGCTACGCCGATGCTGCAGTCCGAGAGACCAACATTTGAGGAGACGCCTATGACACAGCCGGAGGTACCACTACCACCACCTCCACTATTTCTACCCTAGATGCCACATCCGGAGGGACAGTCGCAGATGTACCAGTTCTTTCAGGCTATGATAAAGGCACAGTGGCATCAGACCGAGACCTTGAGACAGAGCTTGATGGCCATACTAGAGAGGACACCTGCCCTAGCACCCATACCAGCACCAGCACCATCACCTGTCCAGCCAGCTGGCACTGTACGAGGATTTTGCCAGATGGGCCCGAAAACCTTTTCGGACAGCGAGACTATGGAGGAGATCTCGGATTGGGTGTCCAACACGGAGATGCTACTGGATGCTTCGCAGCTACACCCAAACCTTTAGATGACCGCAGTGAGGGCCCAACTCAAAGGCAACGCCCATCATTGGTGGGATTCCATAGAGCACATCATTGATAAGACACAGACGTGGGAGCAGTTCTTGGAGTACTTCAATGCGAAGTATTTCTCGGCTACGGTCAGGAATGCCATGTACTCCCAGTTCCTGCACTTGGAGCAAGGTAATTTGACCATAGCCGCATACGATGCAAAGTTCAGTCGACTCAGCCGATTTGGTACCGCCTTGATACACAACTACCTGGAGAAGGCCAGAAGATTCCATCATGGCCTTACTTTCGAGCTGCAGAGGTATACCACTACCTAGGCGAGGATCTCTTATAAGGAGGTTCTTTCAGAGGCGACGATCCAGGAGGCCATTGGAATAGAAGCTAGATGTTCCAGCACGACTATACTACACAGAGCCCAACCCAGAGCAGGAGGACCGATCCATCGTCGGGGAGAACAGATGCAGCAGATGATAGTGCCATACCAGCACAAGGAGCTTCTGACTTGTCACCATTGTGGCAAGAAGGGATACATTATCAGAGATTACCGAAAGAAGCTTGGACTATACATGATATATGGAGTTAGTTAGCACCTTGCCAGAGACTGCCCACAGTGTAGAGATGCAGCACCACAGACCGGACAGAGGCCAACAGCACCAGTCCTGAGGATATTTCCCCCGACAGGAGGTCAGCGTCCACCAGCACCCGGAGGATTTCAGAGGGGACCACCCTTGGACCCATATGAGGCATAGTTTGATCGAGCCAGACAGCAGGCTGGAGGACAGAGGCACTGGCAGGCCTTTGTACTAGCAACAATTGAGGAGGAACCAGAAGAGGAAGCTATCACAGGTACCATTTTAGTTGCGTCATTGCCTGCGACTGCATTGTTTGATTCTGGTGCTACACTATTTTCATATCTAGTAGTTTTATAGCCATGCATAGAGTAGCTACTTCCCCCTTACCTAAGGGTTGGAAGATTCTTACCGGATGAGGCATCATACCGATTACCAGTACTATTTGAACGTGCTCGGTAGTAATGTGTGATAGGGAGATGAGAGCACAATTTTTGGTATTCCCGATGCCAAACTTCGACGTTGTGTTAGGCATGGACTGGTTGAGCCAGTACAATGCCATACTAGATTGCTGGAGGGGTAGCATCATTTTTAGACCGCCAGATCACCCGATGTTCGAGTACATACGGGGTACCATCGAACGAGGAGTATGACAGACAGCTTAAGCTTATATGGCTATGGAGATGGCACCCCCATCGATGGTTGCAGAGTTTGAGGATATTTTCCTGGAGGACTTGCTAGGCCTACCACCGGATAGAGAGGTGGAGTTCACTATTGAGTTAGTGCCCGGAGCAGTGTCGGTATCTTCAAATGTGTACCGGTTGGCGAAGAAGGAACTAGATGAGCTGAAGCTACAGTTAGAGGAGTTTTGGATCAAAGGATTTGTCCGTCCTAGTGCATCACCCTGGGGAGCACCAGTGTTGTTTGTACCGAAGAAGGATAGGACATTCCGTATGTGCATTGATTACAGAGCCCTTAATGCTTTGACTATCAAGAATAAGTACCTCCTGCCATGGATTGATGATTTGTTCGACAAGTTGACAGGAGCAGTGGTGTTCACGAAGATCGACTTCAGATCAGGTTATCATCAGGTAAATTTACGGAGAGAAGATATTCCAAAGACAGCATTCATGACTCATTATGGTCACTACGTATTCTTGGTGATGCCTTTTGGACTGACGAATGCGCCTGCCGTATTTATGAACCTGATGAACAGCATCTTCCACCATTATTTGGACCAGTTCGTGGTAGTCTTCATCGACGACATCTTGGTATATTCAAAGAGCCATGAGAAGTACTGAGAACACTTGAGGCTAGTGTTAGAGATGCTAAGACGTGAGAGGCTTTATGCAAAGCTGAGCAAGTGTGAGTTTCTCCTAGATCGTAATTCTTTTCTCGGACACGTTATCTCAGGAGATGGTATTTCGCTAAATCAAGCGAAAATTTTGTCAGTAGAGACATGGTCGACCCCTACCAACATCTCGGAGGTGAGGAGTTTCCTAGGACTTGTCGGATATTACCGGAGGTTCGTAGAGAACTTCGCAAGGATCGCAGAGTCGATGACCCACTTGACCCACAAGGAGCAGGAGTTCACCTGGACGGAGGAGTGTCAGACGGCGTTCGATGAGCTGAAGAAACGTCTGACTATAGCACCTATCTTGACCATACCTTCTGGACCCGGAGGATTCATGATCTATAGCGATGCATTTGGGAAAGGATTATGATGCATCTTGATGCAGCATGGGAAGGTTGTGGCCTATGCCTCTAGACAGTTGAGGACACTTGAGAAGAACTATCCCACTCATGATTTGGAGCTTGCCGCAGTGATCTTTGCTTTGAAGCTTTGGAGGCACTATCTATATGGAGAACGAGTGGAGATATTCACAGATCGCAAGAGCCTAAAGTACATCTACACCCAGAAGGACCTAAACTAGAGACAAAGATGTTGGCTCGAGGTGATGACAGACTTTGAGATCGAGCTACAGTACCATCTGGGAAAGGCCAATATAGTAGCTGACGTATTGAGCAGGAGGCCCATGGCATTCTTTTTGACCACCCAGCAACATTTGTTGAGAGATCTAGAACAGTTGGGTATAGAGGTCATTGTGCCTGGAGTAGACGGCCAGTTGTCAAGTTTCCAGTTGCAATCGATATTGGTTCAGAGGATTAAGGCTGTCTTGCCAACAGATGCCAGATTTTAGAGGCTTCGATGAAGGACAGAGGACAAAATGCAGACATAATTGCGCATGCACGAGGACGGAACTTTGAGATGTGGAGATCGTCTCTATGTTTCGAATGGAGAACTTCGTCAGGAGTTGATGTCGGAGGCGCACAGTTCAACATACTCTATTCATCCAGGAGGCACAAAGATGTACAGAGACCTGAGATAGTACTATTGGTGGCATGGAATGAAGAGAGAAATAGCCCGCTTTGTGGCAAAGTGCCTGGTGTGTAAGCAGGTCAAGGCTCAGCATCAGAGGTCGACAGGGTTACTCCAGCCGCTCCCGATACTTGAGTGGAAATGGGAGCACGTCACTATGGACTTCGTTATGGGCTTTCCGAGGAGTACTAGTAGTCGCAATGAGGTATGGGTGATCGTAGATCGACTCACTAAGTCCGCTCACTTTTTACTCTTCAGAGTTGGGCAGTCTACAGATGTCACTACCCAATTCCAGAAATAGGATTCTTTTTATTTTAATTTGGTAAGTGTGTATTGATCATAAATATTTGTATTTATATTTAATTAGTTGGTTATATTATTTTTATTGGTCATTTTAGAGTTTTGGCTAGTTTGGACCCGTGTTAGACCCTAGTGGACCCATGTCAGACCCAACCAATACCGTTGTCAGACTTATTTAGGAGTTAGAATAGTTATTATATTTTTGATTAGCTAATTGGAGTATTTTGGATTAGTTAGAATGGTTTTAGAAAAACCCTAAACCTAAACCCTAGTTGGATGACTAATTTGGAGGGCATTTTAGTCCTTGTGTCTAACCCTAACCCTATTTTATGTGTATGGCCGCCCCCCCTAACCCTAACTCTTCATGACCGAACACCCCCATCCCATTTCATTCCATTCTTCTTCTTCTTCTTCACTCTTCTCTCCATTCTTCTCTTCTTTCTTCTTCCAATTTTCTCCATTTCAAGTAAGTTCTTCACCCCTCTTCTCTTCCATCATCTACTTCTTCCATAGATTTAAACCCTAACCCTTATTTTTTCCCTAACCTAGGTGTGCAGAGCCTAGACTTGGTTTAGAGGCTTGGCTTGGAGGCTTGAGGGTGATGATTTCTAAGGTTTTGAAGACTTTGGCCTTGGGATTCCAACTCCCAAGAGGTAAACCCTAACTTTCCTCTTAGTGATTGCTCTAATATAGTATAATTAGTAGTTTAGAACCTTTCTAGACCTTAGAGCTACCCATGGGAAGAAGTTAAAGCTTGTTTGGATAGGTTTGGAGACTTTGACATTAGGTTTTGTGTCAATTTTGGATAAAATCCGAGATTGGCCCAATTTTGGTAATGTCCTAGGTTAGACTGACCTAGGTAGACGTGCTTGTGTGTCTTGAGGGTAAGTACGTGTCCCCGTTCGGATACGTGAGATCGTATCACGGAGATTTGGGCATTTTAGGCGATTTAGAGATTTTTCGTCGCCGTGGGTTCCACATGCATTTGGGATTTTGCTACGGACTTAGAATCGGAGAGTTAGTATTTTTTTCTAGGTTTTAGACATTGATTAGAACTCGTGGGTAAATTTTGGATCGATTCCGAGTAGGTTTGGTATGCTTTTTATGAGGTATCGCGAACCGCACTCCACGTGTTCGTCGAAATAACCAAATGGCTATTTCGACTTGGTTTCTAGGTTTCGGGCTTGTATGCGGGTTGGTTTAGCTTCGAGAAGTGTGTACTAGAGTTTTCAAGTTATATTTTATATATATATATGTATATGTTTGGGTTGGTGTGGTTGTATATGTGTCGAGGTGTGTGTTAGAGTGAGTGAGATGTTAGAGTGAGTGAGATAGAGAGGGAGGGGAAAGCAACAGCTAATAGAGCAGCAGTGGCAGCAAGGTAGCTGTTGCAGCAGTGGCAGCAGGTAGCTGCTGCAGCAGCTACAGCAACAACAAGGTCTAGCAGTAGAAGCGGCGTGGCATTTTATAGTAGTAGCAGCAACAGTTAGCTAGTGGTAGCAGCAGCAGTGAGTGAGGAAGAGAGCTATATATATATAGATAGATATATAGAGATAAGCATAGGTATATATATATATATATATATATATATATATATATATATATATATATGAGATGGGTAATTGATATATGTATATATGTATGTGTGATATATATATAGATATGTAGGTAGATATGTATATGTATTAGATACATATATATTTGCCTAGATATATATAGCTAGATATATTTACATAGATAGTTAGCTATTTAGTTAGTGTTAGAGGGGGAGTAAGTGAGGTATCTCAATACCTTGAGATACTCAAGGTAATGAGTATTGGGGCGAGGTTTTGGGCGTTTGCCTAGCTTTGAGATTAGAGTTGGGTTTATATGTATAGGTGTATATATATATACATGTTAGTATATGCATTAGTGGGTATATGCGGGGTATGTAGCATAGGTTGAGATATCGGATACCGAGGGTATCCAAGTATCTCAAGGAGGCGAGTTTGAGGGTTTACTATCTTAATGAGCTAGTTTTGACATAGAATTTTAGGGGCATCCTAATTTGACCTAGAGTTGACCTTAATTTCCCCCGTTGACCGCAAAAGTCAATGTTTGACCTAGTTTTGACCTAAAGTTAACTTTTTAGACCCCGGGTTAACTTTTTGACCCAGATTTTATCAGTTTGACCCGTTTGACCTAGAATAACCATAGAAGCATGTTTTTAGTTATTTTATACCTGTTTAAATCTTTAGAACCCCGTTTAATGTTGATTTTCGTAATAGGTCCTTGCGACGCCAGTCCGGATCTCGATTATCACCAGTTGCTCAGGACGTCAGGCGAGTACCTACCTCTGATTGTTTCTATTTTATGATAGCATATATATCATCTGTTCTAGAACTGTAATACTTGATTTTGGCACATTATTTCATGAGCTGGTACTAGTTGGATCCCGTCATGAGATGTTATCCCCCTTACCGTGTTCAGCGGGTACTCTATCACGTGTATTTCATCATGTGCTTCGGGTATTGATTCTCATGTGCTATCATGTGCTTCGTGTGCTCTCGCCTTTATGTGTGCGAGTTATTTATCATGTACGTAGCGTGTCATGGTTGGATCCAAGAGTATTAGTAGGGGAGGGAAGTAGAAGTTGGTTATGTGATCAAAGCCAACAGTATTCATGTGTATGTCGGTTATACAACTCACGCATAACGGAGTTATCATAGATTATTCATGTGCAACCTAAGTCGATCACATAACGAACTTGTGCTCAAAGCACTTAGCTAGTATTCCTATTTTCTCACATACAGTTTCTTCTCTACTACTTGTATTGTTCCCCAATTTTATATTGCAGTTACTTTATCAGTTCTTCTATATATTTACTTTTCTGTGCATCTTGTATTCTTTTCTATTGCTAGTCATATACACCTTACCATGTACTTGGACTTGCTTTTAGGGTTATGTACTTCGCTCAAGTCCTGACTAGACATTTTTTTCTAGAGGATCCTGAGGATTTTTGTCCTACCTTCTATGGGCCAGGTGTCGACAAGTGTTGCGACCCTGATTTTGAGGAGGAGCCCATCCCAGCTGAGGAGATGCCGCTAGCGCCCTAGTATAGCTAGGTGGGTTTTACTGGGTTGTTCCGAGTTGGTTTTTTGGATGACTGTATTTATTATTTGTTGCTTCTATGAGATATTGTAGACTCTTTGACTTGGACTGTATATTTTGGATGTGTACTTGCTCTCTTTGGTTCTTTGTATCTTTTGTTGATATCTTATCGTGCTTTTACTCTTCCCATAGTTATTGTGATTGAGTTATATATATTGTATTGTTGCCCTCCTTTTGGAGAGGTTATCTTGACAGGTTATTATGAGATATAGATTATTATGACCTAGAATAGACCTAGACAGTTGTCTACCGCCGATTCTGCGGCGTAGGCTGGACGTACCCACGACTCATGCCTATTTTTTTGGTGCAGGTCATGACAACAGAGGTCTTAACAGATATGTATATGAGGGAGATCGTGTGACTGCATGGAGTGCCAGTCAATATAGTGTCTGACAGGGATACGAGGTTTATATCTTACTTTTGGCGGAGTATGCAAGAGAGTCTCGGTACCCGCCTGAAGTTCAGCACATTATATCACCCGCAGAAAGATGGCCAGTCATAACGCACTATTCAGACGCTGGAGGACATATTGAGGGTGTGTATGCCTGATTTTAGTGGATCATGGGAAGATCATTTATATTTGGTCAAATTTTCCTACAACAATAGTTATCAAATGAGCATTCAGATGGCTCCCTATGAAGCATTGTATGGCAGGAAGTATCATTTCCCAGTATGTTGGAGCGATATGGGCGAGAGGCAGATTCTTAGACCAGAGTTGATTGTTCGTACAGTGGAGAAGGTAAAAAGGATCCAAGGGCACCTGCGAGCAGCACAGGACAGACAGAAGCATTAGACAAACGCGTATCGATGACTCCTAGAGTTCCAAGTTGGAGATTATATGTTTCTACAAATCTTACCTACCCGAGGAACTATCATATTTGGAAGCAGAGGAAAGCTGAGTCCGAGGAACATCGAACCATTCGATGTGTTGTAGCGCATCGGAGAGGTTGCTTACAGATTAGCCTTGCCACAGATATTAGAAGGAGTTTATGACGTCTTCCATATATCTCAGCTAAGGAGGTACATGCTAGATCCGAGGAATGTGCTTGACCACTCGGAGATCACAGTTGGGCCAAGTTTGTCATACCAGGAGGAGCATGTAGAGATTTTGGACAGAAGCAAGAAGGTACTACGAGGGCAGACTATCCCTCTAGTTCATGTCGCATGGAGGCATCATAAACCAGGCAAGTTGACCTGGGAACGAGAGGATGATATTCGGCAGCATTTTCCCCATCTTCGAAGGCCTAGGTATTTTATAGCATTTCATTTCAGTCAATAGTTTTTATTATATGTATGTTTTAATTTCGAGGACGAAATACTCAAAGGAGGCTAGATTGTAAACCCCCTCAACCAAATTTAGGTTTACTTAGCTTAGATAGAGAGAATAAGGTTAATTTGGAGAAAATTATAATTAGTACATAGTATTTTATATTTGTTGTGCAATATTTATATTACTTAGTGCATCTTACCGTTGCTTCGATATTTAGAGGACTACACTAGCTATTACCTTCAAACAAATTCCATACACTTTTCCTAGACATGCCAGCCTACCATTCTGATCTTTGTGTAACTTATAAATACTCTCTCTTGTGCTTCATTTTAGTCGCACAATATTTGTTACATACGTCCATATTTAAATTCAACAAAATCTAACTTTGCATTCTTTGTTTGTTCCAATCGAAATTGGAGACACAATATCAACCCGTTTTGTCCAACCCAAATTATGACATTATTCTATTCTAAGTCTACTACGTCCATGATGCTTGTGTTCCACCCAATTTTAACCCCATGTATTTCCAATTAATTAAATACCTTATGCATTAATTTTAATTAAATTAATGTGATGACCCAACCTCATCCAAAACTAGATCCAACTCCAACCCAAACCCACACTCACACCCTCAAGACTCATACTAAACACCATACACCATTCTAGCCCACTACATAACATCAAACATGGTGTTTTGCGTCATACAATCCAAATTCCACTTATTGTGCAATTTTTAATTGTTTGGGGACTTTTATGCAAATAAGGAATGAGATATCCCCCTCTCATTGGCCCAACCACATAAAGAACACATTCACCCCCCTTGACCGGTCCACAATTTTTTTTACTCATTTGGTTGTACTTTGTACAACTTTCCATATCTCCATCACCACCCTCTATTTCAAAACCCTTCAATACTAGCCCTCCCCTCATCATGATGAAGCTTTCCTCACCCCTAGGGAAATATGTCGAGCCGACCCTATTCCCAAGGAGAGCCCCACTCTCTCTCCTACAAATACTACCTACACACTCTCTCTAAAATACACCATCACCAACAAACACCTAAAAAAACCCTAGAAAACTACTTCCACCACCATCATCCCCCCCACCCGACCAGTCCCGACCTCCTCCCTCAGCCCGCTACCGCCATCTCTGCCTCCGACCACCACCTACCTGACTCCCCCTCCGACCTCTCTTCTCCTAGGAACCCACTGCCACTACCACCAGCAGCTGCCCCCCCACCAGCAGCCACCACAACAAGGTCCCCTCGACTCATTCTTCCCCACTAACACCCGACAACACCCCCCCCGACTCCCCTCCACCATAGCCATCATCACCTCAGTCCACCACCGCCACCTTGACCACCTCCCTCACCCTCTCCACCACCTTCCTCACTATCACCACCGTCCTCCTAGCACCACCATCAACCACGACCACTATCACCAACACCCGCCTCTCCATCACAAACACCCTCATCACCCTCACCCACCTACAGCCCGACCACCGGTACTTTGGACCGCCTCCGCCCTAGCCGCCCTCCCCCACGGCCACCCCCACCGTCAGCAACCGCCACTACTACCCCAGCCGCCGTCGCCTGCAGCTGCTACACTGCCTGCTGCCAGAGCCGCTGCTACTATTGTTGTCGACCCCGTAGCCGCCGGAGCTCCGCCCTCTCACACCGACGATGACCACCCACGTACGGCGGACACCCCCCCGGACACGACACCAGTGAGGTATACCCCTTACCTGGTTGTATACTTGTATATACGTGTTATATATATGTATAAATGTATATGTATTATATTTATATATATTTATGTATATATATATGTATATGTAATGTATATATGTATACATGTTTATTAATGTATTATATGTATTATATATATGTATTTATGTATTTAATGTATATATGTATTTATGTATATTATGTATATATATATATGTATTATACTATATATATATTTATGTATATATATGTAAATGTTATATATATGTATATATGATATGTATGTATAAATGTACTACGTATATATGTATTTATGTATATTATGTATATATGTATATATATTTATTTATTTATTTAATGTATATATGTACATATGTATATATGTATTTATGTATATTATGTATATAGGTATATATGTTTATTTATGTATTTAATGTATATATGTACATATGTATATATGCATTTATGTATATATGCACATAGGTATATATGTATTTATGTATATATAATGTATATATGTATATACGTTTACTAATGTATTATTGTATTTTATATTTATATATATATCTGAATGTATAATGTATTATATATTTACATAATTATGTATATAGGTATATACGTATTTAAATATTAATATTTATTATATGTAATTATGTATATAGGTATATACGTATTTAAATATTAATATTTATTATATGTAATTATGTAAATAACTTACCTCATAATTATTATGACTGCTTAATTAAAGAGATGTTGAACGAGGTTTAGATAATTAGTTTTGCACATAAATATGTTGCACATTAATACGTCAATTAAATTATAGCATATTTTTATAGCATGTTAGTTAAGACCTATGTTTTGTGTATACGAAGATCAAGGATATGACACATTTATGTTTTAGCTACGTGCACACGTGACCCAGCTGATGGACATTTGTGACCCCTACGTCAGTTCGTTACTGTAATATAGTATGTCATAATCATACTATTGTAGTGATTGATGATGATATTATTATATTATATATATAGGGTCGCTGGACCGTACAACTGAGACTTAAGGAGCAGGATATAGGCACTCACAGCTAAAGGACCCAGGCAAGTATACCTTGCTTGATTTACTATTTAAATTAAATCATAAACTGTTGTATAAGATATTGTTGCAATATACATATAACTGTGCCCGTCCGAGATTGACTCGGGTGCAGTCGACGAATGCGTCGATGAATAGTGTACTTGATCTAGTCGCTAGCAGACTCACCTACCATTGCGAGGATATTCTGATATCTTTTTAGACCATGATACTTGTACACGTTTCACGATGATAAACTCATGTTGGGATATGGGTCCACATACCCGACTAGCTATCGGTGCGTATGACATGCATCACGACTTACTACGTAATCAGGGTTATCTAGATAGATGAGACTTGGCATGTAGTTACGTGGTATGCACGTCGTGTATTCAACTTGTATATCTGTATTGGGCGGGGAGAACAACTGGTAGGCCTATGGGCTAAACATATTAGACTTTGTAGCATCCAAAGGAGCCACGGATCCAATAATTTCCTTTATTCAGATACCATATTCTTCGACGCAATACAGACATATATATTTGCAGATACCTTATTCTTTGGAATGATGGATGTTACATATACATATACCACGTTCTTCGGAGAGTGAACGTTATGCCTACACCTACCCATACGTACCAAGGTTGTCCTCACATTGTATTCACTTAGATGGTTAGCACACTCCTTTATTTTATTCAGTATTATATATGGCAAGTATTTTTTTATCTTGTTACTGTAATACCCCATTCCGTTCTAGCGGACTGCCGACTCAAACGGCAAAGGTGCAACTGTCCCGATCCGCTTTGCCTTAACGGGAAGGAAAGGATATCCAGACTTGTCCCTATAGGAATCTGGCTTAGGCTTTCAGAGGCTCGCTTGATGTATCGCTCTACCGAGGCGAATCATCGCTAAGGTAGGTGGCTACGGTGAACTTGTCTTTGCTTAGCCAGCACACATAAAATCTGGAATATTCATGCTAGTCGCTAGGTGATTCACCCCTGCATGCTAATAAGAATCCAATGCACCTAGCTATGGGAATAATCCCAACTTGTATTTTCTTATGCTAGAACATGGAAATTGAAATACTGCTTATATTCAGACCCTCGCATGCTAAGTCCCTAACGATCTAACTCTCGGCTTACCTTCGGGTCCGAGCAAAACGTGTTTACTTATGTTCCTTAGAAACGCATGCTTGTCTGCTTGATTGTTGCCTTGTTTTCATCCAAACCCCGGGAGACTACTAAGTAGTCGTCCCGTGCATGATTGAACCTGCAAGTATCCGGGACCGTTGGGTCACCCAAGGCAGCCCCAAACCAGGGGAATGCAAATGCAAAGTCCTTCAGTGTTTGGATCTATGCAAGTCTCCCTCAAGCGGGCTTACATTAGCCCAAGAGACTGTGCATATCCAATGGCTAAGTGAATCAAGATCCAAATATCCCGTGTACTCGTGTACTCGTGTTCCAGTGCACTCGTGTTCTCGTGTTCTTGTGCACTCGTATTCTCGTGTATCTCGTAATAATTGAATGACCCAATGATTGTATGTCGCGGACTAGTTCCACGGACGGTCACCGGGGCTTGGGGCCGATCCGGTCCGAATGGAGCTCGTGTGTAGTCTCGTGTTCAGGGAGGATAGCTTGCAACGCATCGTGTTCGTGTGCCTCGTGTACTCTCGTAGCATGCTATCCTTGTCCTCGACTACATCCACAAATGGCTATGCCAGCGACTCATGTTCATATACATAAGTCATCCTCGCTTAGCGGCTATCCGCGTGCGAGTCATTGTATCGCATCAAGAAACAACTGAACACCCGAACGATCATGTTATAACGACCCTCGTGTTTGCATATGCTATGCCCCTGAATGTTTATACTTGCCCGTGCTTGAATCTATAATGTTTGCCTTGGACAGGGAAGGCTAAGGGTAAGTCTCGCCGTGTTTCCTCTCATGTTGCACGGCGCACTGCCACACGGATAGGCTATTCAATGTTTGCATGAAACTGATCCTAAGACAACTAGAAAGACAACTTAATAGTTTGTACACGGAACCTGTATTATGTGTTTGGATTTATCGAGAGGGCGAGTAGCTTCCCCACCAGTGCATTCAATGTACTGATAATCCACCAGTTTGTACGCAGGGTGCGGGAGAACCTCGTTCGGTGCGGATGCCTCCTTCGTGCGTGCTAAGGTGTAGAGATCACTCCGAAGCAACGGTGCATCCGGAACAAAAGCACATATACAAGACATAATGTTGTGAACATCGCCTGAACATCGCCTGTACAATCATTCCACAATTGTAGCCATTTGGCACGTATTTACTATTTTAAAGAGAGAGGCTTGAGCGACTTGTAATCTCGACTATACGCCGCCTGTAACACATGTTTATATCAATAAAGAGTTGCTTTACTTCAACTTGTGTTTCAATGCTTCCGCTATATTGTTGACTCAGTAAACTTGTTACCAATCGCCTATGCGTTCATGACTCTGCTGCACTCGAACAATCTGTGCGACTCTGTGGCTTAGAAATCTTACCGCCAGCCAATGAACCCAGGCCTTGCACGGGCGTGGATCACGCTCGTGCGTCATCACGCCCGAATGGGTCGAAGCGATCGTCCCACGGGAGCGCTGGTGAGGGTGATTCCCGCCTAGCGGGGATGGCCGATTTGCCTGTGGGAGATTGGGGCCTAACATAATGGTATCATAGCCTGGCTTCTATGCCTTTGGACTTCAATTCGATATCTCTGTTTTGAAAGCTCGTTCGTGGGTTATGTGCATGCACTCTCTCAATGCCTCGATAGGATGTTCCAACAATAAGTCTAAATACTTTCAAAATGCGTTTTGAATGTAATGATATGCTTGCTTATTTGCTGTTGTGCTGCGAGTGGCCTTTGTGCCAACCTGTGCGAACCCTTGAGAGTATCGCAGTAGCTTGTCCGATTTTACTAACTCTAAGTTTGGTTGAATGCATCTATTCCAGGGACGCCTTGAACTTGTGCACCATCCAAGACTTAAGAAGAAAGTGAAACTCGAGTGCTAAGACTTCACTATCACTAAGCTGGTTGACGTGTTCACGCTAGAGGGGCCCTTCGAAAGTGCGCACGATCCAGTCTAAGCGATATGCTGATTTCGATGCTTGTGCAAGTGAATATCCAAATGAAACAAGTACAACGACTTTTCTAAGATTGCCTCAACCCTAGATTACTGCTTGCCCTCAGTAAGTCTCGAGGACGAGACTTTTTCTGAGTTGGGTAGGATGTAACACCCTATTCCGTTCTAGCGGACTGCCGACTCAAACAGCAAAAGTGCAATTGTCCCGATCCGCTTTGCCTCAAACAGGAAGCAAAGGATATCCAGACTTGTCCCTACAGGAATCCGGCTTAGGCTTTCAGAGGCTCGCTTGACGTATCGCTCTACCGAGGCGAATCATCGCTAAGGTGGGTGGCTACGGTGAACTTGTCTTTGCTTAGCCAGCACACATAAAATCTGGAATATTCATGCTAGTCGCTAGGTGATTCACCCCTGCATGCTAATAAGAATCCAACACACCTAGCTAAGGGAATAATCCCAACTTGTATTTGCTTATACTAGAACATGGAAATTGAAATACTGCTTATGTTCAGATCCTCGCATGCTAAGTCCCTAACGATCTAACACTCGGCTTACCTTCGGGTCCGAGCAAAATGTGTTTACTTATGTTCCTTAGAAACGCATGCTTCTCTGCTTGAATATTGCCTTGTTTTCATCCAAACCCCGGAAGACTACTAAGTAGTCGTCCCGTGCATGATTGAACCTGCAAGTATCTAGGACCGTTGGGTCACCCAAGGCAGCCCCGAACTAGGGGAATGCAAAGGCAAAGTCATTCAGTGTTCAGATCTATGCAAGTCTCCCTCAAGCGAGCTTACATCAGCCCAGGAGACTGTGCATATCCAATGGCTAAGTGAATCGAGATCCAAGTATCCCGTGTACTCGTGTACTCGTGTTCCAGTGCACTCGTGTTCTCGTATTCTTGTGCACTCGTGTTCTCGTGTATCTCGTGTATCTCGTGATAATTGAATGACCCAATGATTGCATGTCGCGAACTAGTTCCACGGACGGTCACCGGGGCACTAGGGCCGATCTGGTCCGGATGGAGCTCGTGTGTAGTCTCGTATTCAGGGAGGATAGCTTGCAACACATCGTGTTCATGTGCCTCGTGTACTCTCATAGCATGCTATCCTTTTCCTCGACTACGTCCACAAATGGCTATGCTAGCGACTCATGTTCATATAGATAAGTCATCCTCGCCTAGCGGCTATCCGCGTGCGAGTCATTGTATCACATCAAGAAACAACTGAACACCTGAACGATCATGTTATAACGACCCTCATGTTTGCATATGCTATGCCCCTGAATGTTTATACTTGCCCGTGCTTGAAGCTATAATGTTTGCCTTGGACAGGGAAGGCTAAGGGTAAGTCTCGCCGTGTTTCCTCTCATGTTGCACGGCGCACTGCCACACGGATAGGCTATTCAATGTTTACATGAAACTGATCCTAAGGCAACTAGAAAGACAACTTAATAGTTTGTGCACGGAATCTGTATTACGTGTTTGGATTTATCGAGCGGGCGAGTAGCTTCCCCACCAGTGCATTTAATGTACTGATAATCCACCAGTTTGTATGTAGGGTACGGGAGAACCTCGTTCGGTGCGGATGCCTCGTTCGTGCGTGCTAAGGTGTGGAGATCACTCCGAAGCAACGGTGCATCCGGAACAGAAGCACATATACAAGACATAATGTTGTGAACATCGCCTGAACATCGCCTGTACAATCATTCCACAATTATAGCCATTTGGCACGCATTTACTGTTTCAGAGAGAGAGGCTTGAGCGACTTATAATATCGGCTATACGCCACCTATAACACTTGTTTATATCAATAAAGAGTTGTTTTACTTCAACTTGTGTTTCAATGCTTCCGCTATATTGTCGACTCAGTGAACTTGTTACCAATCGCCTATGCATTCATGACTCTGCTGCACTCGGACAATCTGTGCGACTCTGTGGCTTAGAACTCTTACCGCCAGCCAATGAACCCCGGCCTTGCATGGGCGTGGATAATGCTCGTGCGGTATCACGCCCGGATTGGTCGAAGCGATCGTCCAGCGGGAGCGCTGGCGAGGGTGATTCCCGCCTAGCGGGGACGGCCGATTAGCCTGCGGAGATCGGGGCGTGACAGTTACGTCCCTGTGAGTACCTGGTTCCCTTCCAGATTTGGATGAGGCATATTATCCTACTGTGTACGGACCGGGATAAGAGATGAGGTACGCATACAAGGAGGAGCTAGAGGTGCTACCGTCAGAGTTTCCTTGATCATTTGGTAGGCCTTCCGCCTAGGACTAGAGCACCTTTATCTAATTAGCCGCTGCTCTAGTTATTACTCTTTTATCTGTCTTTCAGTACTCTTTATTTCATCTTTGTAGTGGGTTTATTCCCACCAGACATATCTTGGATTGTAATATGATATTTCAGACTCTGCACTTATTTTCTAGTATTTATTTTAGTATTTCTTATTATATTATGGATGAGATTAGACACTGCCTGATGTATGATAGTATTAGACTTATTAGTTTTAGGACAACGCCGTATGTCTCATTGGGTCCATTAAATTAGGTAATCCATCGTTGCCACGTGGCCTGGTCCCGTATATTTTGGGACTAGGACGTGACATTACGAGATGTGCAAGTCTGACTTGAGATTTGTACATTAGCATTGGGCGGGAAGGACAACTAGTAGGCGTATGGGATACCTACCTCTTTATTTATGCAGATTCAGTATTCTACGGAGGGATACAGACGTTATTATTTATACATATTTTGCATTCTTTGGAGCGATATGGACGTTATTATTTATGCAGATTATGCGTTCTACAGAGCGATACGGACGTTATTATTTATGGAGATTTTGCATTATACGAAGCGATATGGACGTTACTATATTCAGGTGCCGCATTCTTCGGAGCGTTATGGTCGTCATTATATACGCGAGGGCCCTTGTTATGGGGGCATATGTGGCATATACTAGCCAGTCTCGGTGATTGGTGAATTACGTCAGCATATGTCTAGCTTACACTTTCTATACGCACTAAGTTGTCCTCAAATTTTATTTCACTTAGCTGGTTAGTTTATCCTTGATTTTTTACAGTATTTACTTTATAGCATATATTTTTGTATCTTGTTACGTCCCTTTGAGGACCTGGTTTCCTTCCATATTATTTGTGCAGTTTACATGATGCTTGATCTAGTGGAGTATGGACATCGTTACAGGTATCTTTACATTTTCAGCTATTACAGTCATGTACTACTTTCCATTTTTTATTATGCTTTTATAGCCTAGTGTTTATAGGCCTATGTTGTTCTTTTAGCCTATTTGAACGGATGTTTTATTTGGCTGAGACTGATGATGTGTATCATTCTTTCTTGAGATTTATTTACCATGGATTGAGATTTAGTTTAGTTGTTGCATGTTAGAATTAGATATTTAGTTGATCACTTGACCGTGGATAGCGTAAGTGCACTTCGTTGGGTCCAATAAATTGGAAAGCCCTACGGAGTTGTACCAGCTGGCCAATGCCACGTGTTTGGTCCCATATATTTTACGACTGGGCGTGACAGGAGGTTACCCATCCTACGAGAGGTTACCCATCCTATGGGAGGTCACTCATCCTACGGGAGGTCACCCATCCTAAGGGACACCCATCCTATGGAGGTAACCCATCCTAAGGGAGGTTACCCATCCTAGGGAGGTCAACCATCCTATAGGAGGTCACCCATCCTATGGAACTCACCCATCCAAAGGGAGGTCACCCATCCTAAGGGAGGTTACCGATCATATGAAGGTCACCCATCTTATGAAGGTCACCCATCCTATGGGTGGTTACCCATTATAAAGGAGGTTACCCATCCTATGAAGGTCACCAATCCTAAGGGAGGTTACCCATCAAACGGGAGGTCACCCATCCTAGGGAGGTCACCCTTCTTACGGGAGGTCACCCATCCTACGGGAGGTCACCCATCCTAGGGAGGTCACCTATCATACGGGAGGTCACCCATCATACGGGAGGTTATCCATCCTAGGGAGGTCACCCATCCTTAGGGATGTCACCGATCCAAGGGAGGTTACCCATCCTACGGGTGGTCACCCATCAAAATGGAGGTAACCCATCCTACGAGTGGTTACCCATCCTTAGAGAGGTTATCCATCCAAATGGATTGTGACCTACGTAAGGATGGGTGACGCATCCAACGGGAGGTCACCCATCATACGGGAGGTCACCCATCCTAGGGAGGTTACCCATCCTACGGGAGGTCACCCATCATTCGGGAGGTCACCCATCCTAGGGAGATCACCTATCCTACGGGAGGTCACCCATCCTACGATAGGTTACCCATCCTAAGCGAGGATACCCATCCAAATGGAGGGTGACCGCCCTAAGGATGGGTGACCCTTCCTAAGAGAGGTTACCCATCCTACGGGAGGTCACCCAAGCTAAGGGAGGTTACCCATCCTAGGGAGGTCACCCATCCTAGGGAGCTTATCAATCCTACGAAAGGTCACCCAACTTACAGGAGGTCACCCATCCGAAGAGAAGTTACCCATCCTAAAAGAGGTCACCGATCCTAGGGAGGTCAGCTATCCTAATGGAGGTCACCCATCTTAGGGAGGTCATCCCTCCTACGAGAGGTCACCCATCCTAGGGAGGTCAGCCATCCTACGGGATGTCACCCAACCTTTGAGAGGTTACCCAACCTTTGAGAGGTCACCCATCCTACGGGAGGTTACCCATCCTATGGGATATCACCCATCCTACGAGAGGTCACCCATCCTATAGGTTACCCATCCTACAGGATATCACCCATCCTATGAGAGGTCACCTATCCTATAGGTCACCCATCCTTTGGGAGGTCACTCATCCTACGGGAGGTCACCCATCCTACGAGGGGTCACCCATCCTATCGAAGGTCACCCATCCTAAGGGAGGTTATCCATTCTAAGGGAGGTTACCCATCTAATGAAGGTCACCTACCTTAAGTTAGGTGGTTGAAATTAAATTAGATGGGTGATCTCCCGTATGATGGGTAACCTACCATAGGATAAGTGACCTAACTTAGGATGGTTAACCTCTCGTAGGATGGGTGACCTCCCTAAGGATGGGTGACCTCCCGAGGATGAGTCACCTCCCATAGGATGGGTGTCCTATAGGATGGGTGACCTCTCGTAGGATGGGTGATATCCCGTAGGATGGGTAACCTATAGGATGGGTGACCTCTCATAGGATGGGCGATATCCCATAGGATGGGTAACCTCCCGTAGGATGGGTGGCCTCCCGTAGGATGGCTGGCCTCCCTAGGATGGGTGACTTTCCTAGGATGGGTGAACTCCCGTAGGATGGATGACCTCTCTAGGATGGGTGACCTCCATTAGGATGGCTGACCTCCTTAGGATGGGTGACCTCTGTTTGGATGGGTAACTTCTCTTAGGATGGATGATATCTCGTAGGATGGGTAACCTATAGGATGGGTGACCTCCCGTAGGTTACCCATACAAATGGATGTCAGCCATCCTACGGAAGGTTACCCATTCTACGGGATATCACCCATCCTACGAGAGGTCACCCATCTTTTAGGTTACCCATCCTACGGGATATCACCCATCCTACGAGAGGTCACCCATCCTATAGGTCACCCATCCTATGGGACGTCACTCATCCTATGAAGGTTATCCATCCTTAGGGAGGTCACCCATCCTACGAGATATTACCCATCCTAGGTTAGGTCACTCATCCTGAGGGAGGTTACCCATCATACGGGATATTACCCATTTAATTTAATTTTACCCACCAAACTTAGGGTTGTAGAAGCATGAAAAATACGCTGACATCTCTACGGAAGCACAGTGATACAGAATAGCGTAAATAGAGGACCTCAGAGCCATCATGCGTGCAATAGAGCTTTTCTACTGAGCACAGCGTAAAAGATAAAAGACCACCCACGTGGGTATAGTATGTCCAGGCTGCTTCAGCGTAGAACAGAAGGACTCGTCGCCTATATGGCATAAAATGTACCCGCTTTCAAATACAGCATTAAAACGTACGAGGAACGCTTTGTGGTCTCCAAAGTGAACCTGTCATATCCTACAAATAAACCTGACGTCTGGACTACAGACAAAAGGGATAGTGCTCGACAACCCAGGCGACGGCTATAATGATGGCACGACACTGCAACCCAGGCTGTCGTTTACTGCCTTCCCCTCTGCGTAAAATCGCCTTTACACATGCAAGGAGATACGCCGCCTCGTTTTACACAGGCGGATGTGAGCTGTTTACGCTCCGCGGAAGATAAACCGCCTGCCACATCAAAAGCTGCGCTTCTTGCTGGGCTCGAGGCACGCCTTTGCATTTAATGCGCAGGGCGATGATAGTTTCTCGAGGCACGTCTCTGCGTTTGATGCACAGAAGGGCTGCAGACCTTCAAAACATGCCTCCGCATTTAATGCGTAGAATGATGGCGGATCTCTGCATTTAATGCGAGGGATGGGATTAAATATTACCGAACCGTCATTTAGTGACAGCCCCTTCGCGTGAACCACTCCTACGCATGTAAGGGAATACGCTGCCTAGTTCTACACAGGCAGACATGACCT
Source organism: Iris macrosiphon (assembly GCA_036927795.1). Classification (NCBI taxonomy): domain Eukaryota; kingdom Viridiplantae; phylum Streptophyta; class Magnoliopsida; order Asparagales; family Iridaceae; genus Iris; species Iris macrosiphon. Next base: position 2,512,242 of record JAYESA010000002.1, on the reverse strand, counting down.
TCTCATGCTCTACGGAGGACAACACAGCCTGCCACGTCAGCAGCTGCTCTGTGTGCAGGATTCGAGACGCATATCTGCATTTAATGCATAGAATGATGGCAGATCTTAAAGATAAGCAATCTGCATTTAATGCACAGGATAGTGGCAGATCCTTGCATTTAATGCGAGAGATTTGAATATATCTCCCAGAGTCGTAATTCTGGCTGAGACATCCACATCACCACTCCAGCACGTTACGCAGTGGCTTCTACGCCCATCCAGCTCCTGTGCCCACTCGGCTTTTACGCCTCTCCAGCTTCTATGCTCGTCCGGCCTCTATGACCACTCGGCTTCTACGCCCCTCCAGCTTCTATGCTCATGCGGCTTCTACGCCCATCAGGCCTTCTGCGCCCACTCGGCTTCTATGCCTACTCGGCTTCTATGCCTACTTGGCTTCTATGCCATGGTGACGAATATTGGCTTCTACGCCAACCTCTTCTACACGAGCGATACCTACTTGCATGGCTTTTACGCCGTGATCTTCGTAGCAGTTATACGCGTTGTGTCCCTTAGTTGGATCTGCGTCACACGCTCATTCAAAAGATCATCTATACGCAGGCATTGGTTACTTAAACCGTTGTGTAAAAGGGTGCTGTGCTATCCACTCCTCGGTTTTTATACCAACTGAGTGGTCACTGTCACTAAACTCTATAAATAGAGACCTCTATCAACAGAGGAAAAGGTCGAAAAAACTAGAACCAGGCTGGAGAGAATAGAAGGTCGAACTTCCAGGAGATCGAACCAAAGTTGAAGAGTCTTGGAGAGAGAGGAATCCGGAGCTCAGGCGAAGAGTAGGGATCGATGACTTTGGCATCGTACATCCACCCTCCTTTGCAACCTTCGAAGCTACTTCATGTCTTCTACGGCGCTTCTTCACCATCGTGTGGTCCAAGGGCTAAAGTGATCGACTGCAGATCAGACACCTATAGCAATATCTACCCAGATTAAATAAATTATACTCCCACATCCTCGTATAGGATCAAATTTGTACAAGTTTGTTCATAAACCAAAGAAAGCGGGTTTCGTATAAACCCCCACTTGAATACACTTCAATCTTTCATTTTCCACCACAAACAAGATGGCGACTCTACTGGGGACGTCTTTCTCTTCTGATGAGGAAGTAATTGCTCAACACGATGCGGTATCTGTAGGAACCGTGAAGAAGATACTGGTCGTCCAATTCGACCAGTCTGTCTACGAAGACATGCTTCGAACCGGGGGTAGCTCTCACCCTCTCTCTGTCCAAGACAACAGGAAGCTGCGAAAAGTATGGATGCCCAAGACATCCTCTACCGTTCCTGTGGACTCTCCGATCTCTTCGATCTTCTCGACCAATGAGGTTGTAGCTTTGCTCCCTCCGTGCCCTGCACGTAAAATTCAGTCGCCTATTTCTCACAGGGCCGACAAAACTTCTGGCAAAGCCTTAGCGCTAATCCAGGAGTATACTCCGTGCCCTGCACGTAAAATTCAGTCGCCTGTTTCTCACAAGGCCGACAAAACTTTTGGAAATGGCTTAGCGCTAGTCCAGAAGTCCTCTCCGCGCCTTGCACGTAAAATGCAGTCTCCCGTCACTGGCGGAACAGACAACATTTCTGATAAAGCCTTGGCGCCAAAACAGAAATTTCAAACGTGTTCCACGCGTAACACTTCATCTGTCCTCAGCGGAAAAACAGATGATCCCTGCAATCTACGCAGGGGAAAGCAGACGGCGAACTACGCAACTTCTCAACCTCTACTCCAGCGAGGAAACAGTCCGCCTTCCCTCCGGATTATGCGAGATGATGACGGCCAACTGGAGACCTCTTCAGCTTTACGCCGGTCTGAGCAAATCTCCAAAATCCGCCAGACGAAGTCCCTCGGCGTAAAACAAGCTCAGGTTGCCGGAAGATGCCCTCCTCGGGGATTATCTGCCACCCAGATAGCCAGTCTGTTGTACACAGGTAGCACAAGGAAAACTGGGGTTCCCAACATCCGCATGACCACTGCGGTGAATAGAGGGAACAAGCAGGCTTCTTCCGCGACTCCTCCTGACCTGCGCAATTATCTAATCCGGAAGCGTAAGGAGTGGGGATCTTCCAACATGTCTATTACGCCTCCTAGCGAGCACTATTGTAATAGTCATAAGGTTGTGATTAATTGCTGCTATTCTGAAGCAAGACGGTCGGTTTTCGACCGGTTGAGCTACTCTCTGTCTTTCCAGGAAGAAGAACTCGTGCATGCATCTGTGAACATGGCTTCACACATACCTAGAGGAGGTTCGAACTCAAGACGTCATCTCTCTAGGCCTCCGAGCCAAAGGAGATTTGATGAACTCCTCAAGAACGCTGAAGCTGGGGTGTTCCAAAATACCCATGCAAAGTTACGACAATCGGCCTCATACTCCTCTGATTCTGACGCTGGGGGTCGCCAATCCCCCGAATCAGATACCGAACGTATAGAGTCGACCTCTACGGCAACCTATACTCATTCTTCAATGACACCCAGGGTGATGGGAGTTTATGTCGTTGAAGATGAACGCGAGGAAGCTTCACCGTCAGGGAGCACGGAACAACGCATCACTATGCTGGAGACATCTCTGAAACAAATGCAATCCATGATGGAGAACATGCACCAGATGATGCTAACTCATCACACAACCGACATGACTCAAGCATCAACCCCGCCAACTCAGATACGTGTGGGGGTGGACCTGCCACCATCAAACCTGAGCCAAGAGCCCGCTCCAGATCAAGAGTCAGCAGTTCCTCCGCTTTATCACTCGGAGAGTATATTGCCTCCCGTTGGAGTCACCATACGACCGACTCCACACCACTCCGTAGCCCCGCTTTCGGCTGAAAACTCGATGCAGGCTGTACGGGAGTTGAAAGCCCAGTTTGACGCCTTGAAGCATAAAGATCAGCTCAAGAAATTGGGGATCAACCAGCCTTACCCAGTTACATGGGAAGAGGTCCCTTTTCCTCCGAGGTACAAACCTCAGACTATGGCTCTGTTCGAGGGCAAAAAATCACCAAGTCAGTACATGAAATATTTTAGAATGATGACGGTGTTGCTGCAAGGGAACGACGCCCTCCTCACTCGGGTGTTCAATGGTTGTCTCTCGGGAGTAGCCTATCAGTGGTACCGTAGCTTGGCGGACAACTGCATCACTTCCTTCGAAGACTTCAAAGCGTTATTCTTCATGCAGTTCTACGAGGGAGGAATGGACATGTCTATGTCCTCTCTCATCGAAGTCAAGCAGAGAGAAAAAGAGGACGTTCGCACCTTCATCGAGCATTTTCGTCAGGCCACCTTACAGATGCCTCCAGGAGTTCCAGACTCTGCATTGGTAGACATTTGCAGGAAGAACCTCCTTTCCGTGGTCTCGGTGTTCAAAGGACCATATCAGTTCCGTGATTGGCCCTCGTTCATTATCTCGGCCATAGCCGCCGAAGACAACAGTCGTAAGGCGCGCGACAATGGCATCATGATCTCCGTCTCTGACAGAGGCAAGAAGTCATCTCCCAGCAACGACCATCCTCGTGGTCCCAAAGGGAAAGAAGCTCTGACGGTCATTGCGTCCAGACAAAAGGTTGCGGCAACCACGCAAACGAGGCCAGGAACTTCCAGGCCCGTCGAAGTCTACTCTTACGACGATGACGATATCCCGAGTATATTCGAGTGTCTCGTCAAAAGCGGCAAGATCACCCTTCCGGAGCAGAGATGGCCCCAAGAAGCTGGCAGTACTAACGACCCTAAATACTGTATCTTCCACAGATACGTACACCACCCAACAAAGGCGTATTACATACTGAAAAGGAAGATCCAAGGGTTGATCAATGCTAAAGCCATCACTCTGCACAACACCGAGAAGACGGTCACGGCCAACATGATCTCCCTGCAGTTTGGCGATCTACCTCCCCAAGAAGTCTCGGACGGTATCACACCCATTTCCCGGGCCACGATGAACATCGTCAATCTCCCTCCTGCTAGGGGCCAAAATCATGACCTTGTACCCCTAACCACCCGGCGGGGCAAGATTATGTGGGTTCATCCCAATTTGGTGTCAGAGCTCGAGGAAAAGACTAATGCTACTAAGGCTACGTCTAGAAAGAGCTCCAAGTGCAAACCATGCCATATGGTTGCAACTTCTTCGGCATTAGAAGAAGACGAGGTACTGGCCGCAACCCGCTCAGGGAGAACCTACCTCAAAGACTCCGGAGCGAGTCAGGAAGATGCACCGGCTGACGCTTCAGCCACCAAGCCTTCAGAACCAGAGCCCGTTGTACTAGAAGCCGGTCCTTCAAGACCAAGTTCGGCGGACAATGGAAAGCAAAAAGAAGTGCGCTTCGATAAACTTGTGAAGAACATTCCAAACAAAGGTTTAGAGAAGCCGTACAACTTCGACATCCTGGCCCAACTGGCCAATACACCAGCCAGGCTGTCCATCTTCGAGCTACTCAGGCTCTCCCAAGACACTCGTCTAGCCCTGAGTGAAGCACTGCTGCAAGCGGAGGCATACTTGACCCAGATCAAGTCTCCCGACGAGGAACCCGTGGCATGTCCTCAATGCCACAGTGTGATGGAGGTGGTCCCAAATATCACTTTCACCCAAGACGACATACTGTTAAAACATAACAGACATGATAGACCCCTCTATTACACCGGGTACGTCGGTTCCATGGAAGTCGACCGCATCCACATAGATCCGGGATCATCAATTAGCATCATCCCTCACAGTCTGCTCAAACCACTGAGGATTCCCACCAGTGAATTGGCTTACACCACCACTACAATCGTGGGTTTCAACGCAGGAAGAAGTAAGCCATTAGGGAAAATTCGCCTGAGGATCCAGATTGGCAATCTCAGATCAGTGGCCATATGTTACGTCATCGATTCAGAGGTGTCCTACAACATTTTGCTAGGAAGACCATGGATCCACGACCACAATATCATTCCTTCGACTCTACATCAATGCCTTAAGTATGTAGACGCCCAAGGAACAGTACAGACGGAGGTTATTGACCTCAACCCATTCAAAGGAGTAGAATCCGACTACTCTAATGCCGTGTTATACTCTCAAGACTACACGGAAGACGTGTCAGCTCAGGCTGAGAAGGAATCCCACCGGGAGCCAAAAGAACCCTCTGCCACACTACCGCTGCAAATCAGAGTGAAAGGGGCGAACCACTCATCCAAAAGCCATGAAGCCTATGGCTATCCACCTGAACGGGACCAGGTCAGGAAAAGGGGGTGATCCTCTTGTGATCACTCTGAACCAGAAGCCTCCACCCATGGTTATCAACCTACGGCGCGACAGGCAGCTGACTGATGTAAACGCAACCAGGAACGGAGTTCTAGATGATAATAAACATCCACTTTTCCAGTATATCGATGCTCCGATTCCAGATCAGGAATCCTCTTCCCATGACGAAATAGGACCTTTAGCGCAAAAATTCTTGGAAGCTATGGATTCTTATCACCCACACATATGGGAGGTAGCATCTTCATCCAATATCGTCACAACATATGGACCACATGAAGATTCCATATTTATTGTTCCGCCTACCAGCAGCAGTCAGCAACCAATAGTCTTCGGCCGTATGCGCAACAAGTCGACTATACCAGAAGATGTCTTCGACGACGATACTGGGAAAATGCAAGTTCATCAATACAGCCCGTAGGAGTTGAGGATCATGCAAAACATGGGCTACGACTTGAAGCGGAAGCCAGGCCTCAACTATGGAAGGGGCAGACGAACGTCGCTGCTTGGCGATCCCCACTATCAACAAACCCATTTCGGGTTAGGATACGCCACCTCCCTCACAACTTTCGAGTCAAGTGAGGATGACTTTTTCTCTTTTCAAAGCGGCTCGTCGCCATCCGACTCATCTCACGCTCTCGAGCGAGCGTTACCAGTAAATATGGTAATGACGGATCCCTTCGAATCAAACGAACTAGAATCCGAGCTATTCGAGAATGACGTTTGGGCTCAACAGATGCATACACAATGGGAGTTTCACTTCGAACAGAGAGAACCTCTCACCAAAGATGAAGTTATCCAGGTTGACGTTGGGGACGAACTCTCGCCAAAGCCGATATTCATCAGTAACAACCTCTCTCCAGCCGAAAAGGAAGAAGTTATTCAAATGATAAAAGAATATATCGACGTCTTTGCGTGGAACTATGAGGACATGCCCGGACTTGATCCAGAGGTGGCTACTCATAAGCTCAACATACTGTCCGATTCAAAGCCTGTGAAGCAGCACCAACGCCGGTTCCGCCCGGATATGATGGACGCCATTGAAGCTGAAGTCAAGAAGTTGATAGCCTGCGGCTTCATCCGGGAAGAGCAATATCCCGATTGGGTCGCCAATGTCGTCCCAGTCACAAAGAAAAATAGGAAAATGCGTATCTGCATTGATTACCGAGATCTGAATGTAGCCTTTCCCAAGGATGAGTTCCCTCTTCCCATCACGGACATCATGATCGACAACACTTGCGGTTTTGAACGATGTCTTTCATGGACGGATTCTCGGGATACAATCAGATCAAGATGCATCCTGAAGACGAGAAGCACACTGCCTTTCGGACGCCGCTGGGGGTATATTGCTACACAGTCATGCCCTTCGGATTAAAGAACGTCGGGGCTACAAACCAACGGGTAATGAGCAACATATTTCATGAGCACTTGCGCAAAATGGTAGAATGTTACGTGGACGACATAGCCGTCAAAAGCCACCTCAAAGATGATCACATTCAAGACTTGAGGACGATATTCGAGTTGATGCACCAACATCAACTCAAGATGAATCCTACAAAGTCCTTTCTGGGGGTATCTAGTGGCAAATTTTTGGGATTTGTCATTACCGCCAAAGGCATCCAAGTGGACCCTGATAAAATCCAGGCCATCGTAGAAATGCGACCGCCCCATAATCTGAAGGAACTCCGGGGATTCCAAGGTCGTCTTGCTTATATCCGGAGATTCATATCCAACCTCTCTGGGAAATGTCAGCCTTTTTCTTGTCTCATGAAGAAAGGTGTATCCTTCGTATGGGATGAGGCCTGTCAGCAAGCGTTCGAAGACATCAGGAGCTACCTCACCAGTCTGCCAGTTCTGGTGCCTCCCATCATGGGGAGACCATTCTTGCTGTACGTTCGAGCAATGGACCATTCACTGGGAGCCCTTCTCGTGCAAAAGAACGATATGGGTCACGAACAGGCTATTTACTACCTCAGTAGGATGATGGTCGGAGCCAAACACCGATACAACCCAGTGGAGAAAGAGTGCTTGGCTCTGATATTAGCTATCCAGAAGGCGCAACACTATGTCACGGGCCAGACTACTCATATCATCTCCAGGATCAACCCTCTTCGAGTACTGATGAGCAAACCAAGTGCCCTTAATTCCCGACTCGCAACTTGGGCGATGCTGTTAATACCATATGACATGGTGTATGTCCCTCAGAAGTCTATCAAAGGCCAAGCATTGGCCGACTTCTTAGCTGCTCATCCGATCCCGGAGACCTCCAAGCTATACGAGGACATCCCTGATGAAGTTGCAGAATGTAATTTCGCAATGGAAAGTGACGCATGGCAGCTGTTCTTCGATGGTGCCTCCAAAACTGGTTCCAGCAGAAATATGGTTTCGAAAGTAGGAATCGTCCTAGTCACTCCTGACAAGCTCGTCATCTACCGAGCATATTCTCTCAGCGAGCCCTGTTCCAACAATGTGGCGGAGTACAACGCTCTGCTAATCGGCCTCCAAGTCGCTAAAGAGCTGGGGGTCGTCTCCCTGGAAGCTTTTGGTGATTCTCTGCTTATCGTCAATCAGGTCAGAGGAATGTATGAAGTCCAGAATCCGGACCTCATCCCCTATCACCAAGCAGTCGTCAAGATAGCCATGACATTTAAAGGGTTCTTCCTAGAACATGTGCCCCGGTCTCAGAATCTGGAAGCTGATGCCCTAGCCAGTCTAGCAGCAGACTTAGCCACCCCTATAAGAAGGCAGAATTCGGTAATCCTTCTAAACAGAGATTTATTCTATGTGAAGAACAATCTTCACATAGAACACAGCCATGCTGTGAACACCAATCCTCCTACCAGAGATTGGAAGGGTCCCTTTATAGATTTCGTCGCATACGAAATCTTACCGGAGGATCCTAAAGAAGCAATATCCGTCAAGAGACGATCATTACGCTTCTACTTCGATGCGTCCTCACAATGCCTATATCGCCGGACCTACGACGGACTGCTACTAAGATGACTCTCCGAGGACGAAGCACAGCAAGTTATTCATGAAGCTTACGACGGCGTATGCGGAGCGCATCAACCCGGTCCTAAGCTACAGGATCGTATCAGGAGAATGGGCTATTACTGGCCCACTATGATCGCGGACGTAATTAAATATGCAAGACGATGCAGGGCCTGCCAAGTTCATGTAGACTTCATACATCAACAGTCTGAACATCTACATCCTACGGTCGCATCCTGGCCTTTCGAAGCATGGGATATGGATATCATTGGTCCTATTCACCAGTCTTCTTCCCGAGGTCACCAATTCATACTGGCCATCACGGATTACTTCTCCAAATGGGCAGAAGCGATCCCTCTTGCTGAAGTAAAGGCGTCTAATATGATCAGCTTTATCAAGCATCACGTCATCTATCGCTTTGGGATACCCCGGAGGATAATTCACGACAATGGGCCTCAGTTCATCAGCCAAGCGTTTCATCAATTTTGCGATAAAAATCGGATACATAATATTGCCTCTACGGCATATTATCCAGCTGCTAATGGTTTGGCGGAAGCTTTCAACAAAACCATTATCAAACTCTTGAAGAAGTTCGTCTCTTCAAACAAGAGAGATTGGAATAAGAAGCTGGGCGAATGCCTCTGGGTATACCGCACAATGGTACGAACACCGACTGGTTGTACCCCGTTCTCACTGGTCTACGGGAGCGAAGCGGTTCTCCCCTTTAAAATCCAGATCCCGTCACTCAGGATAGCCGTGGCTAATGAGCTGACTCAAGAAAAGAATGACCTCTTAAGGCTTCAAGAGCTAGAAGGATTAGACGAGAAATGCCTCCAAGCTCAACAGCGCATCGCGCTCTACCAAGCACGCATTTCCAGAGCTTTCAATCATAAAGTAAAGGAAAGAGTGTTCAAAGTCGGCGAGCTAGTTTTAGCCGTAAGAAGGCCGATGATTCTTACTCACAGGAGTAGGGGCAAATTCCAGCCCAAATGGGAAGGCCCTTATGTGATCGAGACAACGTTCTCAAACGGTGCTTATAGGCTAGCCCAGCCTAATGGAGACCTGCTAATGGCTCATATCAACGGCAAATTCCTGAAGAGGTACTACGCTTAACCTCCTCTGCTTAATTGGAATATAGCGAAAACCTCAATTCTGACAAAACTACTTCCAAGACAAAACTAGTTGGGTCATAGCCTATCATGTCCATATAACCTCTAAATAGATATGTTCGACTAATTTGGAAACGCAACACCTATCACGTCCATACTACCTCTGATGGTGTCTTGCCTATAAACTTTAGCCAAAGCATATTCTATCATGTCCATATAACCTCTGAATAGATATGTTCGACTAATTTGGAAATGCAACACCTATCACGTCCATACTATCTCTGATGGTGTCTTGCCTACAAACTTTAGCCAAAGCATATTCTATCATGTCCATATAACCTCTGAATAGATATGTTCGACTAATTTGGAAATACAATACCTATCACGTCCATACTACCTCTGATGGGGTCTTGCCTACAAATCTTAGTCAAAGCATATTCTATCATATCCATATGACCTATGAATAGATATATCCTACCAAACCATATCCTATCATGTTCGTATGACCTCTGAATAGATATGTCCTGCTAGAGTTTACCGAGAGTGTATCACGTCCATATTACCTCTGATATAACTTTCACCCAACCTGTCATTTACATTCCGAAATGACGGGTCCACAAAGTCAGAGAAGAGTCGCTTTATTTATTCCCAAAAGAGAGCAGAAGTACTCTGGAAAGCAAAAAGAAGGAAGGGTACATCATTGTGGGGGAGCGCTAAGATCGCGAATCAGCTGCGTCAGTACAGCTATCCTCTCATTACGGGAAACCAAGGCATCAGCGCGGGCCCGCTCCAGCCGTGCCTCGTGGTTGTTCATGAAAGACAGTTCAGCCCTGGCCCGAAGAGAACCCGCACGGGCAGCCTCTGCACGCTCCAAATCCCGTCGTGCTGCGCTCAGTCGACCAGTCGCTACATCTAGACCTGCCAACGACTGGGAAGCCCACTCCTCTGCCTGAGCGAGCTTTTCTTTCTACTTGCGAGCCCTCGCTACGTTTCCTTCATGCTCGGATTGGCACTGCGTCTGAAGAGCAAGAGCCTCATCTACGACAGCCTTCCTTTTATCCACCTCCAGCTTATGCATTTGGGCAGATTTATCCAGGCTTTCCAGCTGTTTTATAAAATGTGCTATCATGTAGTCGTACCTGGTCTGGACCTCAGCTTTAATGCTGCCATGAGTCAGCTGCAAGTATTCGTTAATGGGTTACTCTAGACCATTAACCATCGCCTCCAGGGCATCAGCTACCCCGAAGGCGCCAAACTCCCTGACCGCCCCGATCAAAAACTGAGAAGCCGTCTTCAGACGCTCGAAGTCTAGGGTCTTCGCCAACACCATTGGTATCAGCATTTTCAAGCTAGCGTAAAAGAGGCTGGCGGATTGATCAGTCAGCGCAGCTAGACCCGATTGAACGCCAGGAGAGGCCAAAATATTGGCCAGTCCCCCTCCGGGAATGATTGCAGACGTCGTGGCCACGGCCGTCGCCTCAACAGGTGGCACGACCGAAGAAAATGCAACAGTGACAGTCGAAGTCATCGGCATACTCGCAGGAGGCGATGCCACAATAATGGGCTCATCCTCCTCTTGGGATACCAAAACCCCTCCGGGCGAGCTGCCACCCGAAGACATTTCCTCCTCAAAGACGAACGCCTCCATATTACCACCAGGAGCCGAAGCAGAGCCAAGAGGCACCTCCACGCTGTCCTCCCCGTAGACGCCTGCCCCTGAAAAGAAGACGAAAAAGTTAATATCGACACGATGTTAATTTCTCTAAAAAAGAAGGACATAAAAATGACATTTACCCTCGGCCGACGGCATGTACGTCGCATCTGCAGCCTGCACAGCTAAATCATTTCTTAATGAGGCTAACCGGGCTATCATACCTGGAGAAGGGAGTCTGCTAACCAACACTGGCAAGCGGTCTTCCAGGACCTCCTCCAGATCCAACCGAGGCTTATCAGGTGGGCTCACAGGCACGAAAGGGGTCTCTTCCAACGCTGAGCCGGGTAGAGGTGTATGAAATCTTGTACTCGGTTCCGGAGGCGACTTCGTTCCGCTACCTGAAGCAGTGGTAGCAGTGGCAACAGCGGCAGCCTCGAGCAGAAGTTCTCCAGTACCGCCAGCCGAGACTGGGGGTCGCTCTCTAAAAGGCGAGGGACCTCCAATCAAAGAGACTTTTCCACCAAGCGTGACAGCAGGTTCCTCTCTGGGAGCCTCAATACCGAGAATCCGGATAGGACGAATAACCATCTTCTTCCTCCTCTTACGAGGGGAAGTCTGCTTCGGAACAGGAGCCTTTCGCTTCACGGAGACTACCAAGGCCCCTGCAGGCGGAGGTACCTCACACCTCGGCACCGGCAAAAGAGGCTCGTCCGGAGTAACAGACTCCTCACCCTCGTTAGAAGAAATCGAGGGGATTTTGACTCTTCCTCCAGGCTTGGAAGAGGGCACCCTAAAACTTCTACGCATGTCAAAATCGCGATGGAAGGTATTGACCGCCAGATAGAACTGGGCATATGAGTGGAGGATGCGCAGTTCCGTAGAGAGTGTAATGACCGGCACGATAAATATTGCTCCAGTGCAGCCCATGATAAAATACCGCCATCCTCTGGCTCCATCAATGAGTTCGCCCCTGGACCTGAAGCTGGTGACGGCATTGCCCACGTGCAACTGGTCGTATCCAAATTGCTTGGCAAACCGACTTGGCAAGTAGGGCTCAAAGAAGCAATGATCTTTGCTTCTGTACAGCAAATGGGAGGGTCTGATGCAGACCAACCAGTTGAAAGCTTCTGGAGAAAGATTGGTCTTCTCTCCACCTGAATCCTTAAGTCTAAACCCCGACTGATTGCGATGAACGGGGGGGGGGCGATGCAGAGAAGCTTCCAGCCGTGGCTGAGGTTCAGTACCAACCGATAGTCTAAAACTGTGTTCACATTCCAGGGAGAGTCCTTGTAGTTCAGCAGGAAACTATGTAAGCCCTTGATTTTTCAAAATTGGAATTTTTTGCGATTTTCTAAAATTTTCTGGGAATTTTCTGAAATTAAAATCAGAGTTTTGAATTATTAAATGATTTTTAATTATTAATAAATAATATTAAAATATTATAGAAATAATATTTTTGGGTGTAAAATGAAAAACTGGACTTAGGATAATTTTTCTGGAATTTATTGGGCCCCGGACCTATTTTAAAACAGCTAAAAACTATTTATTTATTTATTTATTATTTATTAATTATTTACTTAATTATTTATTTAACTAATACCCGACCCAGCCCAATAGCCGGCCCAGCCCATTGAACCCAGCCCGTATAGTTAACGGGTCGGGTCGGGTCCACCCGAACCCGACCCGCATCCGCTAGCCAGCATCCCACACCCCCGCGTCCGGCGCCGCTGCCCGCGTCTGCCGCCGAGTCCGCCGCAGCAGCGTGCCCCCGCCCGCTCCGCACGTCCCCCGTACCGGCCGCCGTGTCCCCCGCCCTTACCCGGCCGATCCCCCGCTCCCATCCCCTTATAAAGCCTCCGCCCCTCGCCGACTACCGCCGCCCTCCTTCCGCTGCTGCCCTGCGCCACCGACGACCCCGCCACGTCACCTCCTCTCCTCCTTCTTCCTTCCCTCTCCTCCGCCTGCCTCCGGCGACCTCGACGACGGCAGCATCTGCAGTCAGCAGAGCCGCAGCGGCAGCAGTCCAACGCCGCCCTGAGCCGCCGCCGCCTCCACCCGTGAGCGCCGCGCTGCCCCGCCCTAGCCCGGCCGGCCTCCCCCGCCACAGAGCCGCCGCCGTGCCGCCCGTCTCCGGCCAGAAAACCCTAGCCCTAATTCTTCCCCGTGTCGGCGTGTCGGACACGACACGGACACAGTAAAATCCGAGTTTTTGGACCCTGTTCAGGTGCGTGTAACTTTCTCCTCGCTGCCCCATTTTTAATTCCGTAAATTGTGTCGCGAAGCCTGTATGACCCTCTCGTTGTCCGGATAAACTGTTCGGGGCATCGCGTCCTGTGGTGATCGCACACCGCGATCCAAAAACAGGAAAAATCAGACCCTGTTTCACCCCGGAACTGAGTACGTCCCGCCAAACGGGACGACTTGGTCGCGTGCGGTCTTCACAGATACGTGCGCACCGTCGATACGGACGTGTGAGTTTTCGTGGAAGCTGATTCGGGTGTGCGTGCATACCAGAATCAACGCGTATCCGCGGACATCGCCCCGTATCCGCCTTTTCTGCAATTCACCCTAACTTCGTGCACACATGTCGGATCGAGACGAAACTTGCGCCATCGGACTCGTAGCGATACGCTGGTCCTGTGGGTCAAGTTTGGTTCGATTATGAGAACGTTGACGAAATCGCGTGTCTTGGGCCCCACAGGCCCCGCTCGACGGGCGATTTTGTGTTCGGCTCATCGGAATCCAAATCTAGAAGTTCCGTTGGGTTCGTATCAGCGTTCCTGACCTGTTGACACTAAGTTTGGTGAAATTGGAGACCGTTGACCCGGACACGTTTTTCGGTGCAAAGCGGGCCCACCGGCGGACCCCGTTTTGACCCGAAACTGCCGTTTTTGCCCTTGTCTCCAAATTGGACCCAAGGACAGGCGTTTCTAGCTATTTGACATCTTTTGAGCATGATGGTAATGTTTATTTCAGCTTTTGGACTCATCTCTGGAATTTTTCCCCAATAACCCAATTAATCAGATCCAAACAACAGGCAAGTACCTGCACCTCAAGTTAATCTTTATATATTATGATAATTAATTCCCTGCCATACATGTACCCTTGATGTTTACACCTATTGTTAGAAATACTATATTTCATGTCTTGAATATTGGTAGTTCCTGTCTTGTTTTTCATGTCGGGTGGAAGAATACCTAGAAGGCATGTAGTTTACCCTTTTCCCTGTATTGTCTAATAGCTGTTGGTACACGACTGTCCATCAGCCGGATCTCGATTGTATTATCTAATAGCCGTTTATGACGGCCGGATTAGCCTTATAAACCCCTACATGCCAACTATGTATTCTAAAAACAAACACAAGTTCACACCGATAGTTCTGGTCATGTTATATTTCTTGCTGGCTATTGTAGTTTCATTTCCTGTTTCATTTATTTCTGTTTCTCATATTCCTGTTTACAGCTAACTCTGAGATAATAATGTTCTGCTAATGCTGTTTCTCAACAGGATATCCAATATTTAATTGTCATAAAATATTTAGTTTAATCTTGTTGTGCACTGTGTACTTTGCTCCTTTCCTGACTGGATCTGTTGATTTAGGCGATGATGAGGATCTTGCCCCTACCTATTATGGCCCCTATGAGGCAGCAGGTGACACAGTTGAGAAGCCGGTTCCCACTCAGGAGACTACTTTTGAGGAGAAGTTAGCCAGTTAGCTAGGATTATTTCTTTCAGCACAGTAATCGGGTTTGTCCCCGATTTATCTTCTGGCTTTGTATTAACTGTGGATTGTTTGTCCCAGATCAAATATTATGAAATCTTAGCATTCATATTTCCTGTGATTATTCTTGCCTATTTATTTTGTGGATGAGATAGATTCTATTAATCCCAGAAAATGACCTAGACAGCGTACTACCGCCGACACTGCGGCGTAGGCTGGACGTACCCACACACTCGTGCCCGAACATCCGGGTGCGGGTCGTGACACATTTTTGTGGTGGCCCATGCAGGTCAACGACTAAATTGTTCGGTTTCAACTTAGGGACCGAACAGGCCTGCAATAAGATTGAGGATTTTAGGAAAAGCTCATCCACTTGATCGAATCGTTCTTGATATTCATATCGGCTTCGAATCATTTTATTGACTTGCATCCTGCCTTGATTCCTGTGCGCCCCTTATCGTTTATTTTTGGATGCAGAGTAAAGGATCTACCAGCAAGCGACGTGGTTCCTACAAGATTACCACGAGATGCTCTACCAGCATGACCGTGGAGAACGCGCAGACTCATGGAGTAGCGAATGCGCGTAAGTGATTTTTGCTACCGTTCCTAGTATTGTTTAGCTCGTGCCTATTGGTTCGTGACCTCAGCCCCAACTTAGAAATTTTGAACTTGCTAATAACCTGGTATGCTTTTATATTGATAACTAGAGATTGTAGAGTCTTTTGTTACTATGCTTATTGTAAGTTGTTTTGTGAACTTAAATAATTTGTACCTCCTTTCATCACCATCTAGCGCACTTAATTTTGATGTACTTGACTTATGCTGCTATTCTATAGCCTAGTTTTGCAAGCTTACTTTTTATCAAGCTTGTTCATGACATATGTATTAGTGGGTCGACACACTAATACGATTGTCTATTCAGAATCAGTGCATTACGGTCTGATCAACCTTAGTGCATTTTGATTCGCCTTTCGCACTACTTTACGTGGATTGAGATGTATAGTTGGCTAGTACACTTGCCCTCTAGACATGTCCGAGCATATCGTATCGATTACATAACTGTATTAATACGAGCATGTGAATAGGAATTACCGAGATAGGATTCAATCCACAATCACTTGACAATTCCCACCTGAATACTTTAAAACGCCTTGACCCCGATATTTCTTTTCTATCACCCCACCCTTGAACTCTTTATTATTGATCTTCGTCTTCCTTTATTTCGGAAAAATGAAATCTCGTGCCTGGTATAAGATAGTACATAGATAGTACTAGATATGCCACATAAGCCGATCACATACTTGAGGATTAAACTTTCGTAATTGAGGACATATTATATGTGATATGATCGGCGTTGAAGTTCGAGGATTGAATGACATAGGTAAACATATTTAGGAATATTTTTCTTAAGGTATATAGTCTATTTTGATGAATGGGTAAACTCTAAGTTGGGTAGCAATGCATTTGCCAACTCGAGAGGAATGTCTTTTTGATTGTGACCGAGTAAGGTCAGATTGGAAGAAGCAAGCCCTTATAATTTTGAAAAAATTTAGAGGAGTGACTAAAATGATTTATGAATTGATATCGAGGACCCAATAAGTTGTATCTTGGATACATGATTTAAATCTTGAATAATGAAGGTAAAATCATCAATTTGAATTTAGAAGATGAAATTTATAGAATTTCAGACTTGAACATGGGTGGACTACATTTAATTATTTTTCAATTTGATGATTTGAATTACAAATTAAAATTTGATGGTTGACTAACTAGTTGGTGAAAAGTTGAAGCATACAGGACTCGAATTACTCCAGAAGAAATTTCGATCGTGAGGTAAATTCATAAGCCCGTGCCAATCTGGAAGATGCTATGTGGACTTAATCAAAAACCTGCCTGTGGGTAACTTGAGGGAGTAATAACCATAAATCGAATTTCTGATTTGAACAGTAGTCACCTTAATCATGAAGTGGTTGCAGTGGATATGATTAGGATTTAAAATTTTGCAAGGAGATTGCGATTGAGATACGTGAAAGATTATGGCTTAATTTTAAATTTCGAGGACGAAATTTTCATAAGTTGGGTAGATTGTAAGCCCTTGATTTTTCAAAATTGGAATTTTTTGCGATTTTCTGGAATTTTCTGGGAATTTTCTGAAATTAAAATCAGAGTTTTAAATTATTAAATGATTTTTAATTATTAATAAATAATATTAAAATATCATGAAAATAATATTTTTGGGTGTAAAATGAAAAACTGGACTTAGGATAATTTTTCTGGAATTTATTGGGCCCCGGACCTATTTTAAAACAGCTAAAAACTATTTATTTATTTATTCATTATTTATTAATTATTTACTTAATTATTTATTTAACTAATACCCGACCCAGCCCAATAGCCGGCCCAGCCCATTGAACCCAGCCCGTATAGTTAACGGGTCGGGTCGGGTCCACCCGAACCCGACCCGCATCCGCTAGCCCGCATCCCACACCCCCGCGTCAGGCGCCGCTGCCCGCGTCTGCCGCCGAGTCCGCCGCAGCAGCGCGCCCCCGCCCGCTCCGCACGTCCCCCGCACCGGCCGCCGTGTCCCCCGCCCTTACCCGGCCGATCCCCCGCTCCCATCCCCTTATAAAGCCTCCGCCCCTCGCCGACTACCGCCGCCCTCCTCCCGCTGCTGCCCTGCGCCACCGACGACCCCGCCACGTCACCCCCTTTCCTCCTTCTTCCTCCCCTCTCCTCCGCCTGCCTCCGGCGACCTCGACGACGGCAGCATCTGCAGTCAGCAGAGCCGCAGCGGCAGCAGTCCGGCGCCGCCCTGAGCCGCCGCCGCCTCCACCCGTGAGCGCCGCGCTGCCCCGCCCTAGCCCGGCCGGCCTCCCCCGCCGCAGAGCCGCCGCCGTGCCGCCCGTCTCCGGCCAGAAAACCCTAGCCCTAATTCTTCCCCGTGTCGGCGTGTCGGACACGACACGGACACAGTAAAATTTGAGTTTTTGGACCATGTTCAGGTGCGTGTAACTTTCTCCTCGCTGCCCCATTTTCAATTTCGTAAATTGTGTCGCGAAGCCTGTATGACCCTCTCGGTGTCCGAACAAACTGTTCGGGGCATCGCGTCCTGTGGTGATCGTACACCGCGATCCAAAAACAGGAAAAACCAGACCCTGTTTTACCCCGGAACTGAGTACGTCCCGCCAAACGGGACAACATGGTCGCGTGCGGTCTTCACAGATACGTGCGCACCGTCGATACGGACGTGTGAGTTTTCGTGGAAGCTGATTCGGGTGTGCGTGCACACCAGAATCAACGCGTATCCGCGGACATCGCCCCGTATCTGCCTTTTCTGCAATTCACCCTAACTTCGTGCACATAAGTCGGATCGAGACGAAACTTGCGCCATCAGACTCGTAGCGATACGCTGGTCCTGTGGGTCAAGTTTGGTTCGATTATGAGAACGTTGACGAAATCGCGTGTCGTGGGCCCCACAGGCCCCGCTCGACGGGCGATTTTGTGTTCGGCTCATCGGAATCCAAATCTGGAAGTTCCGTTGGGTTCGTATCAGCGTTCCTGACCTGTTGACACTAAGTTTGGTGAAATTGGAGACCGTTGACCCGGACACGTTTTTCGGTGCAAAGCGGGCCCACCGGCGGACCCCGTTTTGACCCGAAACTGCCGTTTTTGCCCTTGTCTCCAAATTGGACCCAAGGATAGGCGTTTCTAGCTATTTGACATCTTCTGAGCATGATGGTAATGTTTATTTCAGCTTTTGGACTCATCTCTGGAATTTTTCCCCAAGAACCCAATTAATCAGATCCAAACAACAGGCAAGTACCTGCACCTCAAGTTAATCTTTATATATTATGATAATTAATTCCCTGCCATACATGTACCCTTGATGTTTACACCTAGTATTAGAAATACTGTATTTCATGTCTTGAATATTGGTAGTTCCTGTCTTGTTTTTCATGTCGGGTGGAAGAATACCTAGAAGGCATGTAGTTTACCCTTTTCCCTGTATTGTCTAATAGCTGTTGGTACACGACTGTCCATCAGCCGGATCTCGATTGTATTGTCTAATAGCCGTTTATGACGGCCGGATTAGCCTTATAAACCCCTACATGCCAACTATATTTTCTAAAAATAAACACAAGTTCACACCGATAGTTCTGGTCATGTTATATTTCTTGCTGGCTATTGTAGTTTCATTTCCTGTTTAATTTATTTCTGTTTCTCATATTCCTGTTTACAGCTAACTCTGAGATAATAATGTTCTGCTAATGCTGTTTCTCAACAGGATATCTAATATTTAATTGTCATAAAATATTTAGTTTAATCTTGTTGTGCACTGTGTACTTTGCTCCTTTCCTGACTGGATCTGTTGATTTAGGCGATGATGAGGATCTTGCCCCTACCTATTATGGCCCCTATGAGGCAGCAGGTGACACAGTTGAGAAGCCGGTTCCCACTCAGGAGACTACTTCTGAGGAGAAGTTAGCCAGTTAGCTAGGATTATTTCTTTCAGCACAGTAATCGGGTTTGTCCCCGATTTATCTTCTGGCTTTGTATTAACTGTGGATTGTTTGTCCCAGATCAAATATTATGAAATCTTAGCATTCATATTTCCTATGATTATTCTTGCCTATTTATTTTGTGGATGAGATAGATTCTATTAATCCCAGAAAATGACCTAGACAGCGTACTACCGCCGACACTGCGGCGTAGGCTGGACGTACCCACGCACTCGTACCCGAACATCCGGGTGCGGGTCGTGACAAACTACCCCCCGAGCTACTACTGGAGCCGGAAGACATCACCCGGGGGTTGTGGAGAATTAGCCATCCCATCAAGTACAGGTATGGTAGTTCTACCCTGGGAAAGCTTTCACGACGAGTGTCATCGGCTAGCAACCCATCGGTCATGGCTCTCAGGCCAGCCTGTATACGGTACACCATGGCGGGGAGCAAGCCCAGTCTTGCCCCAAACACCAGACGCACTGCAGGCCACAGGATGTTCCGGTGAATACGGTCCGCAGATGCCGTGCCAGGCACTACTACTTGACGCAGCCATATGGAGAGGAAACCGGCCAGCTGGGCTTCCTTAGACAGAGGCCTGCGACAGCGCCTCAAGTAACTGTAGGCCTTAGTGCCTTCAGGGTACTTTCCTACCCCGTCGTCAAGAATCTGATCCGGAGCCTTAGCATCTTCCATAAGATCCTCGACGACCTGGGCGCTGAGCACGCCCAAACAATTCACGGGCTTATCCTTGCCCCCCGAAACCTTCTCCGACTTAACAGCCCTGGCCCGGTGAAAGAAGAGGTAGGACATCCACCTAGTGGTGTGAGCCAAATCAGAAGGCTCATTATAGAAAGTGGTGCACGCGAAGTATTGGCACATCAGCTCCTGATACACTTCCACCGCCCGAGAGTCCGAGTCCCCCAACTCCCGGTTAGTGGGGACATACTCTTCATATGGAGTATCCCCCATCGGCAGTCTCGAGATCACTGCCATCTCATGAAGGGCCAATCCCAAATCCCCCAGCGGAGTGGCGAAAGTCCCGGTGAGCGAAATATATCGCTCCATCAGCGCCAGAAACAGGTTAGGGTTAGGAGGCAACCCAATACTGGTCGCACTCATAGCGGCATACAGTCCGATGCCCTCTAACTCCCTCTAAAAATGCTTCAAAGCCCAGCCAACTAGGCAAGCCCATCGGCGGTTTGTTGGGAAGATCCACCCGTTGCACCGAGGATTCTTCTTGGGGTATACCCCCCCTCGCCCCATGAAGTTATTGCAGAAGGTCGACAACTGGACCGACTGGATCACCAGACTGTCTTCACTCGGGACACTGCCCGGGCACAGTCCCCTGAACGTCGTCACGAGGCCGGAAGGGCGGCTGACGAACGACCCCTGGTCAGCTCCTTTCAGATGAAAGATCTTCCCTGGTTTACCGTGAAGATCGGGAGTCAGCGTCCATGACATCTTCCTGGGATGTGTTGCATGAAAGAAGGCCTAGATGGGATAATCTCTCGACATCGTAGGCAGGTACAAAACCAAGTTCCCGGCTGGGAAAACCCAGGGTTCTATCTTGGGCTTTGTTTGGGACTGTTTGTCAATCATGTCCCCAAAAAGAAAAGCTGGCTTTATGTACTGATCGCCGTCTATGTACTTCAGGGGCTCACCGTTAATCATGTTCAGCAGCGTCCGCTCGCCTTGAGCAGATATCAAAAGCCCCCTTCCTTCAGGATACTGGGGTCCGGAGACAGGAAAAGCCATGTGGGACAGATCCTCCAGATAGTTTGAGTGCAGCATCCCGGCACAGGAATCTATCACCTCGGCCAGTGGGGACTCATGCAAATTAATTGCATAAGTGCAAGGAAAACACATCATTTCAAACCTTGCAAGCATAAAGAACCAAGAAACGACAGTCTGTGCTTTACGCCAAGACTGTACGAATTTGGCCATTTATTACGTCGGAGGTCTCACCCAAAAGCGTAATTATACAGTCCGTGCTTTACGCCAGACTGCTAAAATTTTGGTTATTACGCCGGAGGTCCCATCCACAAGCGTATAACTAAAATTTCAGCATACACCAAGTTCTCGGCAGTCGGAGCTTTTACGCTCAAAACTGCGAAAATTTGGAACTCTTACGCTGGCACATTAGAAATATGGGCATAAAAGATGAAAATGTCTCCGTGCATCATCTTCCTCAAAGAGGCTATCAGCACAAAAGATGACCTAGCGCGGTCACGTTCAACGTGTGCGAAGGATTTTTTGTCGTTCTTTGTCATCCCAAAGGCTCTACCTCTAAGGCCGGGAGCGCTGGTCGTCGGCGGGATATTCCGCACAGGGTGGAGTTCACCTTGTCCGACCGAAGACACTCTTGCCGGAGCAGAAGCATGAGAAGAAGAACCTATGCTCTTTCCCTTAGTGGAGGGGGTTTGCTTCGACGCCATTTCTGAAGACTCAGAGTGCTCGGAGAAGGAACGAAGAAGAACTCGAACAGACGAAGGCTCTCGTTCGCAGAAGACGGATGAGAAGTTTTTCTCAAAAGCTTGGGATATATATAGAGTCCGGGTCACCCCCTCGAACCCTCGGACAGACTCCTCGAAACCCTAACCAAATCTCATAATTAATATTTGGTTATGATTGGGTACTACGTCGGCCCACTACTCTCGAAAGACGGACAGTCAGCAAATTTGAAAAGTTTTTCGTGCAAAAGCGGATTCGTGGTTCTACGTCAAAGAGCTTTCTACGCTCGACGGCTACAGATCTACGGTTTTACGCTCGCAAGATATAAGTCTATGGTTTTACGCCCGGATGCCTTTGTGCTCGGTAGCTTTTACGCTCGAGAGGCTACAAACCTATGACTTCACGCTCAGCAGATACCAAACCTATGGTCTCACCCTCGGTGGCGTTTAGTTTACGCTCGAAGGCGACAGATCCACGACCTTATGCTCGGAAGATTTCTTTCTCACAGGCTACAAATCTATAGTTTTACGTCAAGGAGCTTTCTACGCTCGACAGCTACAGATCTACGATTTACGCTCGCAAGCTATAAGTCTATGGTTTTACGCCCGGATGCCTTTGTGCTCGGTAGCTTTTACGCTCGAGAGGCTACAAACCTACGACTTCACGCTCAACAGATACCAATCTATGATCTCACGCTCGGTGGCTTTTTACGCTCAACAGGCTACGAACTCAGGATTTTTAGCTCATCTACACTACGGGTCTCTGACTTTTCGCATATCCGAATAGTTCTTAAAATGGTCAATTGCAGGAGTTCACACAGAAGATACTCCTTCTTGACCTCAAAATATCCCAAGTAGCCGAAGCATGCAAGAGTTCAACATTGAAAATCACTCTTCTTTGTGGGTCGACTCGAAGTTCATCCAGAATCCAGTCTGAATATTTCATCTACAGTTCAAAATGCCGACTCAGTTCGACAGCCATTTCTCGCCCTGTTCTAAGGGATTTTCGAGGAGTCATTCTTGAAGATGATGTCTGAGACAAAGAATTTTAAGTGGTTCCTCAAGCAGCTTTCTGCGCATCACTAGCTATGCGTAAAAGGTGGGACAGGTCCTAGCACTCTTTCTAGGCGGGATCGGCGTAAAGAATCAGACATGTCGAAGCTACACATATTCAGACTTCACAGCAACACATGGCAAAATGATCATATGCAGAGAAGAAAGACGATTTTATTAAAGATTAAAATCACAAATTACATATGAGCAAAATCCTGTCTACAAGGGATTTTCTCTTTATTCTCGTGATTACATATAAGGGAAATCCCATCAACAAAGGATTTCCGCCTCGTCGTCATCGGAAGGCCACCCCCAGGATCTGTTCTGACAGGTTCTCGCGTTGGTGATGGTCTTCCTCTTCTTCCAAGAAGATGATCAGTGGTAGGAGAATACAAAACTGGGCATAGACCCATCCTCCAACAGAAGGAAAGCAGGGTAATTCTGCTTTCCTACAGACCACCGCCACTCTAGCCGGTCTGTCTGCCTCTCATCACCAGAGGTAACGAGAGAAGACACCACTTGCAGGCTGGTGGTCAAATATGACCCCGCCTCTCTCTCCGGGTGAGCCGCCATATGAAGTTGCTGATTATCCCGAGCAAGGGAGGCTAAGATATCCATCCATGATCCATCATTGCAGATGACACTTGCTCGAAGATGCCATCTTTTTCGGCTCCTTACATGCTGGAAGAACATGGTCTTCTTCTTCCTCAGATCGGCCCGACGAACTCCGGCGATCATCTCTGTGTGGCAAGGAAACTGTGGGAAAAACAGGTGAACTCCTCGGCCTTTTTATAGGCGAAAAAGATCGCAACTACTCCCAATAACTCCGCCATAAAGAGTGGCCTAAAAGAGCGTGTCAAACTTGACCGTTTCGGGCTCCATATAGAAACGTTTCGAGTTACGAGGAACGGTTCATGCTTCATTCAAAGCGTTTCAAATTCCTAGGAATTTTAAAGCTTTGAAGGGGGTCTTGTAGAAGCATGAAAAATACGCTGACATCTCTACGCAAGCACAGTGATGCAGAACAGCGTAAACAGAGGACCTCAGAGCCATCATGCGTGCAACGGAGCTTTTCTATTAAGCACAGCATAAAAGATAAAAGACCACCCACGTGGGTACAGTATGTCCAGGCTGCTTCAGCGTAGAACAGAAGGCCTCGTCGCCTATATAGCATAAAATGCACCTGCTTTCAAATGCAGCATTAAAACGTACGAGGAACGCTTCATGGTCTCCAAAGTGAACCTGTCATGTCCTGCAAATGAACCTGACATCTGGACTACTGACAAAAGGGATAGTGCTCGACAACCCAGGCGACGGCTATAATGATGGCATGATACTGCAACCCAGGCTATCGTTTACTGCCTTCCCCTCCGTATAAAACTACCTTTACACATGCAAGGAGATACGTCGCCTCGTTTTACACAGGCGGATGTGAGCTGTTTATGCTCTGCGGAAGGCAAATTGCCTGCCACATCAAAAGCTGCGCTTGTTGCAGGGCTCGAGGCACGCCTTTGCATTTAATGCGCAGGGCGGTGACAGTTTCTCGAGGCACATCTCTGCGTTTGATGCACAGAAGGGCTGCAGACCTTCAAAACACGCCTCCATATTTAATGTATGGAATAATGGTGGATCTCTGCATTTAATGCGAGGGATTGGATTAAATGTCACTGAACTGTCGTTTAGTGACAGCCCCTTCGCGTGAACCACTCCTACGCATGCAAGGGAATACGCTGCCTAGTTCTACACCGGCAAACATGACCTTCTCATGATCCACGAGGGACAACACAGCCTGCCACGTTAGCAGCTGCTCTGTGTACAGGATTCGAGATGCGTATCTGCATTTAATGTACAGAATAATGGCAGATCTTAAATACAAGCAATCTGTATTTAATGCACAAGATGGTGGCAGATCCTTGCATTTAATGCGAGAGATTTGAATATATCTCCCAGAGCCATAATTCTGGCTGAGACATCCACATCACCACTCCGGCACGTTACGCAGCGGCTTCTACGCCCATCCAGCTCCTGTGCCCACTCGGCTTTTACGCCTCTCCAGCTTCTATGCTCGTCCGGCCTCTATGACCACTCGGCTTCTACGCCCCTCCAGCTTCTATGCTCATGCGGCTTCTACGCCCATCAGGCCTTCTGTGCCCACTCGGCTTCTATACCTACTCGGCTTCTATGCCTACTTGGCTTCTATGCCATGGTGACGAATATTGGCTTCTACGCCAACCTCTTCTACACGAGGGATACCTACCTATGTGGCTTTTACGTCGTGATCTTCGTAGCAGTTATACGCGTTGTGTTCCTTAGTTGGACCCGCGTCACACGCTCATTCAAAAGATCATCTATACGCATGCATTGGTTACTTTAACCGTTGTGTAAAAGGGTGTTGTGCTATCCACTCCTCGGTTTTTACACCAATTGAGTGGTCACTGTCACTAAAACTCTATAAATAGAGACCTCTATCAACAGAAGAAAAGGTCGAAAAAACTGGAACCAGGCTGGAGAGAATAGAAGGTCGAACTTCCAGGAGATCAAACCAAAGTCGAAGAGTCTTGGAGAGAGAGGAATCCGGAGCTCAGGCAAAGAGTAGGGATCGACGACTTTGGCATCGTACATCCACCCTCCTTTGCAACCTTCCTGTCTTCTACGGTGCTTTTTCACCATCGTGTGGTCCCAAAGCTAAAGTGATCGACTGCAGATCAGACACCTATAGCAATATCTACCCAGATTAAATAAATTGTACTCCCATATCCTCGTATAGGATCAAATTTGTACAAGTTTGTTTGTAAACCAAAGAAAGCAGGTTTCGTATAAACCCCCACTTGAATACACTTCAATCTTTCATTTTCCACCACAAACAAGGGTGGGTGACCTTTATAGGATAGGTAACCTCCCTTAGGATGGGTGACCTGTCGTAGGATGGATGACCTCCCGTAGGATGAGTGACCTCCCATAGGATGGGTAACCTATAGGAAGGGTGACCCCTCGTAGGATGGGTGATATCACGTAGGATGGGTAACCTATAGGATGGGTGACCTCTCGTAGGATGGGTGATATCCCGTAGGATGGGTAACCTCCCGTAGGATGGGTGACCTCCTGTAGGATGGCTGACCTCCCTTGGATGGGTGACCTCTTATAGGTTGGGTAACCTCCATAAGTATGGGGACCTCCCGTATGATGGGTGACCTCCCGTAGGAAGGATGGCCTCCCTAGGATGGGTGACCTCCCGTAGGATCGGTGACCTCCCTTAGTATGGGTAACCTCTCTTAGGATAGGTGACCCCCCGTAGGATGGATAACCTCCCGTAGGTTGGGTAACCTCCCTTAGGAAGGGTGACCTCCCTTATGATAGGTGACCTCCCATAGGATGGGTTACCTCACTTATGATAGGTGACCTCCCTTAGAATGGGTGACCTCCATTTAGATGGGTGACCCCCCGTAGGATGCGTAACCACCCGTAGGTTGGGTAAGGATGGGTAATCTCCCTAGGATGGGTAACCTCCCTAAGGATGGGTCACCTCCCTAGGATTGGTAACCTCCCTAGGATGGGAAACCTCCCATAGGATAGGTAACCTCCCTAAGATGGGTGACCTATCCTACGGGATATCACCCATCCTACGGGAGGTTACTTATCCTAGGGTGGTCACCCATCCTTCGGGAGGTTACTCATCCTAGGGAGGTCACCCATCCTAAGGGAGGTCACCCATCCTACGAGAGGTTACCCATCCTAAGAGAAGTCACCCATCCAATGAGAGGTCACACATACTTAGGGAGATTACCCATACTATGGAGGTCACCCATCCATAGGGAGGTTACCCATCTTAGGGAGGTCACCCATTCAATGGGAGGTCACCTATCCTATGGGAGGTCACCCATCCTTAGGAAGGCCACCCATCTATAGGAAGGTCACCCGTCTTTAGGGAGGTTACCCATCATATGAAGGTCACCCATCCTATGAAGGTCACCCATCCTATGAAGGTCACCCATCCTAGGGGAGGTTACCCATCATACGGGAGATCACCCATCCTATGAAAGTCACCCATCCTAAGGGAGGTTACCCATCATACGGTAGGTCACCCATCCTAGGGAGGTTACCCATCCTATGGGAGGTCACCCATCCTAGGGAGGTCACCAATCCTACGGAAGATCACCCATCCAAATGGAGGTCACCCATCCTACGAGAGGTTTCCCATCGTAAGAGAGGTTACCCATTGAAATGGAGGGTGACCTCCCTAAGGATGGAGGACCCATCCTAAGAGAAGTTACCTATCGTACAGGATGTCACCCATCCTAAGGGAGGTTACCCATCCTACGAGAGGTCACCCATCCTAAGTGAGATTACCTATCCTAGGGAGGTTATTTATCCTAAGTGAGGTCACCCATCCTAGGGAGTTTACCCATCCTACGAGAGGTCATCCATCCTACGGGAGGTCACCCATCCTAAGAGATGTTACCCATCCTAAGATAGATTACCCATTCTAGGGAGGTCAGCCATCCAATGAAGGTCACCCAGCCTAAAGTAGGTCACCTATCCTATGAAGGTCACCCTTCGTATGGAGGTTACCCTTCCTATGAAGGTCACCCATCCTAAGGGAGGTTAGATATACCGTTGGAAGGGTAACCTCCATAGGATGAGTGACCTTCCTTAGGATGGGTAACCACCCTTAGGATGGATGATCTACCATATTATGCGTGACCTCCCTTAGGATGGGTGACCTCCCGTAGGATGGGTAATCTCTCGTAGGATAGGTTACCTCCATTTGGATGGGTAACCTCCCTAGGATGGCTTACCTCCCTGGGATGGGTAACCTCCCTGAGGATGGGTGACCTTCCTAGGATGAATGACCTCACATAGGATGGGTGACCTATAGGATGGGTGACCTCTCGTAGGATGCGTGATATCCCGTAGGATGGGTAACCTATAGGATGGGAGACCTCTAGTAGGATAGGTGATATCCCGTAGGATGGGTAACCTATAGGATGGGTGACCTCTCATAGTATGGGTGATATCCGGTAGGATGGGTAACCTCCCATAGGATGGATGACCTCCATTTGGATGGGTAACTTCCCTTGGATGGGTGGCCTCCCGTAGGATGGGTAACCTCCCTTAGGATGGGTAACCACCCTACGGGAGGTCATCCATCCTAAGGGAGGTTATCCATCCTACGGGAGGTCAACCATCCTAGGAATCTTACTGATCCAAATGGAGGTCAACCATCCTACGAGAGGTTACCCATCCTAGGGAGGCTACCCATCCTACGGAAGGTCACCCATCCTAAGGGAGGTCACTCATCCTATGGTAGGTCACCCATCCTAAGGGAGTTCACCCATCCTAAGGGAGGTCACTCATCCTAGGGAGGTTACCAATCCTATGGTATATCTAACCTCCCTTAGGATGGGTAACCTCCCTTAGGATGGGTGACCTTCATAGGATGGGTAACCTACATTTGATGTGTGACCTTTATATGATGGATAACCTCCCTTAGGATGGATGACATTCATATGATGGATAATCTCCCTTAGGATAGGTGACCTTTATAGGATGGATAACCTCCCTAGTATGGGGAACCTCCATTTGGATGGGTAACCACCAGTATGATGGATGACCTTCATAGGATGGGTAACATCTCTTAGGATGGGTAACTTCCCTTAGGATGAGTGACCTTCATAGTATGGGTAACCTCCATACGATGGATGACCTTCATAGGATGGGTGACCTCACTTAGGATGGGTGACCTTCATAGGATAGATAACCTCCCATAGCATGGGTGACCTATAGGATGGGTGATCTCTCGTAGGATGGGTGATATCTTGTATGATAGGTGACCTTCATTTGTTTGGGTAACCTTCCTAAGGATGGGTAACCTCTCATAGGTTGGGTAACCTCCATTTGGATTGGTAACTACCCCTATGATGGGTG
Source organism: Iris macrosiphon (assembly GCA_036927795.1). Lineage (NCBI taxonomy): Eukaryota > Viridiplantae > Streptophyta > Magnoliopsida > Asparagales > Iridaceae > Iris > Iris macrosiphon. The sequence continues at coordinate 2,483,556 of JAYESA010000002.1, read as the reverse complement.
ACCTCCCTAGGATGGGTAACCTCCTGTAGGATGGGTAACCTCTCGTAGGATGGGTGACCTTCCTAAGGATCGGTGACCTCCCATAGGATGGGTGACCTCCATTTGAATGGATAACCTCTCTTAGGATGGGTAACCTTCCATAGGATGAGTGACCTATTTCCCTTAGGATGGGTGATATCACGTAGGATGGGTGACCTTTATAGGATGGGTAACCTCCATTTGGATGGGTAACCTCTCTAAGGATGGGTAACCTCTCATAGGATGGGTGACCTCCATTTGGATGGGTAACCTTCATTTGGATCGGTAACCTCTCATAGGTTGGGTAACCTCCCTAGGATGGGTAACCTCTCTTAGGATGGGTAACCTCTCATAGGACGGGTGACCTCTATTTAGATGGGTAACATCCCGTAGGATGGGTGACCCCCATTTGGATGGGTAACCTCTCTTAGGATGGGTAATCTCTCGTAGGATGGGTAACCTCTATTTGGATAGGTAACCTCCCATAGGATGGATGACCTTTATAGGATGGTTAACCTCCATTTGGATGGGTAACCTCCCTAGGATGGGTAATCTTCCTTAGGATGGGTGACCTCTAGTAGGATGAGTGACCTTCATATGATGGGTATACTCTCTTAGGATGGGTAACCTCTCGTAGGATGGGTAAACTTTATATGATGGGTGACCTCCCTAGGATTGGTGACCTCCCTAGGATGGGTGACCTCACTTAGGATGGATAACCTCTCTTAGGATAGGTAACCTCTCGTAGGATGGGAGACCTCCCTTAGGATGGGTAATCTCTCTAAGGATGGGTGACCTCGCATAAGATAGATGACCTCACTTAGGATGGGTAACCTTCCTTATGATGGGTAACCTCCCTTAGGATGGGTAACCTTCATAGGATGGGTGTAAACCCCTTCGACAAATTTTGGATTAATTAATTTAAATTGAGAGACTAGGACTAATTTGATTACAATTAGGATTAATGTACAACAATTATGTGTCTTAATATACCTCACCGTTGTTTCGATGTTTAGAGCGCTATACTAGTAGTTACCTTCAAATAAATTTCATACTTAACTCCTAGACATGCCAGACTACCCATCTGACCCTTGTGTAACTTTTAGATACTCAATATTGTGCTTTATTTGAGCTGCACAATATTCGTTGCAAATGTCTACGTATAATTCTAATAAACCCAAATTCTCATAACTGGCCCTTCCTATTTTAATTAGTGGCACAACCTCAACCCAATTCCATAAAACCTAAATTATGGCATTTATCTATTCTGAGGCTGTAATGCCTATGACTCTCGTGTTCCACCGAAGTTTAATCCCATGTGTTCTCAATTGACAAAAGAATAATGTGCGCATTATTTTTAATTAAATTAAGTTGGAGGGCAGACTCACCCAGAGCAAGACCTAACCAAGCCTATGTACACCTTTCATGTGGACCAGCCCCCACCCCGAGGATCCAGGCCGACCAAAGTCCCGAGGTCAGCCCAAAATCCCCTCATATATAAATATATATTTTTTTATACATGAAACCCTAAAATTTTAACCACCACCATCAAACCCTAGTCGAATCCTTTCAACCAATCGAGCACCCCTTCTCCCCCTACCCGACCGGACACCACCACCACCTTAGGCCGCCACCACCGCTGTCCCCCAGGTTGCCTGACCTCCACTCCCATCCACCTTCATGATCAAACCACGCCGCCGCCATCAACCCTATCACAACCGACCTCGAGCACCCTTGCCGAGCCGCCCGACTGCCCAAAGCCACCACCGCCGCCTCCAGCACTGTCCACCGACCAGAAATACCTCTTTTCCCCCCGACCAGCAGCGTCCCTGCCAGCCAAAGCCGCCGCATTCGCCGCTGCAAAGCCGCTGCTACAACTGCTGCAATTGCTGCCGCTGCTGCCATGATCTGCTACCGACGCCAGAGCTCCGCTGATCGCCTGCGAGCGTGCATGTCGACGAGCAGACCCCCCCCGTTTAGCCACGCCTAGGTAAACACCCAAATTCCTCTTTTCTTTATGATATCGTCGTATAGTTACGTAGAGTTGTGTCATCGTATCATCGTGTCATATCATTGCATAGATACAAGATAGTTAATTTGAAACCCTATTTGTGAATGTGTGTATGCTTAATCAGATTAAATAAATGATTAATAAGTTAGTAATTAATAAATTAGTAAATGCCCTAATAGCAGGACTTTTTATTAAAGACTTGTAATTCACCAATAAAACCTAGACATCGACAAGTATGCTTAACATGGGAAATAAGAACATATAATTGTACTAAACGTAATTAGTTTGGTGACCCATGACCTTAGTATTTTACTGTCGTGAGGTATATGGTAACTGAGGACAGGACACGTATGCACCTTAGCTACATGCACATGCGACTCTGTAGTCGACCAGCCGTGACCCTTATGTCAGTACCTAATAGCAGTGTCGTAGTTTGTGTAAGTATTGCTTTAGTGTCTGATGCTAGATTGCTATACTATATTGTGTGTTTAGGGTCACTGAACCAGCCAGGGGATACTGTAGGAGCAGGCTATTGGCATTCACAGCTTGAGGACCCAAGCAAGATACCTTACCATATTTACTGTCTAATTTAAATTATGCTTATGTTGTATGATATCTTGTTGCTTTACTTTATATGACTGTGTGCTTCCGAGATTGACTCGGGTGTAGTCGACGGATGCGTCGATGATTAGTGTACTTGACCTAGTCACTAGTAGATTCACCCATTGGGAGGATACTCTGATATCTTCTAAGATCTGACACTCTTACACATTTCATAGTAACAAATTCATATTGGGATACGGGTTCGCGTACTCGACTAGCTATCAGTGCGTGTGACATGCATCACGGTTAGTACATGATTCAGGATTTTGTATTATTAGAGACTTGGCTTATAGATACGTGGTATGCGCGTCGAGTATTCGACTTGTGTGCCTATATTGGGCAGGAAGGACGACTAGTAGGCGTATAGGACACCCACCCCTTTTATACAGATACCGCACTCGACGGAGTGATACGGACGTATATATATTTTATAGATACCATATTCTTTAGGGTATTGGACGTTACTTGGTGATTTTATAGATACCACACTCTATAGAATGTTGGACATTCTAATATTCCTGTACCTGTGTTATAGGGGGCATATATGGCATATACTAGCATGTTATCAGATTGGTGAATTACATTGACATATGTCTAGCCTACACCTTCCCATATACTCAAGGTTGTCCTCATATTGCATTCACTTAGATGGTTAGCACACAATTTATTATATTTATTTTATTCAGTATTTATATATGGCATGCTTCTATGTATCTTGTTATGTCCCTCTGAGGACCTGGTACCTTTCCAGATTTGGACGAGGCATATTACCCCACAGTGTACGACCCAGGCCAGGAGACTAGGTACGTTACATCGGAGGAGCTAGAGGTACTACCGTCAGAGTTTTTGTGATTAGTTGGTAGGCCTTCTGCCTAGGATTGGGAGCATCATTATCTAGTCAGCCGATGCCCTAGTTATTACTCTTTTTATCTGTCATTCAGTACTTTTATTTCATCATAATAGTAGGTTTGTCCCCACCAGACATACTTGGTTGTACTATAATATTTTAAGACTGGCATTTATTTTCTAGTATTTATTATTAGTACATTCTTGCTGTTTATATTGTGGATGAGATTAGTTTACCTGTTGTTGATTTATATGGGACATGTTAGTATTTAGAACAACGTAGCACTCTTCACTAGGATCCATAAAATTGGGATATCCTCGGAGACGTGACAACTGGCTATTGCCACGTGGCCTGGTCCCGCGTATCTTTGGGACTGGGGCGTGACATCACCCATCCGGAGGTTACCCATACTCAGGAAGGTTACCCATCCTACGGGAGGTTACCCATCCTAGGGAGGTCATCCATCCTACAAGTGGTCACCCATCCAATTGGAGGTCACCCATCCTAGGGAGGACACCCATCCAAAGGGAGGTTACCCATCATATAAAGGTCACCCATCCTTAGGGAGGTTATCCATCCTACGGGAGGTCACCTATCCTACGAGAAATAAGCCATCCTAAGAGAGGACACCCATCCTACGAGAGGTCATTCATCCTACGGGAGGTCACCCATCCTAGGGAGGACACCCATCCTAAGGGAGGTCACCCATCAGGAGGTAAACTCTCTTTGGATGGGTAACCTCCCTTAGGATGGATGACCACCCTAGGATGGGTGACCTCCCTTAGGATGGGTAAACTCTCTTTGGATGGGTAACCTCCCTAGGATGGGCGGGATATCATCCATACTACGGGAGGTCACCCATCCTACGGGAGGTTACCCATCCTAAGGGAGGTCATCCATCCTACAGGAGGTTACCAATCCTACAGGAGGTCATCCATTCTACAGGAGGCTACCCATCCTACGGGTGGTCACCCATCCTACAGGATATCACCCATCCAATTGGAGGTCACCAATCCTTAGGGAGGTCACCCATCCTAAGGGAGGTTACCCATCGTAGGGAGGTTACCCATCCTAAGAGAGGTCATCCATCCTAGGATGGGTGACCTTCCGTAAGATGGGTGATATCCCATAAGATGGGTAACCTCCCTAGGATGGGTGACCTTCATATGATCGGTAACCTCCCTAAGGATGGGTGACCTCTCATAGGGGGGGTAACCTTCCTAACTAGGTAACCTTCGGATGGGTTATATCCCATAGGATGGGTAACCTCTCATAGGATGGGTGACCTCCCTTAGAATGGGTTGCCTTACTAGGATGGGTGACCTCCCTTAGGATGGGTAACCTCTATTCGATGGATGACCTTCATAGGATGGGTAACCTCCCTCAGGATGGGTGACCTTTATAGGATGGATAACCTCTATATGATGGGTGACCTTCATAGGATGGGTAACCTTCCTTAGGATGGGTGATATCCTGTAGGATGGGTGACCTCCTTTAGGACGGGTGACCTTCATAGGAGGGGTAACCTTCATATGATGGATAACCTTCCTTAGGATGGGTAACCTCCCTTAGGATGGGTGACCTCCCTTTGGATGGGTGACCTCCCTAATGATGTGTGACCTTCCATATGATCGGTGACCTATAGGATGGGTGACCTCTCGTAAGATGGGTGATATCACGTAGGATGGGTAACCTCCATAGGATGGGTGACCTCCCTAAGGATGGGTAACCTCCCGTAGGATGGGTAACCTCCATTTGGATGGGTAACTTTCCTTAGGATGGGTAACCTCTCTAAGCATGGGTGTCCTCCCATATGATGGGTGACCTATAGGATGGGTGTCCTCTCGTAGGATGGGTGATATCCCGTAGGATGGGTGACCTCTCGTAGGACGGGTGATATCCCGTAGGATGGGTAACCTCCCTAGGATGGGTAACCTTTCTTAGGATGGGTGACCTATAGGATTGGTAACCTCCCTAGTATTGGTGACCTCCCTTAGGATGGGTAACCTTCCTAGGTTGGGTGACATCCCTAAGGATGGGTAACCTCCCTAGGATGGATAACCTCCCTAAGGATGGGTGACCTATAAGATGGGTAACCTCCCTTAGGGTGGGTGATCTTCCTAGGATGGGTAACCTCTCGTAGGATGGGTAACCTCCCGTAGGATAGGTGACCTCCCTAGGATGGGTAATCTCCCGTAGGATCGGTAACCTCTATTTGGATGGGTGACCTCCTATAGGATCTACGGGAGATCACCTATCCTAGGTAGGTTACCCACCGTACCGGAGGTTACCCAACCTATGAGAGGTTACCCATCCTACGGGATATCACCATTCCTACGGGAGGTCACCCATCCTACGGGAGGCCACCCATACTTAGGGAGGTTACCCAACCTATGAGAGGTCAACCATCCTAAGGAGGTCACCCATCATATGAAGGTCACCCATCCTTACGAAGGTCACCCATCCTAAGGGAGGTTACCCATCATAGGGAGGTCACCCATCCTAAGAGAGGTTACCCATCCTAGGATGGGTGACCTCCCGTAGGATAGGTGATATCCCATAGGATGGATAAGCTCCCTAGGATGGGTGACCTTCATATGATGGGTAACCTCCCTAAGGAAGGGTGACCCCTAATAGTTTTGGTAACCTCCCTAACTAGGTAACCTCTGGGTGGGTGATATCCCGTAGGATGGGTAACCTCTCGTAGGATGGATGACCTTCCATAGGATATGTAGCCTTCCTAGGATTGGTGACCTCCCTTAGGATGGGTAACCTCGATACGATGGATGACCTTCATTGGATGGGTAACCTCCCTTAGGATGGGTGACCTTCATAGGATGGATAACCTCCATATGATGGGTTACCTTCATAGGATAGGTAACATCCCTTAGGATGGGTAATATTTTGTAGGATGGGTGACCTTCCTTAGGATGGGTAACATTCATAGGAGGGGTGACCTTAATATGATGGGCAACCTCCATTAGGATGGGTAATCTCCCTTAAGATGGATGACCTTCCTTTGGATGGGTGACCTCCCATAGGATGGGTGACCTCTCATAGGATGGGTGATATCTCGTAGGATGGGTAACCTCTATAGGATGGGTGACCTCCCTAAGGATGGGTAACCTCCCTAGGATGGGTAACCTCCGTAGGATGGGTAACCTCCATTTGGATAGGTAACTTCCCTTAGGATGGGTAACCTCTGTATGGATGGGTGACCTCCCATAGGATGGGTGACCTATAGGATGGGTGTCCTCTCGTAGGGTGGGTGATATCCCGTAGGATGGTTGACCTCTCGTAGGACGGGTAATATCCTGTAGGATGGGTGATATCCCGTAGGATGGGTAACCTCCCTAGGATGGGTAACCTTCCTTAGGATGGGTGACCTATAGGATAGGTAACCTCCCTAGGATAGGTGATCTCCCTTAGGATAGGTAACCTCCCTAGGATGGGTGACCTCCCTAAGGATGGGTAACCTCCCAAGGATGGGTAACCTCCCTAAGGATGGGTGACCTATACGATGGGTAACCTCCCTAGGATGGGTGACCTCCCGTAGGATGGGTAACCTCCTTTAGGATGGGTGACCTCCTATTAGATGGGTAACCTACCTAAGGATGGGTAACCTCTCTTATGATGGGTGACCTCTCTTAGGATGGGTGACCTCTCGTAGGATGGGTGATATCCCGTAGGATGGGTAACCACCATTTGGATGGGTGACCTCCCATAGGATGGGTGACCTCCCTAGGATGGGTAACCTCCTGTAGGATGGGTAACCTCAATTTGGATGGGTGACCTCCCGTAGGATGGGTGACCCCCATAGGATAGGTAATCTCCATTTGGATGGATAACCACCCGTAGGTTGAGTAATCTCCCTTAGGATGGATAACCTCTCATAGGATAGGTAACCTCTATTTGGATGGGTGACCTCTCGTAGGATGGGTAACCTCTCTTAGGATAGTGACCTATATTTGGATGTGTGACCTCCATTTGGATGGTTGACCTCCATTTGGATGGGTGACCTCCTAGGTAACCTCTCTTAGGATGGGTAACCACCATTTTGATGGGTGACCTCCCTAATGATGGATAACCTCCCTTAGGATGGGTCACCTTCATAGGATGGGTAAACTCCATACTGTAGGTGACCTTCATAGGATGGGTGACCTATAGGATGGGTAACCTATAGGAGCATGGGTGACATCCCTTAGGATAGGTTACCTTCCTAAGGATGGGTGACCTCCATTAGGATGGGTGATATCCCGTAGGATGGGTAACCTCTCGTATAATGGGTGACCTCTCATAGGTTGGGTAACCACCATTTGGATGGGTAAGCACCAGTATGATGGGTGACCTCTCATAGGTTGGGTGACCTCCCTAGGATGGGTGATCTCCTGTAGGATAGGGGACTTCCCTAGGATGGGTAACCACTCTTAGGATGGGTAACCTCCATTTGGATGGGTGACCTCCCGTAGGATGGGTAACCCTCTTGAAGGATAGGTAACCTCCCTAAGATGGGTAACCTCCCTTAGGATGGGTAACCTACCTTAGGATAGGTAATCTCTCGTAGGATGGGTAACCTCCCATAGGATGGATAAACTCTCTAAGGATGTGTAACCTCTCGTAGGATGGGTGACCCCCCGTAGGATGGGTAACCTTCCTTAGGATAGAAAACCTCCATACGATGGGTGACCTTCATATGATGTGTAACCTCCCTAAGGATGGGTGAACTCCCGTAGGAGGGGTAACCTCCCTAGGATGGGTGACTTTCATATGATAGGTAACCTCCCTAGGATGGGTGACCTCTCGTAGGATGGGTTGGTAACCTCCCTAGGATGGGTAACCACCCTTAGGATGGGTGACCTAACAAAGGATGGGTGACCTCCCATAGGATTGGTGAACTTTATATGATGGGTAACCTCCCTTAGGATGAGTGACCTTTCTTAGGATGGGTAACCTTACCTCCCTAAGGATGGGTAACCTCTCTTAGGATGAGTGAACTCGCGTAGGATGGGTGACCTCTCGTAGGATGGGTAACCTCCCTTAGGATGGGTGACCTCCCTATGGATTGGTGACCTCCCATAGGATGGGTAACCTATAGGATGGATGGCCTCTCGTATGATAGGTGACCTCCATTTGGATAAGTAACCTCCCATAGGATGGGTGACCTCTCATAGGTTAGGTTACCTCCCTAAGTATGGGTGACCTCCCGTAGGATGAGTGACCTCTCTTAGGATGGGTAACCTCTCTTAGGATTCCCGTAGGATGGGTGACCTTCGTAGGATGGGTAACCTCCCTAGGATGGGTGGCCTCTCTTAGGATGAGTGGCCTCTCGTTGGATGGGTAATCTTCCTTAGGATGGGTGACCTCCCGTAGGATGGGTAACCTCTCTTAGGATGGGACACTCATCCTTCGGGTGACCCATACTAAGAGAGATTATCCATCCTACCAGAGGTCACCCATCCGAAGGGAGGTCACCCATCCTTAGAGAGGGTGACCATCGTATGGAAGTGACCCATCCTAGGGAGGTCACCCATCCTAAGGGAGGTTACCCTTCCTACGGGATGTCACCCATCCTAAGGGAGGTCACCCATCCTACGGGATATCACCCAACCTACGAGAGGTCACCCATCCTACATGGCACCCATCCCATGGGAGTTTACCCATCCTGCGGTAGGTCACCCATCCAACTAGAGGTCACCCATCCTATGGAGGTTACCTATCCTACAGGATATCACCCATCCTACAAGAGGTTACCCATCCTATAGGTCACCCATCCCATGGGAGGTTACCCATCCTACGGTAGGTCACCCATCCTATTAGAGGTCACCCATTATATAGGTCACCCATCCTACGAGAGTTCTCCCATCCTATGGGAGATTACCTATCCTACGGTAGGTCACCCATCCTACTAGAGGTCATCCATCCTATAGGAGGTCACCCATCTAAATGGAGGTTACCCATCCTAAGATAGGTTACCCATCCTAAGGGAGGTCACCCATCCTAGGGAGGTCACCCAACCTACGGGTGGTTACCCATCCTACGGGGGGTCACCCATCCTACGGAGGACACCCATCCTATGGGAAATCACTCATCCTACGAGAGGTCACCCATCCTATAGGTCACCCATCCTATGGGAGGTTACCCATACTATAGGAGGTTACCCATCCTACGGGAGGTCACCCATCCTAAGGGAGGTTACCCATCCTACGGGAGGTCACCCATCCTATAGGTTACCCATCCTAAGGGAGGTCACCCATCTAAAGGAGGTTACCCATCATATGAAAGTCATCCATCGTATGGAAGTCACCCATCCTATGGGAGGTTACCCATCATATGAAGGTCACCCATACTTATGGAGGTTACACATCCTAAGCGAGTTCACCTATCAAATGCGAGGTTACACATCCTACACAAGGTCACCCATCCTACAGGAGGTCACCCATCCTACGAGAGGTCACCTATACTAAGGGAGGTTACCCATCCTACGAGAGGTCACCCATCCTACGGGAGGTTACCCATCTTATAAGAGGTCACCCATTCTATGGAAAGTTACCCATCCAAAGGGAGGTTACCCATCCGGAGGTTACCCATCCCACGGGAGGTCACCCATCCTACGGGAGGACAACCATCCTAAGGTATGTCACCCATCCTAAGGTAGGTCACCCATCGTATGGGAGGTCACCCATCCTACGGGAGGATACCCATTCTACGGAAGAACACCCATCCTACGGGAGGTCATCCATCCTATAGGTTACCCATCCTAAGGTAGGTCACCCATCCTAAGGGAGGTTAACCATCATATGAAAGTCACCCATCGTATGGAGGTTACCCATCCTAAGGGAGGTTACCCATCATATGAAGGTCACCCATACTTAAGGAGGTTACACATCCTAAGGGGGGTCACCTATCATACGCGAGGTAACCCATCCTACGCAAGGTCACCCATCCTACGAGAGGTCATATATCCTAAGGGAGGTCACCCATCCTACGTAAGGTCACCCATCCCATCCTAAGGGAGGTCACCCATCCTACGAAAGGTTACCCATTCTAAGGGAGGTTACCTATCCGGAGGTTACCCATCCCATGGGAGGTCACCCATCCTACGGGAGGACACCCATCCTACGGGAGGTCACCCATCCTAGGAGACGTCACCCATTCTAAGGTAGGTCACCCATCCTACGGGAGGACACCCATCCTACGGGAGGACACCCATCATAAGGGAGGACACCCATCCTAGGGGACATCACCCATCCTAAGGTAGGCTACCCATCCTAAGAGAGGTCACCCATCCATAGAAATGTTACCCATCCAAATGGAGGTCACCCATCCTACGAGAGGTTATCCATCCTAAGAGAGGTTACCCATCCTATGGGAGGTTACCCATCTTAAGAGAGGTCACCCATCTTATGGGAGATCACCCATCATTTGGGAGGTCACCCATCATTAGGGAGGTCACCCATCCTCAGGGAGGTTACGCATTATAGGAAGGTTACCCATCCTACGGGATATCACCTATCCTGCGAGAGGTCACCCATCCTATAGGTCACCCATCCTATGGGAGGTCACCTATCCTACGGGAGGACACCCATCCTACGGGAGGTCACCCATCCTAGGGGATGCCACACATCCTAAGGTAGGTCACCCATGCTATGGAAGGTCACCCATACAAAGAGAGGTTACCCATCCAAATGGAGGTCACCTATCTTACGAGAGGTTACCCATCCTAAGGGAGTTTACCGATCCTAAGGTAGGTTATCCATCCTACGAGAGGTCACCCATCCTAAGGGAGGTTACCCATCCTACAAAAGGTTACGCATCCTATGAGAGGTCATCCTTCCTACTGGAGGTCACCCATCATAAGAGAGGTTACCCATCCTAAGGGAGGTCACCCATCCAAGGGAGGTTACCCATCCTGCGGGATATTACCGATCCCAGGGGAGGTCACCCATCCTATGGGAGATCACCCATCTTTAGGGAGGTCACCCATCCTAAGAGAGGTTACCTATCCTATGGGAGGTCACCCATCCTAGGGAGGTTATCCATCATACGGGATATCACCTATCCTAGGGTGGTCACCCATAGTGACCTCCATTTGGATGTGTTGTCATGCCCCAGTTCCATAGATAAGGAACTGATTCACGTGGCAATGGCCAGCAGCACACTTCGGCGGGCATCCCAATCATATGGGCCCGTCAGAGTATACCTAAGCTGTAAAGTACAATGATTAACCCAACACATAATACATAAATAGTCAATCTAAATCTCATCCACAAGCAACAGATATAAGAGAACATAGAGGTAATCACAACAACTAATGTGCAGAAAGGAAAAGTCACGAGATAAAGTATCAACTACAAATACTAAAGTAGTCACACGAGAACAAACCCGCTAGTACAAAATATTGGAATGAAAGTAAGCAATAAGATAACTTGAGACGGCATCAGGTAACTAGATAGTAATACCATCCCAAGGAAAGAGTCACTACCCCAGTGATCAGACAAAGTCCTCTGGAATGACCTCGTCCTCGATAGTGGGTCCTGCTGCTGGATACGTACTCGGACCATACACCTCTGGGTAATCCTCATTGCTTAAACCTGGAAGGGAACCGGGTCCTCAGAGGGATGTAACAAGGTAAAAAATACCGTATACCAAGTATAACAGAAAGTACAAGTGCAACGACGGGATAATCTATCATAACCAAACAAGTATGACACAGTTTAAAGACAATATTTGACGCGTGGGCTGTCCAAAATAAACCATAGCTCCAAACACAGAGACACACGGGGCATACCGTAGCTCTGAGCACAGAGTCACACGGGTGATACACTACTCTAGAATACAGGATCACTATATATACATATATAAGCGCGTGCAGAGGAGCCCAAATGTCTAGTAACTATCTTTCCCTTCCCAAGCGATCAACGATGGTACGCTGAACCTGAACCTCTATCTAACAGTCTCTAAGCACAGAAATAACTCAACAGACGCGACCCTAGGGTCATCCCAGTCTCTGGTCATGATGTCAGTAACAGGATACAGGAATCTGGCATGATCATAGTGTATGAGTGTCTCCTGGGGTATCGATATACTCAGGTATGTACATCGAGGTATTACGAACATCAAACAATCATTCTAAGATGTTATGACGAACGTCTACACCCGGTTATGATCCGGACGTAAAGTATCGATCATAAACAAAAATATGCGCACAATGTACATAAAGAATAATAAATATCTATAATCTAAAATACAGGGTGGCAAGGTACACTTGTCTGCGTTCGGCTGTTGATGACGGGGATCCGGTACCACGTCCAAGTCCTCAGGTCCCGTAGTACCTAGAGATGAGATAAAAATCCAATCAAAATCTATCACACGGCAAATAGGGATGTGACACACATCTATACATATGCTCAGTCTCAGCTATGACTCACAGGGACAAGACGTTAGGGGGTTGACCACAGTTAACTATTGGTACGATACATCAAATCAACTAGTCATCTTTACCATATTATCAAACCATCCTCAAAACACAATTAATGATTATTAACCCTTCGTTTCATATCATTGTTACCAAATCATAAAGTACTACTCTAATTTAACCATCTTTAATTTCAAGTCCCCAAATTACCGATTAGTGGTTTTATACTACACACTAGTCCACAATCAACCACGTGCTCCTCAGTGTTCATCAACGTTCAAAATATCAGAATCTTATTTCTCCATAATTTAATCTTCATTAATTAATTTAGCATTTTTTCCACCATGTAATATATCCAGGACATTTAGTTAAAATCGAACCATAAACCTCCATGAAAAATCCTTTATCATTTTATAATTTATTTATGCAAACACAAAACCTAAACCCCCATGCAAAACATTTAAATTCATTTTAATTTATGAAACCATAAACCCTAACCTATATTAACCCTAATCAAACATACATACATATAAGCTTAAAAAAAATACTATACTACACTACATAAACCCTAAAAACACATTAAACCTCATTAAACCTAATCTTAAGTTATTATCCATGCTCATCATCAACACTACAATACACCAATAAGATATATAAAAACCGTAGCCTAAACTCAACATAGATATAAACGAAGAGAGGGGGAGGGAGTCGACCTCGACGTGGCTCGCTGGCCGGAGGAGTGCTGGTCAGCAGGGTGGTGGTCGCGGAAGTGATCGAGTGGGTGAGGTGGTGTAATGGTGGTGGAGGTGATGGTGCAATAGTAGTGGTGGAGTGGTCGGGCTATGGTGGCTGTGCCAGAGTGGTAGCCCACCGGAGCTTGTGGCTGGAGGGGTGTGGTTATCTCGCCGAAGATCGGTGGGTTGATTGCGGTGGTGATCAAGAGGAGTGCGGCGCTGTACAGCTCGGCCGGAGGAGTGTTCAAATGCCGGAGCTCGGGTGAGGTGATGGTAGCTCATGGGGCTGTGAGGGCCAGCCGAAGCTAGGCTTGGCCGGAGCTCGTGGAGTGGCAGAGCAGCTCGTGGGGTGTTGGAGCTGTCAGTGGGCCATCGGAGCTCTGCAGTCGGTGGCTAGACCTCCGGTTCCAAGGAAGGAGAAGAAGAATGGAAGGAGAAGAAGAAGAAAGGAAGAAAATATGGAGGGCTCAGATTTCTATGTGGAGAAGGGAGGAGAGAGAGAGAGGGAGATGAGGTTTCCTAGTTTTTGGGGATTAGGGCCAGCATAGGGAAGAGGGAGGTGATGGTGATATTTTATAGGAAGGGGTGTGATGAATAGAGGGTGGTGATGTTCCCATTTCAAATGAGTGGTGTAGATTTTTCATGAAGAGAAGGGTTTCTTCATGCAAAGGAAGGGGAAGAGAAAGGTTTACTACGGTCAAAGAAGAGGATGGCCTCTCCATTTGGCCTTGACCAATGAGGGTGTGCCATATGTAGAAGCATGAAAAATACGCTGGCAAAAGCTACGCGGTGTATTGATACAGAGCAGCGCAAGCAAAGGCCTTCAGTGCCATCAGGCGTAAGAGCTCAAGGGTGCAGCACGTCCAAAACCGCTTTGGCGTAGACGGGACCCCCCCCCATCGCCTCCAGGGCGTAAAAACTCAGCCGCTCTCAAAGCAGCGTTAAAATAGCGTACGAGAAATGCTTCGTCTTCCCCGAAATGAACCTGTCAAAGTCACGCAGTGAACCTGGCCTCTGACTCCTGACAAAAAGTGCTGCACGACGACCCAGACGACGGCTGGAAACAGACACAGACCCCTCGGGACGCACACCACAGTATGATGGCGGATCCCTGCCTTTAATGCAGAGGATTGGGTTAAGATACCACCGAACCGTCATTTACTAACGTCCCCTCAGCATAAACCGCTCTTTTGCGGACAGAGGGATACGCTGCATTGTTTTACATAGGCAGGCATAAGCCGGTTTACGCTCCGCAGTAGACAAACTGCATGCCACGTCAAAAGCTGCACATCGTACGGGGCTCAAGGCACGTCTCTACGTCTAATTGCACGGAGCAGTGACAGGTTCAGTCAAGGCATATCTCTGCAAACGGATGCACAGAAGGGCTGCAGATCTTCGAAATACGTCTTCGCATTTAATGCACAGGATGATGGCAAATCTCTGTAGAAGATTTGATTATATCCTCGAAAGTCGTGATTTCGGCTAAGACGTCCACGTCAGCACTCGGGCACGGTACGCAGCGGCTTCAACGCCCATTCAAGACCTGCGCCCCTTCGGCTCTCAACGCCTCTTCGGCTCTCAACGCCTCTTCGGCTCTCAAACGCCTCTCCGGCTTCAGCGCCTCTTCGGCTCTCAACGCCTCTCCGGCTTCAACGCCTCTCCGACTTAAACCCCTATCCGGCTTTCAATGCCTCTCCGGCTTTAACGCCTCTCCGTCTTCAACGCCTCTCCGGCTCCTACGCCTACCCGGCTTCAACGCCTATCCGGCTTCTACGCCTATTCGGCTTCTATGCCTATCTGGCCTCTGTGCCAGGGTGACAGTCATTTGGCTTCTACGCCAACCGTTTCTACACACGGGATACCTACCTGCGTGGCTCTTACGTCGTGATCTTCGTAGCAATAGTACGTGTTGTGTTCCCTTAGTTGGACCCGCGTCATACGCTCATTCAAAAGATCATCCATACGCAGGCATTGGTTACTTTAACCGTTGTATAAAAGGGTGTTGTACTTCCCACTCCTCGATTTTTACACCGACGGAGTGGTCACTGTCACCAAAACTCTATAAATAGAGACCCCTATCAATAGGGAAAAAGGGCAGAAAAAGAATTATCATCCAGGAGAGAATTACCGTCCAAGGAGAGAGAGAGAGAGAAAGAGAGAGGGAGAGAGAGAGAGAAAGAGCCCGGAGAGCAGGCAAAGAGCAGGGATCGACGACCTTGGCCTCGTGCGTCCAACCTCTTCTGCAACCTTCGAAGCTGCTACCTGTCTTCCACGGCACTTCTTCAACATCGTGTGGTCCAAGGGCTAAAGTGATCGACCGCAGATCAGACACCTATAGCAATTTATACCCAGATTAAATAAATTGTACTCCCACGTCCTCGTATAGGATTACATTGTACAAGTTTGTTTGTAAACAGAAGGGCGCAGGTTTCGCATAAACCCCGTCATTGAAATACAATTTCATTCCTTTCGTTTAATACCACAAACAAGATGGCGACTCTGCCGGGGACATCTTTCTCTTCTGACGAGGAAGTAATTGCTCAACACGATATGGTATCCGTGGGAACCGTGAAAAAGACGCTGGTCGTTCATTTCGACCAGTCAGCCTACGAAGACATGCTTCGAGCCGGGGGTAGCTCTCGCCCTCTCTCCGTCCAGGACAACAGGAAGCTGCACAATGTGTGGATGCCCAAGACATCCTCTACTATTCCTGTGGACTCTCCGATCTCTCCGGACTCTCCGATCTCTCCGAACTCTCCGATCTCTTCGGCCAACGAGGTTGTAGCGACGCTCCCTCCGTGCCCCGCACGTAAAATTTAGTCTCCCGCTACGCGCGGTACAGACAAAACTTCGGGCGAAGCCTTAGCGCTAACCCCGAAGAATCCACTGCGCTTTACGCGTAGGAAACAGTCTCCCGCTACGCGCGGTAAAGACAAAACTTTGGGCGAAGCCTCAGCGCTAACCCAGAAGCCTTCACTGCGCTTTACGCGTAGAAATATGTCTCCCGCTCCGTGCGGTACAGACAGAACTTCCGATGGTGCCTCGGCGCCAAGACGGAAGAACAGATCTCGCTCCACGCGCAAGACATTATCTGACCTCCACGGTAAACCAGATGAGCGCTGTGATCTCCGCGAAGGAAAGCAAGCGGCAGGCTACTTAACCTCTCGGCCTCCACGCCAGCGAAGGAACAGAATGCCTACCCTCCGGATCACGCGAGAAACCAATGGCTGACTAAGGGCCTCTCCGGCAACTCCTCCTGACCTACGCAAGTATCTAGTCCAGAAGCGTAAAGAGAGGGGACCTTCCAACATGTCTATTACGCCTCCTAGCGAGCATCATTGTAATAGCCACAAGGTTGTGATTAATTGCTGCTGTCCCAAAACAAAACGATCGGTCTTCGACCGATTGGGCTACTCTCTGTCTTTCCAGGGAGGGGAACCCGCGCATGCGCCTGTAAACATGGCCTCACACCTGCGTAGAGGAGGGTCGAGTTTAAGACAACATCCCTCCAAGCCCCCGAGCCGAAGAAGGTTCAGTGACACTGAAGCCGGAGTATTCCAGAACACTCGCGCAAAGTCACGACGGCCAGCTCCATCCTCTTTCGATTCCGACGCTGGGGGTCGAAAAGAATCAGAAGCAGAAAGTGTAGAGTCGACTTCTACAGCGACCTATACTAATCCTTCAATGACGCCCAGGGAGATGGGAGCCTACGCCGTTGAAGATGAACGCGAGAAAGCTTCACCGTCAGGAGACGCGGAACAACGCCTCACCACGCTGGAAACATCTCTGCAACAAATGCAATCCATGATGTAAAACATGCACCAGATGATGCTAACTCAGCACGCAGCTACCATGGCTCAAGCATCGGTCCCGCCGACTCAGATACGTGTGGGGGTGGACTTACCACCATCCCACCCGAGCCAAGAGCCCGCGCTGGATCAAGAGTCAGAAGTTCCTCCGCTTCCTCACTCAGAGAATGCCTTACCTCCCGCTGGGGTTACGATACAACCAACTCCGCACCACTCCATGGCCCCGTTTCCGACTGAAAATCTGATACAGGCAGTCCGGGAGTTGAAGGCCCAGTTTGACGCCTTGAAACACAAGGATCAGCTCAAGAAACTGGGAATCAACCAGCCCTACCCAGCTATCTGGGAGGAAGTCCCTTTCCCGCCAAGGTACAAACCTCAGACCATGGCCCTGTTCAAGGGAAAAATATCGCCGAGCCAGTACATAAATTATTTCAGCATGATGACGGTGTTGCTACAAGGGAACGACGCCCTCCTTACTAGGGTGTTCAAAGGTTGCCTCTCAGGAGTAGCCTATCAGTGGTACCGCAGCTTGGCGGATAACTGCATCACTTCCTTCGAAGACTTCAGAACTTTATTCTTTACACGGTTCTACGAGGGAGGAATGGACATGTCTATGTCCTCTCTCATCGAAGTCAAGCAAAAGGAAAAGGAAGACGTTCGCATCTTCATCGAACGTTTTCGTCAGGCCACCTTACAAATGCCTCCAGGAGTTCCCGACTCTGCATTGGTGGAAATTTACAGGAAGAACCTCTTTCCTGTGGTCTCAGTGTTCACAGGACCATATCAGTTCCGTGATTGGCCCTCGTTCATCATCTCGGCGGTAGCAGCCAAAGACAATAGTCGCAAGGTGCGCGACAATGGCATCATGATCTTCGCCTCCGACAGAGGCAAGAGGCCATCTCCTAGCAGCGACCACCCTCGTGGTCCTAAAGGGAAAGAAGCCCTGGCAATCAATACGGCCAGACCAAAGATTGCGGCAACCGCACAAGCAAAACCCGGGACTTCCAGACCCGTTGAAGTCTACTCCTTCGACGACGACGACGTCCCGAGCATATTCGAGTGTCTCGTCAAGAGTGGCAAGATCACCCTTCCAGAGCTGAGGCGGCCCCAGGAAGTTGGCAATACTAACGACCCAAAATACTGTGTCTTCCACCGATATGTACACCACCCAACAAAGGCGTGTTACGTACTGAAAAGGAAGATCCAGGGGTTAATCGATGCTAAGGCGATCACCCTGCAGAACACCGAGAAGACGGTCACGGCCAACATGATCTCTCTCCAGTTTGGCAGTCTGCCTCCCCGAACGATCCTGGATGGTGTCACGCCTATTTTTTGAGCAACGATGAACATCATCAATCTCCCTCCAGCTCGGGATCAAAATCGCAACCTGGTACCCCTAACTACCCGGCAAGGCGAGATTATGTGGGTTCATCCCGACCTGGTGTCAGAAATCGGGGAAGAGACCGATGCTATCAGAGCTAAGTCTAGAAAGAACTCCAAATGCAAATCATGCCATATGGTTGCCACCCCAGAAGAGGACGAGGTGTTGGCTACAGCAACCCGATCAGGGAAAGCCTACCTCAAGGACTACGGTCATGCCCTTCGGATTGAAGAATGCCGGGGCTACATACCAACGGGCCATTAGTAACATATTCCATGAGCATTTACGCAAAACAGTAGAATGTTATGTGGACGACATAGCCGTCAAGAGCCGCCTCAAAGGTGATCACCTCCAAGACTTGAGGACGGTGTTCGAGCTAATGCGTCGCCATCAACTCAAGATGAACCCTACGAAATTATTTCTGGGTGTATCTAGTGGCAAGTTCCTGGGATTTGTCATCACCACCAAAGGCATCCAGGTGGACCCTGACAAAGTCCAGGCAATCGTAGAAATGTGACCACCCCATAATCTGAGGGAACTCCGGGGATTTCAAGGCCGTCTAGCTTATATCGGGCGATTCATATCCAACCTCTCGGGGAGATGTCAGCCTTTTTCTCACCTCATAAAGAAAGGTGTATCTTTCGTGTGGGACGAAACCTGTCAGCAGGCGTTCAGAGACATCAAACGCTACCTCACCAGTCCGCCAGTTCTGGCACCTCCCGTCATGGGAAAACCATTCTTGCTGTACGTTCGAGCAATGGATCATTCACTAGGAGCTCTTCTTGCACAGAAGAACGACATGGGGCATGAACAAGCTATCTACTACCTCAGCAGGATGATGGTCGGGGCCGAGCACCGGTACAACCCAGTGGAGAAGGAATGCTTGGCTCTGATGTTCGCCGTCCAGAAGACACGATACTATGTCACCGGACAGACCATTCATATCATCTCCAGGATCAACCCTCTACGGGTACTAATGAGCAAACCGAGTGTTCTTAACTCCCGACTCGCGACTTGGGCGATGCTATTAACGCCATATGACATGGTATACGTACCGCAGAAGTCCATTAAAGGCCAAGCACTGGCTGACTTCCTAGCTGCCCATCCGATCCCGGAGTCCTCCAAATTATACGAGGACATTCCCGACGAAGTTGCAGAATGTAACTCCGTAATAGAAACCGACGCATGGCAACTCTTCTTCGATGGGGCCTCCAGAACCGGTCCCAAGGGAAACATCGTCTCAGGAGTAGGAGTCGTCCTGGTCACTCCTGATCAGCTCGTCATCTACCAAGCATATTCTCTTAGCGAGCCCTGCTCCAACAATATGGCAGAATACAACGCTCTGTTAATCTGGCTCCGAGCCGCCAAAGAGCTGGGGGTCGAATCCCTGGAAGCTTTCGGTGACTCTCTGCTTATCGTCAATCAAGTCAGAGGGATATATGAAGTCCGGAATCCAGACCTCATCCCCTACCACCAAGCAACGGTCGAGATAGCCATGACCTTCAAAGGATTCTTCCTGGAGCATGTACCTCGGTCTCAGAATCTGGAAGCCGATGCCCTAGCCAGTCTAGCCGCAGACTTAGCCACTCCTATAAGAAGGCAGGATTCGGTAATCCTTCTTAACAGAGACTTATTCTGTGCGAAGAACAACCTTCACATAGAACGCAGCCATGCTGTGAACACAGATCTCCCCGGAAAGGACTGGAGAAGTCCCTTCATAGATTTCGTCGCATACGGAATCTTGCCGGAGGACCCCAAAGGAGCAGTGTCCATCAAGCGACGATCATTACGCTTCTATTATGATGCATCTGCACAATGCCTATATCGCCGGACCTAGGACGGATTACTGTTGAGATGTCTGTCTAACGACGAAGCACAGCAGATTATCCGGGAAGCTCACGACGGTGTATGCGGAGCCCACCAACCCGGTCCTAAGCTACAGGATCGCATCAGGAGAATGGGCTATTATTGGCCTACTATGATCACAGATGCG
This sequence comes from Iris macrosiphon, assembly GCA_036927795.1. NCBI lineage: Eukaryota > Viridiplantae > Streptophyta > Magnoliopsida > Asparagales > Iridaceae > Iris > Iris macrosiphon. The sequence continues at coordinate 2,462,745 of JAYESA010000002.1, read as the reverse complement.
ATACGGTATGCAAAACAATGCAGAGCCTTTCAGATTCACGCAGACTTCATACACCGACCATCTGAGCATCTGCATCCTACAGTTGCATCCTGGCCTTTCGAAGCATGGGGTATGGACGTCATTGGTCCCATTCACCCGTCTTCTTCCCGAGGTCATCAGTTCATACTGGCCATCACGGACTACTTCTCCAAATGGGCAGAGGCAATCCCTCTTGCTGAGGTAAAGGCGTCTAATGTGATCAGCTTCATCAAGCATCACGTCATTTATCGCTTCGGGGTCCCCCGAAGGATAATCCATGACAACGGGCCCCAGTTCATCAGCCAAGCGTTTCATCAATTTTGCGATAAAAATTGAATACATAATATCGCCTCTACGGCATACTATCCAGCTGCTAATGGTTTGGCGGAAGCTTTCAACAAAACCATTATCAAACTCTTGAAGAAGTTCGTCTCTTCAAACAAAAGAGATTGGAACGAAAAACTGGGCGAATGTCTCTGGGCATACCGCACAACGGTATGGACGCCGACAGGCTGCACCCCATTCTCACTGGTATACGGGAGCGAGGCAGTTCTCCCTATTGAAATCCAGATCCCGTCACTCAGGATAGCCGTGGCTAACGAGCTGACTCAAGAAAAGAATGACCTGTTAAGGCTTCAGGAGCTAGAAGGATTAGACGAGAAACGCCTCCAAGCTCAACAGCGCATCGCGCTCTACCAAGCACGCATTTCCAGAGCTTTTAATCGTAAAGTAAAGGAAAGGGTGTTCAAAGTCGGCGAGGTAGTTTTAGCCGTAAGAAGGCCGATGATTCTTACTCACAGGAGTAAAGGCAAGTTCCAGCCCAAGTGGGAAGGCCCTTATGTGATCGAGACAACATTCTCGAATGGAGCCTACAGACTAGCCTAGCCCAATGGAGACCTATTAATGGCTCCTATCAACGGCAAATTCCTGAAGAAGTACTACGCCTAATCTCCTCCACTCAGGAGGAATACGGCGAGATTCTCGTAATCCGACGAAACTACTTCAAAGAAGAAACTAGTATAGGCCCACAAATCAGTCATGTCCATATCACCTCTGAACTGTATTTTCTTGGAGAATCTGCCATGTCCATATCACCTCTGAACAGGCTTTCCAAGATTCTGACCGTCGATTATCACCTCTGATATCGATCGTCACTTCAACTAACACCCGTACTAAATCTAAGTACGCCAGTGGTATTAGGTCCACAAAATCTGCTACGTCCATATTACCTCTAGCAGAGCTTATCCTCAAACCTATTTCTTGCACCTAGGTGCGCAAAAAGCAATAGGCCCACAAATTGGTCATGTCCATATCACCTCTGAACTGTATTTCCTTGGAGAATCTGCCATGTCCATATCACCTCTGAACAGGCTTTCCAAGATTCTGACCATCAATTATCACCTCTGATATCGATCGTCACTTCAACTAACACCCGTACTAAATCTAAGTACGCTAGTGGTGTTAGGTCCACAAAACCTGCTACGTCCATATTACCTCTAGCAGGGCTTGTCCTCAAACCTATTACTTGCACCTAGGTGCGCAAAAAGTAATAGGCCCACAAAACAGCTATGTCCATATTACCTCTGGGCTGTAAACTCTAGTAAAGCCTATCACGTCTATCTCACCTCTGATAGTACTTTACCAACAAAACTTGACCAAAGCACGTTCTATCATGTCCATATGACCTCTGAATAGACGTGCCCTGCTGAAGTTTACCGAGAGTTTATCACGTCCATACTACCTCTGATACCACTCTCGCCCTAACCTGTCATTTACATTCCGGAATGATGGGTCCAAAGTTAGGAAAAAGTCTCTTTTTATTCCCAAGAAAGAACAAAATTACATCTGGGAAAGCAAAAAAAAAGGGGCAAAAAAGAGTACATCATTGCGGCGGAGCAGTCATGTCACGGAGCTGCCGCGCTAGCACGGCCATCCTCTCGTCCCTAATGGCCAGAGCATCAGCACGGGCCCGCTCCAGCAGTGCCTCATTGTCACTCGAATGGGACAGCTCGACTATCGTCCGACGCACGCCCGCACAGGCACCTTCCGCGCGATCCAGATCCCGCCGCGCTGTACTCAGTCGACTGGCCACCACATCCAAGCCTGCCAACAACTGGGAAGCCCACTCTTCTGCCTGAGCGAGTTTCTCCCTCAACCTGTGAATCCTCGCTATATTCCCCTCGTGCTCGGATTGGCACGTTGTCTGGAGGGCGAGGATCTCATCCACGGCGGCTTTCCTCTGAATCGCCTCCAGCTGGCGAGTTCGAAGGAGTTCCTTCAGGTCTTCCATTCGTTTGGCAAGATGCGCAGTCATAAAACCGTATCTGGTCTGGGCCTCAGCATCAAGACTGCCCTGAGCCAACCGCAAATACTCGTTAATGGGTTGTTCTAAACCATTAACCATCGCCTCCAGGGCATCGGCTCCCCCGGAATCGCCAAACTCCCTGACAACCCCTATCGAGAACTGGGCAGTTCTCTTCAGGCGCTCGAAATCCAGACTCTTCGCCAACACCATTGATATCATCGCTCCCAAACTGGTATAAAAGAGGCTGGTATGTTGCTCAGTCAGCGCAACTAAACCCGACTGAACGCCAGGAGAGACCGCGATATCAGCGAGTCCCCCACCAGAGACGACTGTAGATGAGGTAGCCACAGCTGCCGCCTCGACGGTTGGTGCGACCGAAGGCAAGGTCACGGTGACAGGCTCATCCTCCTCTCGAGGCGACAAAACCACTCCGGGCGAGCTAGCCCCCGAAGGTGTTCTCTCCTCAGGATCAGGTGCCTCCGTATCACCACCAGGGGCCGGAGCAGAACCGGAAGGCGGCTCAACGCTACACTCCCCGTGGGCTCCATCCCCTGAGAAGAAAGAACCCGAAAGTCGACATCAGTACAACGGTAACCTTTCTAAAAGGAGACATGAAAACGACATTTACCCGGGGCCAATGGTATATATGGCGCATCTGCAGCCGAGGCAGCTAAACCTCGCTCTAAGGACGCAATGCGAACTATCATACCTGGGGAAGGAGGTGGACCAACTGACATCGCCCGGAATTTCTCCAAATCTCCACCAAAATGCGGTCGAGGTTCGTCAACTGGAATCTTGCTAGGCACAGCAGGAGCTTTATCCGTTGCGGGTCCAGGGAAGGATCCTCCCATCTGCCATGGCCACCTAGGCGATCTCGTTCCACTACCCGGAGCAGTAGCCACAACAGCGACCCCTAGCGAAGATCCTCCGGCGCCGCCAACCGAAACCATAGAGGGTCCCTCTCTAAAAGGCGAGGAACCTCCAGCCAAAGACTTATCCCCGACATGGGGAGATGTAGGCCCACTCCCGGTAGCTTCGACACCAAAAATGCAGAAAGGACGAGCAACTGTCTCCTTCCTCCTCTTACCAATAGAAACCTCCTTAGGAACAGGCGCCCTTCGCTTCTGAGAAACTACCAAAGCCCCCGCAGGAGGAGGCACTTCACACCCTGGCATCGACTCCAGGGGTTCATCCGGGGTATCAAACTCCTCACCCTCATCGGGAGAAATCGAGGGAACTTCAACTCCTCCCCCGGCAATGGGAGAGGACACCCTAAGACTTTCGCGTATGTCGAAATCGTGGTGGAAGGTGTTGATCGCCATGTAAAACTGGGCGTAAGAATGAAGGATGAAGGATGCGCAGCTCCGTAGAGGGGGTGACATCCGGCACGATGAAGGCTGCTCCTGTGCAACCCGTGGTGAAATACCGCCATCCTCTAGCTCCATCAATGAGCCCGCCTCTGGACCTGAAGCTGGTGACGGCATTGCCCACGTGCAGCTGGCCGTACCCAAATTGCCTGGCGAACCGACTAGGCAAATAAGGCTCGAAGAAGCAATGGTCTTCACTCCTGTACACGAGATGGGAGGGTCTAATGCAGACCAGCCAATTAAAAGCCTCCGGAGAAAGATCGGTCTTCTCTCTACCCGAGTCCTCAAGTCGCATCCCTAATTGATGGCGATCTATGGGAGGGAGAGTACAGAGGAACTTCCAGCCATGGCTGAGGTTCAATGCCAGCCGACAATCTAGAACGGTGTCCACGTTCCAGGGAGAATCCTTGTAGTTCAATAAGAAATTTCCCCCTGAGCTGCTACCAGAGCCAGGAGACATCACCCGGGGATTGTGCAGAATTAACCAACCCATCAGATACAGGTATGGTAATTCCATCCTGGGAAAACTCTCACGCCAGGCTTCATCAGCAAGCAACCCATCGGTCAGAGCTCTCAAGCCCGCCTGTATATGGCACACCATGGCAGGAAGCAAGCCCAGTCTTGCCCCGAACACCAGGCACACTGCCGGCCACAAGATATTCTGGTGAATACGGTCCGCGGACGCAGTACCAGGCACTACTACTCGATGCAGCCATAACGAGAGGAAACCAGCCAGCTGGGCTTCCTTGGATAGAGACCTGCGACAGTGCCTCAGGTAACTACGGGCCGTAGTACCTTCGGGGTACTTCCCTACCCTCTCAACGAGGATCTGGTCCGAAGCCTTGGCCTCCTCCATAAGGCCATCCACGACCTGGGCACTAAGCACGCCCAAACAGTTCACGGGCTCATTCTTGCCCCCCGAAACTTTCTCCAACCTGGCAGCTCTAGCTCGGTGGAAGAAGAGGTAGGACATCCACTTGGTAGTGTGGGCCAAACCAGAGGGCTCGTTGTAAAAAATGGTGTAGGCGAGATATTGGCACATCAGCTCCTGATACACATCCGCCACCCGAGGGTCCGAGTCTCCCAACTCCCGGTTGGTGGGAACATACTCTTCATACGGGGTATCCCCCATCGGCAGTCTCGAGACAACCGCCATCTCATGAAGGGCCAATCCCAACTCCCCTAGTGGAGTGGCAAAGGTCCCAGTGAGCGAAACGTATCGCTCCATCAGTGCCAAGAACAAATTAGGGTTGGGAGGCAATCCGACGCTCGTCGCGCTCACAGCAGCATACAGCCCAATGCCCTCTAGCTCTTGCCGAAAGCGCTTCAAGGCCCAGTTAACTAGGCTGGTCCATCGGAGGTTTGCTAGGGTGACCCACCCATTACACCGAGGATTCTCCTTGGGGTACACCCCACCTCGTCCCATGAAGCTGTTACAGAAAGTCGACAGTTGGACTGGCTGGATCACAGAGCTGTCTTCGCTCGGGATGCCACCCGGGTACAATCCCCGGAACAACGTCACAGGACCAGAAGGACGACTGACAAACGATCCCTGGTCAGCTCCTTTCTGATGAAAGATCTTCCCCGGCTTGCCATGAAGATCGGGAGTCAACGTCCATGACATCTCTCTGGGATGAGTGGCATGGAAGAAAGCCGAGATGGGATAATCCCTCAGCATCGTCGGCAAGTACAGAACCAAGCTCTCGACAGCAAAGACCCAAGGTTCCCTCTTAGGCTTTGTTTGGGACCGCTTGTCGATCATGTCCCCGAAAAGGAAAGCCGGCTTTATGTACCGCTCTCCGTCTACATACGTCAGGGGCTCCCCATTGATCATACTCAGCAGTGCCCGCTCGCCCTGAGCCGCCAACAAAAATCCCCTTCCCTCAGGATACTGGGATCCGGAGAGGGGAAATGCCACGTGGGATAAGTCCTCCAGGTAGTTCGAGTGCAGCATCCCGGCGGAGGAACCCATCACCTCGGTCAGCGGAGACTCACCCAGGTTAACTACAAAGGTGCAAAGAAAGTATGTCATTACAAAAATCTTGCACAAACATACAAAACCAAAGAAACGACAAACTGTGCTCTACGCCAGGATTGTACGAATTCGGTTATTATACGTCGGGATTCCCCTCCACAAACGTAAAATGCTTATTTTACGACATACGCCAGTTTTCGGTAGCCAGAGCTTTTACGCTCGGATGCGAAAATGTGGAGCTTCTACGCTGGCACACGAGAAATGTGGGCTTAAAAGATGAAAATGCCTCCGTGCATCATCTTCCTCAGAAGAGGCTATCAGCACAGAAGGCGACCTAGTGCGGTCACGTTCAACGTGTGCGAAGGATTTTCGTTATTCTTGTCACCCCAAAGGATCTACCTCTCAGACCGGATGCGCTGCCCGTCGGCGGGATACTTTCGGAAGGAAGTCCACCTTGCCCGACCGAAGACTCACTCGCTGGGGCAGTAGGAGAAGAAGAAGAACCTATCCTCTTTCCCTTAGCGGAGGAGGTTTGTTTCGTCGCCATTTCTGAAAGCTCGAAGTGCTCAGAGAAGGAATGAAGGAGAAAGCTTGAACAGTCAAGAACTCTCAAAGACGGATGAAAATTTTTCCTCTCCAAAGCTTGGGATATATATAGAGTCCGGATTGACTCCTCGAATCCTCGGACGGACTCCTCGAGACCCTAACCAAGTCTCGCATTAATAGTCGGATATGATTGGGTGCTACGTCAACCCACTACCCTCGAAAGACGGACAGTCAGCGAATTCGAAAAATTCTTCGCGCAAGACAGTTCAGCAGTTCTACGCTAAAGAAGCTTTCTACGCTCGACAGCAACAGATCTACGATTTTACGCTCGCAAGCTACAAGTCTATGGTTTTTCTCGCCCGGATGCCTTTGCGCTCGGTAGCTTTTACGCTCGAGAGGCGACGAACCTACGGCTTTACGCTCAGCAGATACCAAATCGATGATCTCACGCTCAGTGGCGCTCAGTTTACGCTCAGAAGCAACAGATCCGCAGAACTTCACGCTCGAAGAAATTCTCTTTTCAGGAGCTACAGATCCACAAGTCCTACGCTAAAGGAGCTTTCTACACTCAACAGCAACGATTCTACGGCTTTACGTTCAAGCAGCTATAAGTCTATGGTTTTTCTAGCCCGGATGCCTTTGTGCTCGGTAGCTTTTACGCTCGAGATGCGACAAACCTACGACTTCACGCTCAGGAACCACAAGTCTACGACCCCACGCTACAGACTGAGGATTTCACACTCCGCGACTTTCCGCTTATCCAGAACAGTCCCCGACCCGGTCAAGTACAAAGAGTTCACACAGAAGATACTCGTTCTTGACCCCAAGTACCCGAAACGGACAGAGTACAACCATTGAGAAATTACTCCTTTCGGGTCCCACAATTGGAGGTTCATCCGGACTCCAGTCTGAACATCTCGTCTGTCAAAAATGACAAAGCTCAGCCAGAATCCTCGACCCTATTTCAAGGGAGTTCCGAGAGATCATTCTTGAAGACGAAGACTGAACAAAGCTCTGCTCATCAGAAGCAGCAGTTCAGAACTCTACGCGGTTCCTTAGTCCTAGCAACAGGACAGTTCTAAGTGTTCAAAATGCTAAAGCAGCGCTCTATGCACTATCCGCTGCACGTAAAGAACAGGACAGAACCTAGTACTCTCTATGCAGGGTCGCGTAAAGTATCAGACGTGTCAAAGCTGCACACATTCAGACTTCACAGCAACGTATGGCAAGTGATCATATGAAGAAAAGACGACTTTATTGAAGATTAAAATCATGATTACATATGAGGGAAACCCTGTCTACAGGGGTTTTTTCTCTACTTTTTATGATTACATATGAGGGAAACTCCGTCTACAAAAGACTCCCTCGTCGTCGGAAGATCGCCCAGAAGCTGTCCTGACAGATTCTCGCGCCGATGTCGGTCTTCCTCTTCCTCCATGGCTGTTCATGACCACCACAGTCATGAACAAGAAGATCCTCCATTCGCCATGGCCGATCTAGTTGAGGTTTCCTCAAACACAACCCAATCAGGACGACAGATTACGGTTTGTCCGGTCTCGTCCGCAGGGGTCTCAGGAAGAAATAAATAGTCTACGAGCTGTGTGGTCTAATACGGCCCTTCCTCTCCCCTGGTGCAACGCCATACAAAGTTGCTGATTATCCCGAGCAAGGGAGGCTAAGATATTCTTCCATGATCCATCGCTAAAGTGGACACTTGCTCGAAGACGCCATCTTTTTCGGCTCCCAACATGCTGGAAGAACATGATCTCCTTCTTCCTCAGATCGACCCGACGAACTCCGGCGATCATTTTAGCATGGTGATGGGAATATAGGGAAACAGGTTAAACCCCCCGCCTTTTTATAGGCAAAAGAGATCACAGCGGTCCCTAATAAATCTGCCATAAAGACCGCACCGACCGTTTCAATGCTCCATTCAGAAACGTTTCGAGTCACGAGGGGCCATTCATGCTTCATTCAAAGCGTTTCAAATTCCAAGGAATTTAAAAGCTTTGAAGGGGGTCTTGTAGAAGCATAAAAAATACGCTGGCAAAAGCTACGCGGCGTATTGATACAGAGCAGCGCAAGCAAAAGCCTTCAGTGCCATCAGGCGTAAGAGCTCAAGGGTGCAGCACGTCCAAAACCGCTTTGGCGTAGACGGGACCCCCCCATCGCCTCCAGGGCGTAAAAACTCAGCCGCTCTCAAAGCAGCGTTAAAATAGCGTACGAGGAACGCTTCGTCTTCCCCGAAATGAACCTGTCAAAGTCACGCAGTGAACCTGGCCTCTGACTCCTGACAAAAAGTGCTGCACGGCGACCCAGACGATGGCTGGAAACAGGCACAGACCCCTTGGGATGCACACCACAGTATGATGGCAGATCCCTGCATTTAATGCAGAGGATTGGGTTAAGATACCACCGAACCGTCGTTTACTAACGTCCCCTCAGCATAAACCGCTCTTTTGCGCACAGAGGGATACGCTGCATTGTTTTACACAGGCAGGCATAAGCCGGTTTACGCTCCGCAGTAGACAAACCGCCTGCCACGTCAAAAGCTGCACATCGTACGGGGCTCGAGGCACGTCTCTACGTCTAATTGCATAGAGCAGTGACAGGTTCAGTCAAGGCACGTCTCTGCAAACGGATGCACAGAAGGGCTGCAGACCTTCGAAACACTTCTTCGCATTTAATGCACAGGATGATGGCAAATCTCTGTAGAAGATTTGATTACATCCTCGAAAGCCGTGATTCCGGCTAAGACATCCACGTCAGCACTCGGGCACGGTACGCAGCGGCTTCTACGCCCATTCAAGACCTGCGCCCCTTCGGCTCTCAATGCCTCTTCGGCTCTCAACGCCTCTTCGGCTCTCAAACGCCTCTCCGGCTTCAGCGCCTCTTCGGCTCTCAACGCCTCTCCGGCTTCAACGCCTCTCCAGCTTCAACGCCTATCCGGCTTTCAACGCCTCTCCGGCTTCAACGCCTCTCCGGCTCCTACGCCTACCCGGCTTCAACGCCTATCCGGCTTCTACGCCTATTCGGCTTCTATGCCTATCTGGCCTCTGTGCCAGGGTGACAGTCATTTGGCTTCTATGCCAACCGTTTCTACACATGGGATACCTACCTGCGTGGCTCTTATGCCGTGATCTTCATAGCAATAGTACGCGTTGTGTTCCCTTAGTTGGACCCACGTCATACGCTCATTCAAAAGATCATCCATACGCAGGCATTGGTTACTTTAACCATTGTGTAAAAGGGTATTATACTTCCCACTCCTCGGTTTTTACACCGACGGACTGGTCACTGTCACCAAAACTCTATAAATAGAGACCCCTATCAATGGGGAAAAAGGGCGGAAAAAGAATTATCATCCAGGAGAGAATTACCGTCCAAGGAGAGAGAGAGAGAGAAAGAGAGAGGGAGAGAGAGAGAGAGAGAGAGCCCGGAGAGCAGGCAAAGAGCAGGGATCGACGACCTTGGCCTCGTGCGTCCAACCTCTTCTGCAACCTTCGAAGCTGCTACCTGTCTTCCACGGCACTTCTTCAACATCGTGTGGTCCAAGGGCTAAAGTGATCGACCGCAGATCAGACACCTATAGCAATTTATACCCAGATTAAATAAATTGTACTCCCACATCCTCGTATAGGATTACATTGTACAAGTTTGTTTGTAAACAGAAGGGCGCGGGTTTTGCATAAACCCCATCATTGAAATACAATTTCATTCCTTTCGTTTAATACCACAAACACCATATGTCGCAATATTTGCAATTTAGCCCCTTAAGTTTGGGTAATTGCACAAACACATGAAATAATATAAAATTTGTAAGGGAATTGGTGTTTGGTGTTTGGTATTTTGTAGGGTGAGGGAGTGTTGTGTGTTTGTCATGGACTTAATTAAATGGGCATTGGGATTAAATGGGGATTAAAATGGGATTAGTCAAAGTTGGTATCCCCGATTTAATTAGAATAAAAATGTCCTGCGCTTTTAAATTAAATGGGGGCACTTGGAGTCTAAATTTGGAAGTGACACAAAGGTCAAAAATGGTGTAGGCTTGGAGTCAGTCTTAAAAGCTTTAGTTGGTCCGGCTCAACGGGTTAAGTTGGTATCTCAAAATTGATGGCAACGACACAGGTGTCCGATACAGGATTTAAATATGGGATTTTTGGATACGGGAAGTTGGCCAATTAATTTAGGACACAACAGATTTAATTTTGAGTGGCGGAAAAGTCCAGTACCTAAATTGGTGGGTCAAGTCAAAAGTACAATAGTCTGTTGGAAATTATGGGCTAATGTTGGGCTCCGAATAATTCAACAATGGTAGGGCACGCCAAGGGTTTAATTAATAAATAACAGACATATGCAACTCTACTCTAAACCTCAAACATCTGCTGCTAAACCTAAATTTTCCTTCCCATACCTGACTATCTATAGAATTAATTGAGGGAGTTTACATCCTTCCCAACTTAGGAAAATTTTGTCCTCGAAATTAAAAGTAAAGCACGATAATAGCTAAGAGAATTTAAAAACAAGCAAGTAGTCAAATACTGTACATAAATTCGTACCTTGCTCCTCAAATAAATACGGGAAACGCTGTCGAATGGAATCCTCGCGCTTCCAGGTAGACTCGCCTGGCGAATGATGCTTCCATGCAACTCTGACCAGTCGAATAGTCTGGCCTCTCAAAGTCTTCTCACTATGATCAAGGATCTCAACTGGCTGCTCTACGTAAGATAGAAATAGGCCCGACTGTAATCTCCGAATGATCAAGCACGTGTCTAGGGTCTGCCATATATCTCCTCAACTGCGATACGTAAAATACGTCATGCACTCCTTCTAATGATGGAGGCAATGCAAGACGGTAAGCCACTTCGCCAAATCGTTCCAAGATGTCAAAAGGTCCAATGTACCTCGGACTCGGCTTGCCTCTGCCTCCGAATATGATGGTACCACGAGTAGGCAATATCTTCAAAAATACATGGTCACCTTCTTTAAACTCCAATGGTCTGCGGTGCGCATCTGCCCAATGTTTCTGTCTGTTCTGTGCTGCACGTAGGTGGCTCTGAATCTGCTTGACTTTCTCCATTATCTGTGTTACCAACTCTGGACCAAGTATCTGACGCTCTCCTATGTCATTCCAACATACAGGTGACCTATATTTCCTGCCGTACAGTACCTCATAAGGTGCCATCTGTATGCTATCCTTGTAGCTGTTATTGTAGGAGAATTCCACCAAGTGTAGGTGGTCCTCCCAAGATCCTCCAAAATTAATCATTCACGCTCTCAACATATCCTCTAATATCTGTATTATGTGCTCTGACTGGCCATCAGTCTGTGGATGATATACAGTGCTGAACTTGAGACGAGTTCCTAGACTTTCTTGCATACTCCGCCAAAAATATGATGTGAATCTGGAATCACGATCCGATACGATACTGACAGGCATTCCATGTAGTCGTACTATCTGCCTCATATACATGTCAGCTAATATCTCCGTGGACTGCCCAACTCTGAAGGGCAAGAAATGTGTAGACTTGGTGAGTCTATCTACGATAACCCAAACTGCATCCTTCCCGCTAGGGCTCCACGGGAATCCTGTGACGAAGTCCATGGTAATGTGTTCCCACTTCCACTCGGGAATGGGAAGCAGCGGCAATAGTCCTGCCGTCCTCTGATGTTCAGCCTTGACTTGCTGACAAACTAAACATCTCTTCACAAATCTTGCAATCTCTCTCTTCATCCCATGCCACCAGAAATGTTGCCTCAAATCTTGGTATATCTTCGTACCCCCGGGATGAATAGAATAAATCGAGCTATGAGCCTCGGTCATCAACTTTTGGCGTAGCTCGCCACTCGAAACGTATAGGCGATCTCCATACCTCAATGTTCCGTCTTCATGAATCCTGAGTCCCGTCTGCATGCCGGCCTCTGTCCTCTCTCGTAGGCGTCAAAATCTTGCATCTGTAGGCAAGACTGCCTTGATCCTCTCAATCAACGTAGACTGAACCTCAAGATCGGCCATCTGTCTATCCATGCCTGGCAATACAATCTCTATCCCAAGCTCTTGGAGATCCTCTAGTAATTGCCACTTAGTCATCAAAAAGTATGCCCTGGGCTTCCTGCTTAAGGTATCTGCTACTACATTTGCCTTGCCAGGGTGGTACTGCAACTCAATGTCATAATCTGTTATCAACTCTAGCCAGCGCCTCTGCCTCATGTTGAGCTCCTTTTACGTGTAGACATACTTCAGACTTTTATGATCTGTGTAAATCTCAACACACTTACCATAAAGGTAGTGTCTCCATAGCTTTAGTGCAAATATCACTGCAGCTAGCTCTAGGTCGTGCATCGGATAGTTCTTCTCATGAACTCGTAGCTATCTCGATGCAGAGGCTATCACCTTGCCATGTTACATCAGTACACATCCTAATCTGCTCCCAAATGCATCACTATACACTATAAATCATCCTGATCCTAAAGGTAGTGTCAAAATTGGTGCTGATGTTAGATGCTTCTTCAGCTCAATAAAAGCTGCTTGACACTCGTTGGTCCAGATAAACTCCTCTCCTTTACGCGTCAGTCGCGTCATAGGCGTAGCTATCCTCCAGAAGTTTTCTATGAACCTCCGATAATATTCGGCAAGTCCGAGGAAACTCCTAACCTTTGTAACTGATGTAGGGGTAGGCTATGTCTCAACTACAGCTATCTTCTTCGGGTCAACTGATAGTCCATCTCCGGTGATTATGTGTCCCAGAAACGGTACTATATCCAAACAGAACTCACATTTGCTGAGCTTGGCGTATAACCTCTCCTGTCTCAGCATCTCCAACATAATCCTGAGATGTCTCTCATGCTCCTCCTGGCTCTTGGAATATACCAAATGTCGTCGATAAATACCACTACGAACTTATCTAAGTACTGGTGGAAAACATTGTTCATCAGACTCATAAATACTGCTGGCGCATTGGTTAAACCAAACGACATGACTAAAAACTTATAGTTTCCATACTTCATCCGAAAGCCCATCTTCGGGATGTCCTCTCTCCATACCTTGATCTGATGATAACCGAATCTGAGATCGATCTTGGAGAATACACATGCACCACTAAGCTGATCAAACAAATCATCGATACGCAATAGTGGATACTTGTTCTTTATCATTACAGCATTTATCGCCCGGTAATCGATACACAAGCGTACCGTACCGTTCTTCTTCAGTACAAATAGAATGGGTGCTAGCCATGGAGATACACTAGCCTGAATGAATCCCTTATCTAAGAGATCATCTACTTGGACTTTCAACTCAACCAACTCCTTCGGTGCTAGTCTGTAAACGGGGGAAGTAACTGGCTCGGCTCTGGGAGTCAACTCTATAGTGAACTTAATCTCTCTGTCAGGTGGCAGTCCAGGGAGATCATTTGGAAACACATCCTCAAACTCTGATATAAAGTGAGGGTACATCGGTTCACCTTCTGCAATATGTCTCTCTAGGGTAGGTTGGACACCATGCTCTCAGGCTCCCCGAAGAAACTCAAACTCTGGGTGATCTGGGGGTCTAAATATGACACAACCATGACGACAATCTAGCATTGCGTGGTATTGGCTCAACCAATCCATGCCTAGGACAATATCATAGTCCGACATGGAGAAGACCAGAAATCGGGCACGCATCTCTCGCCCGCAGACAACTACTAAACATGATCTACAAGTATTACTAACAGGTACTATTCTACCTCCCGTAAGAATCCGCTTAATCTTCGGAAGGGGTGCAGTGGCTATTCTATGGGTGGCAACAAAGCTAGCACCTATAAAAGAGTATGTGGCACCAGAATAAAATAGGACTATTGCTGGTAATGAAGCTACTAAGATAGTGCATGCGATCACTTCTCCGACGGTCTCTGTCTTCTCTATAGTCATCGCATAGGCCTGACCATATCTCGGTGCCCTCGACTGTTGCTGTCGAGCCTGCTGGAAGCGATATTTCTATGGGGCCAAGGGTGGCCTCCTCTGATTTCCCCTGGTGCTGGTGGTCGCTGTGCTCCAGCTCATGCGTAAGGCGGCTTCGGTCTAGGAGGCTGCTAATAAGGCCTCGGTGTTGGCAAGGCTGGCCGATGAACCATCTGTACTGGATCTCTCTGGTCAGGGCAATCCCGGATGGCATGCTGGCCCGATCCATATCTCAAACATACGTCCAGCCTCCGTCGATAATCCCTCAACAAATCTCTCCTCTTGCCGCAGAAATAGCATACGGGAACCACTGCTCCTTGTAGGGGTGTTGCTCTCTGCTGCTGCTTCTGTATTAGAGGATGCTTCACAGGTCCTCCCTGTGGGGCTTGAATTGCTGATGACGATGCACCAGAGTGCTTCAGGCTAGCCTCTATCTTGTTAATGCGGTCCTGGCATCGTGTTACTAGTAATACCTCGGAGTAAGAGGTGGGGGCTATGGACCGGATAAACCTCTGGGTCTCGAAACTCAGGCCTTCATAGAACTTCTCAGCCTTCGTCTCCTCAGTAGGGATCAGGTACGGTACAAACCTGCTCAGGCGGACGAACTCAGCATTGTATTCCTCTACAGTCATACTCCCTTGCCTGAGGTTCTGAAATCTGTTCCGAAGCTCTTCTCGGGCAGTAGAGGGTATGTACATCTCCTAGAAGAGCCTAGAGAACTCTTCCCACTTGGCACGATCTGGTCCCAAATGCTGCTCCTCTGAAAGCCACCAGTGATGCGCGTTGCCAGTGAGCTGTATCCTGACGGTCGTCATCCGTCGGTGTCGGGAGAGGTCGGTAGCCTCTAGCTGGTGCTGAATGCTGGTAAGCCAAGCGTGGACCTCTGTCGGCTCCTCTGTGACAGCAAAAGGTTACGACATCATACGACGTAAGTCTATGACAAACCCCATCGTCGACTGGTGTGCTGGCGGTGACGTCTGCCCCAAGGCCGTCACGATACTCTCTCTCAGGGTCTCAGCCTGGCGTTGCTGGGCCTGCTGCTGAGCCTGCTGCTGTACCTACTACTGGGCCTACATCATCGCATACACTATCTGGAACATTTGTGTCCCATCCATGGGTTGCCCTGCGGGGAATGGCATATAGGGCATCTGGGTGGGAATGGTGGAGGTGGTGGTAGATGCTGCTCCTCCTGACTCGGGATCCTCTGATCCTCAGGTCCTGCTTGATGCGGAGTCTGATGCCTGTCTGAAGGCACCTCAGGCTGCCCCGATGACTGTCCCATGGGAGCTGGAGTCAACTGAAGGACCTGCTCCAGTTTCGATTACCCGGATGATCCTTCGTTACGGGGAACATCGCCCGACTACGTGACGCGTCCGCTGCGGAGATTCATAACTCTGAAAAGAAGTCATGACTGCGATTAGCATTGAGGAAATAAACAAGATGCAATTCGGTAAAAGATATCAAGATAGAGGTGTCATGTGAAGGTTTCATACTTCTAGATGAGATATCTAATATCTATTCCTAATTTACAGGCTCACTTGGCACAGTCAAGTGACCAAGGCGATTTAAATATGACCTGTATGGGCCACCACAAAAACCTTGTCATGCCCTAATTCCATAGATAAGGAACTGAGTCATGTGGCAATGGCCAGCAGCACACTTCGGCGGGCATCCCAATCAAAAGGGCCCATCGGAGTCCACCTAAGCTGTAAAGTACACTGATTAACCCAATATATAACACATAAATAGTCAATCTAAATCTCATCCATAGGCAACAGATATAAGAGCACATAGAGGTAATCACAACAACTAATATGCAGAAAGGAAAAGTCACGAGATAAAGTATCAAGTACAAATACTAAAGTAGTCACATGAGAACAAACCCGATAGTACAAAATACAGGAATGAAAGTAAGTAATAAGATAACTTGAGACGACATCGGGTAACTAGATAGTAATACCGTCCCAAGAAAAGAGTCACAACCCCAGTGATCAGGCAAAGTCCTCTGGAATGACCACGTCCTCGGCAGTGGGTCCTGCTGCTGGATACGTACCCGGACCATACTCTTCTGGGTAATCCTTGTCGCCTAAACCTGGAAGGGAACCAGCTCCTCAGAGGAACGTAATAAGGTTCAAACATATAGCATGCCAAGTATAACAGAAAGTACAAATGCAACGACGGGGTAATCTATCATAACCAAACAAGTGTGACACAGTTTAAAGACAATGTTCGACGCATGGGCTGTCCAAAATAAAACCATAGCTCCAAACACAGAGACACACAGGGCGTACCGTAGCTCCGAGCACAGAGTCACACGGGTGATACACTACTCTAGAATACAGGATCACTATATATACATATATAAGCGCGTGCAGAGGAGCCCAAACGTCTAGTAACTGTCTTTTCCTTCCCAAGCGATCAACGATGGTGCGTTGAACCTGAACCTCTATCTAACAGTCTCGATACACAAAAATAACTCAACAGACGCGACCCTAGGGTTATCCCACTCTCTGGTCATGATGTCACTATCAGGATATAGGAATCTAGCATGATCATAGTGTATGAGTGTATCCTAGGTGTCGATATACTTAGGTACGTACATCGAGGTGTTACGAACATCTAACATCCATTCTAAGACGTTACGACGAACGTCTGCACCCGGTTGTGATCCGGACGTGAAGTATCGATCGTAAACAAAAATACGCGCACAATGTACATAAAGAACAATAAATATTTGTAATCTGAAATACAGGGTGGCAAGGTACACTTGCCTGCGTCCGGCTGCTGATGACGGGGATCCGGTACCACGTCCAAGTCCTCAGGTCCCGTAGTACCTAGAGATGAGATACAAACCCAATCAAAATCTATCACACGGCAAATAGGGATGTGACACACATCTATACATATGCTCAATCTCAGCTACGACTCACAGGGACAAGACGCTAGGGGGTTTACCACAGTTGACTATTGGTACGATACATTAAATCAACTAGTCATCTGTACTATATTATTAAACCATCCTCAATACACAATTAATGATTATTAACCCTTTGTTTCATATCATTGTTACCAAATCACAAAGTACTACTCTAATTTAACTATCTTTCATTTCTAGTCCCCAAATTACCGATTAGTGGTTTTACACTACACACTAGTCCACAATCAACTACGTGCTCCTCAGTATTCATCAACGTTTTAAATATCAGAATCTTATTTCTCCATAATTTAATCTTTATTAATTGATTTAGCATTTTTTCCACCATGTAATATATCCAGGACATTTAGTTAAAATTGAACCCTAAACCTCCATGGAAAATCCTTTATCATTTTATAATTTATTTATACAAACACAAAACCTAAACCCCCATGGAAAACATTTAAATTCATTTTAATTTATGCAACCATAAACCCTAACCTACATGAACCCTATTCAAACACACATACATATAAGCTCAAAGAAAACACTACACTACACTACATAAACCCTAAAACACATTAAACCTCATTAAACCTAATCTCAAGTTATTATCCATGCTCATCATCAACACTACAATACACTAACAGGATATATAATACCCTAGCCTAAACTCAACATAGATATAAACAAAGAGAATGGGAGGGAGTCAACCTCGAAGTGGCTCACTGGCCGGAGGGGGTGATGTCCGGAGGAGTGCTGGTCAGCAGGGTGGTGGTCACAGAGGTGATCGAGTGGGTGAGGTGGTGTAATAGTGGTGGAGGTGATGGTGCAATGGTGGTGGTGGAGTGGTCGGGTTATGGTGGTTGCGCCGGACTAGTAGCCCGCCGGAGCTCGTGGCTGGAGGGGTATGGTTGGCTCGTCAGAGATTGATGGGTTGATGGCAGCGGTGATTGAGAGGAGTGCGGCACTGCACAGCTCGGTCGGAGGAGTGTTCGAATGTCGAAGCTCGGGTGGGGTGGTGGTAGCTCTTGGTGCTGTGAGGGCCGGCCGGAGCTAGGCTTGGTCGGAGCTCGTGGAATGGCGGAGCTGCCCGTGGGGTATTGGAGCTGTCAGTGGCCCGCCGGAGCTGTTCAGTCGGTGGCCGGACCTCCGGTTCCAAGGGAGGAGAAGAAGAATGGAAGGAGAAGAAGAAGAAAGAAAGAAGAAGATATGAAGAAAATATGGAGGGCTCATATTTCTATGTGGAGGAGGGAGGAAAGAGAGAGGGAGATAAGGTTTCCTAGGTTTTTGGGGATTAGGGCCGGCATGGGGAAGAGAGAGGTGATGGTGACATTTTATAGGAAGGGGTGTAATGAATGGAGGGTGGTGATGTTCCTATTTCAAATGAGTGGTGTAGATTTTTAATGAACAGAAGGGTTTCTTCATGCAAAGGAAGGGGAAGAGAAAGGTTGACTACGGTAAAAGAAGAGGGTAGCCTCTCCATTTGGCCTTGACCAATGAGGATGTGCCACATGTCGCAATATTTGCAATTTAGCCCCTTAAGTTTGGGTAATTGTACAAATACATGAAATGATGGAAAAATTATGGGGGAATTTATGTTTGGTATTTTATAGGGTGAGGGGGTGTTGTACGTTTGGCATAGACTTAATTAAATAGGCATTAGGATTAAATGGGGATTAAAATAGGATTAGTCAAAGTTGGTATCCCTAATTTAATTAGAATAAAAATATTCCGCACTTTTAAATTAAATGGGCGCACTTGGGGTCTAAATTTGGAAGTGACACAAAGGTCAAAAATAGTGTGGGCTTGGAGTCAGTCTTGGACCCTTTAGTTGGTCCGGCTCAACGGGTTAAGTTGGTATCTCAAAATTGATGGCAACAAAACAGGTGTCTGACACATGATTTAAATATAGGATTTTTGGATATGGGAAGTGCAATTAGTTTAGGACACAACAGATTTGATTTTGAGTGACGGAAAAGTCGAGTGCCTAAATTGGCGGGTCAAGTCAAAAGTATAACAGTATATTAGAAATTATGGGCTGATGTTGGGCTCCGAATAATTCAACAATGGTGGGGCACACCAAGGATTTAATTAATAAATAATAGACATATGCAACCGTAATCTAAACCTCAAATATCTGCTGTAAAAGCAAAATTTTCCTTCCCATACCTGACTATCTATAGAATTAATTGAGGGGGTTTACATGGATAACCTCCCGTAGGATGGGTGACCTCTTATAGGTTGTGTAACCACCCTAAGTATGGATAACCTCCCTAGGATGGGTAACCTCTATTTGGATTGGTGACCTCCCGTAGGATGGATGATATCATGTAGGATGGGTAACCTCCCTAGGATGGGTGACCTCCCTGAGGATGGGTAACCTCTCTTGGGATGGGTAACCTCGCTAAAGATGGGTGACCTCCCATAGGATGGGTGACCTATAAAATAGGTGACCTCTCGTAGGATGGGTGATATCCTGTTGGATGGGTAACCTCCCTAGGATGGGTAACCTCTCTTAGGATGAGTGACCTCCCTTAGGATGGGTTAACTCCTAGGATGGGTGACCTCCCATAGGATGGGTGACCTCCCTTTGGATGGGTGACCTCCTTTTGATGGGTGACCTCCCTTAGGATGGGTATCCTCACTTAGGATGGGTGACCTTCATATGATGGGTTACCTCCCTAAGGATGGGTGACCTCCATTAGGATGGGTGATATCCCGTAGGATGGGTATCCTCTCATATAATGGGTGACCTCTCATAGGTTGGGTAACCACCATTTGGATTGGTAAGCCCCAGTATGATGGGTGACCTCTCATAGGTTGGGTAACCTCCCTAGGATGGGTGACCTCCCGTAGGATGGGTGACCTCCCGTAGGATGGATAACCTTCCTAGGATGGGTATCCTCTATTAGGATGGGTAACCTCCATTTGGATGGTTAACCTCTCGTAGGATGGGTAACCCTCTGGAAGGATGGATAACCTCCCTAGGATGGTGGGTAACCTCCCTAAGGATAGGAAACCTCTTCTAGGATGGGTAACCTTCCGTAGGATGGATAAACTCTATTAGGATGGGTAACCTCTCATAGGATGGGTAACCTCCATAGGATGGGTGAACTCTCTTAGGATGGGTAACCACTCTTAGGATGGGTCTCTTAGGATGGGTAACCTCTCTTAGGATGGGTAACCTCTCGTAGGACGGGTAACCTCTCTTAGGATGGGTAACCTCCCGTCGGATGGGTGACCACCCTGGGATGGGTGACCTTCATATGATGGTTGACATCCGGATGGGTAACCTCCCTTAGGATGGGTAACCTATCATAGGATGGGTAACCTCACGTAGGATGGGTAACCTCCTGTAGGATGGGTAACCTCCCATAGGAAGGGTGACCTATAGGATGGGTGAGCTATCGTAGGATGGGTAACCTCCAATAGGATAAGTGACCTTCCGTAGGATGGGTGACCTCTCGTATGATGGGTAACCTCCCTTAAGATGGGTGACCTTCATAGGATGGGTGACCTCCCGTATGATAGGTAACCTCCATGAGGATGGTTGACCTTCATATGATGGGTAACCTCCCTTAGGATGGATGACCTTCCATAGGATGGGTGACCTCCCGTAGTATGGGTGACCCCCCGTAGGATGGGTAGCCTTCCTTAGGATAGGAAACCTCCATACGATGGGTGACCTTCATATGATGGGTAACCTCTTTAAGGTTGGGTGACCTCCCGAAGGATGGGTAACCTCCCTAGGATGGATGACTTTCATATAATAGGTAACCTCCATTAGGATGGATAACCACCCTTAGGATGGATAACCTCTCTTAGGATGGGTAACCTCCCTTAGTTAAAGGGTGACCTCTCGTAGGATGGGTGGGTAACCTCCCTAGGATGGGTGACCTAACATAGGATGGGTGACCTCCCATACGTTTGGTGAACTTCATATGATGGGTAACCTCCCTTAGGATGGATGACTCCCTTCGGATGGGCAACCTCCATTTGGATGGGTAACCTCTCGTAGGATGGGTGACCTCCCTAAGGATGGGTAACCTCTCTTAGGATGGGTGACCTCTAGTAGGATGGGTAACCTCCCTTAGGATGGGTGACCTTCCTATGGATTGGTGACCTCCCAAAGGATGGGTGACCTATAGGATGGATGACCTCTCGTATGATGGGTGACCTCCATTTGGATGGGTAACCTCCCATAGGATGGTTGACTTCTCATAGGTTGGGTAACCTCCCTAAGTATGGGTGACCTCCCATAGGATGAGTAACCTCTCTTAGGGTAGGTAACCTCTCTTAGGATTCCTGTAGGATGGGTGACCTTCGTAGGATGGGTAACCTCCCTAGGATGGGTGACCTCTCTTAGGATGGGTAACCTCCCTTACGATGGGTGACCTCCCGTAGGATGGGTAACCTCTCTTAGGATGGGTCACCCATCCTTAGGGTGACCCATCCTAAGAGAGGTTACCCATTCTATCGGAGGTCACCCATCCTAATGGAGGTCACCCATCCTTAGGGAGGGTAAGCATCGTATGGAGGTCACCCATCCTAGGGAGGTCACCCATCCTAAGGGAGATTACCCATCCTACGGGATGTCACCCATCCTAAGGTAGGTCACCCATCCTATGGGATATCACCCATCCTACGAGAGGTCAACCATCCTATAGGTCACCCATCCCATGGGAGTTTACCCATCCTACGGTAGGTCACCCATCCAACTAGAGGTCACCCATCCTATAGAGGTTACCCATCCTACGAGATATCTCCAATCCTACAAGAGGTCACCCAACCTATAGGTCACCCATCCTATGGGAGGTTAGCCATCCTACGGTAGGCCACCCATCCTATTAGAGGTCATCCATCCTACGAGAGGTCACCCATCCTTTTGGAGATTACCTATCCTACGGTAGGTCACCCATTCTACTAGAGGTCACCCATCGTATAGGAGGTCACCCTTCAAAATGGACATTACCTATCCTAAGAGAGGTTACCCATCCTAAGGGAGGTCACCCATCCTAGGGAGGTCACCCAACCTACGGGTTATTACCCATCCTACGGGGGGTCACCCATCCTACAGAGGACACCCATCCTACGGAGGATACCCATCCTATGGGAGGTCACCCATCCTAAGGGAAATTACTCATCCTACGAGAGGTCACCCATCCTGTAGGTCACCCATCCTATGGAAGGTTACCCATCCTATAGGAAGTTACCCATCCTAAGGGAGGTTACCCATCCTATTGGTTACCCATCCTAAGGGAGGACACCCATCCTACTAGAGGTCACCCATACTATAGGTTACCCATCCTAAGGGAGGTTACCCATCATATGAAAGTCACCTATCGTATGGAGGTCACCCATCCTAAGGGAGGTTACCCATCATATGAAGGTCACCCATACTTAAAGAGGTTACACATCCTAAGAGAGGTCACCTATCATAGGCGAGGTCACCCATCCTACGCAAGGTCACCCATCCTTCGAGAGGTCACCCATCCTAAGGGAGGTTATTCATCCTACGAGAGGTCACCCATCCTACGGGAGGTCACCCATCCTGTAAGAGGTCACCCATCCAACGAAAAGTTACCCATACTAAGGTAGGTTACCCATCCCACGGGAGGTTACCCATCCCACGGGAGGTCACCCATCCTACGGGAGGTCACCCATCCTAGGGGACATCACCCATCCTAAGGTAGGTCACCCATCGTACGGGAGGTCACCCATCCTACGGGAGGACACCCATCCTACGGGAGGTCACCCATCCTATAGGTTACCCATTCTAAGGGAGGTCACCCATCCTAAGGAAGGTTACCCATCATATGAAAGTCACCCATCATATGGAGGTCACCTATCCTAAAGGAGGTTACACATCATATGAAGGTCACCCATACTTAAGGAGGTTACACATCCTAAGGGAGGTCACCTATCATACGCGTGGTCACCCATCCTATGCAAGGTCACCCATCCCATGAGAGATCACCCATCCTACGGAAGGTCACCCATCCTACGAGAGGTCACCCATCCTAAGGGATGTCACCCATCCTACGGAAGGTTATCCATCCTAAGGGAGGTTACCCATCCGGAGGTTACCTATCCCCCGGGAGGTCACCCATCCTACGGGAGGACACCCATCCTACGGGGGGTCACCGATCCTAGGGGACATAACCCATCTTATGGTAGGTCACCCATCCTACGGGAGGTCACCTATCCTATGGAAGGACACCCATCCTACGAAAGGACACCCATCCTACGGGACGTCACCCATCCTAAGGTAGGTCACCCATCCAAAGAGAGGTTACCCATCCAAATAGAGGTCACCCATCCTACGAGAGGTTACCTATCCTAAGAAAGGTTACCCATCCTACGTGAGGTTACCCATCTTAAGATAGGTCATCCATCTTATAGGAGGTCACCCATCATTAGGGAGGTCACCCATCCTTAGAGAAGTCACCCATCCTAAGGGAAGTTACGCATCATAGGAAGGTTACCTATCCTACGGGATATCATCGATCCTGCGGGAGATCACCCATCCTATAGGTCACCCATCCTATGGGAGGTCACCCATCCTACCGGAGGATACCCATCCTACGGGAGGTCACCCATCCTAGGGTAAGCCACCAATCCTAAGGTAGGTTACCCATCCTATGGGAGGTCATCCATCCAAAGAAAGGTTACCAATCCAAATAGAGGTCACCCATCCAACGAGAGGTTACCCATCCTAAGGGTGGTTACCCATCCTACGGGAGGTCACCCATCGTAAGAAAGGTTACCCATCCTACGAGAGGTTACGCATCCTACGAGAGGTCACCCATCCTACTGGAGGTCACCCATCCTAAGAGAGGTTACCCAACCTAAGGGAGGTCACCCATTCTAGGGAGGTTACCCATCCTAAGGGATATCCCCCATCCCAGGAGAGGTAAACCATCCTATGGGAGGTCACCTATCCCTAGGTAGGTCACCCATCCTAAGAGAGGTTACCTATCCTAAGGGAGGTTATCCAACCTAGGGAGGTTACCCATCCAAGGGTGGTCACCCATAGTGATCTCCATTTGGATGGGTAAACTCTCGTAGGATGGGTGACCTCTCAAAGGTTGGGTAACCTCCCTAAGTATGGGTGACCTCCCTAGGATGGGTAACCTCTATTTGGATGTGTGACCTCCCGTAGGATATCACCCATCCTAGGAAGGTTACCCATCCTACATGATATCACCCTCCCTCGTTTGGGTAACCTCCCTAAGTATGGGTGACCTCCCGTAGGATGGCTGATATCCTGTTGGATGGGTAACCTTTCTAGGATGGGTGACCTTCCTGAGGATGGGTAACCTCTCTTAGGATGGGTGACCTTACTAAGGATGGATGACCTCCCATAGGATGGCTGACATATAGTATGGGTGACCTCTCGTAGGATGGGTGATATCCCGTAGGATGGGTAACCTCCCTAGGATGGATAACCTTTCTTAAGATGGGTGACCTCCGTTAGGATGAGTTACCTCCCTAGGATAGATGACCTCCCATAGGATCGGTGACCTCCCTTTGGATGGGTAACCTCCTTTTGATCGGTGACCTCCCTTAGGATGGGTAACCTCCCTAAGGATGGGTGACCTCCCATATGATGGGTAATCTCCATAGGATGGGTAAACTCCCTAGGATGGGTGACCTCCCTTAGGATGGGTGACCTCCCTTAGGATGGGTGATATCCCATAGTATGGGGAACCTCCCTTAGGATGGGTGACCTCCCTAGAATGGGTGATATCCCGTAGGATGGGTAACCTCTCGTAGGATGGGTGACCTCTCGTAGGATGGGTGTCCTACCTAGGATGGGTGACCTCCCGTAGGATGGGTGACCTCCCTAGGATGGGTGACCTCCATTTGGATGGGTAACCTCCCGTAGGATGGGGAACATCCATAGGATGGGTGCCCTCCCATAGGATAGGTGATATCCCGTAGGATGGGTAACCTCCCTAGGATGAGTGACCTGCGTATGATGGGTAACCTTCCTAAGGATGGATGACCTCTCATAGGTTGGATAACCTCCCTAATGTTGGTAACCTCCTGATGGGTGATATCATGTAGGATGGATAACCTCCCGTAAGATGGGTGACCTGCCTAAGGATGGGTGACCTTCATAGGATCGGTAACCTTCCTAAGGATGGGTGACCTCCCTTCGGATGGGTAACCTCCGGATGGGTGACCTAACTTAGGATGGGTGACCTCTCGTAGGATGGGTGACCTTTAGTAGGATGGGCAACCTCCCTATAATGGGTGACCTCCCTAAGGATGGGTGACCTCCCTAGGATGGATAACCTCCCATTGGATCGGTAATCTCTCATAGGATGGGTGACCTCCCTAGGATAGGTAACCTCCCTAATGATGGATGACCTCCCTAAGATGGGTAATCTCTTTTAGGATGGGTGATCCCTAGGATGGGTAACCTCCCGAAGGATGGATAACCTCCATTTGGATGGGTAACAACCCGTATGATGGATGACCTGCCGTAGGATAGGAAACCTTCATTTGGATGGATAATCACCCATATAATGGGTGACCTCTCATAGGTTGGGTAACCTCCCAAGGATGGGTAACCTAGCTTAGGATGTGTAACCTCTCTTAGGATGGGTGACCTTCCTAAGGATGGGTGACCTTCATAGGATGGGTAACCTCCATACAATGGGTAATCTTTCTTAGGATGGGTTACCTCCTATAGGATTGGTTACCACCCTTAAGATGGGTGACATCCCTTAGGATGGGTGACCTCCCTTAGGATGGGTGACCTCCCAAGAATGGATAACCTCCGGATGGGTGACCTCCCTAGGATGGGTAACCTCTCTTAGGTATCCTACGGGAGATGGGTGACCTTCATATGATGGATAACTTCACTTAGGATGGGTGACCTCGCGTAGGATGGGTGACCTCCCTTCGTATGGGTAACCTCCATAGGATGGGTGATCTCCCTTAGGATGGGTGACCTCCCTTAGGATGGGTGGCCTCCCGTAGGATAGGTGACCTCCATATGATGGGTGACCTTCATATGATGGATAACTTCCCTTAGGATGGGTGACCTTCATATGATGGGTAACCTCGCTTAGGATGGGTGACCTCCTTTAGGATTGGTTACCTCCGGATGGGTGATCGCCCGAAGGATGTGTGACCTCCCTTGGGATTGGTAACCTCTCGTCGGATGGGTAACCTCTATTTGGATGGGTAACCACCCGTATAATGGGTAACCTCTGTAAGTATGGGTGACCTCTCGTACACTTAGGATGGGTAACCTCTATAGGATGGGTGAACTCCCTTAGGATGGGTAACCTCCTGATGGGTGACCTTCCTTAGGATGGGTGTCCTCCCGTAGGATGGGTGACCTCCATACGATGGGTGAGCTTCATATGATGGATAACTTCCCTTAGGATGGGTGACCTTCATATAATGGGTAATCTCCCTTAGGATGTGTGGCCTCCTTTAGGATAGGTAACCTCCGGATGGGTGACCGCCCGTAGGATAGGTGACCTCCCTAGGATGGGTAACCTCTCATAGGGTGGGTAACCTCCCTTTGGATGGGTGATCTCCCTTAGGATTGGTAACCTCTCGTAGGATGGGTAACCTTCACTTGAATGGATAACCACCCGTACGATGGGTAATCTCCCTAATTATGGGTGACCTCTCATAGGATGGGTAACCTCTATTTGGATGGCTGACCTCCCGTAGGATGGGTGACCTCCGTAGGATGGGTAATCTCCCGTAGGATGGGTGACCCCCCGTAGGATGGATAACCTCCATTTGGATGGGTAACCACCCGTAGGTTGGACAACCACCCTTAGGATGGGTAACCTCTCGTAGGATGGGTGACCACAATTGGATACGTGTAGGCCATATTCTGATAATTTTGAGATACAGGTTAATTTAGGGTTTTTTCTTCTGACACGGGGGATTTGAGCATGTCATATTTTGACACAGGCAAGTAGATAAGTAGCTAGCTCTCGTAGGATGGGTAACCTCCATTTGGATGGGTGACCTCCCGTAGGATGGGTGACTTTCATAAGATGTGTAACCTCCCTAAGGGAGGGTGACCTCCTTTAGGATGGTAACCTCCCTTAGGATGGGTAACCCCTCGTAGGATGGGTGACCTCCATTTGGATGGGTGACCTCCCGTAGGATGGATAACTTCCCTAGGATGGATAACCTTCCTTAGGATGGGTGACCTCCCTTAGTATGGGTAACCTCCATGGGTGAACTTCCTTAGGATAGATAACCTCCGGATGGGTGACCTCCCTAAGGATGGGTAACCTCCATAGGATGGGTGAACTCCCTTAGGATGGGTAACCTCCGGATGGGTGACCTCCCTTAGGATGGGTAACCTCCATAGGATGGGTAATCTCCATAGGATGGGTGAACTCCCTTAGGATGGGTAACCTCCGGATGGAGGTTACCCATTCTATGAGAGGTCACCCATCCTACGGGTGGTCACCTATCCTAAGGGAGGTTACCAATCCTAGGAAGGTTACCCATCCTAAGGGAGGTTACCCATCCTACGCGAGGTCACCCATCCGGAGGTTAGAGTTCATATGTCCTATGGAGGTTACCCATCCTAAGGGAGGTCACCCATCCGAACGTTACCCATCCTAAGGGAGGTTACCCATCCTACGGGAGGACACCCATCCTACGGGAGGTCACCTATCCTTCGGGATATCACACATCCTATGAGAGGTTACCCATCCTAGGGAGGTATCCCGTAGGATGGGTGACCTCCTGTAGGGTGGCTGACCTCATGTATTATAGGTGAACTCCCTTTGGATGGGTGACCTCCCTTAGGATGGTTCACCGATCCTTTGGGAGGTCACCCATCCTTAGGAAGGTCACCCATCCTAAGGGAGGTCACCCATCATATGAAGGTCACCCATCATATGGAGGTCACCTATCCTACGGGAGGTCACACATCCTAAGGGAGGTCACCCATCCGGAGGTTACCCATCCTAAGGGAGTTCAACCATCCTATGGAGGTTACCCATCCTAAGGGTGTTCACCCATCCAACGCAAGGTCACCCATTCTAAGTGCGGTTACCCATCATAAGATCACCCATCGTATGGAGGTCACCTATCCTACGGGAGGTCACCTATCCTAAGGGAGGTTACCTATCATATGAAGGTCACCCATCCTTAGGGAGGTCACCCATCCAAATGAAGGTCACCCATCCTACGGGAGGTCACCCATCCTAAGGGAGGTTACCTATCCTAGGAAGGTTAGCCATCCTAGGGAGGTTACCCATCCTAAGGGAGTTCACCCATCCTAGGGAGGTCACCCATTCTATGGGAGCTTACACATCATATGAAGGTCACCCATCCTAGGGAGTCACCCATCCTACGGGAGGTCATCCATCCTATGAGAGGTCACGCATCCTACGGAAGGTTGTCCATCTAAATGGAGGTTGTCACGACCCACACCCGATGTAAGGATGCAAGTCAGAAATAGCACCCAACCTACGCCGCAGCATCGACGGTAGAACGTTGTCTTGGTCAATTATACTATCTAAATATCTCACAATAACATAAAATCTGCCAACAATATCTCATACAAAACTCAATCATATTCTAAAGCACGAGAAGATATCAAAGAAGTCTAACTATACATTCAAAATATATTATCAACAATAGAAAAAATATCCAATCTTATACCATATGCCAAAAATAAATCCGGTACTAAAATGCTAAAAAAACTAACTATGAAAAACTAGTGATCCGGATAAACCTTCCGGCAATCACTCTAGAACTAGTGGGTCCAAGTCTGCACCATCTATAAGTCAAAGTCTATAGTATGTCGGACACCAATCTCTCGGATCCTCTAAAAAATATTTTCCAGTCAGGAATGGAATTAAGTACATCTCTAACAGCAGTTCTAATCAATAATATAAACTATGTAACAGTAAATAGGTGTGAATATACAAGATGCCATATACATGTATAAGAGATACGAAATAAAGGAAATACTGGAAATAAACACAAGAATGAGCAATATAGAATAAACAAGAAATACTAATGACTAAGTGAGTGAGTACCAGCTTTAACATATGATCGGCTTGGGAACTTGCACAAGAGTAAAATGGCCTGGTTAATCATACGTGCGGTGTATGATCAACACTCACAAGGAACAAGACTTGCACAAGGAGGGCATGATCACATATCTACACTATAACTCCCCAACCCCCGACGGGTATAGTGGATCCAACCATGGTACGCTATGGCATGGGATTCCCCAAGAAGATAACGACTCTTCCCGAGAATCAGTGTCTATACATGAACAAGATAATCAATAAAACAAGACTTGCACAAGATATACCATATACAAGGAATAACAGCTCATGATGAGATCCGAATATACCAATCCATGTAACCATCGTGTCAAAAAAATATGGATATCTACACTAGATACAATGAACATAGAGGACATCATAAATAAAAAACTATCAGAGAATATACTCGCCTGAGGTCCAGAGCAATGAATGTCAAACTGTGTCTGAACTGGTGTCACGTAGACCTATATATGGAATATTGTATTAATACAAGGTTCTAGAAAAATAAGTTAAACTAGTCAACTTCTAGGTCAATAAGCCAATTCAAAGTCAAAAGTCAAGTAGGTCAACTCTAAGTCAAACTGGTCAAACTATGGTCAACTATGTCAAACTACCTATTTCTAGGTTGAATGAGTCTATCTCAATGATGTTGGGTTCATACACTATGAATCTAGGCCATACAAGCTACATCTTAGAATACTAAGATACCGTATCTCAGGATACGCAAACAATAGGTAAATATCATATATGCATATCAAACAATATTAAATATATAAATCCTAATTATAAATGCTAAAATGATACCTTGGTTTTGAACCAACTTGGTATCACAAAACTAAACCAATATTGATACCCAAACCCAATACCTTTGTTATCCTCAATATTTTACCTTGGTATGTCAAGGTAAATTCAAAACCTTATTTATACTAACTACCCAACAATAATTATAAACTACCATGTATTTAATATTTATACAATACTATATACCTTATTTTAGTTATCTTAATACCAACCAATAATTAGTTTACAACTATCCTATTACTATGCCAATACCTACTACTCATACATTGGTATATATTGATACTTACCTTGGTATCTTAAGGTAATTGCCAAAAACTTCATATATATACTACTACCTATCAATAACTATATGTATACATATATTAATCCTATATAACTTATAGTATGTACTAATAGATTAAGTACTAACTACAAACTACACAGTAACTACTAATATATATATATATACGTACATACATATATATATATATATATATATATATATATATATATATATATATATATAACACTAAAAGATACTCATAACAATAGGTAACTAGCTAACTAAAATATACTAACTACCCAATAATAATATATGCTAACAACTAACTATGATACATATAGTATATACTAAAACACAATTAGAAAATTAGGAACATATATACGTATATACATTAATTACCATATTTATACTATATATATATATAACTATTATATATAAATATCTAATATATATATAAATTGTCAAACTGTCGCTAAAGTCGCTGCCCACTGTCGCTGAAATCCCCTGATACTGCTGATACTCTGCTATTTTAGCGACGGTTCTGCTGCCGTTGCTAAACTGCTGTCGCTGCTGCTGCTGTATGCTATTACTGTTGCGGCTGCTTTCGCGACGGTGCTGTTGTAGCTAAACTGTTGTCGCTGCTGCTGCTGCTGCTGCTTTCGCGAAGCTGTTGCTGCTGCTGCTGTTGCTATTGCTCATATTGCTGCTGCTGTGTTGTTTGCTACACTGTTGCTGTTGCGACGCTTGCTGCTGTCGCCAAAAGCTCCTGCCCTCTGTTAATATATATATATATAATAATTAATATAAACCAAATAATATATAATATATATATAACTCATAATATATATATACACTATAATAATATACATACATATATATATATGTACATAATAATACATATTACAATATAGTATCATATATATACATAGCTACAACTATATAAAATATATGTACATAATAAATACATAGTAACATATACATACATACAAAGTAATATATATATATATATATATAACTATATATATATGTATATGTATATAAAATCATACAATATATAAATACATAACAATATATAATATGACTATATATATAACCACATATAAATATATCTACTATATTATATATACATGTACTACCACCAATAAATATATATCTACAAGTAGAAAAATAGCTACATAATAAATATACACATATAGTATATACATAGGTACATAGATCTAAGACACAACATTACATAAATATATATACAAAATATAACAACAATAATTATCTATTTACATATACATATCTTTTCATGCTACCATATATAAATATATATATATATATATATATATAAGAATAGCTACAGATAATATATACACATATAATATATACATAGATACATAGATCTAAGGCACAACATTACATAAATATATATACACAATATTATATATATATATATACACATATATAATTACACTTCTCCATGATTAAGAATATAAGAGAAAACAGATCTACAATTTAATTGTACATCTCACGGAACGTATCACCCTGTATCCCACTAGATCTAGGATTAGCATGCGACACGAGTCCACCACACATCTAAACGTACCCCGAAGGACACGAACAAGTCTAATATATTATTTCTGAATAATGCGAAGAGTCAAATATATTTCTACGTGTCCGTGTCAAAATATGACATGCTCAAAGTCCCGTATCGGAGGAAAAAACCCCCAAATCAACATGTATCACCAAATTATTGGGATATGACCTACACGTACCCAATTGTGGATACGACACTTGCCCCAAACACATAAGCACATGTTAAATTAATCTATAGGACCAATTGACCTACACAATAAATGTCAATCTCATAATTCCCCCAAAATTGACACAAAAAGTACCATAACTTTCTTAATATGTCTCCTATGAACACAAAACCAAATCCTTTGGGTAGCCTATGAATACAGGTTGATTTCTCATGGTTAAATCTCAGATTTAGAATCTAAATTAAGAAAAAAAATTGAATTGTACCTATTGGGAGATGGATTCCCAATAAAACCTCATAAATTGGTGAAATGAGCCTTCAACTTGTAGATCCTTGCTCCTCTTTGTAGATTCATATTTTCTCTTTGTAGATCCATGCTCTATTAGCCTCCAATGATTATTTAGAAAAGAATTGGGTAAAAAATTGGTGGAGATTTGATGGAATTTGGTTGAGGGAAATTCTAGATCTAGATTTGGAATGAAAAATAAAGAGAGAAAGTTTTCATCCCCTTTATATAGGCCTCCTGATATTTCTTAACCCGTGACATAATATTAACACTCAAGCTTCCACTTTCTGATACTCATGAACTCATACTGACACTCATCATCTACTGTATATCCTGTACCTAATTTCTAGACATACTTCCACCTATTGCTTCCAACACATCACTAACCTCCATCTAAGGTGATATACCCATCGCTAGTCATATACTGGTACCCTCCTATCTACTCACATCAAAGCTCTACTTTTACCTATAACACAAGTCTTACTACTTTAGTATAATGTATTCTTATTCTCTCACACTCTCCTATACACTTATGGGTACCATTTTATTATGGCATACTGACTAATACCCTTTATGCATATACATTTCTTTACTCTTGACATACCCAAGTATCAACCAGCCAATTAAATATCAAGCTCCATTGAGTTCCAACACAATTTTCTTGATACTTAATTATTTACATGGCTCACCCAACTACTTGAATTCATGCCTATCCAGAGCATGCATGCTGATACTGATACTAACTCATGGAACCACTACTGATACTCTCTACTCTCCCTTCTACCATAATACCAATACCAACTATAATGCCACCTATCATAGAACTATTGCTACAAGGTACTACGCTATGGATTATCTCTAGATTTATACCTATTGCTCATATGCCCAATTAAGCATCACTTACAGACTAATAATTCATACTTTCAACAGTCAATACTGATACTCAAGACATAGACCTAAATGCAATTCACCAATTTATCACACTAACAAGAAGATCTAATAGAAAGAAGCTCTATAAGGAATTGGACTAAAGAACTGAAGGTATCTCTACTGCTAAGCTAAAGAATGATGGAACAAAGTCCTATAACAACAGAAATAAATAAGTATTGAGATGATACTTTAAGAACCAATTTAAGATACAATCTGATAATTATACACGTCTTCCAAAATCATGACACTCAGAATCCTTGCCATGCCAGTAAGCATAGAAGTGATAAACGATAGATTCCATAACTAGGGTATGCAACTCTATAATCATGTCATCTAGAATCCTCACCACGCCAACCGGTATGGCTATAAGAAACTCTAAATTTTATAACTAAGCTATGTACATCTAAAGTCAGGTCCCTACGTTTCTGCTACGACAGCTAATATGGCTGCGATAAACTCTAGGCTCCATAACCAAAGTAGATATATCACCTTTCTCACTGTTATCATCAACATATGTCATCAGATGATACCATAACTTTAGTCCATAAAATTTATCTCGATATAAAATCAAACTTAATAACGAATACCAAGAATTTAAATTCAACAAACGATTTACCAAGAATCAAATTCAACAACAACAAGTGAGAGCGGACAAAAATAATGGAAAAGATTTGAAATGGAAATTGTAATAAGATTCTCAATGGTCGTCCCAGGAATCTCTCAAGAAATTTGTGATTGAGTATTCTCTCATCCTAATATCTTATATCCTATAGCCTATATCCTATATCCTATCGCTGGCTTGCAGTAGTATAACTAAGTCATCGCACTATTACGATATCGCATAACTTGCGAAGCTTGACCTGCATGGGCCACCACTAAAAATGTGTCACGACCCGCACCCGATGTAAGGATGCAAGTTTGAAACAACTCCCAGCCTACGCCGCAACATCGGAGAGGTTACCCATCCTAAGAGAGGTTACCCATCCTTAGGGAGGTTACCTATCCTTCGAGAGGTCACCCATCTTACGGGAGATTACCCATCCTAAGGGAGGTTACCCATCCTAATGAAGGTTACCCATCCTAATAAAGGTTACCCATCCTACGGGAGGTCATCCATACTTAGGGAGGTCACCCATCCTAGGGAGGTTACCCATCCTACGGGAGGTCACCCATCCTAAGGAAGATTATCCTTCTTCCGGAGGTTACCCATCCGAAGAGAGGTCACCCATCCTAGGAAGGTTACCCATCCTATAGGTCACCCATCCTAGGGAGGTTACACATCCTACGGATGACCTCCCGTAGGATGGGTAACCTTCCTAGGATGGGTGACCTCTCTTAGGATGGATAACCTTCCTAGGAAGGGTAACCTCCCATAGGATGGGTGACCTCTCCAGGATGGGTGACCTTCCTTAGTATGGGAGACCTCCCTTAGGATGGGTAACGTTCATTAGGATGGGTAACCTCCCTTAGGATGGGTGACCTCCCGTAGGATGGGTGACCTCTTATAGGATGGGTAACCTTTCTTAGGATCGGTAACCTCTCTTAGGATGGAAAACCTAGGATGCATAACCTCCCTTTGGATGGGTGACCTCCCTTAGGATTGGAAACTGCCATAGGATGGGTGAACTCCCTTAGGATGGGTAACCTCCCTTAGGATGGGTGACCTGCCATATGATGGGTGACCTCCGGATGGGTGATCTTCCACAGGATGGGTAATTTCCTATTGGATGGATAACCTCTCTTAGGATGGGTGATCTCCCGTAGGATGGGTGACCTCTCATAGGATAGATAACCTCCCTTAGGATGGGTAACCTCTATTAAGATAGGAAACCTAGTATGGGTAACCTCCCTTAGGATGGATGACCTCCCTTAGGATGGTAACCGCCATAGGATGGGTGAACTCCTTTAGGATGGGTGACCTCCCGTAGGATGGGTGACCTCCCGTAGGATGGGTGACATTCCGTAGGATGGGTGATATCTCGTAGGATCTATAACCTACCTTAGGATGGGTGTCCTCCGGATGGGTGACCTTACTTAGAATAAGAAACCTCCCTAGGATGGGTAACCTCCCTTAGGATGGATATCCTCCGGATGGGTAACCTCCCTAGGATGAGTGACCTTGATAGGATGGGTGACCTTCATATGAGGGGTAACCTCCCGTAGGATGGGTGACCTCCCTAGGATGGTTAACCCCCCTCAAAATGGGTAATCTCCTTTAGGATGGGTGACTTCACCTAGGATGGGTTACCTCTCTACGATGGATAACCTTCCTTTGGATGGGTGACCTCCCGTAGGAAGGGTAACCTCCCTAAGGATGGGTGATCTCACGTAGGATGGGTGACCTCGCGTAGGATGGGTGACCTCCCTTAGGATCCCTATGGATGGGTCACCCATCCTACGGGAGGTTACCCCACCAACGGCTAGTTACCCATCCAAATGGAGGTACCCATCCTACAAGAGATCACCCATCCTATGGGAGGTCACCCATCTTACGAGAGGTTACCCATCCTACGAGAGATCACCCAACCTACGGAAGGTTACCCATCCTACGAAAGGTCACAAATCCTAAGGGAGGTCACCTATCCAAATGGAGGTCACCCATCCTAGGGAGATTACCCATCCTAAGAGAGGTTACCCGTCCAAATGGAGGTTACCCATCGTACAATAGGTTACCCATCCTAAGAGAGGTTACCCATTCTACAGGAGGTCACCCATCCTAAGTGAGGTCACCCTTCCAACGGGAGGTCACTCCTCCTATAGATCACACATCCTATGGGAGGTTACCCTTCCAACGGGATGTCACCCATCCTAAGAGAGGTTACCCATTCTACAGGAGGTCACCCATCCTAAGTGAGGTTACCCTTCCAACGGGAGGTCACCCATCCTATAGATCACACATCCTATGGGAGGTCACCCATCCTAAGAGAGGTTACCCATCCTAAGGGAGGTCACCAATCCTAGGGAGGTTACCCATCCAATAGGTCACCCATCCTAAGGGAGATTACCCATCCTAGGGAGGTTACCCATCCTACGGGATATCACCCATCCTACGAGAGATTACCCATCCTAGCGAGGTTGCCCATCCTACGGGATATCACCCATCCTACATGAGATTACCCATCCTAGGGAGGTCACCCATCATACGGGTGGTTACCCATCCAAATGGAGGTTACCCATCCTAAGGGAGGTTACCCAACCTCTGAGAGGTCACCTATCATATGGGTGGTTATCCATCCTAGGGAGGTTACCCATCCTAGGGAGGTCACCCATACTACGGGAGGTCACCTATCCTAGTGAGGACATCGATCCTAAAGGAGAAAACCCATCCTAAGGGAGGTCACCCATCTTAGGTAGAATACCCATCCTACGGGACGTCATCCATCCTACGGGAGGTCAGCCATCCCAAAGGATATTACCAATCGAAAGGGAGGTTACTCATCCGGAGGTTACCTATCCTAGGAAAAGTAAATTCATCCATCCTACGGGGGGTTACCCATTCTGCGAGAGGTCATCCATCCCAAGGGATGTTACCCATTAAATGTGTGAGGGTGACCTCTCATATGATGGGTGACCTCCCGTAGTATGGGTAACCTCTGGATGGGTAACCTCCCTAAGTATGGGTGACCTTCATATGATGGGTAACCTCCCTTAGGATAGGTGACTACCATACGATGGGTGGCCTTCAAATAATGGGTAACCTCCCTTAGGATGGGTAACCTCCCTCATAAAGGGTAACATCCATACAATGGGTGACCTTCATATGATAGGAAACCTCTAGATGGGTAACGTCCACACGATGGGTAACCTTTATATGATGTGTAAACTCCCTTAGGATGGGTAACCTCCCTTAGGGTAGGTGACCTCCATACGATGGGTGACCTTCATATGATGGGTAACCTCCGGATGGGTAACCTCCGGATGGGTAACCTCCATATGATGGGTGACCTTCATATGATGGGTAACCTCCCTTAGGATGGGTGATCTCCCTTAGGATGGATGACCTCCCATAGGATGGATAACCTCTGGATAGGTAACCTTCCTAAGTATGGGTGACCTTCATATAATGGGTAACCCACCTTAGGATGGGTGACCTCCCGTAGAATGGGTGACCTTTATATGATGGATAACCTCTCTTAGAATGGGCGAGCTCCCTTAGGATGGGTGACCTCTCCTAGGATATATGACCTCTCATAGGATGGATGACCTCCATTAGGATGGGGGACATCCCTTAGGATGGGTGACCTCCCGTAGGATGGGTGACCTCTATTAGGATGGGTAACCTCTCGTAGGATGGGTGACCTCTATTTGGATAGGTAACCTCCCGTAGGATGGGTGACCACCATTTGGATGGGTAATCTCTCTTTGGATGGGTGACCTCCCATAGGATGGGTGACCTACCTTAGGATGGGTGATATCCCCTAGGATGGGGGACCTCCCGTAGGATGGGTGTCCTGACTTAGGATGGGTGACCTCTCGTAGGATGGGTAACCACCCTTAGGATGGGTGACCTCCCGTAGGATGGGTAAGCACCCTTAAGATGGGTGACATCCCTTAGGATGGGTAACCACCCTTAAGATAAGTGACATCCATAGGATGGGTGACCACCCTTAAGATGGGTGACCACCCCTAAGGATGGGTGACCTCCCATAGGATGGGTGACCTATAGGATGGGTGACCTCTCGTTAGATGGGTGATATCCCGTAGGATGGGTAACCTCCCTAGGATAGGTAACCTCTATTAGGATGGGTGACCTCTCTTAGGATGGGTGACCTGCCTAAGGATGGGTGTCCTCCCATAAGATGGGTGACCTCTTTTAAGATGGGTAACCTTCCGTAGGATGGGTGACCTCTTATAGTGTGGGTATCCTCCCATAGGATAGGTAACCTCTCGTAGGATGGGTGACCTTCATTTGGGTGGCTAACCTCTCTAGGATGGATAACCTCCCTTAGGATGGGTAACCTCCCATTGGATGGGTAAACTCTCTTAGTATGGGAGACCTTCTGTAGGATGGGTAACCTCCCTTAGGATGGATAAACTCACTTAGAATGGGTAACCTCTCTTAAGATGGGTAACCTTTCGTAGGATGGGTGACCTCTATTTGGATGGGTAACCTCTCTTTGGATGGTTGACCTCCCAAAGGATGGGTGACCTACCTTAGGATGGGTGGTGTCCCCTAGGATGGATGACCTCCCGTAGGATGGGTGGCCTCCCGTAGGATGGATAACCTCCCTTAGGATGGGTGACCTCCCGTAGGATGGGTGACCTCCTGATGGGTGACCTTCCGTAGGATGGGTGATATCTCGTAGGATCTATAACCTACCTTAGGATGGGTGTCCTCCGGATGGGTGACCTTACTTAGGATAAGAAACCTTCCGTAGGATGGGTGACCTCCGGATGGGTGACCTTCCGTAGGATGGGTGACCTCCCTTAGGATGGGTGACCTCCCGTAGGATGGGTGACCTTCAGATGGGTGACCTTCCGTAGGATGGGTGATATCCCGTAGGATCAATAACCTACCTTAGGATGGGTGTCCTCCGGATGGGTAACCATACTTAGGATAAGAAACCTCCCTAGGATGGGTAACCTCCCTTAGGATGGATGTCCTCTGGATGGGTAACCTTCCTTGGATGAGTGACCTTGATAGGATGGGTGACCTTCATATGATGGGTAACCTCCCGTAGGATGGGTGACCTCCCTATGATGGTTAACCCCCCTTAAAATGGGTAACCTCCTTTAAGATGGGTGACCTCACCTAGGATGGGTTACCTCTCTACGATGGGTAACCTTCCTTAGGATGGGTGACCTCCCATAGGAAGGGTAACCTCCCTAAGGATGGGTGACCTCACGTAGGATGGGTGACCTCGCATAGGATGGGTGACCTCCCTTAGGATCCCTATGGATGGGTCACCCATCCTACGGGAGGTTACCCAACCAACGGCTAGTTACCCATCCAAATGGAGGTACCCATCCTACGGGAGATCACCCATCCTATGGGAGGTCACCCATCTTACGAGAGGTCACCCAACCTACGGAAGGTTACCCATCCTATAAAAGGTCACCAATCCTAAGGGAGGTCACCCATCCAAATGGAGGTCACCCATCCTAGGGAGATTACCCATCCTAAAAGAGGTTACCCGTCCAAATGGAGGTTACCCATCCTACAATAGGTTACCCATTCTTAGAGAGGTTACCCATTCTACAGGAGGTCACCCATCCTAAGTGATGTCACCTTTCCAACGAGAGGTCACCCATCCTATAGATCACACATCCTATGGGAGGTTACCCATCCTAAGAGAGGTTACCCATCCTAAGGGAGGTCACCAATCCTAGGGAGGTTACCCATCCAATAGGTCACCCATCTTAAGGGAGATTACCCATCCTAGGGAGGTTACCCATCCTACGGGATATCACCTATCCTACGGGAGATTACCCATCCTAGCGAGGTTGCCCATCCTATGGGATATCACCCATCCTACGTGAGATTACCCATCCTAGGGAGGTCACCCATCATACGGGTGGTTACACATCCAAATGGAGGTTACCCATCCTAAGGGAGGTTACCCAACCTCTGAGAGGTCTCCTATCATATGGGTGGTTACCCATCCTAGGGAGGTTACCTATCCTAGGGAGGTCACCCATCCTACGAGAGGTCACCCATCCTAGTGAGGACACCGATCCTAAGGGAGAAAACCCATCCTAAGGGAGGTCACCCATCTTAGGTAGGACACCCATCCTACGGGAGGTCATCCATCCTACGGGAGGTCAGCCATCCCAAAGGATATTACCAATCGAAAGGGAGGTCACTCATCCGGAGGTTACCTATCCTAGAAAAAGTAAATTCATCCATCCTATGGGAGGTTACCCATTCTGCGAGAGGTCATCCATCCCAAGGGATATTACCCATTGAATGTGTGAGGGTGACATCTCATATGATGGGTGACCTTCCGTTGGATGGGTGACCTCCCATAGTATGGGTAACCTCTGGATGGGTAACCTCCCTAAGTATGGGTGACCTTCATATGATGGGTAACCTCCCTTAGGATGGGTGACCACCATACGATGGGTGGCCTTCAAATAATGCGTAACCTCCCTTAGGATGGGTAACCTCCCTTATAACGGGTAACATCCATACGATTGGTGACCTTCATATAATAGAAAACCTCCGGATGGGTAGTGTCCATACGATGGGTGACCTTTATATGATGTGTAACCTCCCTTATGATGGGTAACCTCCCTAAGGATGGGTGACGTCCATACGATGTGTGACCTTCATATGATGGGTAACCTCCGGATGGGTAACCTCCATATGATGGGTGACCTTCATATGATGGGTAACCTCCCTTAGGATGGGTGACCTTCCTTAGGATGGATGACCTCCCGTATGATGGATAACCTCTGGATAGGTAACCTCCCTAAGTATGGGTGACCTTTATATGATGGGTAACCCACCTTAGGATGGGTGACCTCCCGTAGAATGGGTGACTTTCATATGATGGATAACCTCCCTTAGAATGGGCGAGCTCCCTTAGGATGGGTGACCTCTCCTAAGATATATGACCCCCCGTAGGATGGATGAACTCCATTAGGATGGGGGACATCCCTTAGGATGGGGGACCTCCCGTAGGATGGGTGACCTCTCTTAGGATGGGTAACCTCTCGTAGGATGGGTGACCTCTATTTGGATGGGTAACCTCCCGTAGGATGGGTGACCTCCATTTGGATGGGTAACCTCTTTTTGGATGGGTGACCTCCCAAAGGATGGGTGACCTACCTTAGGATGTGTGACATCCCCTAGGATGGGGGACCTCGCGTAGGATGGGTGTCCTGACTTAGGATGGGTGATCTTTCGTAGGATGGGTAACCTCCCTTAGGACGGGTGACCTCCCGTAGGATGGGTAAGCAGCCTTAAGATGGGTGACATCCCTTATGATGGATAACCACCCTTAAGATAAGTGACATCCCTAGGATGGGTGACTACCCTTATGATGGGTGACCACCCCTAAGGATGGGTGACCTCCCATAGGATGGGTGACCTATAGGATGGGTGACCTCTCGTTAGATGGGTGATATCCCGCAGGATGGATAACCTCCCTAGGATAGGTAACCTCTATTAGGATGGGTGACCTCTCTTAGGATGGGTGACCTGCCTAAGGATGGGTGACCTCCCATAAGATGGGTGACCTCTTTTAAGATGGGTAACCTTCCGTAGGATGGATGACCTCTCATAGTGTGGGTATCCTCCCATAGGATAGGTAACCTCTCGTAGGATGGGTGACTTCCATTTGGATGGCTAACCTCTCTAGGATGGGTAACCTCCCTTAGGATGGGTAACCTCCCATTGGATGGATAAACTCTCTTAGAATGGGAGACCTCCTGTAGGTTGGGTAACCTCCCTTAGGATGGATAAACTCCCTTAGGATGGGTAACCTCTCTTA
Source organism: Iris macrosiphon (assembly GCA_036927795.1). Lineage (NCBI taxonomy): Eukaryota > Viridiplantae > Streptophyta > Magnoliopsida > Asparagales > Iridaceae > Iris > Iris macrosiphon. Next base: position 2,421,156 of record JAYESA010000002.1, on the reverse strand, counting down.
GGATGGGTAACCTCTCGTAGGATGGGTGACCTCTATTTGGATGGGTAACCTCTCTTTGGATGGTTGACCTCCCAGAGGATGGGTGACCTACCTTAGGATGGGTGGTGTCCCCTAGGATGGATGACCTCCGATAGGATGGGTGGCCTCCCATAGGATGGATAACCTCCCTTAGGATAGGTAAACTCCCTTAGGATGGGCAACCTCTCTTAGGATGGGTAACCTCTCATAGGATGGGTCACCTATATTTGGATGGGTAACCTTTCTTTGGATGGGTGACCTCCTATAGGATGTGTGACCTATCTTAGGATGGGTGACATCCCCTAGGATGGGTGACCTCCCGTAGGATGGGTGTCCTCCCGTAGGATGGATGACCTTGCATAGGATGGGTGACCTCCGGATGGGTAACCTCCCTTAGGATGGGTAACCTCCCATAGAATGGATGACCTCTCGTAGGATGGGTGACCTCCGGATAGGTAACCTTCATAGGATGGGTAACCTCCCTTACGTTGGGTGACGTTCATAGGATGGGTAACCTCCATACGATAGGTGACCTTCATAGGATGGGTGTCCTATAGGATGGGTAACCTCCCTTAGGATGGGTGACCTCTCATAGGATGGGTAACCTCCCATAGGATGGGTAACCTCCATTTGGATGCGTAACCTCCCGTAGGATGGGTGACCTTCCTAGGATGGGTGACCTCCCGTAGGATGGGTAACCTCCATTTGGATGGGTAACCACCCGTATGATGGGTGACCTCCTGTAGGTTGGGTAACCTCCCTAGGATGGGTGACCTTCATAGTATGGGTAACCTTCCTTTGGATGGATAACGTCCCTTAGGATAGGTAATCCCCTGTAGGATTGATGACCTCCCTAGAATGGGTGACCTCACGTATGATAGGTGACATCCAAATGGAGGTTACCCAACCGATGAGAGGTCACCCATCCTAGGGAGGTTACCCATCCTACGGGAGGTTGCCCATCCTAGGGAGGTCACCCATTCTACGGGAGGTCACCCATCCTAAGGGAGATCACCCATCAACGAGAGGTCACCCATCCAAATGGAGGTCAGCCATCTAACGGAGGTTACCATCCTAAGGGAGGACACCCATTCTATGGAAGGTCACCAATCCTAGGGAGGTTACCCATCCGACGGGAGGTCACACATCCTAGGAAGGTTACCCATTATATGAAGGTCATCCATAGTATGGAGGTTACCCTTCCTATGAAGGTCACCCATCCTAAGGGAGGTTACCCATTATGTAAAGGTCACTCATCCTACGGGAGGTCACCCATCCAAATGGAGGTCACCCATCATATGAAGGTCACCTATCCTAGGAAGGTTACCCATCCTACAGGAGGTCATCCATCCTAAGGGAGGTTACCCATCATATGAAGGTCACTAAACCTACGAGTGGTTACCCATCATATGAAGGTCACCCATCCTACCAGAGGTTACTCATCCTACGGGATATCATCCATCCTACGAGAGATTACCCATCATAGGGAGGTTACCCATCCTACGGGAGGTTATCCAACCTAGGGAGGTTACCCATCCTAGGGAGGTCACCCATCCTACGGTAGGTCACCTATCCTACTAGAGGTCACCCATCCTATGGGAGGTCACCCATCCAAATGGATGTTATCAATCCTACGGGTGGATACCCATCCTAGGGTGGTCACCCATCCTATGGAAGGCTATCCATCCAACGAGAGGTCACCCATCCTACGGAAGGATACCCATCCTATGGGAGGTCACCCATCATATGAAGGTCACCCATCGTATGGAGGTCACACATCCTAGGGAAGTCACCCATCCAAAGGGTGGTCACCCATCCTAAGGGAGGTCAGCCATCCCAAGGGAGGTTACCCATCGAAAGGTAGGTCATCACCCATCCAGAGGTTACCTATCCTAGGAAAAGTAAAGTCACCCATCCTACGGGAGGTCACCCATCCAAATGGAGGTCCACCATCTAATGGAGGTTTCCCATCCTAAGGGAGGACACCCATCCTACTGGAGGTCACGCATCCTTGGGAGGCCACCCATCCTACGGGAGGTTACCCATTCTATGGGAGGTTACCCATACTTAGGGAGGTTACCAAACCTATGAGAGAGGTCACCCATCCTACGAGAGGTTACCCATCCTAAGGGAGGTCACCCATCCTATGAGAGGTTACCCATCCTAAGAGAGGTCACGCATCCTACGAGAGGTGACCATTCCTATGAGTGGTCACCTATCCAACGGAGGTCATCCATCATACGAAAGGTCACCCATTCTAGGAAGGTTACACATCCTACGAGAGGTCACCCATCCTAGGGAGGTTACCCATACTTAGGGAGGTTACCCAAACTTTGAGAGCTCACCCATCCTACGGGAGGTTACACATCCTTACGGAGATAATCCATCCAAAGGGAGGTCACCTATCCTAGGGAAGTCACCGATCCTAAGGAAGGTTACCTATCCTATGAAGGTCACTCATCCTATGAGAGGTTACCTATCCTAAAAGAGGTCACCCATCCTACAGGAGGTTACCCATCCAAATGGAGGGAGGTTACCCATCCTAAGAGAGGTTACCCAATCTAGGGAGGTTACCCAACCTATGGGAGGTTACCCATCCTACGAGAGGTCACCCATCCTAACGGAGGTTACCCATCCTAGGGAGGTTATCCATCCTACGGGAGGTTACCAATCCTAGGGAGCTTACCTATCATATGGTGATTACCTATCGAAATGGAAGTTACCCAACCTATGAGAGGTCACCCATCCTAGGGAGGTTACCCATCCTAAGGGAGGTTACCCATCCTAGGGAGGTCATCCATCCTACGGAAGGTCACCCATCCTACGGAAGGTCACCAATCCTAAGGGAGGTTACCCATCCTACGGAAGGTCACCCATCTTATGAGAGGTCAACCATCCAAATGGAGGTCAGCGATCTAACTGAGGTTACCAATCCTAAGTGACGACACCTATCCTATGGGAGGTCACCCATCCTAGGGAGGTTACCCATCCTACGAAAGGTCACCCATCCTAGGGAGGTTATCCATCATATGAAGGTCACCCATCATATGGAGGTTACCCATCCAATGAAGGTCACCCATCCTAAGGGAGGTTACCCATCCTATGAAGGTCACCCATCGTATGGAGGTTTTCCATCCTATGATGGTCACCCATCATAAGGGAGGTTACCCATCATATGAAGGTCACTCATCTATGGGAGGTCACCCATCCAAATGGAGGTCACCCATCCTAGGGAGGTTACCCATCCTACGGGAGGTCACCCATCCTACAGGAGGTTATCCATCATATGAAGGTCACCGATCCTACGAGAGGTTACCCATCATATGAAGGTCACCGATCCTACAAGATGTTACCCATCATAAGGGAGGTTACCCATTATATAAAGGTCACCCATCCACTGAGACGTTACCCATCCTATGGGATATCATCCATCCTACGAGAGGTTACCCATCCTAGGGAGGTTACCCATCCTATGGGAGGTCACCTATCCTAGGGAGGTTACCCATCCTATAAGAGGTTACCCATCCTAGAGAGGTCACCCATCCTACGAGAGGTCCCTCATCCTACGGTAGGTCACCCATCCTACTAGAGGTCACCCATCCTACGAGGGGTCACCCATCCTATGGGAGGTCACCCATCCAAATGGAGGTTACCCATCCTACGGAAGGTTACCTATCCTAGGGAGGTCACCAATCCTAAGGGAGGTTATGCATCCTACGAGAGGTCACCCATCCTACGGGAGGTCATCCATCCAACGAGAGTATACCTCCCTTAGGATGGGTAACCTCCCTTGGATGGATAACCTCTGGATGGGTGACCTTCCGTAGGATGGGTAACCCCCATACGATGGGTGACCTTCATATGATGGGTAACCTCCTTTAGGATGGGTGACCTCTATATGATGTGTGACCTCCCGTAGGATTGGTGACCTCCCTTAGAAAGGGTGACTTCCCTTAGGATGGGTAACCTATAAGATGAGTGACCTCCCTTAGGATGGGTAACCTATAAGATGAGTGACCTCCCTTAGGATGGGTAACCTCCCTTAGAATAGGTAACCTCCGAATGGGTGACCTCCCGTAGGATGGATAACCTCCCTAAGATGGGCAACCTCCCAAGGATGGGTGACCTCCCACAGGATGGTTGATATTCGAATAGGTTACCTCCCATAGGATGGGTAACCTCCCTAGGATGGTTTACCTCCCTTAGGATTGCTGACCTCCCTATGATGGATAACCTCCCTTAGGATGGGTAACCACTTATAGGATGGGTGACCTCCCTAAAGATGGGTAACCTCTCTTAGGATGGGTGACCTCCTGTAGGATGGGTGACCTCCCTAAGGATGGTAACCTCTTTTAGGATGGGTGACCTCCCTAAGGATGGAAGACCTTCACAGTCTCGGTAACCTCCCTTAGGATAGGTGACCTCCAATAGGATGGGTGATCTCCATAGGATGGGTAACCTCCCTTAGGATAGGTGACCTATTGGATGGGTAACGTCCCGTAGGATGGGTGACCTCCCTCCATTTGGATGGGTGACCTCCCGTAGGATGGGTGACCTTCCTAGGATTGGTGACCTTTATATGATGGGTAACCTCCCTTAGGTTAGGTGACCCATCCTAAGGGAGGTTACCCATCCTATGAGAGGTCACCCTTACGGAGTTTACCCATCCTATGGGAGGTCACCCATCCTAGGGAGGTCACCCATCCTAAAGGAGGTTACCCATCCTACGGGAGGTCACCTATCATACGAGAGGTAACCCATCCAAATGGGGGTCAGCCATCTAACGGAGCTTACACATCCTAAGAGAGGACACCCATCCTACAGGAAGTCATCCATCATAGGGAGGTCACCCATCCTACGGGAGGTTACCCATCCTAGGGAGGTAACCCATTCTTAGGAAGGTTACCAAACCTATGAGAGGTCACCCATCTTACGGGAGGTTACCCATCCTAAGGTAGGTCACCCATCCTACGTGAGGTTATCCATCCTAAGAGAGGTCACCCATACTACGGGAGGTCACCCATCGTATGGAAGGTTATCAATCCTAAGGGGGATCACCCATCCTAAGGGAGGTCACCCATCCTACGAGAGGTTACCCATCCTAATGGAGGTTACCCATCCTACGAGAGGTCACCCATCCTAGGGAGGTTACCCATCCTAGGGAGGTTACCCATCCTACGATAGGTCACCCATCATATGGGTGGTTACCTATCCAAATAGAGGTTACCCATCCTAGGGAGGACACCCATCCTAAGGAAGGTTATCCATCCTATGGGAGGTTACCCATCCTAGGTAGGTCACCCATCCTAGGAAGGTCACCCATCCAAATGGAGGTCACCCATTCTAACGAGAGGTTACCCATCCTAAGGGAGGTTACATATCCTAGGGAGATTACCATCCTACGGGGTATCACCCATCGTACGAGAGGTCACCCATCCTATAGGTCACCCATCTTATGGGAGGTCACCCATCCTTAGGGAGGTTACCCATCCTAGGGAGGTCACGCATCCTACAGGATATTACCCATCCTTAGCGAGGCACCCATCCTAAGAGAGGTCACCCATCCTAGGGAGGTTAACCATACTATGAGAGGTCACCCATCCTAAAGGAGGTCTCCCATCCTATAGGAGGTCACCTATCATATATGAGGTCCACCATCCTAAGAGAGGTTATCCATTCTATGGGAGGTCACCCATCTTATAAGAGGTCACCCATCCAAATGGAGGTCAGCCATCTAACTGAGGTTACCAATCCTAAGGGAGGATACCCATCCTACGGGAGGTCACCCATCCTAGGGAGGTTACCCATCCTACGAAAGGTTACCCATCCTACGGAAGGTCACACATCCTAGGAAGGTTACCCATAATATAAAGGTCATCCATCGTATGGAGGTTACCTATCCAATGAAGGTCACCCATCCTAAGGGATATTACCCATCCTATGAAGGTCACCCATCGTATAGCGGTTTTCTATTCTATGAAGGACGCCCATCCTAAGGGAGGTTACCCATCATATGAAGGTCACTCATCCTATGGGAGGTAACCCATACAAATGGAGGTTACCCATCCTAGGGAGGTTACCCATCCTACGGGAGGTCACCCATCATATGAAGGTCACCGATCCTACGAGAGGTTACCTATCATATGATGGTCACCCATCCTAGGGAGGTTACCCATCCTAGGGAGGTTACCCATTATATGAAGGTCACCCATCCACCGAGACGTTACCCATCCTATGGGATATCACCCATCCTATGAGAGGTTACCCATCCTAGGGAGGTTACCCATCCTATGGGATGTCACCCATCCTATGGGAGGTTACCCATCCTAGAGAGGTCACCCATCCTACGGGAGGTCCCTTATCTTACGGTAGGTCACCCATCCTACTAGAGGTCACCTATCCTACGAGGGCTCACCCATCCTACAGGAGGTCACCGATCCAAAAGGAGGTTACCCATCCTACGGGAGGTTACCTATCCTAGGAAGGTCACCAATCCTAAGGGAGTTTATCCATCCTATGAGAGGTCACCCATCCTACGGGAGGTCACCCATCCTATGAGAGGTTATCTCCCTTAGGATAGGTAACTTTCCTAGGATGGATAACCTCCGGATGTGTGACCTACCGTAGGATGGGTAACCTCCATACGATGGTGACCTTCATATGATGGGTAACCTTCCTTAGGATGGGTGACCTCTATATGATGTATAAACTCCCGTAGGATTGGTGACCTCCCTTAGGAAGGGTGACTTCCCTTAGGATGGGTGACATATAAGATTGGTAATCTCCCTTAGGATGGGTTACCTCCTTTAGGATGGGTAACATCCCGTAGGATGGGTAACCTCCCTTAGGATAGGTAACCTATAGGATGGGTAATATCCCGTAGGATGGGCGACCTCCCTCCTTTTGGATGGGTGACCTCCCGTAGGATGGGTGACCTTCCTAGGTTGGGTGACCTTCATATGATGGGTAACCTCCCTTAGGTTAGGTGACCCATCCTAAGGGAGGTTACCCATTCTATGAGAGGTCACCCTTCCGGAGTTTACCCATCCTAAGGGAGGTCACCCATCCTAGGGAGGTCACCCATCCTACAAGAGGTCACCCATCCTACAGGAGGTCACCTATCATACGAGAGGTCACCCATCCAAATGGAGGTCAGCCATCTAACGGAGGTTAGCCATCCTAAGGGAGGACACCCATCCTATGGGAAGTCACCCATCCTAGGGAGGTCACCCATCCTACGGGAGGTAACCCATCCTAGGGAGGTCACCCATTCTTAGGGAGGTTACCAAACTTATGAGAGGTCACCCATCTTACGGGAGGTTATCCATCCTAAGGTAGGTCACCTATCCTACGTAAGATTATCCATCCTAAGAGAGGTCACCCATCCTATGGGAGGTCACCCATCGTATGGGAGGTTATCAATCCTATGGGGGATCACACAGCCTAAGGGAGGTCACCCATCCTACGAGAGGTTACCCATCCTAAGAGAGGTCACCCATCCTATGGAGGTTACCCATCCTACAAGAGGTCACCCATCCTAGGGAGGTTACCAATCCTACGAGGGGTCACACATCATACGGGTGGTTACCCATCCAAATAGAGGTTACCCATCCTAGGGAGGTCACCCATCCTAAGGAAGCTTACCCATCCTATGGGAGGTCACCCATCCTAGGGAGGTCACCTATCCAAATGGAGGTCACCCATTCTAACGAGAGGTTACCCATCCTAAGGGAGGTTACCTATCCTAGGGAGTTTACCTATCCTACGGGGTATCACCCATCCTACGAGAGGTCAACCATCATATAGGTCACCCATCTTATGGGAGGTCACCCATCCTTAGGGAGGTTTCCCATCCTAGGGAGGTCACGCATCCTACGGGATATTACCCATACTTAGGGAGGCACCCATCCTAAGGGAGGTCACCCATCCTAGGGAGGTTAACCATACTACGAGTGGTCACCCATCATATGGTAGGTTACCCATCCTAAGGGAGATCTCCCATCCTATGGGAGGTCACCTATCATACGTAAGGTCCCCCATCCTACAGGATATTACCCATCCTAAGGGAGGTTACCCAACCTACGGGTGGTTACCCATCCTAAGGGAGGTCACCCATCCGGAGATCACTTATCGTATGGAGGTTACCCATCCTACGGGAGGTCACCCATCCGGAGGTCACCTATCGTATGGAGGTTACCCATCCTATGAAGGTCACCCATTCTAAGGGAGGTTACCCATCCTACGAGGGGTCACCCATCCTATGAAGATATCCATCCTAAGGGAGGTTACCCTTCCGGAGGTTACCCATCCTAAGGGAGGTCACTCATCCTACGAGAGGTCACCCATCCTAAGGTAGGTCACTCATCCTATGGAAGGTCACCCATCCTACGAGAGGTCACCCATCCTAGGGAGGTTACCTATCCTATGGGAGGCCACCCGTCCTAAGGGAAGTTATCCATTCTACGAGAGGTCATCCATCCTAAGGGAGGTCACCCATCCTAAGGGATGTCACCCATCCCTTAGGATGGGTGACCTCTCGTAGGATGGGTAACCTCCTGTAGGATGGATAACCTCCCGTAGGATGGGTGACCTCCCATAGGACGAGTGACCTCCCTTAGGATGGGTGACCTTATGTAGGATGAATAACCTTCTTTAGGATGGGTAACCTCCGGATGGGTAACCTCCCTTAGGATGGGTACCTCTCGTCGGATGGGTAACCAATCATCCTAAGGGAGGTCACCCATCCGGAAGGGTGACCTCCCTTAGGACGGGTTACCTTAATAGGATCGGTAACCTTCCTTAGGTTGGGTTACTTCTCATAGGATGGGTAACCTCTCTTAGGATGGGTGACCTCCCTAAGGATGGGTAATCTTCCGTAGGATGGGTGATCTCCCGTAGGATGGGTGACCTCCCTAAGGATGGGTAATCTTCCGTAGGATGGGTGATCTCCCGTAGGATGGGTGATCTCCCATAGGATGGGTGACCTCCATTAGGATTGGTAACCTCTCTTAGGATGGGTAACCTCTCGTAGGATGGGTAACCTCTTTTATGATGGATAACCACTCGTAGGATGGGTGACCTCTATTTGGATGGGTGACCTCCCGTAGGATGGGTGACCCCCCATTGGATGGGAAACCTTTATTTGGATGGGTGTCCTCCATTTGGATGGGTAACCTCTCTTAGGATGGGTAACCTCTCGTAGGATGGGTGACCTCCATTAGGATGGGTAACCTACTATAGGATGGGTGACCTTCATAGGATGGTAACCTCCCTAAGTGTGGGTGACCTTTCTAGGTATAGGTGACCTCCCAAGGATAGGTAACCTCCGGATGGGTGACCTCCCTTAGGATGGGCAACCTCTCTTAGGATGGGTAACCTCTCGTAGGATGGGTGACCTCCCTTAGGATAGGTAACCTCTCTTAGGATGGGTGACCCCCCTTTGGATGGATGACCTCTCGTAGTATGGAGGACCTCCCGTAGGATGGGTGACCTCTCTTAGGATGGGTAACCTCCCTTAAGATGGGTAACCTCCCGTAGGATGGGTGACCTCTCTTAGGATGTGTAACCTCTCGTAGGATGGATGACCTCCCGTAGGATGGGTGACCTCTCTTAAGATGGTTAACCTTCCAAGGATGGATGACCTCCCTAGGATAGGTGACCTCCCTAAGGATGGGTATCCTCCCTAGGATGGGTGACCTTTCTTCGGATGGGTAACCACCCTAGGATGGGTGACCTCCCTAAGGATGGGTGACATCTCGTAGGATGGGTATCATTCCTAGGATGGGTAACCTTCCATCCTACGGGAGGTCACCCATCCTACGAAGGTTACCCATCCTAAGAGAGGTCACCCATCCTAGGGAGGACATACATCCTACGGGAGGACATGCATCCTTGGGAGGTTACCCATCCTACGGGAGGTTACCCATCCTACGGGAGGTCACCCATCCCTACCGGAGGTCATCCATCCTAAGAGGGGTTACCCATCCAAAGGAAGGTCACCCATTCTATGAGTGGTTATTCATCCTAAGAGAGGTTACCCATCCAAAGGGAGGTCACCCATCCAGAGTTTACCTATCCTAGGATGGGTGACCTCCCATAGGATAGGTGACCTCTTATTGGATGGGTGACCTCCCGTAGGATTGGTGACCTCTATTAGGATCGGTAACCTCCCTAAGATGAGTGACCTCGCATAGGATGGGTGACCTCCCTAGGATGGATAACCTCTCTTAGGATGGGTGACCTCCCTAAGGATGGGTGACCTTTCCTAGGATGGGTGACCTCTCGTAGGATGAGTGACCTTTCTTAGGATGGGTAACCTCTTGTTGGATGGGTGACCTCCGATAGGATGGGTAACCTCCCTTAGGATGGTTGACCTCCCTTAGGATGGGTGACCTCCATTTGATGGATGACCTCCTGTAGGATGGGTGACCTCCTAAGGATGGGTAACTTCCCGTAGGATGAGTGACCTTCATAGAGATGGGTAACTTCCCTAGGATGGGTGACCTCCCTTAGGATGGGTAAACTACCTTAGGATGGGTAACCTCCGGATAGGTGACCTCCTCCCTTTGGATAGGTGACCTCCCATAGGATAGGTGACCTATAGGATGGGTGACCTCCCGTAGGATGGGTGACCTTTCGTAGGATGGGTAACCTCCCTTAGGATGGGTAACCTTTCGTAAGATGGGTGACCTCGGATAGGTTGGGTAACCTTCCTAAGTATGGGTGACCTCCCGTAAGATGGGTGACCTCCTTAGGATAGGTGACCTCCCGTAGGATGGGTGACCTCCCGTAGAGGTTACCCATCCTAAGGGAGGTCACCCAACCTATGGGATATCACCCATCCTACGAGAGGTTACCCATCCTAGGGAGGTCACCCATCCTAAGTTAGGTCACCCATCCTAAGGGAAATCACTCATCCTACGGGAGGTTACCCATCCTATGGGAGGTTACCTATAAACCCCCTCATTTATTTCTATAGATAATCTGGTTATGGATTAGAAAATTTTGGTTCAGCAGCAGATGTTTGAGGTTTAGAATTAAGGATGCAGATATCTTATTCTTTAATTAAACCCTTGGTGCACCCTACCATTGTTGTAATATTCGGAGCCCAACATTAGCCATAATTTCCAACAAGTTGTGGCCTTCTAAGTTTGACACGCCAATTTAGGCGCTGGACTTTTTCGTCACTCAAAATCATAATCCCTTGTGCTCTAATTTAATTGCACAACTTCCCGTATCCAAAATCTATTATTTAATCTCGTATCGCGCACTTGTGTCATTGTCATCAATTTTGAGACACCAACTCAACCCATTGAGCCGGACTAATTAAAGTGTCCAAGACTAACACCAAGCCTACACCGTTCATGACTTTTGTGTCACTCCCAATGAGACCCCATGTGCCCCCATTTAATTTAAGAGCACATGACAATTTATTCTAATTAAATTAGGGATACCAATTTTGACTAATCCTACTTTTAATCCTAACTTAACACAATGCCCCATAAATTAAGCTCATGCAAAACACACAATACCCTCTCACCCTATAAAACACCAAACACAAATTCTCACACAAATATTTTATCACTTCATGTGTCTGAGCAAATACCCAAACTTATGGGACTAATTTGCAAAAATTGCATTAGGTGTCATCCCCTTATTGGTTCAAACTTTATACCCCTCTCCCCCTTGACCGGTCCAACCTCACCCCTCACTCTCTATTGTGTTAACACAATTCCCTCATGATGAATGCTAGCCATCCATTTGAATTTGGAGCATCCTCACCCTACACACCTCATCACCTTTCCCTATATAATGTCTCCTCATAGACACTTCTCCAACTAAGCCAAACCCGGCCGGCCCCCTACTCCGGCCGGCCGAGCATCTCTACCACTGCTACCTCCAGCCATCGCCACACGAGCCTGCAACAACCCCACGACGAGCCAGCTGCCACCGTCCTCCACGCTGAGCCACCTTCTCCAAACGATAGTAGGCCACCCAACATCAATCGACGACCTCCCACTCCGGCCTCCATCAGCCCACACGTCAAGCTCCCCCGACCGGCCACCTTTACTACCATTACCTCCCTGCACGACTTATCCACAGCCATTCCCGCTGCTACTCCGACCAATCCCTCCGGCAACAGCTCCTCCTCATCATCACCTCCAGTATCTCCTCTTGCACCACCACCTCCATCTCCAGTCACCACTGCCACTACCTCGACCGGCCTCCACACTCCGGCTACCCTGCCTCTCATCACCATCATCATCCTCCGCATCATCATCCTAATCATGATCATACTCACCATCATCATACTCATTAACATCATCATCATCATCACCACCACCACCACAGCCTACTCTGGCGAGACCCACCACCACGCTACCAAGGTGAGCTTCTTCCCTTTTCTATGTAGTATATTGTATTGATGTGTGTTTATACATTGAGTTTAGGGTTTGAGAATAAAATGGATTTAGTTAAGGGTTACATATATGTATTAGGATTTTGGGGTTATATATGCATATGAGATTTTAGGTTTAATACATGATACAATATGCTTGAATGGTGGTAAATAAAATAGATTTATTTTAGTGTATTATATATATATGGAATTTTTGGTTTAATAACAACGTCATAATATACATTGATGGTGAAATGCTAAGTTGAATATTTATGGTTTAAATATGAATTGATTGAGGACATAGAATATATACATGTGATGGATGGAAATGTGATATATATTGAGGTTGGGTTTTTAAGTGCCATACGAGACGATAAGAGTGTTATCTTATTTATTATACGTGTATGGGTTATTATTGATTGAGCTAATTTAAACCTATTACTGAATAATAATATGATATTAAAATATTGATGGACATTGGGAGCAGGTGATTGATTATGAAATAGGTATAATATTGAATCATAAGTCAGTGCTTGAGGACTGAGAAATATTAGTTATTTATTTGAGATTGAGACACGCCAATGTGCATGTTAACGTCTGTGCACACTGAGGTAAAATCTGAGGAATAATCATACATGAAATACAGATGAACACCATGATGAATATAGTAGGATAGAGGAATTGTTTGATGATATTGTACCGATGATTTATTGGATTAGATGTGACATACCCTTAGTCAAACTTAGTCAACCCTCTAGCTTCGTGTCCATATGAGTTGTTGCTGAGTTGGAGCAAATATTAGACGTGTGTCACATCTTATTTCAACCTCGTGATAGTTTATTGATTGAGTTTGTATCTCGTCTCTAGGTACTATAGGACCTGCAGACTTGGACGTTGTACCAGATCCCCGTCATCAGTAGTCGGACGCAGGCAAGTATACCTTGCCACCTTGCATTTCAGTTACTAGATATTTATTGTTTCATTATATACATTATGCGCGTATTTGATTAAGATCGTTACTTCGCGTCTGGATCACAATCGGGTGCAGATGTTCGTCGTAACGTCTCGTAACGAATGCTAGATGTTCGTAATACCTCGATGTACGTACCTGTGTATATCGTAACTCTAGGAAACATTCATATACTGTTATCGTGCCAGATTTTCCTATATCCTGATACTGACATCATGACTGGAGATTGGGACGACCTTAGGGTCGTATTTGTTGATAGTTACTACAGTATGACGAGACTGCTAGATAGAGGTTCAGGTTCAGTGCACAATCGTTGATCGCTTGGGAAAGGGAAGACAGTTAGTAGACGTTTGGGCTCCTCTGTACGTGCTTATATATGTATATATATTATTTCTGTAGTGATTGTGTATCTAGAGTAGTTGTATTACCCTTGTGACTCTTTGTCTGGAGCTGCGGTATGTCCCGTGTATTTTCGTGTCCGGAGCTACGGTTTTATTTTGGACAGCCCATGCGTCGAACATTGTCTTCAAACTGTGTCTCACTTAGGTGATTATGCTAGATTATCCCGTCATTGCACTTGTACATTCTGTTATACTTTGGTATGCTGTATTTTTGTACCTTATTACATCCCTCTGAGAACCTGGTTCCCTTCTAGGTTTAGGCGAGGAAGATTACCCAGAGGAGTACGGTCCGGGTATGTATCCAGCAACAGGACCCATTGCCGAGGATGAGGTCATCCCCGAGGACTTTATCTTTGGGACGGTATTACTATCTAGCTATCTGATGCCATTCCAAGTTATCTCATTGCTTACTTTTATTCCAATATTTTGTACTAGCGGGTTTGTTCCCGTGTGACTACTTTAGTATTTGTACTATGATACATTTTCTCGTGACATTTCCTTTCTGCACATTAGTAGTTGTGATTACCTCTGTGTGCTCTTATATCTGTTGCCTGTGGATAAGATTTAGATTCACTATTTATGTGTTATGTGTTGGGTTATTCATTGTACTTTACAGCTTAGGTGCACTCTGACGGGTCTATTAGATTGGGATGCCCGTCGAAGTGTGCTGTTGGCCATTGCCACATGACTTAGTTCCTTATCTTTGGAATCGGGGCATGACAAGGTTTTTGTGGTGGCCCATGCAAGTCCAATTTAAATCATCATGGTCACCTGACTGTGCCAAGCGAGCCTGCAAATTAGGAATAGATATTAGGAATCTCATCTACAAGTTTGAAACCTTCACATGACACCTCTATCTTGATTTCTTTCACCAAATTGCATCTTGTTTATTTCCTCAATGCTTATCGCAGTTATGACTTCTTTTTCAGAGTTATGAATCTCCGTAGCGGACACGTCGCACATCCGGGCGATGTTCCACGTGACGTAGGATCATCCGGGGAACCAGAATTAGGGCATATTCTTTTGTTGACTCTAGCTCCCATGGGACAGCCATCGGGGCAGCCAGAGGTGCCTTCGGACGGGCATCAGACTCCGCATCAGGCAGGACCTGAGGATCAGAGAACCCCGAGACAGGAGGAGCAGCAACTGCCCCCACCTCCACCATTACCTCCACAGATGCCCTATATGCCATTCCCCACAGGGCAACCCATGGACGGGACACAGATGTTTCAGATGGTATATGCGATAATGTAGGCCCAGCAGTAGGCTCAGCAGCAGGCGCAGCAACGCCAGGCTGACACCTTGAGGGAGAGTATTGTGACGGCCTTGGGGCAGGCGTCACCATCAGCACACCGGTCGATGATGGGGTCTGTCATAGACTTTCGTCGTATGATGCCACAACCTTTTGCTGGCACAGAAGAGCCGACGGAGGTCCATGCATGGCTCACCATCATTCAGCACCAGCTGGAGGCTACCGACCTCCCCCGGCACCAATGGTTGACTGTCCTCAGGATGCATGTCACGACCCGCACCCGATTTAGGGGCACGAGTGCGTGGGTACGTCCAGCCTATGCCGCAGCATCGGCGGTAGAACGCTGTCAAGGTCTTAATACTATCTAGCTAATGTCACACAACATCCAATCTCCATAAGGAGGCACGGATGACACAAATAAACGAGCACATACTCAATCACAGGATTTCAGCACGATAAGATAACGAACAGAAATTAAATACAACACAAGTCAACAAGTAATAATCTAACTCAACAATATCCCAGTTTCATCAAAATGCCGGAGACAAATCCGGTACCAAAATAATCTACTTAAAGAACTAACTAACAATAGTAATTTCCGGCTAGACCTTCAGGAATCACAACTAGACTACCAAGTCTGCAGCTACTCACTATATGGTCTATAAAGTGTCGGACAGCGGTCGTCTAAGGCATAGTCTGGAAAAATATTTCCAGTCAGGAAGGAGCAAAGCACAATCTCAAATAACAGTTCCCTTAAATTGATAAGGTCTATAATACAATAAACATGTCATGCTAGCTACTGAGAAGACAGCGAAATAAATGCAGTGGCAATTAAAGAGAGACAGACAATGTAAAGAGACAGGCAATAGGCAATATGATACAGTTAGTGCATGTATGAAAATAAAAAGAACAAGTATGGTATCATATACGGGTGATGTAGTATATAATTTGAAATAGGGAACTGTAATCTATTCTAAGTGTTTGAAATAGTAGTTTCAAAATGTAATCGGCTTGGGAACATGTACGATAGCTACAGGGCCTGGCTAATCATGGGTGAAGAGCATGATTAACACTTACAATTTTCTATACTACAATAAGAGGTTATGATCACATTTCTTACTAACTACTTCCTCGCCCCCAACTAGTACTGTGGATCCAACCATGACACGTTACGATACACGAGCAAGTCAAGTCTATCATGTACGATGTCTAATATACATGTCGTGTACAATGTCAATACGATAATCAAGGTAACATCTCATGACTGCAGATCCAAGCTATACTAGTCCGTGTAGCACAGTGTCAAAGATTCAGTTGTAACATTTCAAGATTATTGAATTTATAGAAATTATCAAGAAATTGGAAATTATCGGAGAATGTACTTGCCTCGGGTCCTTAGCTGGTAATTATGAATGTCCTGTTCCAGAGTATCCCCTGGGTGAACCAACAGTCCTATAGACATAACACAATATAACATTTGCATCAGAAGCTACTCTAACACACAGTCAAAACACTGGCCTCAGGGCCATGCCAGGCAGGGCATTAGTCAACTAGGGTCATCTAGTAGGATATACATAAACCACATTACACTTATTTAACTAACATATACTTTAATGCTTACAATATATATATATATATATACCAAATTTAGTACATATACAATATTTTATACATGCACCAATTCAAATGTATTTACAATATAGATATATATGCCTTTTAAATACATATTTGATTTATACTAGTTGAACATTATCATTTAAATATACTAATACTAATACACCAAATTAAATTTATACTATGTATATTAGGAATATAATAAAAGCATGTACAAAATATATTTTTATACATATATACAAATTATATATGTTGAAAGCATATACATAGTATATACAAAACATAGATATATATATCAATTTATACAATACCAATAATGCATATACTAAGTACGTATTTATATTTATATCAACCCTGTTAAATATATACATATACAATATTCATTAATTACTCATACCTATTAACAAAAATACGCACTAAAATATATATTAGTTAATACTAACACGTACATATATACATCTATTAAAATACGTATCTAATACACATTATAAGGAAATACCAATATACTTACATTTATACCAATTAATGATTACATATATATAAAAAAAATATATATATATATAAATACATGTACACCCATTTTATATATAAAAATATATTAAGTATACCAATAAATAATTTCCTACATATTCTGAAATCTACATATACATTAAACATTAATTTAAATTACATAATTACATATACATGTTAATATATACATATACTATACATTAAATACCTGCATACATACTAAGTAGATTAATTATATATATATATAATGTACATACACATTGAGTACATACATATACTGAATACATATACTATACATATACGTACCCATGGATTAAATAACTATTATACGTATACATATACAAAATATATATACTATACATATATATTTATACCAAAATAATAACTATACTATATACATGTATATTAATATACACACACACAGATATACGTACATGTATTTTAAAGCACATTTGCTATACGAAAATATACGAAAATATACATGTATACATATGAATACACATATACATATATATATACAATACATGGTATAATATACTAAGTTATATACTTATACATATAATTTACACTAATTTACATATGTATACTAAATAAATCAATACATACTAACTAACAGGGAAAGGGAAGAGGAGAAACTCACTGTGAGTTTGGGCTTGCCGGAGTACGGGGAATGGCTGGGAACAGTTGGTCGGAGGTGCTCTGGAGCCGGCTGCAGCAGAGGGAATGGAGAGCTGTCCGGTGGATGTAGATGGAGGTGGCCGGACTGGAGTTGTCAACGGAAGGAGATGGGGGCAGCGGCCTGGGAGCAGTCAACGGGGAGTTGTGACCCGCCGGAGTTCGTGAGGGGAGGAGGAACTCGTGAGGGGTCGGGCCGCTCGCCGGAGGGAGTTGCGGGGAGGAGCAGGGTGAGGTGGAGCCGAGGAGGAGAGTTGAGGGAGAGCCGCCGGATCTTGTAGGTGGTGGTGGTAGTGATGGGTGGAGATGGTGGTGGTGATAGGTGGTAGGAGGAGATGGAGAGGGAGGATGGGGGACTCGGTCGCCGGAGGGATTCCCGTGGTGGTGATGATGGTGGAGGGGATAGGTGGAGATGGAAGGAGGAGATGGAGGAGTTCGGGTTGCCGCCGGACTGATGGCCGGCTGTAGGGAGGAGCAGCCACAGCGCCGCCGGGCCGGGCTGAGCAGCAGGGGGCTGTCGCAGCGGTTGGCCGCCGGGCTGAACGCCGGAGGGAGCCGCCGGAACAGGGTCGGGGAGGGGAGCACAGTAAGGGAGAAGTGCACAGTAAGTTCCCCCCCTTAAATGAGTTTGAATTTGAAATCAAATCCAAAATTAAAGAAGAAGAAAAAGGAAGAAGAAGAGAAGAAATGAGAAGAAGAAAAAGAAGGAAAAATAGAAGAAGAAGGGAAAGAGCTTGGTTCCCTACGTTGGAGAGAGGGGAGGTGAGAGAGAGGTGGGGGCTTGCTTGGGGATGTGGGCTACCTAGGTTTTCTAGGGATTAGGGTTGATGTGATATTTAAATAGGGGAGAGGGTTTTGATGGAGGGTGAGGATGCTCCCAATTAAATGGGTGGTCCAGATTGTTCATAAAGGAAATTTCATGTGGAGAAAAAATGCAATTTGGTCCACAAATAAATAACCTTTCCATTTGGTCTTGGACAATGGGTGATGACACCTACAATTGAATAATTGCAACTTAGCCCCTTAAATTCGGGAAATTGCACAAACGCATAAAATGACGAAAATTTGGCTGACGATTCGGTGTCCGGTGTTTTGTAAGGTCAGGGGGCGCTGTAAAATCGGTATGGGCTCAAATGGCAGGGCACTGGAATAAAAATTGGGATTTCAGAATCAGATAAAATAGTATCCTCAATTTAAATAGAAATAAAATGCAAGTTGTGTTCAAAAATTAATTAGGAGTACATGGGGCCAAAATCAGGTCAGGTCATCAATACCAATAATGAAGAAGACTCAGAACAGAATATTACCCTAATTTGGGCCGCACGAAAAATAGGTCAAGATTGCCTCCAATTTAAATTGGAACGCACAACGATACAAAATAGGGATTTATTAAATAACGTCCGCGACGATTTTTGTGCGGCCAGAAATAATGCACAGGGAGCATAATCATGAGTTGCAAAAATAGCAGAATGGAAGGCGGGCATGTCTAGGGCAAGATGGTGAAACTTGTTGGGAGGCAAAAGCTAGGGTAGTGCTCCAAATATCGAAGCAAAGGCAATGCGCAAAAATATTAAATAAAATACGGTAATTAATTACAAACTCCAAGAATTAAATTATAACTAAAACAATTAATTACATAATTCCACAATTTGGACAGGTGTTCATCTACTGGCTTCTAGGTCAATTCTGCTAGCTAAAAAATAAATGAACACTGCATCTAATACTATATTTAATTATACATCACACATAATTATTTAAATTAAAAATATTATCGTACAATTATTTAATTGTAAATACCATAATAATAAATATTGTAAAAATTTGAAAATACCCCTGTCTTCGGAATATGGTGGTGACAATGCAGCTCACTGGCAACGCTCATCAATGGTGGCTCTCAGAGGAGCAACATTTGGGACCAGACTGGGTCACATGGAAAGAGTTCTCTAGACTCTTCCAGGAGATGTACATACCCTCCACTGCCCGAGCAGAGCTTCGGGATAGATTTCAGAACCTTAGGCAGGGCAATATGACGATAGAGGAATACAATGCTGAGTTCCTCAACCTGAGCAGATTTGTACCGTACCTGATCCCGACTGAGGAGGCGAAGGCCAAGAAGTTCTATGAAGTCCTGAGCTTCGAGACCCAGAGACTTATTGGGTCCATAGCCCCCACCTCATACTCCGAGGTATTATTAGCAACACGATGCAAGGATAGCATTAACAAAATGGAGGCCAGCCTGAAGCGCTCCTGTGCATCGTCATCAGCAGTTCGAGCCCCACAGGGAGGACCTGCGAAGCATCCACTGGTACAGCAGTAGCAGCAGAGAGCAGCACCCATGCAGGGAGTAGTTATTCCCATATGTCGTTACTGCGGCAAGAAGGGACATTTCTTGAGGGACTATCGATGGAGGATGGGCGCTTGTTTAAGATGTGGGTCGGACCAGCATGCAGTCCGAGATTTCCCAGACCAGAGGGCTCCAGTACAGATGGTTCATCGGCCAGCCTTGCCAGCACCGAGGCCTTATCAGCAGCCTCCCGGACCTAGGCTGCCTTACGCAGGAGCTGGAGCACTATGACCACCAGCACTAGGGGAAATCAGTGGAGGCCACCTTTGGCCCCACAGGCAGATTGATTCCAGCAGGGTCGACAATAGCAGCCGAGGGAACCGGCATCGAGACATGGTCAGGCCTATACGATGACTATAAAGGAGACGGAGATAGCCGGAGAAGTGATCGCAGGTACTATCTTAGTAGCTTCATTACTAGTAGTAGTCTTATTTGATTCTGGTGCAACACACTCTTTCATAGCTGCTAGTTTCGTGACCACCCATAGAATAGCCACTGCACCCCTTCCGAAGATCAAAAGGATTCTTATGGAAGGTGGAATAGTACTAGTTAGCAATACATATAGATCATGTTCAGTAGTTGTTTATGGGCGAGAGATGCGTGCCCGATTTCTGGTCTTCTCCATGCCGGGCTATGACATTGTCCTAGGCATGGATTGGTTGAGCCAATACCACGCAACGCTAGATTGCCATCGTGGTTGTGTCATATTTAGACCCCCAGATCACCCTGAGTTTGAGTTTCTTCGGGGATCCCGAGAGCATGGTGTCCAACCTACCCTAGCGACACATATTTTAGAAGGTGAACCGATATACCCTCACTTTATATCAGAGTTTGGTGATGTATTTCCAGAGGATCTCCCAGGCCTGCCACCTGACAGAGAGATGGAGTTCACTATAGAGTTGACTCCCGGATCTGAGCCAGTTATTTCCCTCGTCTACAGACTAGCACCGAAGGAGTTGGTTGAGTTGAAAGTCCAAGTAGATGATCTTTTAGATAAAGGTTTCATACGGGCTAGTGTATCTCCAAGGGGAGAACCTATTTTATTTGTGTCGAAGAAGGACGGGATGGTATGCTTGTGTATCGATTATAGGGCGTTAAATGCTGTAACAATAAAGAACAAGTATCCACTGTCGTGCATCGATGATTTATTTGATCAGCTTAGTGGTGAATGTGTATTCACGAAAATCGATCTCAGATCCGGTTATCATCAGATCAAGGTACGGAAAGAGGACATCCCGAAGACGGCTTTTCGGACGAAGTATAGGCACTATGAGTTTCTAGTCATATCGTTTGGTTTAACCAATGTGCCAGTCGTGTTTATGATCTGATGAACAATATTTTCTACCAGTACTTAGATAAGTTCGTGGTGGTATTTATCGACGACATCTTGGTATATTCTAAGAGCCAGGAGGAGCACGAGAGATATCTCAGGATTGTGTTAGAGATGCTGAGGCAGGAGAGGCTGTACGCCAAGCTCAGCGAATATGAGTTCTACTTAGATAGAGTACCATTCCTGGGACACATAATCACCGGAGATGGACTCTCAGTTGACCCGAAGAAGATAACTGCAGTAGAGACGTGGCCTACCCCTATATCAGTTACAGAGGTTAGGAGTTTCCTCGAACTTGCTGGATATTATCGGAGGTTCATGGAAAATTTCTCGAGCATCGCTGTGCCTATGACGTGACTGACGCATAAAGGCAAGGAATTTATCTGGACCGACGAGTGTCAGATGGCTTTCGATGAGCTAAAGAAGCGTCTGACATCAGCACCGATTTTGATACTTCCTTCAGGATTGTGAGGATTTATAGTGTATTGTGATGCGTCTGGGAGTGGATTAGGATGTGTATTGATGCAATATGGCAAAGTGATAGCCTACACATCGAGACACTTCAGAGTTTATGAGAAAAACTATCCGACACACGATCTAGAGCTAGCTGTAGTGATATTTGCACTAAAGATATGGCGACACTACCTTTATGGAGAGCGTATTGAGATTTACACAGATCATAAAAGTCTGAAGTATGTCTACACACAGAAGAAGCTCAACATAAGATAGAGGCGCTGGCTAGAGTTGATGACAGATTATGATATAGAGTTACAGTACCACCCTGGTAAGGCGAATGTAGTAGCAGATCCCTTAAGCAGGAAGCCCATGGCCTACTTTTTGACGACTCAGCGGCAATTGCTAGGGGATCTTCAGGAGCTTGGGATAGATATTTTATTGCCAGGCATGGATGGACAGATGGCCAGTCTCGAGGTTCAGTCTATATTGGTTGAGAGGATCAGGGCAGCCCTGCTTACAGATGCGAGATTTCGACGGCTGTGAGAGAGGACAGAGGCCGGCATACAGACGGGACTCAGGATTCATGAAGACGAAACATTAAGGTATGGAGATCGCCTATACGTTCCGAGGGGCAAGCTACGCCAGGAGTTGATGACCGAGGCTCATAGCTCAATTTATTGTATTTATCCCGAGGGTACGAAGATGTACCGAGATTTAAGACAATATTACTGGTGGCATAGGATGAAGAGAGAGATTGCAAGATTCGTGGCGAGATATTTGGTCTGTCAGCAAGTCAAGACTGAACATCAGAGGATTGCAGGGCTATTATAGCCGCTTCCTATTTCCGAGTGGAAGTGGAAACATATTACCATGGACTTCATTACAGGATTCCCGTGGAGCCCTTGTGGGTAGGATGTAGTTTGGGTTGTCGTAGACAGACTCACCAAGTCTGCATATTTCTTGCCCTTCAGAGTTGGACAGTCTACAGAGATATTAGCTGACATATATATGAGGCAAATAATATGACTACATGGGGTGTCTGTCAGCATTGTATCAGATCGTGACTCGAGGTTCACATCATATTTTTGGCGTAGTATACAGGAGAGTCTAGGAACTCATCTCAAGTTCAGCACTGCATATCATCCACAAACTGATGGCCAGTTAGAGTGCACGATACAGATACTAGAGGATATGTTGAGAGCGTGCATGATCGACTTTGGAGGATCTTGGGAGGACCATCTACACTTGGTGGAATTCTCCTACAATAACAGCTTCCAGGCTAGCATATAGATTGTACCTTATGAGGCACTATACGATAGGAATTGTCGGTCACCGGTATGTTGGAGTGATATGGGAGAGCATCAGATACTTGGTCCAGAGTTGGTGACACAGACAGTGGAGAAAGTCAAGCAGATTCAGAGCCACCTTCGTGCAGCACAGGACAGACAGAAACATTGGGCAGATGTGCACCGCAGACCTTTGGAGTTCAAGGAAGGTGACCATGCATTTTTAAGGATATCGCCTACTCGTGGTACCATCAGATTCGGAGGCAGAGGCAAGCTGAGTCTGAGGTATATCGGACCTTTTGACAGCTTAGAACAAGTTGGCAAAGTGGCATATCGTCTTGCATTGCCTCCATCATTAGAAGGAGTGCATGACGTATTTCACGTATCGCAGTTGAGGAGATACGTGGCAGACCCTAGCTACGTGCTTGATCATTCAGATATTACATTCGGGCCCAATTTATCTTACGTAGAGCAGCTAGTGGAGATACTCGATCACTGTGAGTAAACTTTGAGAGGTCAGACTATTCGACTGGTCAGAGTTGCATGGAAGCATCATTCGCCAGGCGAGTCTACCTGGGAGTGTGAGGATTCCATTCGGCAGCGTTTCCCATATTTATTTGAGGATCGAGGTACGAATTTACGTACCGTATTTTATTACCAGTTTGCCTTTAAATTCTCGTAGCTATTATCATGCTTTACATTCAATTTTGGGACAAAATTTTTCTAAGTTAGGAAGGATGTAAACCACCTCATTTATTTCTACAGATAGTCTGGTTATGGGTTAGAAAATTTTGGTTTAGCAGCAGATGTTTGAGGTTTAGAATTAAGGATACAGATGTCTGATTCTTTAATTAAATCCTTGGTGCACCCTACTGTTGTTGCAATATTCGGAGCCCAATATTAGCCCATAATTTCTACCAAGTTGTTGCCTTCTAGGCTTGACACGCCAATTTAGGTGCAGGACTTTTCCGTTACTCAAAATCATAATCCCTTGTGTCTAATGTAATTGCACAACTTCCCATATCTAAAATCTATTATTTAATCTCGTGTCGCGCACCTGTGTCATTGCCATCAATTTTGAGACACCAACTCAACCCGTTGAGCCGGACCAATTAAAGGGTCCAAGACTAACACCAAGCCTACACCGTTTATGACCTTTGTGTCACTCCTAATTGATACCCCATGTGCCCCTATTTAATTTAAGAGCACATGATAATTTATTTTAATTAAATTGGGGATTCCAACTTTGACTAATCCTATTTTTAATCCCAACTTAACCCAATGCCCCATGAATTAAGCCCATGCAAAACACACAACACCCGTTCACCCTACAAAACACCATACACCAATTCTCCCATAAATGTTTTATCATTTCATGTGTTTGTGCAAATACCCTAACTTAGGGGACTAATTTACAAAATTTGCATTAGGTGTCATCCCCTCATTGGTTCAAACTAATGAAGAAGCTACCCCTCTCCCCCTTGACCGGTCCAACCTCACCCCTCCCTCTCCATTTTGTGAACACAATTCTCTCATGATGAATCCTAGCCATCCATTTGAATGTGGAGCATCCTCACCCCACACACCCCATCACCTTTCCCTATATAATGTCTCCTCATATACACTTCCCCAAGCAGGCCCTAATCCCCACACTTGGGAAACCCCCCACCATCTCTCTCCTTCCTCCTCACAAAAACCCACAGCCACTTTTTCCTTTCTTCTTCTTCTTCTTCTTCCTTTCTTCTTCTTCTTCTTCTTTATCTCTTATTCTTCTTCTTCACTTCTCCAATTAAACCAAACCCGGCCAGCCCCCTACTCCGGCCAGCCGAGCATCTCGACCACTGCTACCTCCAGCCACCGCCCCACGGCGAGCTAGCTGCCACTATCATCCACGCCGAGCCTTCTTCTCCAAATGACAGCAGGCCACCCTACATCAACCGACGACCTCCCCCTTCGGCCTCCATCAACCCACACGTCGAGCTTCCCCGACCGGCCACCTTCACGACCATCACCTTTCTCTACGACTTCTACACCGACATTTCTGCTGCTACTCCGGCCAATCCCTCCGGCAACAGCTCCTCCTTATCATCACCTCCAGCATCTCCCCTTGCAGCACCACCTCCATCTCCAGTCACCACTGCCACCACCTCGGCCGGCCTCCACACTCCGGTCACCCTGCCTCTCATCACCATCATCATCCTCCGCATCATCATCATAATCATCATCATCCTCACCATCATCATATTCATTAACATCCTCATCATTATAATCACCACCACCACCACAGCCTACTGCAGCGAGACCCACCACCACGCTGCCAAGGTAAGCTTCTTCCCTTCTCCATGTAGTGTGTTGTATTAATGTGTGTTTATTAATTAAGTTTAGGGTTTAAGAATAAAATGGATTTAGTTAAGGGTTACATATATGTATTGGGATTTTGGGGTTATATATGCATATGAGATTTTAGGTTTAATATATGATACAATATGCTTGAATGGTGGTAAATGAAATAGATTTATTTTAGTTTATTATATACATGTGGAATTTTGGGTTTAATAACAACGTCATAATATACATTGATGGTGAAATGCTAAGTTGAATATTTATGGTTTAAATATGAATTGATTGAGGATATAGAATATATACATGTGATGGTTGGAAATGTGTAATATATTGAGGTTGGGTTTTTAACTGCCATACGAGACAGTTAGAGTGTTATCCTATTTATTATACTCATATGGGTTATTGTTGATTGAGCTGATTTAAACATATTACTGAATAATAATATGATATTAAAATGTTAATGGAAATGGAGAGCAGGTGATTGATTATGAAATAGGTATAATATCGAATCATGAGTCAGTGATTGAGGACTGAGAAATATTAGTTATTTATTTGAGATTGAGACACGTCAATGTGCATGTTAACGTCTGTGCACACTGAGGTAAAATCTGAGGAACAATTATACATGAAATATGGATGAACACCGTGATGAATATAGTAGGATGGAGGAATTGTTTGATGATATTGTACCGATGATTTATTGGATTAGATATGACATAGCCTTAGTCAACCTTGATCAACCCTCTAGCTTCATGTCCATGTGAGTTGTAGCTGAGTTGGAGCAAATGTTAGACATGTGTCACAACTTATTTCAATCTCGTGATAGTTTATTGATTGAGTTTGCATGTCGTCTTTAAGTACTACGGGACCTGCAGACTTGGACGTTGTACCAGATCCCCGTTATCAGCAGCCGGACGCAGGCAAGTGTACTTTGCCACCCTGTATTTTAGTTACCAGATATTTATTGTTTTATTATATAAATTATGCGCGTGTTTTATTAAGATCGTTACTTCGCGTCTGGATCACAACCGGGTGCAGATGTTCGTCGTAACGTCTCGTAACGAATGCTAGATGTTCTTAACACCTTGATGTACGTACCTGTGTATATCGTAACCCTAGGACAAATTCATACACTGTTATCGTGCCAGATTTTCCTGTATCCTGATACTGACATCATGATTGGAGACTGGCAGATAGGGGTTCTGGTTCAGTGCACAATCGTTGACCGCTTAGGAAGGGGAAGACAGTTACTAGACGTTTGGGCTCCTCTGCACGCGCTTATATATGTATATATATTATTTCTGTAGTGATCCTGTATATAGAGTAGTTGTATCACCCTTGTGACTCTTTGCCCGGAGCTGTGGTACATCCCGTGTGTTTCTATGTTTGGAGCTACGATTTTAATTTGGACAGCCCACGCGTCGAACATTGTCTTCAAACTATTTCTCACTTAGGTGATTATGCTAGATTACCCCATCGTTGCACTTGTACATTCTGTTATACTTTGGCATACTATATTTTTGTACCTTGTTACATCCCTCTGAGGACCTGGTTCCCTTCCAGGTTTAGACGAGGAAGATTACCCAGAGGAGTACGGTCCGGGTACGTATCCATCAGCAGGACCCATTGCCGAGGACGAGGTCACCCCCGAGGACTTCGCCTGATCTCTGGTAGTGACTTTATCCTTGGGACGGTATTACTATCTAGCTATCTGATGTCGTTCCAAGTTATCTTATTGCTTACTTTCATTACAGTATTTTTTACTAGCGGGTTTGTTCCCGTGTGACTACTCTAGTATTTGTACTATGATACATTTTTTCGTGACATTTTCTTTTTGCAGATTAGGAGTTGTGATTACCTCTATGTGCTCTTATATCTGTTGCTTGTGGATGAGATTTAGATTCACTATTTATGTGTTATGTGTTGGATTATTCATTGTACTTTACAGCTTAGGTGCACTCCGACGGGCCCATTAGATTTGAATGCCCGCCAAAGTGTAATGCTGGCCATTGCGACGTGACTAAGTTCCTTATCTTTGGAACCGGGGCATGACATTACCCATCCTACGAGAGGTTACCCATCCTAAGGGAGGTCTCTCATCCTACGGGATGTCACCCATCATAAGGAAGGTTACCCATCCTATGAGAGACACCTATCCTAAGGGAGGTTACCCATCCAGAGGTACCCATCATTAGGGAGGTTACCCATTTGAAGGTTATCCATCCTACGAGAGGTTATCCATCCTAGGGAGGTCACCCATCCTACGGGAGGTCACCCATCCGGAGGTTACCAATCCTACGGGAGCTTACCCATCCTATAGAGGTTACCTATCCGGAGGTCACCTATACTACGGGAGGTCACCCATCCTAGAGAGGTTACTTATCCTATGGGATGTCACCCTTCCTAAGGGAGGTTACCTAACCTATGAGATGTCACCCATCATACGGGTGGTTACCCATCCTAGGGAGGTCACCCATCCTACGGGAAGTCACCATCCTACGGGATATCACCCATCCTACGAGAGATTACCCATCCTAGGGAGGTCAACCATCCAAAGTTAGGTCACCCATCCTAAGGGAAATCACTCATCCTACGGGAGGTTACCCATCCTATGGGAGGTTACCCATCCTACGAGAGGTTACCCATCATAAGGGAGGTCACTCATCCTATGGGAGGTCACCCATTGTCATGACCCACACCCGGTTTAGGGGCACGAGTACGTGGGTACGTCCAGCCTACGCCGCAGCATCAGCGGTAGAACGCTGTCTTGGTCATGTAACTATCTAATCAAACTCACATAAATACCCAACTCCATAAGGAGACGTGGATATCATAAAATAATGCTAGGAATACTCAATCACATAAACTAAAGCACGATGAGATATCAAGGCAAGCAAAGAAATATAAGACAAGTCTAACGACAAAATAGTCATACCTGCAATCAGTAACATCCAATCCCCAAGTGTGTCAGAAACAAGTCCACTAAGGTCACAGTCTGGAAAATATTTTCCAGTCATGAAGGAGCAAAGTACATCTCTAAATAGCAGTTCTATATTAATGATATAAACTATGTAGCAGTTCTAGATGGAAATATATGAGATGCATGTATAGGTACGAGAAATGTACAATAAAAGAAATACTGGAAATACTGTAAGTAAATACAGGAAAAGAAATAATATGTCAATGAGCAAGAATCCTATGACTAAGTGTGTGAGTACTAACTTTAACATGTGATCGGCTTGGGAGCTTGATCAGGCTGGTTACATGTGATTAGCTATGATTCATGTAAGGTCAGGCTAACCGTTGGTTAGCTATGATGCATGTAGAGGTCAGGCTAATCACACGTAACAGCTATGAAGCATGTAAATGGTCAGGCCGCACCCGATGTGAGATGTGGGGTAAGCTATGATGCATGTAAAGTTGGGTATGATCACATGTCTATACTAAAATACTTCCCACCCCCGACTGGTATAGTAGATCCAATCATGGTACGCTATGGCACAGGATTCCCTGGGGAGGTAGCAAATCTCCCCGGGTCTCAGTGTCTGTACATGCACAAGATAATAAGGAAATAAGTCTTGTACAAGCTATACCATGAATAAGGAATAATACCTCATGACGAGATCCGTATATACCAATCCGTGTAACCAACGTGTCAAGAGCATGGATATCTACACTAGATATAGTGAACATAGGAGATATCATAAATTAGAAACTAATCAGAGAATGTACTCGCCTTGGGTCCTTAGCTGGTGAATACCGAGGTCCTGTTCCAGAGTATCGCCTGGAGGAACCAACAGTCCTAAAGACATATAATAAACAATACAATATTTGCATCAGAAGCTATACTAAAGACACAAGCAAATACTAACTCAGGGGCTATGCCAGGCATGGCTCTAGTCAACTAGGGTCATCTAGTAGGGATACGTATATAAATACTCATTTACACTCAGAGTATATACCAATAAAAATGTATATAATATATATATATATAAGTGTCTATTAGTAATTGTACAAAATACGTATATGTGTATATACACTAAATAGATGTATATAAATATATATTTATATACCAAAATACATATTTGTATCTATATCAATCAAATATTTTTATATATATATATGTATATTAACTAATCAGAGAATGTATATAATGCCACACTTCTCAAGGTGATCCCAAATGAAATAGCAGTTAGTTCCAATGAGTCCAGAGCAGTCCAAATAGCTAGAAACTATATAAAGAATTCCAAAAATCAGGTTATGGCAGAAATTTTGAGATAGGGATAGTGTCACGACCCGCACCCGGTTTAGGGCACGAGTGCGTGGGTACGTCCAGCCTACGCCACAGCATCGGCGGTAGAATGCTGTCTAGGTATTGATACTATCTAACTAATGTCGCACAATTATCCAATCTCCATTAGGAGGCACGGATGACACAAATAGATGAACATATACTCAATCACAGGATTACAGCACGATAAGATTTCGAATAATAAAACTAAAATTAAACACAACACAAGTCCACAAGAAAATAACTTAACTCAACAATATCCAAGAATCATCAAAATGCCGGAGACAAATCCGGTACCAAATAGTCTACTTAAGAACTAACAATGAATAATAATTTCGACTAGACCTTCCAGAATCAACTACTACCAAGTCTGCAGCTACTCACCATAGTCCATAAAGTGTCGGACAGCGGTCCTCTAAGGCATAGTCTGGAAAAATATTTCCAGTCAGGAAGGAGCAAAGTAACACTCTCAAATAACAGTTCCATTAATTGATAATGTCTATAATACAATAAAACATGTCATGCTAGCTACTGAGAAGACAGTGAAATAAATGCAATGGTAATTTAAGAGAGACAGGCAAGAGGCAGGCAATAGGCAATATGGTACAGTCAGTGCATGTATAAAAATGGAAGAACAAGGTACAGTATCATATACGGGTGATGTAGTATATGATTAAAAATAGAGAACTGTAATCTATTCTAGGTGTTTGAAATAGTAGTTTCGAAATGTGATCGGCTTGGGAACATGTACAGTAGCTACAGGGCCTGGCTAATCATGGGTGAAGAGCATGATTAACACTTACAATTTTATATACTACAATAAGAGGTTATGATCACATTTCTTACTAACTACTTCCCCGCCCCCAACTAGTACTGTGGATCCAACCATGACACATCACGATACACGAGCAAGTCAAGTCTATCATGTACGATGTCTAAATATACATGTCGTGTACAATGTCAATACGATAATCAAGGTAACATCTCATGACTGCAGATCCAAGCTATACCAGTCCGTGTAACACAGTGTCAAAGATTCAGTTGTAATATTTCAAGATCATTGAACTTATAGCAATTATCAAGAATTGGAAATTATCAGAGAATGTACTTGCCTTGGGTCCTTAGCTGGTATTTATGGATGTCCTATTCCAGAGTATCCCCTGGGTGAACCAACAGTCCTATAGACATAACACAATCAAACCACATTTGCATCAGATGCTACGCTAACACACAGTCTATAAACACTGGCCTCAGGGCCATGTCAGACAGGGCACTAGTCAACTAGGGTCATCTAGTAGGACTACATATTTAAATAAACATCTTATTAATTAATTACATATAATTCCATCCATTACAATTATAGATATATGTATAAATATATATACTTTAAAATAAAGATCCTTGTATGTATATATATAAACATAATAATTTATACTTACAATATTTTATACATGCACCAATTTAAATGTATTTACAATATACATATCAATTAAATACATATACAAAATATATGTATATATATATATTCAAAATATGCTAAGATTTTATACAAAATATCTATACATATATATATCAAAATAATTATACACATAAAATATGTGCATTTATACTAGTCAAATTTAATACCACACTTACATACATTAATTTAATATATACATTTACATATATATCAGATTATGTATACATTAACATACACCTATTTATACCAAAAGTATTAATTTAAATATATACTTTTCCAAAATACATACATTTATATGTTTGTACATATACCAAAGTAGTACGTATTTGATGTGCAATTAGAGAAATGATACTGTATGTATACAATTAACATTAATAAATAATTAATATATAGATATTCATATTTTAAAATACATACATTGCCAATCAATTTTATATTGAAAATATGCTAAATATATATATATATATATAATACATGTATACACATATACCAATTATACACTTTACATTATATACTAATACATATACAAATTAATTTATTTACATATACCAATTGCCACATTAATTAAATATATAAATACCTTATATTAATTATACATACAATTTTAGTTAAAAGCATATACTAATTTCATGCTAATTTAAATATATAAACAACATTTATATATATACATTAGATATATATATATATACATTAATCAATATATACACAAATACATATACTAGTATATACCAAATATATATATATATATAACTTGATTTAAATATATACATATACGAATATATTAAATTATATATACATATTAACATACACCTTTATTAATTATATATATACAATACATTTATATTAGTTATCTATACATTAACATAGAATACATGCATTATACTAATATACATACATTATACATAAATATATACTAATACATATATTACAAGTTAATATATTACAAGTTATATATTATATACATACATATATACATATATATATATATATATATATATACATATATATATAAAAAGGGATGAAGACTTACAGTGGGGGCTTGCCGGAGTGGCCGCCGGAGTTGGCCGCCGGGGAGGACTCGCGAGAGGAGGAGCAGTGGTGCGCCGCCGGGCTGAGCAGTCGCCGGGCTGAGCAGTCGCCGCCGGCTGGCGCTCGTGAGGGGAGTCAGGGAGGACAGGCCAGCGGGGTGGCTGGATCCGCCGGAGTCGTCGAGGCAGCGCCGTCGGTCTGGGCAGGGGGTAGCCGCCGGACTGTGCGGAGGAGATGGGAGGGGAGCAGCCGGGAGCAAGGGGTTGGCCGCCTGGGTGCAGCGGGCTTGGCCGGGGAGAGGGCCGCCCGCCGGAGAACCGTGAAGTCGGGTCAGGGAAGTCAGCCACTGTGCACAGGAACAGTGTTCCCCCTAATGATTTGAATTTCAAATTCAAATCAAAAAGAAGAAGAAGAAAAGGAAGGAAAGAGAAGGAGAAAGGAAGAAGGAGAAGAAAAGAAAAGAGAAGAAGAAAGAAGAAGAAGAAAATTACCTACGTATGAGAGAGGATGTGGGGGCTTGGGGAATTTTTGGAGGCTTGTGAGGTGGTGTTTTCTAGGTTGCATAGGGATTAGGGTTTGAGAGTACAAGTCATTAAATAGGAAGAGAGAGAGGGTGTGATGTAGGGTGAGGATTTGTCCCACTTAAATGAGTGGCTATGATGATTCATGAAGGAAATTAATTCATGGGGAATGAGGGTTCTTAATTAAAATTAATAGGCTCCCTCATTGATTTAAAAATAATTAGGTGTTGGCACCTACAATTGAATAATTGCAACTTGGCCCCTTAAATTCGGGAAATTGCACAAACACATGAAATGACGAAAATTGGGCGGGCGATTCGGGGTTCGATGTTTTGTAGGGTCAGGGGACGCTGTAAGATGGGTATGGGCTGAATTTGCAGGGCACTGGAATTAATTTGGGATTTTAAAATCAGATAAAATGGTATCCTCAATTTAAATAGAAATAAATGCAAGTTGTGTTCAACAATTAATTAGGAGTACTTGGGGCCAAAATCAGATCAAGTCATCAATACCAATATTGAAGAAGACTCAGAACAGAATATTACCCTAATTTGGGTCGCACGAAAAATAGGTCAAGATGGCCTCCAATTTTCGATTGGAACGCACAACGATACAAAAATAGGAAATTAAAAATCACGTCCGCGACGATTTTTGTGCGGCTAGAAACAATGCACAAGGAGCATAATTATGAGTTGCAAAAATAGCAGAAATGAAGGTGGGCATGTCTAGAGCAAGATTGTGAAATTTGTTGGAAGACAAAAGTCTGGATAGTGCTCCAAATATCGAAGCAAAGGCAATGCACAAAATATTAAATAAAATACAGTAATTAATTACACCTCCAATAAATTAATTCTAAAATAAAACAATTAACCTCAAAATTCCATAAATTCCGACAGGTGCTCATCTACTGGCTACTAGGTCTAGTCTGCTGGTTTAAAATAAAATAAATAAACACTGCATGTAATTATATATTTAATTACACATCGCACAAAATTATTTAAATCAAATACACTATCATGCAATTAATTAATTATAAATAACATAATATTAAATATTGAAAAATTCGAAAATACCCCTGTTTTCAGAATGTGGTATTGACAAGTCTACCCACCTTAAAAGAATTTCGTCCTCGAAATTTAAAATCCTCATATTAGCATTTAATCATACACATTATTATTCCCTCCATTAAACTCATCAACCACGAATAATCCACAAGGTCTTTTCACAATTTCAAAAATCCGAAATTATCTGTATTCCTGTAAAAATCCTCGACATAGAATCAAAGTCCCTTTTTATTAAAAATTTCCTAAAAGTTTTTGAGTTAATAATCCAATGTCCGGAATTTAATATCCACTCCTCAAAGTACTCAACAATATGATATTTAAGGATTCTCCAAATGTCACATTCAAATATGAAGTTCTAAATTCATAACTTGCAATTAAATAAATACATTGATAAATCTCCAAATTTCCAAATTAATAACCAACTTAAACATGTCATAATCTTTCTTGAAATTAATTAAACCACCAATTATGCCATGTAAATTTCTTAACCATTTATTTAAATCAATAATTATCCTCAAATTTTATCATCTTGTTCCTCCTGTCAAGTCATAACTCCTTTATGAATCTTCACTACAGTCAACACCAAGAATCACGGTCTAAGGAAATTCTACCTATAGTCATACCACATACAATCTAGGGGGAACATACATGGTTATGGTCTCATTTGTTAGGGTGTTGCAGTCCATGTATCAGGGTGTACTACTAACATTATAACAAGAATCATGCATACAAGCTACGGTACTAAGCAATCAATCAATCAATTAGATAGGAACAAAAGGAAGGAAGAACAGAACCTGCTAACACATTACCTGCAGTATCGGTCTCCTCGACCGTCATCGCAAATGCCTGTCCTACTGGGGTGGTTCCCTTTGCAGGTGCTGAGCAATGTACGGTTCCACAGGTAGCCTAACTGGATCTCTATAGTCTGAAGCTGCGTGTTGGCTGAGAAGATGAGGGACTCGAAGACAATCCCTTACTCGATGTCCCACAGCGCCACAGTGCAAACAAAGTCCCAGCCTCGTTCTACAGCTCTCCCAAAGGTGACCTGGCTTCGTACAGAAGTGACAAGTTCGTTGATCCTGCTGTACAGGAACTGGTGCCGGGTACTGCTGTTGATACTGAAATGCCCAGGGTTGTCGCTGGATAGGAACTGGTGCTAGGTACTGCGGTGGATGCTGAAAAGTCCATGGTTGTTGCTGACTATGAAATGGTACTTGGTACTCCTGTTGGTGCTGAATACGGGGATGCTTGGCTGGTCCTGGGCTACCATTCGTATCTCCAAACGTGTCGTGACTCCTCTTAGGTCTGAGATCCAGGTCCTCTTCTGCAATCTGAGCATCCATCAAGATAGCCTCAAATATAGCGGTACGACGACCAGAAGTGCGCGACTTAATCTCTCTTGTCAGCCCCTTTCTAAATTTCCGGGCTCGATCTCCTGGGTCTCGAATCATAGACGATGCAAAACGGCTCAATCTACAGAATTCTGCAGCGTACTCGTCGACCGACATGTTTCCTTGAACTAAGTCATGAAACTGACTTTCCAAGGTTCCCAATGCCACGTCGGGAAAGAACTTCTCCTTGAAGAGTTCCTTGAAGGTCTCCCAAGTAAGTCCTTGCGCAGTAATTCTCGGCTCCGTGCGATACCACGTGAGTGCGATATCGAACATCTGACTGCCAGCGGCTTCTACCTTCAAGTTTTCCGGAATCTGGGTCAATCGCAAGCTTCTCTCTATATCCTCTAGCCAGTCGTCAGCGTAGAGTATCCCTTCGGTGCCCTTGAACTCTCGAGGCATCATCCTTTTGAAATCCACTATAGTGCCTGATCTCTGCTGTTGCTGGCCAGGAAACTGCTGGTACTGTGCTACTCTCTCCAAGGCTTGGAGAGTCACTTGATGAGCATTCTCCATGTATTCTTTCATCAGCTCGGTTTGTGCCTGGTACGCTTCTGCTTGCACCTTCTGAGCCTCAGCTTGAACTCGCTGAGCGTCTGCCGTTATTCTCTGGGCATCTACCATGCCTTGGATCAAGGTAAACATCTGTGTTCCGTCAACGGGCAAACCTCCGGGAATCGGAGTTGATGGAGGAGGAAGGTTGTCTGTTACAGCTGCGGCAATCTTCTGAACAGGTGGGGGAGGAAGATCACCTACGTGTATCGGAGATGTAGGAGGAACTACGGATGTCTGTCCATCAGGTGGAGAGGTGGCAGACCCCTCTAAAGCTGATGTTCCCGCTCTCATAGACCGTGTCTGCGGCGACATCCTGAAGACAGATCCCAAAGAATCAATTAGGGTAAAATGCGATATCATCAAGGGAGGACAGTACAGTTCTAAAGAAGCAACATTCAAGATAAATAGATTGGAAATAAACCCTAGTTGTGATTGCACAGGTCAAGATGCATCCAAGGTTTGATACTTCTATCCCCTAGGTATCACAGTTCTATCACAAGCACACTCACTGCTAGTTCCTTACTTACTGCAATCGCTAATACTAGTTAATCTTATCACTCAATGCATAACAATTTCAATACACTATACTAAGTACTGCACTTTCTAGTACAACCCTTGATGATCACCCAAGTCAGTTTGCAGTGAATTCTCAATCATACTCAAGCCAACCGATCCTTACGCATGCATCTCACCTACTTATATTATAATATATCTCCCACTATAAAATCTTATCCTCAAATAAATTTTCCTCAAAAATAACTCCTTGAATAAATTTAAAGTAAATGTATACACTTTCCTCAAGGTCAATTATTTAAATAATGAAATGAAAACTTAATCATCTTAAAGATCCTTACAGACTTGTCTAGGTTTATTGAATCAAATC
The DNA here is from genome assembly GCA_036927795.1 of Iris macrosiphon. Classification (NCBI taxonomy): domain Eukaryota; kingdom Viridiplantae; phylum Streptophyta; class Magnoliopsida; order Asparagales; family Iridaceae; genus Iris; species Iris macrosiphon. Next base: position 2,384,367 of record JAYESA010000002.1, on the reverse strand, counting down.
GGAATCCTCAAAAATAAAATTTTAATAACAATATTTCAACTCCTCAATTTCAAAATTTTGCAATTCATTGAAATCTTCAAAATAAATTTTTATAACAATCTCAATCTTCTCATAATCCTAAAATTTGAAATTCATTTTCAATCTTCAATTAAAAATTTAAATCCACCTTCTGTAGTCCAATAGCTCTAATGTTAATCACTTTCACTGTCCTCATTGACGGGCATCATCAAATAATCAGTCTATAACTTCCTCTTAATATGAAGTCAACTCTATAATGAAGCAAAAATCCTAATTTAATACCTTAATCAATAATAATCAATCAATATCACAAGTGAGAATGGACGGAACAAGGGAATGATTTAAATTGGAAGTTTTAACAAGATTCTCAGGGGTCATCCCAGGAATCTCTCAAGAAATTGTGATTGAGTATTTGCTCTCGTCCTAGTATCCTATGTCCTATGTCCTATAGCAGGCACGCAGTAGTATAACAAGGATGTCACACTACTACGACATCGCACAACTCGCAAAGTCTGACCTGCATGGGCCACCACTAAAAACGTGTCACGACCCGCACCCGGTTTAGGGCACGAGTGCGTGGGTACGTCCAGCCTACGCCGCAGCATCGGCGGTAGAACGCTGTCTAGGTATTGATACTATCTAACTAATGTCGCGCAATTATCCAATCTCCATTAGGAGGCACGGATGACACAAATAGATGAACATATACTCAATCACAGGATTACAGCACGATAAGATTTCGAATAATAAAACTAAAATTAAACACAACACAAGTCCACAAGAAAATAACTTAACTCAACAATATCCAAGAATCATCAAAATGCCGGAGACAAATCTGGTACCAAATAGTCTACTTAAGAACTAACAATGAATAATAATTTCGACTAGACCTTCCAGAATCAACTACTACCAAGTCTGCAGCTACTCACCATAGTCCATAAAGTGTCGGACAGCGGTCCTCTAAGGCATAGTCTGGAAAAATGTTTCCAGTCAGGAAGGAGCAAAGTAACACTCTCAAATAACAGTTCCATTAATTGATAATGTCTATAATACAATAAAACATGTCATGCTAGCTACTGAGAAGACAGTGAAATAAATGCAATGGTAATTTAAGAGAGACAGGCAAGAGGCAGGCAATAGGCAATATGGTACAGTCAGTGCATGTATAAAAATGGAAGAACAAGGTACAGTATCATATACGGGTGATGTAGTATATGATTAAAAATAGAGAACTGTAATCTATTCTAGGTGTTTGAAATAGTAGTTTCGAAATGTGATCGGCTTGGGAACATGTACAGTAGCTACAGGGCCTGGCTAATCATGGGTGAAGAGCATGATTAACACTTACAATTTTATATACTACAATAAGAGGTTATGATCACATTTCTTACTAACTACTTCCCCGCCCCCAACTAGTACTGTGGATCCAACCATGACACATCACGATACACGAGCAAGTCAAGTCTATCATGTACGATGTCTAAATATACATGTCGTGTACAATGTCAATACGATAATCAAGGTAACATCTCATGACTGCAGATCCAAGCTATACCAGTCCGTGTAACACAGTGTCAAAGATTCAGTTGTAACATTTCAAGATCATTGAACTTATAGCAATTATCAAGAATTGGAAATTATCAGAGAATGTACTTGCCTTGGGTCCTTAGCTGGTATTTATGGATGTCCTGTTCCAGAGTATCCCCTGGGTGAACCAACAGTCCTATAGATATAACACAATCAAACCACATTTGCATCAGATGCTACGCTAACACACAGTCTATAAACACTGGCCTCAGGGCCATGTCAGACAGGGCACTAGTCAACTAGGGTCATCTAGTAGGACTACATATTTAAATAAACATCTTATTAATTAATTACATATAATTCCATCCATTACAATTATAGATATATGTATAAATATATATACTTTAAAATAAAGATCCTTGTATGTATATATATAAACATAATAATTTATACTTACAATATTTTATACATGCACCAATTTAAATGTATTTACAATATACATATCAATTAAATACATATACAAAATATATGTATATATATATATTCAAAATATGCTAAGATTTTATACAAAATATCTATACATATATATATCAAAATAATTATACACATAAAATATGTGCATTTATACTAGTCAAATTTAATACCACACTTACATACATTAATTTAATATATACATTTACATATATATCAGATTATGTATACATTAACATACACCTATTTATACCAAAAGTATTAATTTAAATATATACTTTTCCAAAATACATACATTTATATGTTTGTACATATACCAAAGTAGTACGTATTTGATGTGCAATTAGAGAAATGATACTGTATGTATACAATTAACATTAATAAATAATTAATATATAGATATTCATATTTTAAAATACATACATTGCCAATCAATTTTATATTGAAAATATGCTAAATATATATATATATATAATACATGTATACACATATACCAATTATACACTTTACATTATATACTAATACATATACAAATTAATTTATTTACATATACCAATTGCCACATTAATTAAATATATAAATACCTTATATTAATTATACATACAATTTTAGTTAAAAGCATATACTAATTTCATGCTAATTTAAATATATAAACAACATTTATATATATACATTAGATATATATATATATACATTAATCAATATATACACAAATACATATACTAGTATATACCAAATATATATATATATAACTTGATTTAAATATATACATATACAAATATATTAAATTATATATACATATTAACATACACCTTTATTAATTATATATATACAATACATTTATATTAGTTATCTATACATTAACATAGAATACATGCATTATACTAATATACATACATTATACATAAATATATACTAATACATATATTACAAGTTAATATATTACAAGTTATATATTATATACATACATATATACATATATATATATATATATATATATATATATATATACATATATATATAAAAAGGGATGAAGACTTACAGTGGGGGCTTGCCGGAGTGGCCGCCGGAGTTGGCCGCCGGGGAGGACTCGCGAGAGGAGGAGCAGTGGTGCGCCGCCGGGCTGAGCAGTCGCCGGGCTGAGCAGTCGCCGCCGGCTGGCGCTCGTGAGGGGAGTCAGGGAGGACAGGCCAGCGGGGTGGCTGGATCCGCCGGAGTCGTCGAGGCAGCGCCGCCGGTCTGGGCAGGGGGTAGCCGCCGGACTGTGCGGAGGAGATGGGAGGGGAGCAGCCGGGAGCAAGGGGTTGGCCACCTGGGTGCAGCGGGCTTGGCCGGGGAGAGGGCCGCCCGCCGGAGAACCGTGAAGTCGGGTCAGGGAAGTCAGCCACTGTGCACAGGAACAGTGTTCCCCCTAATGATTTGAATTTCAAATTCAAATCAAAAAGAAGAAGAAGAAAAGGAAGGAAAGAGAAGGAGAAAGGAAGAAGGAGAAGAAAAGAAAAGAGAAGAAGAAAGAAGAAGGAGAAAATTACCTACGTATGAGAGAGGATGTGGGGGCTTGGGGAATTTTTGGAGGCTTGTGAGGTGGTGTTTTCTAGGTTGCATAGGGATTAGGGTTTGAGAGTACAAGTCATTAAATAGGAAGAGAGAGAGGGTATGATGTAGGGTGAGGATTTGTCCCACTTAAATGAGTGGCTATGATGATTCATGAAGGAAATTAATTCATGGGGAATGAGGGTTCTTAATTAAAATTAATAGGCTCCCTCATGGATTTAAAAATAATTAGGTGTTGGCACCTACAATTGAATAATTGCAACTTGGCCCCTTAAATTCGGGAAATTGCACAAACACATGAAATGACGAAAATTGGGCGGGCGATTCGGGGTCCGATGTTTTGTAGGGTCAGGGGACGCTGTAAGATGGGTATGGGCTGAATTTGCAGGGCACTGGAATTAATTTGGGATTTTAAAATCAGATAAAATGGTATCCTCAATTTAAATAGAAATAAATGCAAGTTGTGTTCAACAATTAATTAGGAGTACTTGGGGTCAAAATCAGATCAAGTCATCAATACCAATATTGAAGAAGACTCAGAACAGAATATTACCCTAATTTGGGTCGCACGAAAAATAGGTCAAGATGGCCTCCAATTTTCGATTGGAACGCACAACGATACAAAAATAGGAAATTAAAAATAACGTCCGCGACGATTTTTGTGCGGCTAGAAACAATGCACAAGGAGCATAATTATGAGTTGCAAAAATAGCAGAAATGAAGGTGGGCATGTCTAGAGCAAGATTGTGAAATTTGTTGGAAGGCAAAAGTCTGGATAGTGCTCCAAATATCGAAGCAAAGGCAATGCGCAAAATATTAAATAAAATACAGTAATTAATTACACCTCCAATAAATTAATTCTAAAATAAAACAATTAACCTCAAAATTCCATAAATTCCGACAGGTGCTCATCTACTGGCTACTAGGTCTAGTCTGCTGGCTTAAAATAAAATAAATAAATACTGTATGTAATTATATATTTAATTACACATCGCACAAAATTATTTAAATCAAATACACTATCATGCAATTAATTAATTATAAATAACATAATATTAAATATTGAAAAATTCGAAAATACCCCTGTTTTCAGAATGTGGTAGTGACAGATAGTGGGTCCACAACAGCCCACAGAGAACAAGAAAAGTACAAATTCGCTAAGCTCAAATAATAATCAAGTTTAATAAAAGAAATGGGTTGACCTAGTTATTTACAAAACTCTTATACTATAATATATTTCAATGACCTATTTAATCAATGCCCAATATTAGAAATATACTTATAGTTTGATTTATAATTTAATTTAAAAGTATTTATATATAAAATCTAATGAATTGTGTAAAATAATTAGCAACATGAAAAGCCAAAGCATTAAAGTCTAACAGAACTACTTATTTTGGAACCAACTTTAGAAATATATATATTTAAAGACCATCAATTTTATTATTATTATTTAAACAAGTCAAAATTCCTTATCTCTATCAAAATTTACGGTTGATTTCTTATACTTATATCAATGTTAGCTCAAGCCACATTAGGTCTAAAGACTAAGTTAAAACTCTACGCCCAAAATAAAACATATACTGAAAGAGAGAGAGAGGCTCACAATTACTTCCTTCATGGCTGATCAGGATGAACGCCATTATCAAACTTGTGTGGTCCAGATCCTTTAACGAAGATAACATTCTCCAGACCAGGGTATTGGCACTTATGAATAGAAGGGCCCTGCAACCTTCCAGTATTGCTACAAGTTTCCCAATGATCGCTTCTCATGAAGACTTCAGAGTATTCACCCGTATGCAAGAGTAACTTGGTGGGTGCGTTAGGGCTTTGGAAATCCGAGCGAAGTGCTCGACGCCATAGGCCGTGACCAAGTACTCCTCCACCTGGGGGTTCCATTTGAGGGTCGGGTTGAAGCTGTACCGATCCGACAATGACGACGACGACGACGAAGAAGAAGAAGAAAAATCCATCTGAAATTTTTTGGGATCCGGTGACGGCGTCGGAGTGGTGGTGGTGGTGCTGGATTAATGGTGGTGGTGCTGGCTTGATGGCGGAGCTCGGCCTGACTGAGGGGTGAGAGAGAGACAGGGAGGAGCTCGGTTCAGGCATGGGGAGGTCGGAGATGTCGATCGTTCGTGGGGGCGAGCTGTGCACGCCGGAGATGCTGGAGCGGTCCGTCGGAGCAGTTGCAGCGGGCCGGAGATATGCTCGAGCTGCTGTTCCGATCGCGTGGGGGCTCGGGCCAGAGGTGGCTCGCGGAGGAGTGGAGGAGGAGCGGTTCGTCGGGTGTTCGGCGGCTGCCCGGAGCTTGGCCGGGCCGCGTCGGAGATGACGCTGTAGTGGGGCTCGGCGGGAATGGCTGAGGGGGATGCGGTGAGTAAATGATGATGGCGAGGTGGTGGAGTATCGGGTTGCTTGGCCATCGGAGTCGAAGTTGCTGGCCGCCGGGAAAGGCTGAGTTGCCGGAGATGGTAACAGTGATGGTGGTGGATGGTTTTGGTGTTGGTGATCATTCTGGTGATGGTGTTGGTGATGGTTTTGTGTGAAGAAATTAAAAGGAGAGGGTGTGCTTCTTTTGTATGGATAGGATGATGTGGCTCCCTAAAAAATTAGGGCCGGCCAAGTATTGCATGTAGAGTTGCTTTGGGAAGAGTGTTGAGGGATTTAAGGGTGTTGTGTGGTGGGGATGGCTCCATCTTAAATGGAGGGCCCAGATTTAACATGAGTAAAAATGCAACAAAAGAAAGGAGGAAAGAGGGTGTTGGTTTTGACCAGTCAAGGATAGGGGAATGGTTTCTTCATTTGTGGTGACACATCATTGCAAATTTGCAATTAAGTCCCCAACAAATGGAAAATACACAGAAATGGGTTTCTGAAATTAATTAATTAAAATTAGATACACTTGGCGTTCTAAAATTAATTAGGAATACAGGGGGCAAAAATCAGGTCGGGTCACCAATACCATTAATGAAGAAGACTCAGAACCGAACATTACCCTAATTTGGGCCACATGAAAAATAGGTCAAGGTCGCCTCCAATTTCGATTGGAACGTACCACGATACAGAAATTAGAATTTATCCAGAAATTAATAAACGTCCGCGATGATTTTTGTGCGGCTAAAAATAAGGTACAGAGAGCATAATTATGAGTTGTAAAAAATAGCAGAATGGAAGGCGGGCATGTCTAGGGCAATGTTGTGAAATTTGTTGGAAGGCAAAAGTCAGGGTAGCGCTCCAAATATCGAAGCAACGACAGCGCACAATAATTAAATAAATTACGGTAATTAAATACAACCTCCAATAAATAAATTCTAAAATAAAACAATTAAATACATAATCCTTATTATTCGATCAGGTGTTCGTCTAGTGGCCTCTAGGTCAGGTCTACCAGCTCAGACATTAAGAACACAGTATATAATATAATATATTTAATTACCTATCTCACGAAATTAATTAATTTAAATACACTTATCAAGAAATTATTTAATATGAATACCACAATACTAATAATTATAAAAAGTCGAAAATACCCCCATTCTCAGAATGTGGTAGTGACAAGTCTACCCTCCTTAAAAGAATTTTGTCCTCAAAATTTAAAGTCCTCATAGTAGTGTTTATACATTATTTTATTTTTCCATTAACGGTTAAATTCACCAACTCACATAATCCTGAAATAATCCACCTTGTCATTTCACCACCTTCAAACTTTCTGAAATTACTGTATTCCTGCAATATCCTCGAAAATAAAAATCAGTTTCCATTTCCTCACCATTTCCTCCGAATTTAAATTTTAAAAATTAAATACTCGGATTTTGACATCCAAACCTCTAGTTCACTTAATACACATTAAGACTCCCATCTAAAACACAATCCAACCCTTCGATTCAATTAATCCACTATATTCATAAAATCAGAATTGTCATCCGAAAAGTTTGAATTTAAACACCAATTCGTTAATAATTTTTTTTACACCTCAATTTAAACCCAATCAACGCATATTCAAATCTAATTCCTCCTCCCGAGAATTGTATTCGACACTATTCCATTAACGATTTTATTTCCTGATTTTCTTTTTCCTCAAATACTCAACGATGCGATACTTTCAGAATCTTCAATGCAACATTTATAATATAAAATTTCTACCTTGCAATCAATTAGATATAATGATAATTTCCCAAATTTTCTCAAATTTTTAATAACCAATTCAATCATATCAAGACCTTTCTAAAATCATTAAATCCTCAATTTTGCCCTGTGAATTCCTTAACTCTCTATTTAAGTTAATGTTTATCCTCGAATTTCAATCATACCTCGATTTTCATACAATCAATGATCCATCACCTCTGTTATAACAACCCCTAAATTCTTTATTTTAATTAATGCTTATCCACAAATTTAATTATCTTGTCCCTTTTTGTCAGTCATAACCTTGTCATAGATCTTTGCTATGGTCAAAACCCCAATGATCATGGTCTAAGAAAAATTTACCCACAGTCATACAATTTGTAATAAAAAATGTACGGTCATGTGTCTTTTATCATGGTATTGCAGTCTCTGTATCAGGGTGTACTACTAACTACATTCTAACAAGAAAATCACGAATACAACCCACGGTACTAGGGAATCAATCAATCAAAAGACGAAAAGAACATTAGGAAAGAAAAGAAAGAACCTGTTAACATATTTCCTGCAGTATCCCTTATCTCTAACATACACTTAACTCTAGCATATTCACTAACTAATTCCTATTCCTGTACACTGATATCCCTATCAACTAACCTTTAGTTCACAACATCCATGATTACATCCTCATTGCATACACCTGCTTATTAATACTTAAATCTGATACCAAGATTCTCTAATATAACCATGGTTTAATAATGCATCTAAGTTTGATACCTCTACCTCTTTAGTACCAGATTCTCTGTCAGTTCTCGTTCCTACTACAATTGTCCATACTACTTGTTCTTATCACTCCAGTGCACACCAAGTGTAACACCATACTAAGTACTGCTCTCTCCAATATAACTCTAGATGGACACCCAAGTCAGTCTGCGGTGCTATCTCCTTCATGCTCAAGTCAACAGATCCTGACACATGTATATCATCTATTAATATATATATTTCTCATCCACTATAAAAAATTAATCCTCAAATAATCGTCAAGGTTTAACTTCTCGAACAACTTTAAAATAAAAATGCATATACCTCCTCAAAAGTTAGCTACTCAACATCGAAATAAAATTTTAATCACTTCTAAAATCCTTGTAGCCTTGACCATGTTTATTGAATCAATTTTTTTGAACCCTCAAAAATTCAATGACATAAATCTCAACTCGTCAATACTTTTCAAAATTAAATTTATTTCCACTCTTTAATTTATAAATCCATAATATACCCATAAGTTCTCACGGTCTCTAATACACGAGGTGCACTCAATACATCTATTGTCTACAATTGTGTACCAAAATTGTACTGTCCGAATCACTTGCACTATTACCTCCAAATGATCAGGGTTATCATCATATGTATTTTCTTCCATGATTTTCAATCTATGTCAACTGGTATATTATCCAATTTCATCACACAGAGTGCTTCTGTTATTAACGTTATTCTCGACTAATCCTCGATATAGAATCATTAGCACTCTTGGTATTATATTACTAGCTTCATTAATGGATCATCTCATCAAGCTCATTGAAACTCATGATTACCTGTACCTTCTATAACACTCATGTTCTTTACTCTCATGGGCAAGTATATGGTTCTCATCTCAATTGATGTATACGTATTTCCCTTTAACCTTTTATAGCCTGTTAAACTAATCCGTGATACACTTCACCATTTTTCATTACCAATTCCGATATTTCTCTACTCATGACACCTCATTATAACTCCTCGTGCATATAAATTTCTTACCTTTAACACACCCGATATCAATCATCAAATTGAACGTCATGCTCCATTAATCCTTAACACAATTCCTTGATACCTAATTGTTTACATAGATCACTCAATTACATAATCATGATTATCCAGGACGGGTATATTGGCTCTGATACTAACTCTGAGAACTATCACTGATACTCTATACTCTCCTTCTACTTATAGTACTATAATGACACTTATTCTAGAACTATTGCCACAAGGTACTATGCTATGGGTTAACTCTAGATTAAAGCCTACTGCTCACATGTCCAACTAGAAACACTTACAACTCACTAACAACACTCAATCAATACTAATACTCAAGACACAGCCATAATTATAAGTCACAAATTATCATACTTAACAAGGAATCCTCAAAGAATAGGAGCTCAAAAGACTGGATTTAGGACTGAAGGTGTTTCTACTGCTAGCAACAAAAAAAAACGATGGAAAAGTCCTGTATAACAGATATAGATAAGTGTTGAGATGATATTTTAAGAACAAATTTTAAGATACAACCTGATAATCATACACGTCGGTCAGAAATTATGACGCTGAGAATCCTCGCCATGCCAGTAAGCATAGGTGCGGTAAACGACAGGTTCCGTAACTAAAGTACGCAACCCTATAATCATGACATCTAGAATCTTCGCTAACCGGTACGGCTGCGGTAACTCTAGGTTCCATAACCCAAGCAGACGTTTCACCTTTCTCACTGTTCTCATCCATATATGTCATCAGATGATATCGTAAAAATTTAGTCCGTAAAATTCATCTCGGCATGAAATCAACTCTACAATGAAACCAAAATTCTAGTTTTAATAATTGATCAACAATAATCAAATTCAATATCAATGAGTGAGGACGGGCGGAAACAAGGCGAAGGATTTAAAATTAGAAATTATGATAAGATTCTCAAGGGGTCATCCCAGGAATCTCTCAAGAATTTGTGATTGTGTATCCTCTCTCATCCTAGTATCCTATGTCCTATATTCTATAGCAGGCACGTAGTAGTACAACTATGATGTCGCACCACTACGACATCGCACAACTAGCAAAGTCTGACCTACATGGGCCACCACTAAAAATGTGTCACAACCCGCACCCGGTTTAGGGGCACGAGTGCATGGGTACGTCCAGCCTACGCCGCAGCATCGACGGTAGAACGCTGTCTAGGTCATGTAACTATCTAATCAAACTCACGTAAATACCCAACTCCATAAGGGGACGTGGATATCATAAAATAATGCTAGGAATACTCAATCACATAAACTAAAGCACGATGAGATATCAAGGCAAGCAAAGAAATACAAGACAAGTCTATCGACAAAATAGTCATACCTGCAATCAGTAACATCCAATCCCCAAGTGTGTCAGAAACAAGTCCACTAAGGTCACAGTCTGGAAAATATTTTCCAGTCTGGAAGGAGCAAAGTACATCTCTAAATAGCAGTTCTATATTAATGATATAAACTATGTAGCAGTTCTAGATGGAAATATACGAGATGCTTGTATAGGTACGAGAAATATACAATAAAAGAAATACTAGAAATACTGTAAGTAAATGCAGGAAAAGAAATAATATGTCAATGAGCAAGAATCCTATGACTAACTGTGTGAGTACTAGCTTTAACATGTGATCGACTTGGGAGCTTGATCAGGCTGGTTACATGTGATTAGCTATGATTCATGTAAGGTCAGGCTAACCGTTGGTTAGCTATAATGCATGTAGAGATCAGGCTAATCACACGTAACAGCTATGAAGCATGTAAATGGTCAGGCCGCACCCGACGTGAGATGTAGGGTGAGCTATGATGCATGTAAAGTTGGGTATGATCACATATCTATACTAAAATACTCCCCACCCCCGACTGGTATAGTAGATCCAATCATGGTACGCTATGGCACGGGATTCCCTAGGGAGGTAGCAAATCTCCCCGGGTCTCAGTGTCTGTACATGCACAAGATAACAAGGAAACAAGTCTTGTACAAGCTATACCATGAATAAGGAATAACACCTCATGACGAGATCCGTGTATACCAATCCGTGTAACCAACGTGTCAAGAGCATGGATATCTACACTAGATACAGTGAACATAGGAGATATCATAAATTAGAAACTAATCAAAGAATGTACTCGCCTTGGGTCCTTAGCTGGTGAATACCGAGGTCCTGTTCCAGAGTATCGCCTGGAGGAACCAACAGTCCTAAAGACATATAATAAACAATACAATATTTGCATCAGAAGCTATACTAAAGACACAAGCAAATACTAACTCAGGGGCTATGCCAGGCATGGCTCTAGTCAACTAGGGTCATCTAGTAGGGATACGTATATAAATACACATTTACACTCAGAGTATATACCAATAAAAATGTATATAATATATATATATATAAGTGTCTATTAGTAATTGTACAAAATACGTATATGTGTATATACACTAAATAGATGTATATAAATATATATTTATATACCAAAATACATATTTGTATCTATATCAATCAAATATTTTTTTTTATATATATATATATATATATTAACTAATCAGAGAATGTATATAATGCCACACTTCTCAAGGTGATCCCAAATGAAGTAGCAGTTAGTTCCAATGAGTCCGGAGCAGTCCAAATAGCTAGAAACTATATAAAGAATTCCAAAAATCAGGTTATGGCACAAATTTTGAGATAGGGATAGTGGGTCCACAACAGCTCACAGAGAACAAGAAAAGTACAAATTAGCTAAGCTCAAATAATAATCAAGTTTAATAAAAGAAATGGGTTGACCTAGTTATTTATAAAACTCTTATACTATAATATATTTCAATGACCTATTTAATCAATGCCCAATATTAGAAATATACTTATAGTTTGATTTATAATTTAATTTAAAAGTATTTATATATAAAATCTAATGAATTGTGTAAAATAATTAGCAACATGAAAAGCCAAAGCATTAAAGTCTAACAGAACTACTTATTTTGGAACCCACTTTAGAAATATATATATTTAAAGACCATCAATTTTATTATTATTATTTAAACAAGTCAAAATTCCTTATCTCTATCAAAATATATGGTTGATTTCTTATACTTATATCAATGTTAGCTCAAGCCACATTAGGTCTAAAGACTAAGTTAAAACTCTACGCCCAAAACAAAACATATACTGAAAGAGAGAGAGAGGCTCACAATTACTTCCTTCATGGCTGATCAGGATGAACGCCATTATCAAACTTGTGTGGTCCAGATCCTTTAACGAAGATAACATTCTCCAGACCAGGGTATTGGCACTTATGAATAGAAGGGCCCTGCAACCTTCCAGTATTGCTACAAATTTCCCAATGATCGCTTCTCATGAAGACTTGAGAGTATTCACCCGTATGCAAGAGTAACTCGGTGGGTGCGTTAGGGCTTTGGAAATCCGAGCGAAGTGCTCGATGCCATAGGCCTTGACCAAGTACTCCTCCACCTGGGGGTTCCATTTGAGGGTCGGGTTGAAGTTGTATCGATCCGACAATGACGACGACGACGACGAAGAAGAAGAAGAAGAATCCATCTAAAATTTTTTGGGATCCGGTGATGGCGTCGGAGTGGTGGTGGTGGTGCTGGATTGATTGTGGTGGTGCTGGCTTGATGGCGGAGCTCGGCCGGACTGAGGGGTGAGAGAGAGACAGGGAGGAGCTCGGTTCAGGCATGGGCAGGTCGGAGATGTCGATCGTTCGTGGGGGCGAGCTGTGCATGCCAGAGATACTGGAGCGGTCCGTCGGAGCAGTTGCAGCGGGCTGGAGATGTGCTCGAGCTGCTGCTCCGGTCGCGTGGAGGCTCGGGCCAGAGGTGGCTCACGGAGGAGTGGAGGAGGAGTGGTTCGTCGGGTGTTCGGCGGCTGCCCGGAGCTTGGCCGGGCCGCGTCGGAGATGACGCTGCAGCGGGGCTCGGCGGGAATGGCTGAGGGGGATGCGGTGAGTAAATGATGATGGCGAGGTGGTGGAGTATCGGGTTGCTTGGCCGCCGGAGTCGGAGTTGCTGGCCGCCGGGAAAGGCTGAGTTGCCGGAGATGGTAACAGTGATGGTGGTGGATGGTTTTGGTGTTGGTGATCATTCTGGTGATGGTGTTGGTGATGGTTTTGTGTAAAGAAATTAAAAGGAGAGGGTATGCTTCTTTTGTATGAAGAGGATGATGTGGCTCCCTAAAAAATTAGGGCCGGCCAAGTATTGCATGTAGAGTTGCTTTGGGAAGAGTGTTGAGGGATTTAAGGGTGTTGTGTGGTGGGGATGGCTCCATCTTAAATGGAGGGCCCAGATTTAACATGAGTAAAAATGCAACAAAAGAAAGGAGGAAAGAGGGTGTTGGTTTTGACTAGTCAAGGATAGGGGAATGGTTTCTTCATTTGTGGTGACACATCATTGCAAATTTGCAATTAAGTCCCCAACAAATGGAAAATACACAGAAATGGGTTTCTAAAATTAATTAATTAAAATTAGATACACTTGGCGTTCTAAAATTAATTAGGAATACAGGGGCCAAAATCAGGTCGGGTCACCAATACCATTAATGAAGAAGACTCAGAACCGAACATTACCCTAATTTGGGCCGCATGAAAAATAGGTCAAGGTCGCCTCCAATTTCGATTTGAATATACCACGATACAGAAATTAGAATTTATCCAGAAATTAATAAACGTCCGCGACGATTTTTGTGCGGCTAAAAATAAGGTACAGAGAGCATAATTATGAGTTGCAAAAAATAGCAGAATGGAAGGCGGGCATGTCTAGGGCAATATTGTGAAATTTGTTGGAAGGCAAAAGTCAGGGTAGCGCTCCAAATATCGAAGCAACGGCAGCGCGCAATAATTAAATAAATTACGGTAATTAAATACAACCTCCAATAAATAAATTCTAAAATAAAACAATTAAATACATAATCCCTATTATTCGATTAGGTGTTCGTCTAGTGTCCTCTAGGTCAGGTCTACCAGCTCAGATATTAAAAACACATTATATAATATAATATATTTAATTACCTATCTCACGAAATTAATTAATTTAAATACACTTATCAAGAAATTATTTAATATGAATACCACAATACTAATAATTATAAAAAGTCAAAAATACCCCCATTCTCAGAATGTGGTAGTGACACCCATCCTAAGGGAGGTTACCCATCCTACGATAGATACCCATCCTAAGGGAGGTTACCCATCCGGAGGTGCCCACCCTAAGGGAGGTTACCCATCCTACGAGAGGTTACCCATCCTAGGGAGGTCACCCATCCTATAGGAGGTCACCCATCCTGAGGTTACCCATCATACGGGAGGTCACCCATCCTATGGAGGTTACCCATCCTACATGAGGTCACCCATCCGGAGGTCACCCATCCTACGGGAGGTCATACATCCAAATGGAGGTCACCCATCCTACGAGAGGTTACCCATCATAAGAGAGGTTACCCATCCTAGGAGAGATTTCCCATCCTACAGGAGGTTACCCATCCAAATGGAGATCACCCATCCAATGAGAGGTTACCCATCCTAAGAGAGGTCACCCATCCTACGGGAGGTCACCCATACAAATGGAGGTTACCCATCCTAAGGGAGGTTACCCATCCTAGGGAGGTCACCCATCCGACGGGAGGTTATACATCCGGAGGTTACCCATCTAAATGGAGGTTACCCATCCTACGGGAAGTTACCCATCATATGAAGGTCACCCATCCTAGGAATATTACCCATCCTATGGTAGTTACCCATCCTATGGGAGTTACCCATCCTAAAGGAGGTCACCTATACTTAGGGAGGTTACCCAACCTATGAGAGGTTACCCATACTACGGGTGGTTACCTATCTAAATAGAGGTAACCCAACCTATGAGAGGTCACCCATCCTATGAGAGGTCAGTCATCGTTCGGTAGGTCACCCATCCTAAGGGAGGTCACCTATCCTTGGGAGGTCACCCATTAAAAGAAGGTCATCCATCCTACAAGAGGTAACACATCATAAAGGAGGTTACCCATCCTACGAGGGGTCACCCATCCTAAAGGAGGTCACCCATCTAAGGGAGGTCACCCATCCATAGGGCGGTTATCCATCCTACGAGTGGTCACCCATTTTAAGGGAGGTAACCCATCCTAAGGGAGGTCACCCATCCTAAGGGAGGTTATCCATCCTATGAGTGGTCACCCATCTTAAGGGAGGTTACCCATCCTAAGGGAGGTCACCCATCCTAAGGGAGATTATCCATCCTACGAGAGGTCACCCATCCTAAGGGAGTTAACCCATCCTAGGGAGGTTATCCAAACTAGGGATGTCACCCATCCTAGGGAGGTCACCCATCCTACGAAGGTTACCCATCCAACGAAAGGTCACCCATACTTAGGGAGGTTACCCAATCTCATAGGGAGGTTACCCATCCGTAGGGAGGTTACCCATCCTACGAGAGGTTACCCATCTTACGGGAGGTCACCCATCCTACGGGAGGTCACCCATACCTATGAGTGGTTACCCATCCTACGGGTGGTTTCCCATCCAAATACAGGCTACCCAACCTATAAAAGGTCACCCATCCTACGAGAGGTCACTCATCCTATGGTAGGTCACCTATCCAAAAGGAGGGCACCCATCCTAAGGAGGTCACCCATCAAAAGGAGGTCACCCATCCTAGGTAGGTTACCCATCCTTAGGGAGGTTACCCAACCTATGAGAGGTCACCCATCATACGGGTGGTTACCCATTAAAATAGAGGTTACCCAACCTATGGAAGGTCACCCATCCTTAGGGAGGTCACCCATCCTAAGAGAGGTTACCCATCCTAAGGGAGGTCACATATCCTACAGGAGGTCACCCATACTTAGGGAGGTTACCCAACCTATGAGAGATTACTTATCATACGGGTGGTTACCCATCCAAATGGAGGTTATCCATCTTATGAAGGTCACCCATCCTAAGGGAGGTTACCCATCCTACAAGAGATCACCCATCCTAAGGGAGGTCACCCATCCTAGGGAGGTCATCCATCATACGGGAGGTCAGCCATCCCAAGGTAGGTTACCAATCGAATGGGTGGTTACCCATCCTAAGAGAGGTCACCCATCCTCGGAAGGTCACGCATCCAAATGGAGGTTACCCATCCTACGAGAGGTCTCCCATCCTTAGAGAGGTTACTATCCTACGGATGTTACCCATCCTATGGGAGGTTACCCATCCTACGAGAGGTCACCCATCGTACAAGAGATTACCCATCTTAAGAGAGGTCACCCATCCTACGGGAGGATACCCATCCTACGAGATATTACCCATCCTAAGGGAGGTCACCCATCCTTAGAGAGGTTACCCATCCTAAGGGAGGCCACTTATCCTACGGTGGTCACCCATCCTACGGTAGGAAACCTATCTTGAGGGAGGTCACTCATCCTACGGGAGGTCATCCATCCTACGTGAGGACACCAAACCTAAGGGAGGTTACCTATCATATGTGAGGTCACCCATCGTATGGAGATTACCCATCCTATGAAGGTCACCCATCCTATGAGAGGTTACCCATCCTATGAAGGTCACCCATCCTATGAGAGGTTACCCATCCTACGGTAGGTCACTCATCCTATGGTAGGTCACCCATCCTACTAGAGGTTACTCATCATATGGTAGGTCACCCATCCTACGGAGGTCACCCATCCTACGGGAGGTCACCCATCCTGGGGAGGTTATCCATCCTACGAGAGGTCATCCATCCTATGGTAGGTAACCCATCCTAAGGGAGGTTACCCATCCTACAGGAGGTTACCCATCCTACAGGAGGTTACCCATCATACGGGAGATTACCCATCCTATGAGAGGTTACCCATCCTACAGGATATCACCCATCCTACGAGAGGTCACCCATCCTATGGGAGGTCACTCATCCTACGGGAGATCACCTATCCTATTGGAGGTTGTTGTGCCACGTTCCCCCTATTCGGGGAGCGTGGCTAAGAAATATAAGACGGTATCGTTCGATCGGGATAGATTAAAACAAAAACCCATCCTCTTTATGGATTTGCTTCTTCGAAATTGATTCCCATATTCAGTGGACCGTGCCCCCGGGATTGACCTAGCGGCAGAGTCAGGAGGGACCTCTCCGCTGCATCTTTTGTTGCCTAGTTTTTGCTGTCGCTTGTTGCTTTCGTGCTTTGAGTTGGTTTTCGGATTTGTTTGAGATTTCTTGAACGGTTTCGATAGATTTCATTGTTTTCGTTCTTCGAAATACACTTCAATTCCGATAATGGAAGGGTGGAAGAGGTATTGATCATCTATTTGTGGCAATGCAGGTGAACCCGCTGTAGGCGCCGCTCAAACGGACTCCTAAAGTACTTCTTTCCTTCTTCCTTCCAACTACTAAGTGAGTGGCTACCATCCCGATTAGCTAGCCCTTCTTGCTAATCTTCACACCAAAAATCTTGTATTCGTGCTTGCCCCGATCAAACGATACCAAGTAATAACTAAAAGACTACAAGATAATAAGGGGATAGACTTGGGAAATTATGCTTCTCAAATGAAACTTGTGAACGGTTACATAATTACATGCTTGTTCGTTTGGAATGTTCATTCATATGCATGAATATGAGTTAGAGTATATATATATGCTTCTTCTTAATTTGTGCTATGCTATAGAACTCATCTTGAATGCAATAAACTGAACGGGAGGACTATGCAAAAGTTAAATCTTGCCCTGTTACTGCCCTGCGCCTGATATTTTCCTGATTTGCCTCAAATGCTAACTTAGTGTACTACGTTGATCACGGACAACTTGTGCACAAGGTCTTAGTTCCTGCGGACGGTCGCTGGGGCACCGACACCGATGCGATCCGGACGGAACCCATGATAGTCGCCTGCTATAGGACAGAATGCCCTGGGATGCCCTAATCTATGCGTCATACGGCACTCCGTACTGAGACTAGCCCGTCCATTATGGCAACGTGCCAGTGATCCCCTCGTATATTTAAACCTGTTGCTACTAACTTGTGTCTTCTTGGCAGGGAAGGCAAGGTAAGTATTATGCAGGTGGTTCAGACGGACAGGTAAATGTCACCGAACGGTGGCGGGTTATCTCATTGGTTTCTATATATAAATTCTTGTTGTAAAATGAACTAAGGAAAGATAGAAACCCACAATAAATATGCATGCTTCATTAAAATAACGTATTGATTGGTATAGTTGGGTTAGCTTGCCTTCACCAGTACGTTTTGATGTACTGACCCTCGTTGAAACAGGTTCCCCGCGCTAAGGAGAACCAAGCGAGGAGCAGGAGACAAACCCCCAATCCAGTCCAGCTGTAGGCACGCCTTGACCGTGCCACATTTTGAAGCATTTTGAAGAAGAAGATAGAAGCTAGCAACCAAGCCATTATGCAGCTTTGTGGGAAAGCCGTCGTTCCGACCCAAGGTCTTATATTTTGAGTTTAGCAAAGGATGTAATGTACAGGACTGCTATCTCATTTTGTGTCAACACTTTTGTAAGCCCATGGAGGCAATCCTTATGACTCAGTTCAAGGAGTTTGTAATAGATGTTCATATTATCAATAAAAGAGAACTTTACCTTGCTTCAATCTGTGTTCATTAAATCTGCGTACTCTAAATATGTGCTCGCTTTGCGAAAATGAAATATTTAGCCTTGTGCGGAGCGCAACCTAGGCCCGCACGGCGGTCACGCCCGGGGGACGACTATCGATTTCACGAAATTAGGGCGTAACATATTGGTATCAGAGCACAGCTTCAAAGTTCCTTTAACTCTTGAACTGGAAAAGTTCCCTTAATGATAAATCCCTGTGCGAACTCCTGAACTCGTTAAGGCCAAAATGAGATACGTTCATGCAATAAGTCCATAATACATTATGATCCTGATGTAATTTACCTTTTTTTAAAGGAATGGCACCAGCGCAATCTGCAGCGCAAGCACCGGGCGAGACACAAGCCCAGGAGAGCAGTTCCGGCACTTCAGGAAGCTCTCGGAGCCAACGTGGCATGTCTCGTGCTGATCTGCTTCAGCAGATGATGTGGATGTTAGAAACAAATCGACAAATGGATGAAGCTCGTCAAGAATGAGCTGAAAAGCGAGCGAATGAGAGACTTCTCAAGTTTCAGGACAATATAGAGGCACGATTCTCAGTCCAGCAAAAGCAGGTAGATACCCTGCAGTAGATCGTACAGACTTTGGCCTCCAACCATTCTGCAGCAACAGCGGCTACACCGGTGGAGCAGCCAGTGCTTGAAGTCGAGATACCGCCAACACCAAGGACGAGGGAAGCGACTGCCTTCGGCTTTGGCGACTTCAAGAAAGTTTGTAACACTCCATTCCAAGGGACTGAGGATCTGATAGTTTCTCTAGATTGGCTAGCTGAACTTGAGGATCACTTCTCACTCCTAGAAGTACCTGATGAAAAGCGCGTAGCCTGCGCTCAACTACAACTTCGCCTCAATGCGCACGACTGGTGGGACGTGCATCGACGATCTCTTCAGCTTGACCATGGGAAGGAGGCGATTGCGTGGACGACCTTTCGTGCCGCATTTGTGGAGGAGTTTATACCCCCGCCTGTACATCGTCAAAAAGAAAATGAGTTCGTGAAACTGAGGCAGGGCAGCATGACAGTTAAGCAATATTCTGCTGAGTTCAATAAACTAGCAAAATTTGCTAGTTCTTATCTACCGGATGCAGCGAGTCGTGCCAGACGATTCGAAGGAGGGCTACGTCCTGGCATCCATGCGCACGTAGTCGTCCCATAGTATCAGACGATGAGGGAAGTTTTGAACCATGTCCTTTCCCTAGAACCGCAGTATCCTCACGTTGCTGCCGGCGCTGTGCAAACCTCCAATCACAAACGCCAAGGCAACGATAGAGGAAACAACGCTACAAAGCGTCCAAATAACGCCGGTAAACAGCGTGGAGATACCAACAAGACCTGCAACTTTTGCAGGAAGCCAGGGCATATCAAAAAAGATTGTCGCCGTAAGCTTGGCATATGCCTCCGTTGTGGCGATCCTAGCCACCAGATCAGTAATTGTCCGGTCCTCCCACCTCAGCAAACTCAGGCACCTGCACCTCAGGCCAACAGAGCTGCGCCTCAGCAAGGGCGAAATCAAGCTCAAGGCCGGGTCTATACCATGACACGGGAAGAAGCTTTGGCCTCAGACACCGTGGTGTCAGGTGCTTTGCTTTTTAATAACATACCTGCTCGTGTTCTTTTTTATTCTGGTGCAACACATAGCTTTATATCTACAAACTTTGCCATGGAGAACAATATAGAAATGACTCTGTTGCATTTAGATTTAAGTGTTAGCACCCCATCCGGTACAAAAATACCTGTCCGTTCAGTCTGCCAGGGTGGTCACGTCTGTATTAGAGGAAGAAAACTTTTGCTTGATGTTTTAGTCCTAGATGTTCGGGACTACGATATCATTTTGGGAATGGATTGGCTCAGCGCCTGCGCGGCAACTATAGAGTGTGCAGAGAAATGCATTCTTTTTTGTCTGCCTAGAGAAGCCAAATTCTGTTACACAAGTAGACCAGCGACAGATACGACCAGGGCCTGTATGGTGATATCTGCAACATCTGCTCGGCAAATGCTCCACTCAGGCTGTGAGGGATTTTTAGATCGGTTCGGGACACACGGCAGGACTACGCAAACGTCGACTCTACTTCCGTTGAGGCGGAGTTCCCCGATGTGTTTTCGAGCAAACTACCCGGCATGCCGCCCAACCGAGAGATTGAATTCACTATCAACACATTTCCAAATACACAGCCAATTTCCAAGCCTTCGTACAGAATGGCCCCTGCAGAACTGAAGGAATTAAAATGCCAACTTCAAGAATTACTTAATCGTGGGTTCATCCGTCCGAGCGTGTCTTCTTGGGGTGCGCCTGTGCTCTTCGTGAAGAAGAAGGACGGAACGCTACGCCTTTGCATAGACTACAGGGAATTGAATAAGGTCACAATCAAAAACAAATACCCTCTGCCACGGATTGATGACTTGTTTGATCAGCTATAGGGAGCAGCAGTATTTTCAAAAATCGATCTTCGCTCGTGTTACCACCAGCTGAAGATTAAGCCGGAGGACATGCCAAAGACTGCCTTTCGAACCAGATACGGACATTACAAATTCTCAGTGATGCCGTTCGGACTGATGAATGCACCTGCAACATTCAAGGATGTAATGAATCGTGTATTCTGGCCCTTCATCGATAAATTCATGGTAGTTTTTTTCGATAACATCTTGGTGTACTCGAAGACTAGGGATGAGCACGCAGGACACCTGCGGATGGTGCTGCAAACCCTTCGAGACAACAAGTTGTACGCCAAATTAAGTAAATGCGAATTTTGGCTAGAGAGTATATCCTTTTTGGGGTATATCATCTCGTCGCAAGGCATTTCAGTTGATCCGAAGAAGGTGGAAGCCATTACGCAGTGGAAACGTCCGGAGTAAGCTAGCGATATCCGAAGTTTTCTTGGACTGGCAGGCTACTACCATAGGTTTATACAAAATTTTGCTAGAATTGCTTCGCCCTTGACTCAGCTCACACGGAAGGGTACAAAGTTTACTTGGACGGACGACTGTGAAGCTTTGTTTACGGAGTTAAAGCAGCGCCTCATCTCTGCGCCAATTCTTACTCTGCCTAACGGACCGGATGATTTTAAAATCTACAGTGATGCATCAGGTAAAGGACTGGGATGTGTCCTGATACAGCAGGATAAGGTGATAGCCTTCGCGTCGAGGCAGTTAAAGCCTCACGAGAAGAACTATCCGACTCATGATTTGGAATTAGCTGTAGTAGTGTTTGCGCTAAAGCTGTGGTGCCACTACCTTTATGGCGTGCCGTGTGAAATCTACACGGACCATAAGAGCTTGAAATACTTGTACACTCAGAAGGAATTGAATCTTCGGCAGCGGCGATGGCTTGAACTCCTTAGTGACTTCGATCTCATGATCAGATATACGCCTGGAAAGAAAAATATAGTAGCTGATGCATTGAGTCGAGTGTTTGGAAAATTTTGGATTAGCAGCAGATGTTGAGGTTTAGAGTAGTATTGTCTGTTATTTTATTTAATTAAACCCTTAGCGCACCCTATCATTGTTCAATTATTCGTAGCCCATTATCAGCCCATAAATTCCATCGGACTATTATACTTCTGACTTGACTCGCCAATTTAGGCACTGGACTTTTCGTCACACAAAAATTAAATCCGTTGTGCCTTAAATTAATCGTACAACTTCCCGTATCCTAAAATCCATATTTAATTTCGTGTCGGACACTTGTGTCGTTACCCTCAATTTTGAGATACCAACTTAACCCGTTGAGCCGGACCAACTAAAGGGTCCAAGACTGACTCCAAGCCCCCACCATTTTTGACCTTTGTGTCATTTCCAAATTTTGACCCCAAGTGCCCTATTTAATTTAAAAGCGTTGGACACTTTAATTCTATTTAAATCGGGGATACCAATTTTGTCTAATCCTATTTTAATCCCCAAATTAATCCCAATGCCCATTGAATTAAACTCATGCCAAACACCCAACACCCCCTCACAATGCAAAATACCAAACACAATTTTCCCTATAATTTTTCCCATCATTTTATGTGTTCGTGCAAATTCCCAAATTTAACGGGCTAAGTTGCAATTTATTAATTTAGGTGTCCTCACCTTATTGGCCATGATTAAATAGAGAGCCTACAAACCTTTGACTTAGTCAAAATTTCCCTCCCCCTTCCTTTGCATGAAGAAATAAATTTACTCATGTGAAATCCTAGCCCTCCAATTGGAATGGTGTCACGACCCGCACCCGGTTTAGGGGCACGAGTGCGTGGGTACGTCCAGCCTACGCCGCAGCATCGGCGGTAGAACGCTGTCTAGGTCGAGTACTATCTAACCAATCTCACGCTAGTATCCAACTCCATAAGAGACACGATAACACTATAAAATGAACAACATACTCAATCACAACTACAGCACGATAAGAATTAAAGAAGCAAAAGAATACAAGACAAGTCTACTGGCAAAATAATCATACCTGAAATCAGTAACAACCAATCCCCAAGTGTCAGAAACAAGTCCACTAAGGTCACAGTCTGGAAAAATATTTTCCAGTCAGGAAGGAGCAAAGTACATCTCTAAATAGCAGTTCTATATAAATGACATAAACTATGTAGCAGTTCTAGATGGAAACATACCAGATGCATGTATAGGTACGAGAAATGTACAATGAAAAGAATACTGGAAATACTGTAAGTAACTGCAGGAAAAGAAAACAATATATCCAAGAGCAAGAAACCTATGACTAAGTGTATGAGTACTAGCTTTAACATGTGATCGGCTTGGGAACTTGATCAGGCTGGTTACATGTGATTAGCTATGGTTCATATAAAGTCAGGCTAACCGTTGGTTAGCTATGGTGCATGTAGAGATCAGGCTAATCACACGTAACAGCTATGGAGCATGTAAATGGTCAGGCCGCACCCGACGTGAGATGTGGGGTGAGCTATGGTACATATAAAGTTGGGTATGATCACATATCTACACTAAAATACTCCCCAAACCCCTGACTGGTATAGTGGATCCAATCATGGTATGCTATGGCACAGGATTCCCTAGGAAGGTAGCAAATCTCCCCGGGAATCAGTGTCTGTACATGCACAAGATATCAAGGAAACAAGTCTTGTACAAGCTACACCATGAATAAGGAATAATATCTCATGAAGAGATCCGTGTATACCAATCCGTGTAACCAATGTGTCAAGAACATGGATATTTACACTAGATACAGTGAACATAGGAGATATCATAAATTAGAAACTAATCAGAGAATGTACTCGCCTTTGGTCCTTAGCTGGTGAAAACCGAGGTCTTGTTCCAGAGTGTCCCCTGGGTAAACCAGCAGTCCTATAACATATCACAAGCAAAACCATATTTGCATCAGGTGCTACACTAACACATCACAATTACATGAACTCAGGGCTCTGCCAGGTATGGCACTAGTCAACTAGGGTCATCTAGTAGGGACACGTATATACTATACATTTACACTCAAAGTATACCAATAAAACGTATATAATATATATATACAAGTGTCTCTTAGTAACTGTACAAAATACGTATTTGTGTATATACACAAATAGATGTATATAATATATATTTATACCAAAATACATATTTGAATATATATATATATCAATCAAATATATTTTATACATATTTGACTAACCAGAGAATGTTCATCATGCCACTTCTCAAGGTGATCCCAAATGAAGTAGCAATTAGTTCCAATGGGTCCGGAGTAGTCCAATTAGCTAAAAACTATATAAAGAAGTCCAAGATCGGAGCTCGGCACGAAAATCGAGATAAGGATACCGAGTCCTCAATACATAGAGAAATTCACCGAGGTTTAGCTAAGGTTAAGATTTACAAGTTAGCTAATAAGAGAAAAGGGTCGATTGTTCGTAATCAAGGTAACTCCTTAATTTATGAAAAATCATTTGGAATCATTTTGAACAATAATTGTTAAAACTTCCCTTTTGAACAAATTTACGATTTAAGGGTTTATTTATAAAAAATCTAGGATTTACGTAAAAGCCAATATATTTTCATTTATGGTAAATCGGTCACCGATCCAAATAAACTAATTTTGAACTCATTTTATTATTGGAACTATATTTTTAATAATAATATAAACCCCAAGATTTATTATATTTAACATAATCAAAAAACCTTTTAATTATAACTAAATAACTAATTACATAAAATTAGCTAATTACATATACTAAACTAATTACATTTATTTACTACATTAATTACAAATTAACTAAGAAAATACTAAACTAATTAATTAATATTTACTAACTGGTTAATAAATAAATTCCTGATTAATAACAAATTACTGTTTATTAATAATTAACTAATCTAATCATTAACTAAACTAATTACATTTAATTAAACTAATTAAAGATTTCTTAACTAATTACATACTTATTACATTAATCTTAACCCTAAATTCTATTTACACAGAACTTGAAGGAAGAAGGGAAAGAGGGAAGGGAGAAGGGGACTCACCGGAGTTACTCCGGCGTCGTCAGTCGACGTCCGTCTCGGCGGCGGTACTCGTGCTCGGCGGATCTGCTCGAGGCGGCCACGGCTCGACAGATCCCGAGGAGGCGGCGGGGTTCTCGATCTCGGCGGTGGCTGGATCGGCAGCGGCGGCTTCGACAGACCCGAGGCGGCGCTTGGATCGGGGGGCGACGGCTTCGAGGCGGCTGCGGCGGCTTCGACTCGGCGGTGGCGGTCTGTTCGAGGGCAGCGGCGGCTTCGAGGCGGGTGAGGCGGCGTTGACTGGCTCGAGGAGGGCTCGACGCGGAGGCGGCTCCCCTGCCTTCGAGGCTGAGCTGGGAGGAGCGTTCGTCGGCTCCGACAGTCAGTCGGCGGCGGCGATGGCCAGATCTAGGGTTAGGGTTCTGCGTGTGTCAGGGGGGCGTGTCCGGGTCTGCCGGACACGAGGATGATGCTCTGTGGGCGTGTCCGGGTGTTGGACACGGGGTGGGTGTTTGCTGTGGTGTGGGGGTTGTGTCCGGGTGTGTCGGATACGGAAATCAGGTTGTAATATTGTAAATCTGGACACAGGAAATGAATGGATACGTTGGGACACCCGGGGTCGGACCCGAGGCCATCACGGCTGACACGGTGATGCTGGACACACGGACACGAGCACACAAAAATGGTGGTGGCTTTGGCTTGTGGGAATTTATGGAGGCTAGCTAGTAAATTGGAGATTTAGGGTTTCTTGGGAATTGTGAGAATGAGAAATTAAATAGGGAGAAGGGTGTGTGGGATAAAGGGTGAGGGTTGGCCCAAATAACAATTGGCCCAAGACCATACATGAATAAATTCATGTGGGAATGAGGGTGAATGAAAGATGGTAACTTGTAAAAATAAAAATAAAGATTATAAATTCAGAAAATGTTTTAGGAAAGCTATGTAATTTATTTATTTACTATCCCATTAAATATAAAATTATTTTGAAGAACGACTAGTCCTTTAATTAATTTTATCCAATAAATAATTTTATGATTTCAAGCCAATAAACATTTGAAACTAGAGGAATATATATATTATTATTATTTATTTATTTTGTACTACATCGTCACTTAGGAAAAAGGATTTTTATAAAAGATTTTTAAATTACCTTCTACAATCAAACATCGTTCAAAATCAAATAAAAATTTTAAGGAGAAATGTTTTATAAAACTTGATATTTTAAAATAAATTAAAATAAGATTATTTTGGAAATTGGAAATCGGAGGTTACAAGTCTATCCACCTTAGAAAAATTTCGTCCTCGAAATTTTAGGGATGACTATGATAGAAAAAAAAAATTGTTGTTCATAATGATGAATATATCATTGAAGAAAATATTTCTATAAGGAAAATATTTACCAAACAGAAGGAAACATGAAGAAAAAGAAAATAAGGTTTAAGACAGGAATAACTTGAAGGAATCATGGCTCGGCCTTGAATCCTCTAGAAGGTTTAGGTTTTGGGAAGAAGACACGATTACTGAAAAAATAGATAATTGGAATAATGCACATTACCTTTTCAAAGTAACTAAACCAAGGAAGACCCAGTATAATGAATGATATAGACATGAAAGTTATAGCTCATTCGAAAGATACGGTCGACAATTTGATTTAAGAAACTTAAATACATCCTTCAGAATGTAATCAAGAGACATCTAATTGCCTTTCTTAATTTCTAGGAAAAAGTAGTCTTTACTACCATCTGAAAATAATCCTTCCTTTTTCCTCGTTCATTTTACTTTTCTCAATCTTGTGATTCATCATTAACAAATATCTTTAAAAGTTTCAAATTCCACAAACTTTATTAGATTAGATCTTAGAATTTCTGAATCAAAATTTATTACCTGTCCAAAATCCTTATCATCAAATTCGAGTTTGTTTATCTTAACATCAACTATACCTCGATTATTTTCTTCGATTTCAAATGTTACTGTCATGGTCAAGATTTAATTTAAATCACAACCTCAATATACCATGATCTTACCTTACGACCTTCAATTATATGATCCCATAATCAATTATATTAAAATCTTCTTTACCATGAGCTTCATTTCATTCCATATTTCTTTATCCGTATGTATAATGTTTCCGAATTTTGAACTAATATTTTTTTCATCCTCTGAATTTATTATCCCAATGTAAAAATTTTACTACTCAATTCCTCAATATTTTAATTGAATTCCAGTCGTATCATAATCTCCTCAAATTTTAAGTAAATAACTAAATACAAAATTTACTATCCAATCCCTTTTAATTGAAATCCAATCAATGCATATTTATAAAACTTAAAAATCTGCATCCCAAAATTTAACTTTAAACACTCATCAATCATCTAACTCAATTTCAATCGATGCTTATTCCAATCTAACTCCTCATCCCAAGAATTTAATTTGACACTATTCCATTTACGATTTTATTTCCTGCTTTTCTTTTTCCTCAAATACTCAACGATGCGATGCTTCCAGTATCTTCAATGCAATATTCCTACTATATAAAATTTCTATCTTGCAGTCAAATAGATAAAATGATAATCTCTCAAATTTCTCAAAATTTTTTTTTTTTTTCATCAATTCAATCATATCAAGACCTCCTTAAAATTAATAAATCCTCAAATTTTTGGCTCTGTGAATTTCTTAATTCTCCCTTTAAGTAAATGTTTGTCCTCGAATTTCAATCATACCTCGATTTTCATAAAATCAATGATCCATCAACTCCGTTATAACAACCCCTAAATTCTTTATTTAATTTAATGCTCATCCACAAATTTAATTCTCTTGTCTCCTTTGTCAGTCATAACCTCGTCATAGATCTTTGCTATGGTCAAAACCCTAATGATCATGGTTTAAGAAAATTCTACCTACATCCATGCAATTTGAGAAAATATATAGGTTATGTGTCTTGTCATGGTATTTCAGTCTCTGTTAAGGTGTACTACTAGTTATATCCTAACAAGGAAATCATGAATACGAACTACAACACTTAGGGAAATCAATCAATCAAGAGACGGGAACATTAGAAAAGAACCTGCTAACATATTACTTGTAGTATCTACTATCTCTAACAATCACTTAACTCTAGCACATTCACTACAAATTTCTATTCATGTACACTGGTACCCATATCAACTACTCATATATTAATATTCATATCTCTCATCTGCCAAAAATTAATCCTCAAAATAATCGTCAAGGTTTAACTTCTCAATCAACTTAAAATAAATCGTATATACCTCCTCAAGGTCAGATGCTCAACATCGCATAAAATTTAATCACTTCTAAAATCTTTGTAGCCTTAACTATGTTTATTTAATCAAATTTAAATCCTTAATATTTCATCAACATAAAATCTCAACTCCTTAAAAATTCTGAAAATTTAAAATTCATTTCCACCTTTTTATTTATAACTCCTCAATGTACATATTAGTGCTCACGGTCTCTGATACTCAAGGTGCACTCAATGCATCTAGTGTTTATAATTGTGTACTAAATTGTACTGCCCGAATCACTTGTACTATTACCTCCAATGATCAAAGTTACCATCAACTGTGTTTTCTTTCATAATTTTAATTTATGCCAACTGGTATATCATCTAATTATCATCATACCGAGTGCTTACTGTTACTAGCACCATTTTCAATAATCCTTGATATAGAATCATCGGCACTCTTGGTATTATATTACTAGCTTCATTAATGCATCATCTCATCAATGCTCATTATAACTCGGGATTACATGTATCTACTACAACACTCATGTTTCCTATTCTCATGGGCAAGTATATGGTTTCTCATCTCGATTTTTGTGTAGGCATTTTCCTGTAATCTTTTACAGCCTGTTAAACTAATCTGTGATACGCTTAACCACTTTCATTACCAATTCCAATATTTCTCTACCCATGACACCTCATTAACTCTTTATGCGTATGTATTTCCTTACCTTTAACGCTTCCGATATTAATCATCAAATTGAACATCATGCTCCATAAATCCTTAACACAATTCCCGGATACTTAATCGTTTACATAGATCACTCAATTACATAATCATGATTATTCAGGATGGGTAATTGGCTCTAATACTAACTCTGAGAACTATCACTGATACTCTAAACTCTCCTTAACTCTCAGTCTCTAATGACACTACTCCAAGAATCATTGGTACAAGGTACTATGCTAAGGGCTAACTCTAGATTAAAGCCTACTGCTCACATGTCCAACTAAGAAACACTTACAACTCACTAACAACACAGTCAACACTAATACAAAATACAGACAAAATTACAAGCCACTAATTATCATACTTAACAAGAAATCCTCAAGGAATAGGAGCTCAAAGACTGAATTGAGGACAGAAGGTATCTTTACTGCTAGTAAAGAAAAGAAGCGATGGAACAAAGTCCTGGAAAAACAGAAATAGATAAGTCTTGAGATGATATTTTAAGAACCAATTTAAGATACAACCTGATAATCATATACGTCTGTCAGAAATCATGACACTCAGAATCCTCGCCACGCCAGTAAGCATAGATGCGATAAACGACAGGTTCCATAACTAAGGTATGCAACTCTATAATCATGTCATCTAGAATCTTCGCCACGCCAACCGGTATGGCTGCGAGAGACTCTAAGTTTCATAACTATAGTATGTACATCCAAGTCAGGTTCCTACGTTTTCGTCACCACAGCTAATATGGCTGCGATAAACTCCAGGGTCCATAACCAAAGTAGACGTTTTACCTTTCTCATTGTCCTCATCAAAATATGTCATCAGATGATACCGTAAATTTAGCCCGTAAAATTTATCTTGATATGAAATCAACTCAACAACGATACCAAGAATTAAATTTAACAACTGGTCAACAAGAATCAAACTCAATAATGATACCAAAATTTAATTTAATAACTGCTCAACAAGAATCAAGTTCAGTGACAACAAGCGAGAGCGGACGGAAACAAGGAAAAAGATTTAAATTGAAAATTATAATAAGATTCTCAAGGGGTCGTCCCAGGAATCTCTCAAATAATTGTGATTGAGTATCCTCTCTCATCCTAGTATCCTATGTCCTATATTCAATAGCAGGTACGCAGTAGTACAACTATGACGTCGCACTACTACGACATCGCACAACTTGCGAAGTCAGACCTGCATGGGCTACCACTAAAACGTGTCACAACCCGCACCCGGTTTAGGGGCACGAGTGCGTGGGTACGTCCAGCCTACGCCGCAGCATCGGCGGTAGAACGCTGTCTAGGTCGAGTACTATCTAACCAATCTCACGCTAGTATCCAACTCCATAAGGAGACACGGATAACACTATAAAATGAACAACATACTCAATCACAACTACAGCACGATAAGAATTAAAGAAGCAAAAGAATACAAGACAAGTCTACTGGCAAAATAATCATACCTGAAATCAGTAACAACCAATCCCCAAGTGTCAGAAACAAGTCCACTAAGGTCACAGTCTGGAAAAATATTTTCCAGTCAGGAAGGAGCAAAGTACATCTCTAAATAGCAGTTCTATATAAATGACATAAACTATGTAGCAGTTCTAGATGGAAACATACCAGATGCATGTATAGGTACGAGAAATGTACAATAAAAAGAATACTGGAAATACTGTAAGTAACTGCAGGAAAAGAAAACAATAAGTCCAAGAGCAAGAAACCTATGACTAAGTGTATGAGTACTAGCTTTAACATGTGATCGGCTTGGGAACTTGATCAGGCTGGTTACATGTGATTAGCTATGGTTCATATAAAGTCAGGCTAACCGTTGGTTAGCTATGGTGCATGTAGAGATCAGGCTAATCATACGTAACAGCTATGGAGCATGTAAATGGTCAGGCCGCACCCGACGTGAGATGTAGGGTGAGCTATGGTACATATAAAGTTGGGTATGATCACATATCTACACTAAAATACTCCCCAAACTCCCGACTGGTATAGTGGATCCAATCATGGTACGCTATGGCACAGGATTCCCTAGGAAAGTAGCAAATCTCCCCGGGAATCAGTGTCTGTACATGCACAAGATATCAAGGAAACAAGTCTTGTACAAGCTACACCATGAATAAGGAATAACATCTCATGACGAGATCCGTGTATACCAATCCGTGTAACCAATATGTCAAGAACATGGATATTTACAATAGATACAGTGAACATAGGAGATATCATAAATTAGAAACTAATCAGAGAATGTACTCGCCTTTGGTCCTTAGCTGGTGAAAACCGAGGTCCTGTTCCAGAGTGTCCCCTGGGTAAACCAGCAGTCCTATAACATATCACAAGCAAAACCACATTTGCATCAGGTGCTACACTAACACATCACAATTACATGAACTCAGGGCTCTGCCAGGTATGGCACTAGTCAACTAGGGTCATCTAGTAGGGACACGTATATACTATACATTTACACTCAAAGTATACCAATAAAACGTATATAATATATATATACAAGTGTCTCTTAGTAACTGTACAAAATACGTATTTGTGTATATACACTAATAGATGTATATAATATATATTTATACCAAAATACATATTTGAATATATATATATATCAATCAAATATATTTTATACATATTTGACTAACCAGAGAATGTTCATCATGCCACTTCTCAAGGTGATCCCAAATGAAGTAGCAGTTAGTTCCAATGGGTCCGGAGCAGTCCAATTAGCTAGAAACTATATAAAGAAGTCCAAGATCGGAGCTCGGCACGAAAATTGAGATAAGGATACCGAGTCCTCAATACATAGAGAAATTCACCGAGGTTTAGCTAAGGTTAAGATTTACAAGTTAGCTAATAAGAGAAAAGGGTCGATTGTTCGTAATCAAGGTAACTCCTTAATTTATGAAAAATCATTTGGAATCATTTTGAACAATAATTGTTAAAACTTCCCTTTTGAACAAATTTACGATTTAAGGGTTTATTTATAAAAAATCTAGGATTTACGTAAAAGCCAATATATTTTCATTTATGGTAAATCGGTCACCGATCCAAATAAACTAATTTTGAACTCATTTTATTATTGGAACTATATTTTTAATAATAATATAAACCCCAAGATTTATTATATTTAACATAATCAAAAAACTTTTAATTATAACTTAATAACTAATTACATAAAATTAGCTAATTACATATACTAAACTAATTACATTTATTTACTACATTAATTACAAATTAACTAAGAAAATACAAAACTAATTAATTAATATTTACTAACTGGTTAATAAATAAATTCCTGATTAATAACAAATTACTGTTTATTAATAATTAACTAATCTAATCATTAACTAAACTAATTACATTTAATTAAACTAATTAAAGATTTCTTAACTAATTACATACTTATTACATTAATCTTAACCCTAAATTCTATTTACACAGAACTTGAAGGAAGAAGGGAAAGAGGGAAGGGAGAAGGGGACTCACCGGAGTTACTCCGGCGTCGTCAGTCGACGTCCGTCTCGGCGGCGGTACTCGTGCTCGGCGGATCTGCTCGAGGCGGCCACGGCTCGACAGATCCCGAGGAGGCGGCGGGGTTCTCGATCTCGGCGGTGGCTGGATCGGCATCGGCGGCTTCGACAGACCCGAGGCGACGCTTGGATCGGGGGGCGACGGCTTCGAGGCGGCTGCGGCGGCTTCGACTCGGCGGTGGCGGTCTGTTCGAGGGCAGCGGCGGCTTCGAGGCGGGTGAGGCGGCGTTGACTGGCTCGAGGAGGGCTCGACGCGGAGGCGGCTCCCCTGCCTTCGAGGCTGAGCTGGGAGGAGCGTTCGTCGGCTCCAACAGTCAGTCGGCGGCGGCGATGGCCAGATCTAGGGTTAGGGTTCTGCGTGTGTCAGGGGGTCGTGTCCGGGTCTGCCGGACACGAGGATGATGCTCTGTGGGCGTGTCCGGGTGTTGGACACGGGGTGGGTGTTTGCTGTGGTGTGGGGGTTGTGTCTGGGTGTGTCGGACACGGAAATCAGGTTGTAATATTGTAAATCTGGACACAGGAAATGAATGGATACGGTGGGACACCCGGGGTCGGACCCGAGGCCATCACGGCTGACACGGTGATGTTGGACACACGGACACGAGCACACAAAAATGGTGGTGGCTTTGGCTTGTGGGAATTTGTGGAGGCTAGCTAGTAAATTGGAGATTTAGGGTTTCTTGGGAATTGTGAGAATGAGAAATTAAATAGGGAGAAGGGTGTGTGGGATAAAGGGTGAGGGTTGGCCCAAATAACAATTGGCCCAAGACCATACATGAATAAATTCATGTGGGAATGTGGGTGAATGAAAGATGGTAACTTGTAAAAATAAAAATAAAGATTATAAATTCAGAAAATGTTTTAGGAAAGCTATGTAATTTATTTATTTACTATCCCATTAAATATAAAATTATTTTAAAGAACGACTAGTCCTTTAATTAATTTTATCCAATAAATAATTTTATGATTTCAAGCCAATAAACATTTGAAACTAGAGGAATATATATATTATTATTATTTATTTATTTTGTACTACATCGTCACTTAGGAAAAAGGATTTTTATAAAAGATTTTTAAATTACCTTCTACAATCAAACATCGTTCAAAATCAAATAAAAATTTTAAGGAGAAATGTTTTATAAAACTTGATATTTTAAAATAAATTAAAATCTGATTATTTTGGAAATTGGAAATCGGAGGTTACAAATGGGCAAATCACCACCATCCAATCTACCCACACTCCCTATAAAGCATCAACATCACCCCCACCCTCACAATAAACCAAGCAGGCCCTAATCCCAAGGAGCCTAGAAAAGCCCCCTCTCTCTCTTTCCTACCTCCTCCACTTTATTCTCCATGCAAACTTCTTCCTCTTCCTTCATTCTTCTTCTTCTTCCTTTATTCTACTTCTCCATTTTATCTCACTGAGAGAAACCCCCGGCCGGCTACTGCCTTGCTGTTCCGATGCCACTGAAGGTTCTCTCCTGCCCCACGGCGAAGTCGACCCGCTGTGCGACTCCGGCGACTGATCGAGCCACTGCTCCGGCCAGTTAGAGCTGACCGACCCCCTGTGCAGCCTCGGTCCTGACCCACGGTGCAGTCGACCGCTGTGCGACTACGGCGGCTGATCGAGCCACCGCTCCGGCAGTGCAGCTTCGACCCGCGCAGCTCCGGTGCAGCCATCCCTCATCCGATCTGATCCCTTGTCCGGCCGGCTGCCAACAACAGACCCGACTCCGGCCGTGCAACTTCCCCGTCCGGCCTCCTCCCTGACCGGTCATACTCCACCACCAGCCACTCCGGCATCGTCAACCTCGTCGAGGTCGACTCTCCCCCTCTCTTAATTTTATTGCAGATTTCCATATTATATTAATAGGGATTTATTTACATATATTCATGTGATAATGCTAGCTAGAGTTTAGGTTTCAATGTTGTATATGATGTAGTGTTTTGAGGATATATGTAGATATAGTTGTTAGGGTTTAATGGTTATATATTGTTGGCATATATATGGTTAGTGTAGTATAGTACTTGAACAATGCTGATTAAGGTGAATGTGATTTAGGTTAATGTTGACTAAGGCCAATGATGATTAAAGTGAATGTTAATTATAATGACTTGAGGTTAAGGTTTAATGGTGAACTTGGGTTTTATTCGTCATCAGTATATTAAAATGGATTTGAATGATAGACATTGAGATTTAGGGTTTAACATATTTATTTATGTGCATGATAATCTGTATGGATGAGCAGTGATTGTGGGTGAAATAATACTGAGGGTTGAGGAAGACCAAATATTTAATAAGTAAATACTGTCAGGGATTTAGCATACCTGGACTACTGAACCATGTGGTGAATATGGTAAGAATGAGGATTGGTCGATGAGAGTGTGCAGATGACTAGTTGATTTAAATATCGTACCGATAGTCAACCGGGGTCAACCCCCTAGTGTATTGTCCCTGGGAGTAGAGACTGAGACTGAGTTTAGGTGTGGATGTGTGTTGCATCCCTGTCTGACGTAGAATAGATTATTGATTACTGGTTTGTATCTCATCTCTAGGTACTGCGGGACCTGAGGGCTTGGACGCGGTACCGGGATACCGTCATCAGCAGCCTTGCGCAGGCAAGTATACCTTGCCTTTGTTGCACTGTTTAAATTCAATTATTTTTAGTGGCATATTTATTTAATTTAATATTATTAACTGTGGCCGTCCGAGAAGACTCGGGTGCAGTCAACGAAAATGTTGACGTTACGACTTGTGTCTAACTTAGTGTCTAGTGGACCCACCTAAAGTTGTGGACTTATTGGTATGACTCCCCCAGGCCTTAACACATTTCTTACACGTGTTGTGAGTCTCATGTAGGGCACGGACTTGCGTACGTGGTTGGCCACCTGTACGTGTAGGCGTGCGACAGATAGGGAATAACTGCTAATAGCGATGCATGATAGAAGACTTAGCAATTATTAGTAGTTGAAGCATAAAATATTGTGGTACGAAGGTCCAATCCTTGTCCTTGTTTGGTTGTAAGGTTAGACTATTGTTCTAACGATAGACTATAAGCCAGAGTTATGATGCCTCATCGTAGTAGCTAAGGCATGTTGGGGATACGACATGCATAGATCATTGGGCGGGGAGGACGACTAGTAGGCGTATGGGACACCCACATCCTTTATACAGATACCGCACTCGACAGAGTGATACAGACGTATATATATTGCAGATACCACGTTCTTTAGAGTGTTGGATGTTACTTGATGATTTTGCAGATACCACACTCTAAAGAACATTGGACGCTATACTATTTCAGATACCATGCTCCTCGAAGATGGACGTTATTATATTTCAGAGTGCCCATGGTCTGGGTGTAACCTCCGATTTTCAAATTTCCGAAATAATTAGATTTTTAATTTTTATATCAAGATTATAGCATATTTTCTTCTTGAAATTGTAGTATTAGATTTTGAGCAATGTTTGATTTTTGTAGGTGATTTGAAATCTTTTATAAAAATCATTTTTTCCTAAATGTCGATTCCTTATAAATAAATAAATAAATAATAATGTATATATATTTCTCTAGTTTCAAATGTGTATTGGCTTGAAATCATGAAATTAGTTATTTGATAAAAATTAATTAAAAGACTAGTTGTTTCTTCATAATAAATTTTATATTTATTGGGATAGTAAATAAATACGTTTTATACTTTCTAAGATTTTGCAAATATGGATTAATTAGTGGCTAATTTAGAATCAGTTAGCCTTGGAAGCCTCTTAAAACATTTTCTTAAATTATAATATTTTATTAAATTACCAGTTTACCGTCTTCCAATTTCACCCTCATTTTTCCCACATAAATTTATTCATGTATGATCTTGGGCCAATTGTTATTTGGGCCAACCCTCACCCGTCATCCCACAACCCTTTCCCTATTTAAAGTCTCATTCTCACAATCCCCAAGAAACCCTAGCTAGCCCTCACAAATCCCCACAAGCCAACAAGCCATCACCACCATTTTTGTGTGCTCGTGTCCGTGTGTCCAGCATCACCGTGTCAGCCGTGTTGGCCTCAGGTCCGACCCCGGGTGTCCCACCGTATCCATTCATTTTCTGTGTCCAGTTATTACAATATTACAATTTTCGTGTCCGACAAACCCGGACACGTCCACCCCCAATAGCAGTACACCCAAACCGCCGTGTCCAGCCCCGGACACGACCCCGACACACCCAGAGCAAAGCCTAGCCCTAACCCTAACCTAGATCCCGCCGCCGCGTCGACCTTGCGTCGCCCATCAGCCGCTGACCTCACCGGAGCCGACGTCGTCGCCACGTCCTGTGCTGCTCTGGCTTGGATCCACCGCCGCCGAGGAGAACGACGACCACTGCCGAGCTTCGACTACAGCAGATCTCGACCGCCGCCGGTGGCCGCCTCGGACCGCCTCACCAGCGTCGAGCCCTCGTCGAGTCATCGACCGCCGTCGCTTCAGACCCGTCGCCGCTCTCGAGCCGACCGCCGCTTGGAATCGAGCGCCGCCCCCTCGAACCGAGTGCCATCTCGAGCCGAGCGACGCCGCCGCCTCAGATCTGGAGCCGCTGCCGCCGCCGAGCTCGATCGCCCCCCTCAGCGGACCGCGCCGACGCCTTGCCGGCCGACCCCGGCGAGACCTCCTCCGACGATCAGGAAACCCTCAGGTGAGGTTCCCTCTTCCCCTTTATTCTTCTGTCTGTGATTAATCATTAGTTAATATAATTAGTATATTAATTAGATAATTAATTTATAATTAGTTTAGAATTAATAAATCAATTAGTTGAATTATATTAGTTTAGTTATAAATTAGATTAGTTTAGATTAATTATTTAATCAGTAATTTATTTATAATTAGTTAATTAATTAATCATTTAATTAATTTATATTAGTTTAGTTTAGTTAATTATTTTCTTAATCAGTAATTAAAGTATTAATCAGTGAGTTAAATTGTAATTAGCTATATAATAATTAGTCTAATATAATTAGTTAGTTAATGTTTAATGAGTTGGGTAATAATGTAAAAGTTAATTGAATTTATAATTAGTTTAGTTAATTAATGT
Organism: Iris macrosiphon; assembly: GCA_036927795.1. Lineage (NCBI taxonomy): Eukaryota > Viridiplantae > Streptophyta > Magnoliopsida > Asparagales > Iridaceae > Iris > Iris macrosiphon. The sequence goes on along the minus strand of JAYESA010000002.1, from coordinate 2,346,210 downwards.
AATTGATTTAGTAAATAAATGTAATTAAGTTTAGTTGTTAATTGCATATAATTAGTTTAGTAATTTCCTATAATAAGTTTGATTAATATATATATACAAATATGTATTTTGGTATAAAAAGTATATATGTATATACATCTACTAGTGTATATACACAAATACGTATTTTGTACAAATTACTAATAGACACTTATATATATATTATATAAGTTTTATTGGTATACTAAGTATTAAGGTATGTTTCAGTATTTAAATATAAATAAATGTATTTTTGGTATATATGTATATATAACCGTATTTTGGTATAAATATGTGTACCTATATATATAAACATGTATAAACATATTTTTGGTATATATATATATATATAGTATATATATATATTTAAACTGTATTGATATATATGTACTTGTAAAACATATTTTGGTATATTGCCTGTATATAGTATAGTATTATTTCGGTATGTATGTATATATATATATATAATATAAGTTAATATGTATTTTGGTACATGTATACTAGTCTATATATATGAGTGATGTATAAAAATTTTCACATAAATAAAATATATTTCCACTTATGTACATACAGTTATACCTATTTTGTATACTTTGGAATAACTATATATATATGTATTAATTTATTTATTGATAATATGATTAAATTGGTAAATTACTAGGTGACCCTAGTTGACTAGTGCCATACCTGATAGAGCCCCTGAGTTCATGTATTTGTGATATGTTAGTGTAGCACCTGATGCAAATGTTGTATTTGATATATTTTAGGACTGTTGGTTCCTCCAGACGATACTCTGGGACAGGACATTGGTTTTACCAGCTAAGGACCCAAGGCGAGTACATTCTCTGATTAGTTTCTAATTTATGATATCTCCTATGTTCACTGTATCTAGTGTAAATATCCATGTTCTTGACACATTGGTTACACGGATTGGTATACACGGATCTCGTCATGAGATATTATTCCTTATTCATGGTGTAGCTTGTACAAGACTTGTTTTTCTTGTTATCTTGTGCATGTACAGACACTGATTCCTGGGGAGATTTGCTACCTTCCTAGGGAATCCCGTGCCATAGCGTACCATGATTGGATCTACTATACCAGTCGGGGGTGGGGAGTATTTTAGTGTAGATATGTGATCATACCCAACTTTTCATGCATCATAGCTCACCCCACGTCTCACATCGGGTGCGGCCTGACCATCTCCGTGCCTCATAGCTGTTACGTGTGATTAGCCTGACCTCTACATGCATCATAGCTAACCAACGGTTAGCCTGACCTTCGTGAATCATAGCTAATCACATGTAACCAGCCTGATCATGTTCCCAAGCCGATCACATGTTAAAGCTAGTACTCACACACTTAGTCATAGGTTTCTTGCTCATGGACATATTGTTTCTTTTCCTACAGTTACTTACAGTATTTCCAGTATTTCTTTCATTGTACATTTCTCGTACCTATACATGCATCTGGTATATTTCCATCTAGAACTGCTACATAGTTTATGCCATTTATATAGAACTGCTATTTAGAGATGTACTTTGCTCCTTCCTGACTGGAAAATATTTTTCCAGACTGTGACCTTAGTGGACTTGTTTCTGACACTTGGGGATTGGTTGTTACTGATTTCAGGTATGATTATTTTGTCAGTAGACTTGTGTTGTATTCTTTTGTTTCTTCAAATTCTTATCGTGCTGTAGTTGTGATTGAGTATGTTGTTCATTTTATAGTGTTATCCGTGTCTCCTTATGGAGTTGGATACTAGTGTGAGATTATTTAGATAGTACTTGACCTAGACAGCGCTCTACCGCCGATGCTGCGGCGTAGGCTGGACGTACCCACGCTCTCGCGCCCCTAAACCGGGTGTGGGTCATGACACGTTTTAGTGGTGGCCCATGCAGGTCTGACTTCGCTAGTTGTGCGATGTCATAGTAGTGCGACGTCATCGTTGTACTACTGCGTACCTGCTATAGGATATAGGACATAGGATACTAGGATGAGAGAGGATACTCAATCACAAATTATTTGAGAGATTCCTGGAATGACCCTTGAGAATCTTATTATAATTTCCAATTTAAATCTTTCCTTGTTTCCGTCCGCTCTCGCTTGTTGTTACTGAACTTGATTCTTGTTGATCAGTTATTAAAATTAAAATCTTGGTATTATTGTTGAGTTTGAATCTTGTTGACCAGTTGTTAAATTTAATTCTTGGTATCATTGTTGAGTTGATTTCATATCGAGATGAATTTTACGGGCTAAAATTTACGGTATCATCTGATGACATATGTTGATAAGGACAGTGAGAAAGGTAAAACGTCTACTTTGGTTATGGACCCTAGAGTTTATCGCAGCCATATTAGCTGTGATGACGAGAACGTAGGAACCTGACTTGGATGTATATACTATAGTTATGAAACTTAGAGTCTCTCGCAGCCATACCGGTTGGCATGGCGAAGATTCTAGATGACATGATTATAGGGTTGCATACCTTAGTTACGGAACCTGTCTTTTATCGCATCTATGCTTACTGGCGTGGCGAGGATTCTGTGCGTCATGATTTCTGACAGACGTGTATGATTATCAGGTTGTATCTTAAATTGGTTCTTAAAGTATCATCTCAAGACTTATCTATTTCTGTTATTCCAGGACTTTGTTCCATCGCTTCTTTTCTTTACTAGCAGTAAAGATACCTTCCGTCCTTGATCCAGTTCCTTTTTGAGCTTATTTTCTTTGCGGATTCCTTGTTAGTATGATAATTAGTGACTTGCAATTTTGGTTGTGTCTTGTATTAGTATTGATTGTGTTGCTAGTAAGTTGTAAGTGTTTCCTAGTTGGACATGTGAGCAGTAGGATTTAATCTAGAGTTAGCCCTTAGCATAGTACCTTGTAACAATGGTTCTAGGAGAAGTGCCATTAGAGACTGAGAGTTAAGGAGAGTATAGAGTATCAGTGATAGTTCTCAGAGTTAGTATCAGAGCCAATTACCCGTCCTGGAAAATCATGATTATACAATTGGATGATCTACGTGAACAATTGGGTATCAAGAAAATTGTGTTAAGAATTAATGGAGCATGATGTTCAATTTGATGATTGATATCGGAAGTGTTAAGGGTAAGGAAATATATACGCATAAAGTTAACGAGGTGTCATGAGTAGAGAAATATCGGAATAGATAATGAAGATGGTGAAGCGTATCACGGATTAGTTTAATAGGCTTTAATGGATTAAAGGAAATACATAAACAACCATCGAGATGAGGAACCATATACTTGCCCATGAGAATAAGAAATATGAGTATTATAAAAGGTACAGCTAATCATGAGTTCTAATGAGCTTGATGAGATGATGCATTAATGAAACTAGTGATATAATACCAAGAGTGCTAATGATTCTATATCGAGGATTAGTCGAGAATAACGTTAATAACAGTAAGCACTCTGTGTAATGATAATTAAATGATATACCAGTTGACATAAATTGAAATCATGAAGGAAATATAGGTGATGATAACTTTGATCATTGGAGATAATGGTACAAGTGATTCAGGTAGTACAATTTTAGTACACAGATTATAGACACTAGATGCATTGAGTGCACCTTGAGTATCAGAGACCGTGAACACTGATATGTACATTTGTGGAGTTATAAATTAAAAGGTGGAAATAAAATTTTATTTTTAGAATAATTGAGGAATTGAGATTTTGTCATTAAACTTTTGAGAATTTCAAATATGAAATCAATAAACATGGTTAAGGCTACAAAGATTTTAGGAGTGATTAAATTTTTATTTCGATGTTGAGTATCTGATTTTGAGGAAGTATATACAATTTATTTTAAGTTGATCGAGAAATTAAACCTTGACGATTATTTTGAGGATTAATTTTTATGGTAGGTGAGAGATATGAATATTAAAATATGAGTAGATGATATACATGTGTAAGGATCTGGTGACTTGAGCATGTTTGAGATGGCACCGCAGACTGACTTGGGTGTCCATCTAAAGTTGTATTGGAAAGAGCAGCACTTAGTATGGTGTTACACTTGGTGTGCACTGGAGTGATGAGAACAAATAGTATGGACAATTGTAGTAGGAACGAGAACTGACAGAGAGTAGGGTACTAAAGAGATAGAGGTATCAAACCTTGGATGCATTATTAAACCATGGATATATTAAAGATTCTTGGTATCAGATTTAGGTATCAATAGGCAGGTGTATGCAATGAGGATGTAATCATGGATGTCTTGTGGACTAATGATTAGTTGATATGGGTACCAGTGTACAGGGATAGGAATTAGTTAGCGAATGTACTAGAGTTAAGTGTTTGTTAGAGATAGGAGATACCGCAAGAAATATGTTAGCAGGTTCCTTCTTTTCTCATGTTGTTTTCATCTTCTGATTGATTGATTCCCTAGTACCGTGGTTTGTATTCGTGATTTACTTGTTAGAATGTAGCTAGTAGTACACCTTAACAGAGACTGAAATACCATGACAAAAGATACATGACTTATATATTTTCTTAAATTGCATGGCTGTAGGTAAAATTTTCTTAAACCATGATCATTAGGGTTTTGACCATAGCAAAGATCTGTGACGAGGTTATGACTGACAAAAAGAGACAAGAGGATCAAATTTATGGATGAACATTAAATTAAATAAAGAATTTAGGGGTTGTTATAACGGAGTTGATGGATCATTGATTTTATGAAAATCGAGGTATGATTGAAATTCGAGGATAAACATTAACTTAAAGGGAGAATTAAGAAATTCACAGAGCCAAAAATTTGAGGATTTATTAATTTTAAGGAGGTCTTGATATGATTGAATTGATTATTAAAAATTTGAGAAATTTGAGAGATTATCATTTTATCTATTTGATTGCAAGATAGAAATTTTATATATTACGAATGTTGCATTGAAGATTCTGGAAGCATCGCATCGTTGAGTATTTGAGGAAAAAGAAAATCAGGAAATAAAATCGTAAATGGAATAGTGTCGAATTCAATTCTTGGGATGAGGAGTTAGATTGGAATAAGCATCAATTGAATTTGAGTTAGAGGAGTAAGATGATTGATGAGTGTTTAAAAAAAAATTTTGGGATACGGATTTTTTTTTTGTTTTATAAATATGCATTGATCGGATTTCAATTGGAGGATTGGATATTAAATCCTGGAGTATTTAGATACGAACTTAAAATTTTTGGAGGAGATTATGATAAAAAGGGGATTTGATTTTTAAACTCGAAGATTTTCAGGAATATGATGATATAGAATTTTGAAAGGTTGTGAAATAACGATATGGAATTACTTCATGATTATTTGGTTGAAATTTAAATTATGATAGAAATAATATGATAAGTAAAGACAATTACTGAGGGTCCTAAATTTCGAGGACGAAATTTTTCTAAGGTGGGTAGACTTGTAACCTCCGATTTTCAAATTTCCGAAATAATTAGATTTTTAATTTTTATATCAAGATTATAGCATATTTTCTCCTTGAAATTGTAGTATTAGATTTTGAGCAATGTTTGATTTTTGAAGGTGATTTGAAATCTTTTATAAAAATCATTTTTTTCTAAATGTTGATTCCTTATAAATAAATAAATAAATAATAATGTATATATATTTCTCTAGTTTCAAATGTGTATTGGCTTGAAATCATGAAATTAGTTATTTGATAAAAATTAATTAAAAGACTAGTTGTTTCTTCATAATAAATTTTATATTTATTGGGATAGTAAATAAATATGTTTCATACTTTCTAAGATTTTGCAAATATGGATTAATTAGTGGCTAATTTAGAATCAGTTAGCCTTGGAAGCCTCTTAAAACATTTTCTTAAATTATAATATTTTATTAAATTACCAGTTTACCGTCTTCTAATTTCACCCTCATTTTTCCCACATGAATTTATTCATATATGATCTTGGGCCAATTGTTATTTGGGCCAACCCTCACCCTTCATCCCACAACCCTTTCCCTATTTAAAGTCTCATTCTCACAATCCCCAAGAAACCCTAGCTAGCCCTCACAAATCCCCACAAGCCAACAAGCCATCACCACCATTTTTGTGTGCTCGTGTCCGTGTGTCCAGCTTCACCGTGTCAGCCGTGTTGGCCTCGGGTCCGACCCCGGGTGTCCCACCGTATCCATTCATTTTCTGTGTCCAGTTATTACAATATTACAATTTTTGTGTCCGACACATCCGGACACGTCCACCCCCAATACCAGTACACCCAAACCGCCGTGTCCAGCCCCGGATACGACCCCGACACACCCAGAGCAAACCCTAGCCCTAACCCTAACCTAGATCCCGCCGTCGCGTCGACCTTACGTCGCCCATCAGTCGCTGACCTCACCGGAGCCGACGTCGTCGCCACGTCCTGTGCTGCTCTGGCTTGGATCCACCGCCGCCGAGGAGAACGACGACCACCGCCGAGCTTCGACTACAGCAGATCTCGACCGCCGCCGGTGGCCGCCTCGGACCGCCTCACCCGCGTCGAGCCCTCGTCGAGTCGTCGACCGCCGTCGCTTCAGACCCACCGCCGCTCTCGAGCCGACCGTCGCCTGGAATCGAGCGCCGCCCCCTCGAACCGAGCGCCGTCTCGAGCCGAGCGACGCCGCCGCCTCAGATCTGGAGCCGCTGCCGCCGCCGAGCTCGATCGCCCCCCTCAGCGGACTGCACCGACGCCTTGCCGGCCGACCCCGACGAGACCTCCTCCGACGATCGGGAAACCCTCAGGTGAGGTTCCCTCTTCCCCTTTATTCTTCTGTCTGTGATTAATCATTAGTTAATATAATTAGTATATTAATTAGATAATTAATTTATAATTAGTTTAGAATTAATAAATCAATTAGTTGAATTATATTAGTTTAGTTATAAATTAGATTAGTTTAGATTAATTATTTAATCAGTAATTTATTTATAATTAGTTAATTAATTAATCATTTAATTAATTTATATTAGTTTAGTTTAGTTAATTATTTTCTTAATCAGTAATTAAAGTATTAATCAGTGAGTTAAATTGTAATTAGCTATATAATAATTAGTCTAATATAATTAGTTAGTTAATGTTTAATGAGTTGGGTAATAATGTAAAAGTTAATTGAATTTATAATTAGTTTAGTTAATTAATGTAATTGATTTAGTAAATAAATGTAATTAAGTTTAGTTGTTAATTGCATATAATTAGTTTAGTAATTTCCTATAATAAGTTTGATTAATATATATATACAAATATGTATTTTGGTATAAAAAGTATATATGTATATACATCTACTAGTGTATATACACAAATACGTATTTTGTACAAATTACTAATAGACACTTATATATATATTATATAAGTTTTATTGGTATACTAAGTATTAAGGTATGTTTCAGTATTTAAATATAAATAAATGTATTTTTGGTATATATGTATATATAACCGTATTTTGGTATAAATATGTGTACCTATATATATAAACATGTATAAACATATTTTTGGTATATATATATATAGTATATATATATATATAAACTGTATTGATATATATGTACTTGTAAAACATATTTTGGTATATTGCCTGTATATAGTATAGTATTATTTCGGTATGTATGTATATATATATATAATATAAGTTAATATGTATTTTGGTACATGTATACTAGTCTATATGTATGAGTGATGTATAAAAATTTTCACATAAATAAAATATATTTCCACTTATGTACATACAGTTATACCTATTTTGTATACTTTGGAATAACTATATATATATGTATTAATTTATTTATTGATAATATAATTAAATTGGTAAATTACTAGGTGACCCTAGTTGACTAGTGCCATACCTGATAGAGCCCCTGAGTTCATGTATTTGTGATATGTTAGTGTAGCACCTGATGCAAATGTTGTATTTGATATATTTTAGGACTGTTGGTTCCTCCAGACGATACTCTGGGACATGACATTGGTTTTACCAGCTAAGGACCCAAGGCGAGTACATTCTCTGATTAGTTTCTAATTTATGATATCTCCTATGTTCACTGTATCTAGTATAAATATCCATGTTCTTGACACATTGGTTACACGGATTGGTATACACGGATCTCGTCATGAGATGTTATTCCTTATTCATGGTGTAGCTTGTACAAGACTTGTTTTTCTTGTTATCTTGTGCATGTACAGACACTAATTTCCGGGGAGATTTGCTACCTTCCTAGGGAATCCCATGCCATAGCGTACCATGATTGGATCTACTATACCAGTCGGGGGTGGGGAGTATTTTAGTGTAGATATGTGATCATACCCAACTTTTCATGCATCATAGCTCACCCCACGTCTCACGTCGGGTGCGGCCTGACCACCTCCGTGTCTCATAGCTGTTACGTGTGATTAGCCTGACCTCTACATGCATCATAGCTAACCAACGGTTAGCCTGACCTTCGTGAATCATAGCTAATCACATGTAACCAGCCTGATCATGTTCCCAAGCCGATCATATGTTAAAGCTAGTACTCACACACTTAGTCATAGGTTTCTTGCTCATGGACATATTGTTTCTTTTCCTGCAGTTACTTACAGTATTTCCAGTATTTCTTTCATTGTACATTTCTCGTACCTATACATGCATCTGGTATATTTCCATCTAGAACTGCTATATAGTTTATGTCATTTATATAGAACTGCTATCTAGAGATGTACTTTGCTCCTTCCTGACTGGAAAATATTTTTCTAGACTGTGACCTTAGTGGACTTGTTTCTGACACTTGGGGATTGGTTGTTACTGATTTCAGGTATGATTATTTTGTCAGTAGACTTGTGTTGTATTCTTTTGTTTCTTCAAATTTTTATCATGCTGTAGTTGTGATTGAGTATGTTGTTCATTTTATAGTGTTATCCGTGTCTCCTTATGGAGTTGGATACTAGTGTAAGATTATTTAGATAGTACTTGACCTAGACAGCGCTCTACCGCCGATGCTGCGGCGTAGGCTGGACGTACCCACGCTCTTGCGCCCCTAAACCGGGTGTGGGTCGTGACACTGGGGGCATATGTGGCATAAACTAGTCAGTCACGACGATTGGCAAATTATGTCAGCATATGTCTATCCTACACTTTCCCTAAGCACTATGTTGTCCTGAAATTGTATTCACTTAGATGGTTATCACACCCCCCTTTATTTCTTCAGTATTTACTTTATGGCATGTATTTTTGTATCTTGTTAAGTCCCTCTGAGGACCTGGATCCCTTCCAGGTTGTTAGTGCAGTTACAGGATATTTGATCTAGTAGAGTGTGGACGTCATTGCAGGTATATTTATATTTCCAGCTATTTCAGTCATGTATTACTTTCTATTTTATTCGGCTTTTATGGCCTAGTGTTTATAGACCTATATTGTTCTTCTGGTCTATTCGAACGGATGTATTATTGGGCTGCAGACTGATGATGCGTATCGTTCTTTCTTGAGATTACTTATCCTGGATTGAGATTTAGATTTAGTTGTTGTATGTTAGAAATAGATTATTACTTGGATCACTTGACCATGGACAGCGTAAGTGTACTTCGTCGGGTCTATTAAATTGGAAAGTCCTACGGAGTCGTACCAGTTGGCCATTGCCACATGTCTGGTCCTATAGATTTTGGGACTGGGGTGTGACATGGTTTTAGTGGTGGCCCATGCAGGTCAAAGCAAATCATTTCGGTTACGTTACTGTACCGAACGACGGACGCTTGCGCCTGATTGGTTCCTCCAGAAGAAGATCGCAGTTGTCACTACCACATTTCCAGATTAGGGCATTTGTGTAATTTTACTATTTTGAATAATTATGTATTTAATTAATCTGCTGAGTTTTATAAACTATTTATATGTTGTTAGTTGTGTTTGGTTTAGGTCAAACCCTAGAACTCATTAGGACTAACCTAATGACTAAACCCTAATTTGAAACCCAAATTCTAGAGAAACCCTAGAATTTCAATTTTGGGTTTGAACCTCAAACCCTAGAATGACTAAACCGTAGTTAATTAATTCTTCATGACCTAACATAGGGGTTTAACCTAATCCTATGCATTTGAAGCCTTAACCTAGTTTTAATATAAAAGGGAGCCACCCTCAACTTTTCTCCTTCATGAAGAAAGAAAGAAACCCTAGCCTCCATTAGAAAAAGCCATTTCCCTCACCTCAAATTCAGAATCAAACCCTAGGATTCCATCTTCCTCCTCCAAAGCAAAGGGAAGCAAGGAGCTTGGGTCAAGGAACCTTGGGGAAGAAGAACTTTCATAGGGAAACCATCTCCCTATAGGTAAATTCCAGATTTTTCCCATTTTAATTATTTTTTTTCTGTTGTTTTGGCCCATTAGGAACCCCTTGCTGTGTAGATCTCGGTTTATAGGATTCTACATATAGACCTAGGGGAGATTTGTGTTTTTGATGACCTATGGGTGTTTTCCCCTAATTTCAGGAACCCTAAACCTAGGGATTTTGTGTAGACACGATTTTACCTCCAACATATGAGTTTAGATCTCGATTCTTAGGTTTTCGAATTGAGAATTCATGGGTACTTGTGTGAATCCGTTTTCTGCACTTCTTGTGTTTATAGAAATGCCCTTAAGGTTTTACCTATCTTATGTATTCGTATATCTGCATATTTTGACATAAAACTATATACATAATGTAATTACTAGAGTTGTCAGATATGTGTTGGATTTTTCCCTATACAGTTGATGATTTGAGATGTGCAATGCAGTCCGGTGTTTTGGGATTGTTCAGTGCAGTACTAGGTCCTATGTGTGTGCAGTGATTTGTCTGTGTGAGTGTCTCAGTGTGCCTGTGAGTGAGTGTCACATGTGTGAGTGACTGAGTTTCAGGGAGCAGTTTCAGCATATCTGTGTGTGAGTGTCAGTGAGTATCAGGAGTATCAATTCCCATATATGAGACTCTGATATTTTAGAGCATCAGTATGTTTTTGTGCCTATGTAGTAGCTGTGTTATGTGTGCAGTTTGAGAGTGTATCCCTAAATTCAGTGAGTTAGGATTATGTTAGAAATCTGTGTGTGCAGTCGGGTTCTAAGATGTTCAGTGTGTGTTGAGAACCTGTATATTCTCAGAGTGTCTGGGTGAGAATTTCTGTGTGTGTGAGTGATAACTTAAGTACCAATGACAGGGAGTGTGTACCAGTGTCTGTGTGCAGTATTAGTGTAACAGTAGGTGTGTATCAGTATCAGTAAATTTCTGAGAGAGTGTATGAGAACTATATCTAGTGAACCTATGTGTCTGTGTGTATCAGATATGGGGAAGAGAGTGTGTGGCTGTGTGTGAGTTCAGTGGGAAGTGAATTACCTGTGTGAAATTTCTGTGAGAGAGTTAGAGAGAGAGAGCAGTGTACCAGTGTGCCTGTGCTGTGCTGTGTACACATGTGTGTGTGTGTGTGAGTTAACTGATACTGTGTTTCTCAGTGAGTGCTGTGAGTGACCAGTGTGAGAACCTATGTGCCAGCATGTGAACCTATAAGAGTGGACTGTGTGAGCCTAGCTAGTAAATAGCAGTGAGGGTATCCAGAACCTGTGTAGTATATGTATCAGTTCAGTCAGTGTTATTAGTGTAAATACATGTGCATGTGTTCCATAGAACCTGTGGGTATCAGTAGGTGTCAGTGTATAGCCTTGTGTGTATCCTGTGTATGAATACCTGGGAAGTAAACCTGTGTGTGTGAGTGAGTTCCTGGGTCTTAGTTGGAGAGTAAAACTGTTGTGTGTTCGCAGTGTTCTCAGTAAGGTACTAGAATCAGTGAGGTATTAGTATGTAGGTCTGAGTTCAGTGGGTTGGTATTAAGGCAATAACAAAAATAGCAAGTCATGGTCTATAGTATGTTAGGTACTAGATAACCCTAGCGTACATGGATATAAGATAACTATATATCTTTTAATCTAGATATATATTAACTAGCTTAGCCTGGAAATCAACCTAGAAACCTAGTATAGACTGAGCCATGACCTAGAAGCCTTATATTTTATAAACATGTTATTTCCTTTAAATTCAGTATTTGACATTGAATTTCCATAATTAGGTCATTGTGATCCCACTTTGGACATCGATCCTCACACTTTACTCCGGACCACAGGCGAGTACATTCTCTGACAGTTTTCATTGTTGATTACTTCTATAAATTCAGTTGTAGTACATACTTGATTCCTACACTATGGATACACGGGTTAGCACCCTAGATCCTCATCATGAGGAGTCGTAATTGGAATCCATCATGCTAGCTGGGGGATGGAGAACTATTAGTAGATTATGTGATCATATCCAAACATTTACATGCATCATAGCTCACCCCACTTCTCACGTCGGGTGCGGCATGACCATTTACATGCTTCATAGCTGTTATATATGATTAGCCTGACCACTACATGCATCATAGCTAACCATATGGTTAGCCTGACCTACATGAATCATAGTTAATCATATATAACCAGCCTTATCTAGTCCCAAGCCGATCACATAATAAACTGATAATTCAAACACTTAGCTAGATGTCTATTCTTTATTCAGTTTCACTTGTTCTAGTATTTACTACTTATTGTTCTAGCATTCACTATTTATTGTTCATAGCTAGATGCTCTATTGCCTATTTTCATTCCTCCAGTACTTTACATTTCCAGCATTTATTCCCATCTTGTATTTCTTACACTGTTTATAGTTTTTGTCAATTTAATGAAACTGCTGTTAGTGCTTGTGCTTCGCTCCAATCCTGACTGGATAACATTTTTCAGAGGACCTGAAAAACTTTTGTCCCACTCATTACGGCCCAGGATTAGAGGGAGATTTCACTCCGGGAATCCCAGAGGAGTTGCCTATTCTAGAGGAGACCTTACCTGCCTGTTCGTAGATTACTTTTTTCTGCATTTATTGTTTTAGACTGAGACTGAGTTGTATTTATTATTTTGTGACTTTGTGAGGTCATCTAGACCCAGGACTTGAGTTGGACTTATTGTGGTTGGTTTATAATAGAACTCTTTTCCATTCTCATCGTGCCCATTATTTCTTATAGCTTATGATTGAGTATATTTATAGAACTGTGGATTATTATCCTTGTCCTCCGTACGAAGTTGAGACTTTTGACAGGATATATATATTATGTTGAGACCTAGACAGAGTTCTACCACCGATGCTGCGGCGTAGGCTGGACGTACACACGACTCATGCCCAAATTTCGGGTGCGGGTCGTGACACGTTTTTAGTGGTGGCCCATGCAGGTCTAGTCCTAGATTCGCATTAGAGCGATATCGTAGTGGTGCTCGCTTAGAGTATTACTACAAGCCTGTTTTAGGAAATAGGAATTAGGCCGAGGATATGCTCAATCACAATTAGGAATTTCTGATTCTTATAATACTACTCTTAATGATTTTTCTTTAGAAATTTACTGTCCTTCCTTGATGATATCGTGTCTATTGCCTTAATTAAATCTTTCGATCTGTCCTCAGGATGCCGCCGAGAACCTGGTCCCGGAGACTCGGAGCAGCAGAGTCAGAGAGGTCTGCCACCTCTCACCCTGCCGGACAGACATCAGCAGCACCTCCTACATCTCCAGTACATGTGGGAGTGTCTGCAGCATTCGGGGGTCCTCCACCACCTGTTCAGAGGGTCCCCATAGCTACGACGGAGCCTCTACCACCACCACCACCAGTTCAGTATCCAGGAGGTGTGCCCGTCGATGGGGCACAGATGTTCTCTTTGATTCAGGGCATGGTCGATGTCCAGAAGACGTCGACAGAGGCCCAGAGGGTGCAGGCTGAGGCACACCAGGCCCAGACAGAGATGATGAGGGTGAGCATGGAGAATGCTCATCAGGTGGCTATCCAGGCTGTGGAGAGAGTCGCTCAGCAGCAACAGCATCCTTGTCAGCACCATCAGAGGCCGGGCACCATTGTGGATTTCAAAAGGATGATGCCTCGGGAGTTCAAGGGGACAGAAGGGATACTCTAAGTCGATGATTGGCTAGAGGATATCGAGAGGAACTTGCGCTTGGCGCAGCTTCCGGAGGCCCTTCAGATCGAGGCCGCCGGCAGCCAGATGTTCGACATCGCCTTGATATGGTTTCGCACGGATCCGAGACTCCTTGACGGGGGACTCACTTGGGAAACTTTCAGGGAGCTCTTCAAGGAGAAGTTCTTTCCTGACGTTGCCCTGGGAGCTTTGGAGAGTCAGTTCCATGACTTAGTCCAGGGGAGCTCGTCCGTCGATGAGTATGCCGCAGAGTTTTGCCGCCTGAGCCGCTTCGCGCCATCGATGATTAGAGATCCGGGGGACAGGGCTCAGAAATTCAGAAAAGGGCTGGCAAGGGATATCAAGTCTCGTACGTCGGGACGTCGTACCGCCACTTTCGAGGGCATATTGATGGATGCCCAGATAGCCGAGGACGACTTGGACCTCAGGCCCAAGAGGGGACACGATGTTTTCGGAGGAGCAAACAGTAGTGTGGGACCGGGCAAGCGTCCACACTTTCAGCAGCAGCAGAGGCCCTTTCAGCAGCAGCACCAGCAGCACCAGGCACCAGCCCGAGGGCAGGTCCAGCATCAGCAGCAGAGGCAGACTCAGCCTGCCATCTAGTGTGCGTACTACGGAAAGGTAGGACATACTAAAGAGATCTGCAGGAAGAGATTGGGCTCATGTCTGTCCAGCGGATCGACGACACACCAGCTGAGGGATTGCCCTACCATTCGTCCAGGTCAGGGCGGAGCAGCCGCCCAGAGAGGACCAGACAGGGTACCTGCCGTACCAGGAGGCCAACAATAGAGGGGACCACTTCCACCGCAATATCAGAGGTTCGCCCAGCATCAGCAGCAGAGAGGTGCACCCCAGGGGCGAGCGTAAGCCATGGCAGTCGAGGAGATCTAGCCAGCAGGAGACTTGATCACAGGTTCGGTTCTTCTCGATTGTATTCCTGCATTTACCTTATTTGACTCTGGCGCTTCCCATAGTTTTGTGTCTGTATCTTATACACTTCGACATCATTTAGACACAGAACCATTAGCTAGGACTTGCAAGATCATGACTGGTGGAGGTATTATCCTAGTCCATGGTCACTGCAAGGACCGGAGAGTGTCAGTAGGAGGCCGAGAGTTGAGCGTGAGCTTACTCGTCATGCCACTTCCGGGGTACGATATTGTACTCGGAATAGACTGGTTGAGTAGGCATCATGCTACTATAGATTGTTATAGAGGCAGAGTATTATTTAGACCACCAGGAGAGCCGGAGTTTGAGGTCGTCAGAGGAGCAGCGGAACAGAGGAGGAGCACATTTTGTGGAGCCAGGACGGAAGAAGAGGAGCTGCCACATCCTCTGATAGCGGAGTTCCTGGATGTATTTCCAGAGGAGTTGCCAGGCTTACCGCCAGACAGAGATGTTGAATTCTCTATAGACTTGGTTCCAAGAGCGGAGCCCATTTCACAACATGTCTATAGAGTCAACAACAGCGAGCTGGCAGAACTGAAGAAGCAAGTTGAGGAGCTGCAGGACAAAGGCTTCATCAAATCCAGTTCTTCACCATGGGGAGCTCCGGTACTGTTCGTACCGAAGAAGGATGGCACGGTGCACATGTGCATTGATTATAGAGCTTTGAACAACCTCACTATCAAGAACAAATACCCGCTGCCGAGGATAGATGATCTTTTCGATCAGTTGAGCGGGGCGAAGGTATTTTCCAAGATAGATTTGAGGTCAAGCTATCACCAGGTGAAGGTGAAGAGAGAAGACACGCCGAAGACAGCCTTTCGGACCAGATACGGCCAGTTTGAGTTCATGGTGATGCCATTTGGTTTAACCAATGCACCGGCAGTATTCATGAACCTGATGAACAAGGTGTTCCACCAGTACCTTGACAAGTTTGTGGTGGTGTTCATCGACGATATTCTTGTGTATTCCAAGGCCCCGGAGGAGCACGAAGAGCACCTGAGGTTGGTCTTAGAGACTCTCAAGAGGGAGAAGCTGTACGAAAAACTCTCTAAGTGTGAATTCTTTCTTGACAAGGTTGAATTTCTTGGGCATATGGTATCGGGTGACGGAATCTCGGTTAACCCACAGAAGATCGAGGCAGTGGAGTCGTGGGCTACCCCCAGTTCGGTAGCTGAGATCAGGAGTTTTCTCGCGCTAGCAGGATACTACAGGAGGTTTGTACAAGACTTCTCCAGGATTGCAGCGCCGATGACCAGGCTGACTAGGAAGGATGTGGATTTTGTCTGGACGGAGGATTGCCAGGCCGTATTTGATGAGCTGAAGAAGAGATTGACGACAGCTCCCATTTTGACGTTGCCAGCAGGGACAGGTGGTTTCACCATCTACAATGATGCTTCAGGGAAGGGTCTGGGATGTGTTCTTCAGCAGCACGGGAAGGTAATTGCCTATGCTTCCAGGCAGTTACGCCCTCATAAAAAGAAGTACCCCACCCACGATTTGGAGTTGGCAGCAGTTATCTTCGCTCTAAAGCTGTGGAAATATTACCTGTACGGAGAGCGTATGGAGATCTTCACAGACCACAAGAGCTTGAAGTACGTGTTCACATAGAAGGAGCTGAACATGAGGCAGAGGAGGTGGTTGGAGTTGATGAAGGACTTCGACATCTCATTACAGTACCACCCAGGGAAGGCCAACGTAGTCGCCGATGCCTTGAGTAGGTATCCGATGGCTATGTATCTGACGACAGATAGACATTTGTTGGCTGATCTGGAAAGCTTGGAGATTGAGGTGTTAGTTCCCGGTACTGAGATTCAGATATGGGGATTGAAGATACAGTCTGAGCTGATGGACAGGATCAGAGCTGCGCAGTACGATGATGAGGCTCTGAGGAGTATCAGAGCACAGGTTCGGACAGGATTGTCGGACGACTTTACTATCGCAAAGGATGGTTCCTTATGGCACGGCACGAGGATATGTGTGCCGAGCGGGGAGCTGCGCGAGGAGGATTTGCAGGAGGCACACCGCTCTTAGTACTCGATGCATCCCGGTGCCAAAAAGATGTATCGAGACTTGAGGGAGCACGTATGGTGGTATGGAATAAAGCGCGAGGTAGCATGCTTCGTATCCCGGTGTCTAGTGTGCCAGCAGGTAAAGGCGGACCGGCAAAGGCCAGGTGGGTTGCTTCAACCTTTACCGATTCCAGAATAGAAATGGGAGCACGTGACCATAGATTTCGTATCTGGGCTTCCACGTTCTCCAAGAGGGAAGGACGCGATTTGGGTCATCGTGGACAGGTTGACCAAATCAGCCCATTTCTTACCTTTCAAGGTGGGCACGTCGACAGAGAGGCTAGCAGAGATGTACGTGCGACAGATCGTTAGGCTTCATGGAGTTTCGGTGAGCATCATCTCGGATCGGGATAGTCGTTTCACTTCCCACTTCTGGAGGAGTCTACAGGCTAGCTTGGGCACTCAGCTTAAGTTCAGTACCTCATACCACCCCCAGACAGACGGACAGTCTGAAAGGACTATTCAGACTCTCGAGGATATGCTACGCACTTGCGTTCTAGATCTCGGAGGTTCTTGTGAGGATCATCTGCACCTGGTAGAGTTCGCTTACAACAACAGCTACCAGGCCAGCATCGAGATGTCACCATTTGAGGCTCTTTATGGACGGAGGTGTCGTACACCGTTATCTTGGGACGACATTGGAGAGAGAGCCTTGCTAGGACCAGAAATGGTCGTAGATGCAGCAGAAAAGGTGAAACTCATCAGAGGCAGACTGCGAGTGGCGCAGGACAGACAGCGGCATTAGGCCGACAGCCACCGAAGACCCCTTGAGTTTCAGGTTGGCGATCTAGTATTCCTACGGATTTCTCCGACGCGTGGCACGATTCGTTTTGGTGGAGGCGGGAAGCTTAGCCCACGCTACATCGGACCCTTCGGTATTCTTGCGAGGGTAGGTGCAGTGGCGTATAGACTAGACTTGCTGCCTGCATTAGAGGGAGTGCATGATGTGTTCCACGTGTCGTAGCTGAGACGGTATGTGGCAGACCCTAGTCACGTACTTGATCACTCGGAGATTGAGGTTGGTCCGACGCTCAGCTACCCTGAGTAGCCCGTAGAGATCTTGGACCGCAGAGAGAAGGTGTTGCGGAGCCAAACTATTCCTTTGGTTCGTGTTGCATGGAGACATCACTCTCCAGAAGAGTCGACCTGGGAGAGAGAGGACGAAATACGCGAGCAATACCCGTATCTCTTCTAGACTTGAGGTATATTTCCTTTTCTGATTTCAATCTTGTTCTAGTTTAGTCCAACTTCGAGGATGAAATTTTTTAGGAGGGTAGACTTGTCACTACCACATTTTCAAATTAGGGCATTTGTGTAATTTCACTATTTTGAATAATTATGTATTTAATTAATCTGCTGAGTTTTATAAACTATTTATATGTTGTTAGTTGTGTTTGGTTTAGGTCAAACCCTAGAACTCATTAGGACTAACCTAATGACTAAACCCTAATTTGAAACCCAAATTCTAGAAAAACCCTAGAATTTCAATTTTGGGTTTGAATCTCAAACCCTAGAATGACTAAACCGTAGTTAATTAATTCTTCATGACCTAACATAGGGGTTTAACCTAATCCTATGCATTTGAAGCCTTAACCTAGTTTTAATATAAAAGGGAGCCACCCTCAACTTTTCTCCTTCATGAAGAAAGAAAGAAACCCTAGCCTCCATTAGAAAAAGCCATTTCCCTCATCTCAAATTCGGAATCAAACCCTAGGATTCTATCTTCCTCCTCCAAAGCAAAGGGAAGCAAGGAGCTTGGGTCAAGGAACCTTGGGGAAGAAGAACTTTCATAGGGAAACCATCTCCCTATAGGTAAATTCCAGATTTTCCCATTTTAATTCTTTTTTTTCTGTTGTTTTTGCCAATTAAGAACCCCTTGCTGTGTAGATCTCGGTTTATAGGGATTCTACATGTAGACCTAGGGGAGATTTGTGTTTTTGATGACCTATGGGTATTTTCCCTTAATTTCAGGAACCCTAAACCTAGGGATTTTGTGTAGACACGATTTTAACTCCAACATATGAGTTTAGATCTCGATTCTTAGGTTTTCGAATTGAGAATTCATGGGTACTTGTGTGAATCCATTTTCTGCACTTCTTGTGTTTGTAGAAATGCCCTTAAGGTTTTACCTATCTTATGTATTCGTACATCTGCATATTTTGACATACAACTATATACATAATGTAATTACTGGAGTTGTCAGATATGTGTTGGATTTTTCCCTGTACAGTTGATGATTTGAGATGTGCAATGCAGTCGGGTGTTTTGGGATTGTTCAGTGCAGTACTAGGTCCTATGTGTGTGCAGTGATTTGTCTGTGTGAGTGTCTCAGTGTGCCTGTGAGTGAGTGTCACATGTGTGAGTGACTGAGTTTCAGGGAGCAGTTTTAGCATATCTGTGTGTGAGTGTCAGTGAGTATCAGGAGTATCAATTCCCATATATGAGACTCAGATATTTTAGAGCATTAGTGTGTTTTTGTGCCTATGTAGTAGCTGTGTTATGTGTGCAGTTTAAGAGTGTATCCCTAAGTTCAGTGAGTTAGGATTATGTTAGAAATCTGTGTGTGCAGTCGGGTTCTAAGATGTTCAGTGTGTGTTGAGAACCTGTGTATTCTCAGAGTGTCTGGGTGAGAATTTCTGTGTGTGTGAGTGATAACTTAAGTACCAATGACAGGGAGTGTGTACCAGTGTCTGTGTGCAGTATTAGTGTAACAGTAGGTGTGTATCAGTATCAGTGAATTTCTGAAAGAGTGTGTGAGAACTATATCTAGTGAACCTATGTGTCTGTGTGTATCAGATATGGGGAAGAGAGTGTGTGGCTGTGTGTGAGTTCAGTGGGAAGTGAATTACCTGTGTGAAATTTCTGTGAGAGAGTTAGAGAGAGAGTAGTGTAACAGTGTGCCTGTGCTGTGCTGTGTACACATGTGTGTGTGTGTGAGTTAACTGATACTGTGTTTCTCAGTGAGTGCTTTGAGTGACCAGTGTGAGAACCTATGTGCCAGCATATGAACCTATAAGAGTGGACTGTGTGAGCCTAGCTAGTAAATAGCAGTGAGGGTATCCAGAACCTGTGTAGTATATGTATCAGTTCAGTCAGTGTTATTAGTGTAAATACATGTGCATGTGTACCATAGTACCTGTGGGTATCAGTAGGTGTCAGTGTATAGCCTTGTGTGTATCCTGTGTGTGAATACCTGGGAAGTAAACCTGTGTGTGTGAGTGAGTTCCTGGGTCTTAGTTGGAGAGTAAAACTGTTGTGTGTTCGCAGTGTTCTCGGTAAGGTACTAGAATCAGTGAGGTATTAGTGTGTAGGTCTGAGTTCTGTGGGTTGGTATTAAGGCAATAACAGAAATAGCAAGTCATGGTCTATAGTATGTTAGGTACTAGATAACCCTAGCATACATGGATATAAGATAACTATATATCTTTTAATCTAGATATATATTAACTAGCTTAGCCTGGAAATCAACCTAGAAACCTAGTATAGACTGAGCCATGACCTAGAAGCCTTATATTTTATAAACATGTTATTTCCTTTAAATTCAGTATTTGACATTGAATTTCCATAATTAGGTCATTGTGATCCCACTTTGGACATCGATCCTCACACTTTACTCAGGACCACAGGCGAGTACATTCTCTGACAGTTTTTATTGTTGATTACTTCTATAAATTCAGTTATAGTACATACTTGATTCCGACACTATGGATACACGGGTTAGAACCCTAGATCCCCATCATGAGGAGTCGTGATTGGAATCCATCGTGCTAGCTGGGGGATGGGGAACTATTAGTAGATTATGTGATCATATCCAAACATTTACATGCATCATAGCTCACCCTACTTCTCATGTCGGGTGCGGCCTGACCATTTACATGCTTCATAGCTGTTATATATGATTAGCCTGACCACTACATGCATCATAGCTAACCATATGGTTAGCCTGACCTACATGAATTATAGTTAATCATATATAACCAGCCTGATCTAGTCCCAAGCCGATCACATAATAAACTAATAATTCAAACACTTAGCTTAGATGTCTATTCTTTATTCAGTTTCACTTGTTCTAGTATTCACTACTTATTGTTCTAGCATTCACTATTTATTGTTCATTGCTAGATGCTCTATTGCCTATTTTCATTCCTCCAGTACTTTACATTTCCAGCATTTATTCCCATCTTGTATTTCTTACACTGTTTATAGTTTTTGTTAATTTAATGAAACTGCTGTTAGCGCTTGTGCTTCGCTCCAATCCTGACTGGATAACATTTTTTAGAGGACCTGGAGAACTTTTGCCCCACTCATTACGGCCCAGGATTAGAGAGAGATTTTACTCCGGGAATCCCAAAGGAGTTGCCTATTCTAGAGGAGACCTTACCTGCCTGTTCTTAGATTACTTTTTTCTGCATTTATTGTTTTAGACTGAGACTGAGTTGTATTTATTATTTTGTGACTTTGTGAGGTCATCTAGACCCAGGACTTGAGTTGGACTTATTGTGGTTGGTTTATAATAGAACTCTTTTCCATTCTCATCGTGCCCATTATTTCTTATAGCTTGTGATTGAGTATATTTATAGAACTGTGGATTATTATCATTGTCCTCCGTACGGAGTTGAGACTTTTGACAGGATATATATATTATGTTGAGACCTAGACAGCGTTCTACCGTCGATGCTGCGGCGTAGGCTGGACGTACACACGACTCATGCCCAAATTTTGGGTGCGGGTCGTGACAGCAGTTCAGACGGCAGAAGACGTGATTTGTGCAATAATCTCTGAGAAGATTGTTACCCTCAGTAGGGTAGGCTGATAGGTTCTTTTGGATTCTAGAACTAGTATGGAAGGGTAGCAAGAGAATTGTAGCCAGTAGTACGCTATTCGTACTCGAGATAGCAGTGATCTTGGAAGTACAAGGAGCTGGAAAGATTGTTAATCAAGACCTAGAATAATCTAAGGAAATGCATAGCTCGATGCTGAAAACTAGTGGTTGTATATGATAGTAATATCAGGAATGATATTATGGACTAGAGAAGATAAAATTTTAGGCTCTTACTTGGAAGCTAATGATCTAATTTCAGGAATTTTAGTATGTGCTTGAGTGATACCATTATTGTACTACGTGACTTGGAGAGATAAATAACGAAAAGAAGAAATTTGAGGAATAAAAATTTTAAAGAAAATTTGAGGAGAAGAGAAATTATACTTTAGACAGGGAAGAATTTTTCTTTCAGAGGATTAGTGTGGTAAACAGAACAGGAGAATTTATTTTGAGATTAAGTCTAGACGATGACACCGTCCTAGCATGAGTTGATTGAGCCAATACCACGCGACACTAGATTGTCGATGTTATTACGTAATTTATGGACACCAGATTACCCTGAGTTTGAGTTACTTCAGGGAGCCTGGGAGCATGGTGCCCATCTACCTTAGGAGTATAAAACGCATAAGGTAAACCAGTGTACCACCATATTATATCAGGGTTGAGGATGTGATTCTAGATAATCTTCCAGGCCTGCCACCTGACAGAGCGATAGAGTTGCTATAGAGTTAACTCCAGGAGCCGAGCCAGTTACTTCCCCCGTTTACAGACTAGCACTAAAGGAGTTGGTTGAGCTGAAAGTCCAAGTAGATGATCTCTTGGATAAGGGTTTCATACGGGCTAGTGTATCTCCATGGAGAGCACCCATTCTGTTTGTACCGAAAAAGGACGGGATGGTACGCTTGTATATCGATTATAGGGCACTAAATATTGTAACGATAAAGAACAAGTATCCACTGCCATGCATCGATGATTTGTTTGATCAACTTAGTGGTGCATGTGTATTCTCGAAGATCGATCTCAGATCCGGTTATCATCAGATCAAGGTACGGAGAGAGGACATTCCAAAGACGGATTTTCGGACGAAGTATAGATACTGTGAGTTTCTAGTCATGATTGTTTTAACCAACGTTACAGCAGTATTTATGAGTTTGAGGAATAATATTTTCCACCAGTACTTCGATAAGTTTGTGGTGGTATTTATCGACGATATCTTGGTATATTCCAAGAGCTAGGAGGAGCATGAGAGGCATCTCAGGATCATGATGGAGACGCTGAGATATGAGAGGCTATACGCCAAGCTTCACAAATGTGAGTTATGTTTGGATGGGGTTCCATTTCTAGGGCACATAATCACTGGAGATGGACTAGCAGTTGACCCAGAGAAGATAGCTGCAGTTAAGACATGGCCAACCCCTGAACCTGTTACAGAGACTAGGAGCTTCCTCGAACTTGCCGGATATTATCGGATGTTCGTAGAAAATTCTCGAGGATTGTTGCACCTATGACGCGACTGACACGTAAGGGCGAGGGGTTTATCTGGACCGACGAGTGTCAGGCGGCTTTCAATAAGCTGAAGAAGCGCCTGACATCAGCACCGATTTTGACACTACCTTCAGGATCAGAAGGATTTATAGTGTATAGTGATACATCTGTTGGGATATATACTGATGCAACACGGTAAGATGATAGCCTACGCATCGAGACAGCTAAGAGTTCATGAGAAGAACTATCCGACGCAGGACTTGGAGCTAGCTGTAGTGATATTTGCACTAAAGCTATGGAGACATTACCTTTATGGTGAGCGTGTTTAGATTTACACAGATCATAAAAGCCTGAAGTACATCTACACGCAGAAGGAGCTTAACATGAGGTAGAGGCGTTGGCTAGAGTTGATGACAGATTATGACATTGAGTTGCAGTACCATCCTGGCAAGGCGAATGTCGTAGCAGATTCCTTAAGCAGAAAGCCCATGGCATACTTTTTTACGACTCAGCGGCAATTGCTAGAGGATCTACAGGAGCTTGGGATTAAGATTGTATTGCCAGGCATGGATGGACAGATGGCCAGTCTCGAGGTTCAGTCTACACTGATTGAGAGGATCAAGGAAGCCCTGCCTACAGATGCGAGATTTTGACGTCTACCAGAGAGGACAGAGGCCGACATGCAGACTGGACTCAGGATTCACGAAGACGGAATATTGAGGTGTGGAGATCGCCTATACGATTCGAGAGGCGAGCTACACCAAGAGTTGATGATCGAGGCTCATTGCTAGATTAAATCTATTCATCCCGGGGGTACGAAGATGTACCGAGTTTTGAGGCAATATTTCTGGTGGCATGGGATGAAGAGAGAGATTGCAAGATTTATGGCAAAATGTTTAGTTTGTCAGCAAGTCAAGGCTGAACATCAGAGGACTGCAGGATTATTGCATCCGCTTCCCTTACCCGAGTGGAAGTGGGAACACATTACCATGGACCTCGTCACAGGATTCCCGCGGAGCCCTAACGAGAAGGACGCAGTTTGGGTTGTCATAGACAGACTCACCAAGTTTGTACATTTCTTGTCCTTCAGAGTTGGACAGTCCATGAAGATTTTAGCTGACATGTATATGAGGTAGATAGTACGACTACATGGAGTGCCTGTCAGCATCGTATCAGATCATGATTCCAGATTCACGTCGCATTTTTGGCAGAGTATGCAGGAGAGCCTAGGAACTCGTCTCAAGTTTAGCACTGCATATCATCCATAGACTAATGGCCAGTCAGAGCGCACGATACAAATATTAGAGGATATGCATGATTGATTTTGGAGGATCTTGAGAGGACCACCTACACTTGGTGAAATTCTCCTACAATAACAACTACCAGGCTAGCATACAGATGGCACCTTATGAGGCACTGTACGGCAGGAAATACAGGTCGCCAGTTTGTTGGAGTGACGTGGGAGAGCGTCAGATGCTTGGTCCTGAGTTAGTGACACAGACAGTGGAGAAGGTCAAGCAGATTCAGAGCTACCAGCGTGCAGCAGAGGATAGACAGAAACATTGGGCAGATGCGTACCGCAGGCCATTGGAGTTCAAGGAGGGTAACCATATATTTTTGAGAATATCGCCTACTCATGGTACCATCAGATTCGGAGGAAGAGGCAAGCTGAGTCCGAGGTACATCGGGCCTTTTGATATCTTGGAATGAGTTGGCGAAGTAGCTTACCGTCTTGCATTGCCTCCATCATTAGAGGGAGTGCATGACGTATTTCACGTATCGCAGCTGAGGAGCTATATCGCAGACCCTAGCCACGTACTTGATCATTCAAAGATTACAGTCGGGCCTAGTCTGTCTTACGTAGAGCAGCCAGTTGAGATCCTCGATCACAGTGAGAAGACTTTGAGAGGGCAGACTATTCGACTGGTCAGAGTTGCATGGAAGCACCATTCACCAGGCGAGTGTACTTGGGAGCGCAAGGATTCTATTTGATAGCGGTTCCCGTACTTATTTGAGGTGCAAGGTACGAATTTACCTACGGCATTTGATTACTAGTTATTTAAAAAAAAAATATTCTCTTAGCTATTATCGTGCTTTACTTTTAATTTCCGGGACGAAATTTTTTTAAGTTGGGAAGAACGTAAAACCCCTCGATTAATTCTATAGATAGTCAGGTTCAGATTTAGAAAATTTTGGATTAGCAGCAGATGTTGAGGTTTAGAGTAGTGTTGTCTGTTATTTTATTTAATTAAACCCTTGGTTCACCCTATCATCTTTCAATTATTCGGAGCCCATTATCAGCCCATAAATTCCATCGGACTATTGTACTTCTGACTTGACTCGCCAATTTAGGCACTGGACTTTTCGTCACACAAAAATCAAATCCGTTATGCCTTAAATTAATCGCACAACTTCTCGTATCCTAAAATCCATATTTAATTTTGTGTCGGACACCTGTGTCGTTACCCTCAATTTGGAGATACCAACTTAACCCGTTGAGCCGGACCAACTAAAGGGTCTAAGACTGACTCCAAGCCCCCACCATTTTTGACCTTTGTGTCATTTCCAAATTTTGATCCCAAGTGCCCCATTTAATTTAAAAGCGTCGGACACTTTAATTCTGTTTAAATTGGGGATACCAATTTTGTCTAATCCTATTTTAATCCCCAAATTAATCCCAATGCCCATTTAATTAAACCCATGCCAAACACCCAACACCCCCTCACCATGCAAAACACCAAACACAATTTCCCCTATAATTTTTCCCATCATTTTAGGTGTTCGTGCAAATTCCTGAATTTAAGGGGCTAAGTTACAATTTATTAATTTAGGTGTCCTCACCATATTGGCCACGATTAAATGGAGAGCCTACAAACCTTTGACTTAGTCAACAAATTCCCTCCCCCTTCCTTTGCATGAAGAAATAAATTTACTCATGTGAAATCCTAGCCCTCCAATTGGAATGGGCAAATCAACACCATCCAATCTACCCACACTCCCCTATAAAGCATCAACATCACCCTCACCCTCACAATAAACCAAGCAGGCCCTAATCCCAAGGAGCATAGAAAATCCCCCTCTCTCTCTCTCCTACCTCCTCCACTTTATTCTTCATGCAAACTTCTTCCTCTTCCTTCATTCTTCTTCTTCTTCCTTTATTCTACTTCTCCCTTTCATCTCGCTGAGGGAAACCCCCGGCCGGCCGACTGGGCAACCCCCACCCCGTAGCGACTCTGACTACAGTCCGGCCGCCTACTACCTTGCTCTTCTAGCGCCACTGAAGGTTCTCTCCAGCCCCACGGTGCAGTCGACCCGCTGTGCGACTCCGGCGACTGACTGAGCCACCGCTTCGGCCAGTTCGAGCCGACCGACCCCCTGTGCATCCCCAGTCCCGGCCCACGGTGCAGCCGACCGCTGTGCGACTCCGGCGGCTAACCGAGCCACCGCTCCGGCAGTGCGGCTTCAACTCGCGCAGCTCCGATGTAGCCATCCCTCATCCGATCTGATCCCTTGTCCGGCCGGCTGCCAACAGCAGCCCCGACTCCGGCCGTGTGACTTCCCCGTCCGGCCTCCTCCCTGACCGGTCATACTCCACCACCAGCCACTCCGGCATCGTCAACCTCGTCGAGGTCGACTCTCCCCCTCTCTTAATTTTATTCCAGATTTCCATATTGTATTAATAGGGATTTATTTACATATATTCATGTGATAATGCTATCTAGAGTTTAGGTTTCAATGTTGTATATGATGTAGTGTTTTGAGGATATATGTAGATATAGTTGCTAGGGTTTAATGGTTATATATTGTTGGCATATATATGGTTAGTGTAGTATAGTACTTGAACAATGTTGATTAAGGTGAATGTGATTTGGGTTAATGTTGACTAAGGCCAATGATGATTAAAGTGAATGTTAATTATAATGACTTGGGTTAAGGTTTAATGGTGAACTTGGGTTTTATTCGTCATCAGTATATTAAAATGGATTTGAATGATAGACATTGAGATTTAGGGTTTAACATATTTATTTATGTGCATGGTAATCTGTATGGATGAGCAGTGATTGTGGGTGAAATAATACTGAGGGTTGAGGAAGACCAAATATTTAATAAGTAAATACTGTCAGGGATTTAGCATACCTGGACTACTGAACCATGTGGTGAATATGGTAGAATGAGGATTGGTCGATGAGAGTGTGCAGATGACTAGTTGATTTGACTATCGTACCGATAGTCAACAGGGGTCAACCCCCTAGTGTATTGTCCCTGGGAGTAGAGACTGAGACTGAGTTTAGGTGTGGATGTGTTTCACATCCCTGTCTGACGTAGAATAGATTATTGATTATTGGTTTGTATCTCATCTCTAGGTACTGCGGGACCTTAGGGCTTGGACGCGGTACCGGGACACCGTCATCAGCAGCCTCGCGCAGGCAAGTATACCTTGCCTTTGTTGTACTGTTTAAATTCAGTTATTTTTAGTAGCATATTTATTTAATTTAATATTATATTGCTGTGCGCGTCCAAGAAGACTCGGGTACAGTCAACGAAAATGTTGACGTTAGGACTTGTGTCTGACTTAGTGTCTAGTGGACCCACATAAAGTTGTGGAGTTATTGGTATGACTCCCCCAGGCCTTGACACATTTCTTACACGTGTTGTGAGTCTCATGTAGGGCACCGACTTGCGTATGTGGTTGGCCACCTTACATGTAGGCGTGCGACGGATAGGGCATAACTGCTATTAGCGATGCATGATAGAAGACTTAGCAGTTATTAGTATTCGAAGCATAAAATATTGTGGTACGAAGGTCCAATCCTTGTCCTTGTTTGGTTGTAAGGTTGGACTATTGTTCTAACGATAGACTATGAGCCAGAGTTACGACACCTCGGCGTAGTAGCTAAGGCATGTTGGGGATACGACATGCATAGATCATTGGGCGGGGAGGACAACTAGTAGGCGTATGGGACACCCACCTTCTTTATACAGATACCGCACTCGACAGAGTGATACGGACGTATATATATTGCAGATACCACGTTCTTTAGAGTGTTGGATGTTACTTGATGATTTTGCAGATACCACACTCTAAAGAACGTTGGACGCTATACTATTTCAGATATCATGCTCCTCGGAGATGGAAGTTATTATATTTCAGAGTGCCCATGGTCTGGGGGCATATGTGGCATATACTAGTCAGTCACGACGATTGGCAAATTACGTCAGCATATGTCTAGCCTACACTTTCCCTACGCACTATGTTGTCCTCAAATTATATTAACTTAGATAGTTAGCACACCCCCCTTTATTTATTCAGTATTTACTTTATGGCATGTATTTTTGTATCTTGTTACGTCCCTCTGAGGACCTGGATCCCTTCCAGGTTGTTTGTGTAGTTGCAGGATATTTGATCTAGTAGAGTATGGACGTCATTGCAGGTATATTTATATTTCCAGCTATTTCAGTCATGTATTACTTTCTATTTTATTCTGCTTTTATGGCCTAGTGTTTATAGACCTATATTGTTCTTCTGGTCTATTCGAACGGATGTATTATTGGGCTGCAGACTGATGATGCGTATCGTTCTTTCTTGAGATTACTTACCTTGGATTGAGATTTAGATTTAGTTGTTGTATGTTAGAAATAGATTATTACTTGGATCACTTGACCATGGACAACGTAAGTGTACTTCGTCGGGTCCATTAAATTGGCAAGCCCTACTGAGTCATACCAGTTGGCCATTGCCACGTGTCTGGTCCCATAGATTTTGGGACTGGGGCATGACACATCCAATGAGAGGTCAGCCATCCCAAGGGTGGTTACCCATCCTGTGGGAGGTTACCCATCCTAAGGGAGGTTACCTATCCTACGAGAGGTTACCCATCCTAAAGGAGGTGACCCATCCAAAGGAGGTTACCCATCCTACGAGAGGTCACCCATCCTACGAGAGGTCACCCATTAAAAGGGAGGTCACCCAGCCTACGAGAAATCACCCATCCTAAGCGAGGTCACCAATCCTACGGGACGTTACCCATCCTACTAGAGATTATCCATCCTACGAGAGTTTACCTATCCTACTGGAAGTCACCCAACCTAAGGGAGGTCACCCATACTTTGGAAGGTTCCCGAATCTCATAGGAAGATCACCCACCCTACGAGAACCCATCTACGGGAGGTTACCAATCCTAGGTAGGTTACCCATCCTACGAGAGGTTATCCATCCTAATGGAGGTTACCCATCCTAAGGACGGTTACCCATCTTACGAGAGGTCACCCATCCTAAGGGAGGTTACCCATCATACGGGAGGTTACCCATCCTAGGGAGGTCACCCATCCTAAGGGAGGTTACCCATCATACGGGAGGTTACCCATCCTAGGGAGGGTACCCTTCATACGGGAGGTCACCATCCAAATGGAGGTTACCCATCCTATGAAGGTCACCCATCCTAAGGGAGGTTACCCATCCTATGAAGGTCACCCATCCTTAGGGAGTTTACCCATCCTACGAGAGGTCACACATCCTAGAGAGGACACCCATTCTACGGGAGGTTACCCATCCTTCGGGAGGTCAATCATCCTACGAGAGGTCATCCATCCTAAGGGAGGTTACCCATCCTAAGGAAGGTTACCCATCATATGGGAGGTCACCCATCCTACGAGAGGTTACCCATCCTAAGAGCAGACACCTATCCTACGGGAGGTCACCCCTACGGGTCGTTACCCATCCTACGATAGATACCCATCCTACGAGAGTTTACCTATCCTACGGGAAGTTACCCAACCTAAGGGAGGTCACCCATACTTTAGAAGGTTCCCGAATCTCATAGAAAGATCACCCATCCTACGAGAACCCATCTACGGGAAGTTACCCATCCTAGGTAAGTTACCCATCCTACGAGAGGTTATCCATTCTAATGGAGGTTACCCATCCTAAGGGCGGTTACCCATCCTACGAGAAGTCACCCATCCTAAGGGAGGTTACCCATCATACGGGAGGTTACCCATCCTAGGGAGGTCACCCATCCTACGGAAGGTCAGCGATCCAAATGGAGGTTACCCATCCTAGGGAGGTCACCCATCCTACGGGAGGTCACCCATCCTAAGGGAGGTCACCCATCCTAGGGAGGTTACCCATCCTACGGGATATTACACATCCTACGGTAGGTCACCCATACTACGGGAGGTCACCCATCCTAAGGGAGGTTACCAATCATTTGAAGGTCACCCATCCTAGGGAAGTTACCCATCCTATGAGAGGTCATCCATCCTACGGGAAGTCACCTATCCTACGAGAGGTTACCTATTCTAAGAGAGGTCACCCATCCTAGGGAGGTTACCCATCCTAAGGGAGGACACCCATCCTATGCGAGGTGACCTCCCTAGGATGGGTAACCTTCATTTGGATGGGTGACCTTTATAGGATGGGTAACCTCCCTTAGGATGGGTGACCTTCATAGGATGGGTAACCTCCATTCGATGGGTGACCTTCGTAGGATGGGTAACCTCCCTAGGATGGGTGACCTCCCGTAAGATGGGTGAACTCCCGTAGGATGGGTAATCTCTCGTAGGATGGATGACCACCTATAGGATGGGTAACCTCTATTTGGATGGGTGACCTCCCTAGGATGGGTGACCTCTCTTAGGATGGGTAACCTCCCCAAGATGGGTGGCCTCCCATAGAATGGGTGATCTCCCGTATGATGGGTAACCTCCCTAGGATGGGTGACCTTTCTTTGGATGGGTGACCTCCCTAGGATGGGTAACCTCCATTTGGATGGGTGACCTCCCGTAGGATGGGTGATCTCCCGTAGGATGGGTGACCTCCCTTAGGATGGGTGACCTCCCTAGTATGGGTAACCTCCATTTGGATGGCTGACTTCCCGTAGGATGGGTGACCTCCCTAGGATGGGTAACCTCCTGTATGATGGGTAACCTCCCTTAGGATGGGTGACCTATCGTAGGATGGGTAACCTGCCTTAGGATGGGTAACCTCCATTTGGATGGATAATATCTCGTAGGATGGGTAATCTCCCTAGGATAGGTTCTCGTAGGATGGGTGATCTCCCTATGAGATTCGGGAACCTCCCTAAGTATGGGTGACCTCCCTTAGGTTGGGTGACTTCCCTAGGATAGGTAAACTCGCGTAGGAAGGGTAACCTCTCGTAGGATGGGTAACCTTCCGTAGGATGGGTGACCTCTCTTAGAATGGGTAACCTCTCGTAGGATGGGTGACTTCCCGTAGGATGGATGACCTCCCTTAGGATGGGTGACCTCTCGTAGGATGGGTAACCTCCCGTAGGATGAGTGACCTAACTTAGGATGGGTAACCGACCTAGGATGGGTAACCTACCTTAAGATGTGTAACCACCCTTAGGATGGGTAATCTCCCTTAGGATGGGTGACCTCCCGTAGGATGGGTGAAAGGTTAACCATCCTACGGGAGGTCACCCATCCTAAGAGAGGTCACCCATCCTAGGGAGGTTACCCATCCTACGAGAGGTTACCCATCCTAAGGGAGGTTACCCATCCTCCGAGAGGTCACACATCCTAAGGAGAGGTCATCCATCCTAGGGAGGTTACCCATCCTACGAGAGGTCACCCATCCTACGAGAGGTTACCCATCCAAATGGAGGTTACCCATCCTACGGGAGGTTACCTATCCTACCAGAGGTCACACATCCTATAGGTCACCCATCCTATGGGAGTTCACCCATCCTTAGGGAGGTTACCCATACTACGGGAGGTCATCCATCCTACTAGAGGTCACCTATCCTACGAGAGGTTACCCATCCTAGGGAGGTTACCCATCCTATGGGTGGTTACCCATCTAAATGGAGGTTACCCATCCTACAAGAGGTTACCCATCCTACGAGAGGTCAACCATCCTATAGGTCACTCATCGTATGGGAGGTCACCCATCCTTAGAGAGGTTACCCATCCTACGGGAGGTCACCCATCCTACGAGAGGTCACCCATCCTACTAGAGGTTATCCATCCTAGGGAGGTTACCGATCCTATAGGAGGTTACCCATCCTACGAGAGCTCACCCATCCTATATGTCACTCATCCTAAGGAAGTTTACCCATCCTAGGGAGGTTACCCATCGCACGGGAGGTTATCCATCCAAATGGAGGTCACCCATCCTATGGGAGGTTACCCATCCTATGAGAGGTCACCCATCCTATAGGTCACCCATCCTTAGGGAGGTCACCCATCCTAAGAGAGGATACCTATCCTATGGGAGGTCACCCATCCTACGAGAGGTCACCCATCCTACGAGAGGTCACTCATCCTACCGGAGGTTACCCATCCTACGGAGGTTACCTATCCTACGGGAGGTTACCCATCCTACGAGAGGTCACCCATCCTATAGGTCACCCATCCTAGGGGAGGTCACCCATCCTTAGGGAGGTCACCCATCCTAAGAGAGGTTACCCTTGCTAAGGGAGGTCATCCATCCTACGGGAGGTCACCCATCCTATGGGAGGTTATCCATCTTACGAGAGGTCAGCCATCCCAAGGGAGGTTATCCATCCAAATAGAGGTTACCCATCCTAGGGAGGTCCCCAATCCTAGGAAAAGTAAAGTCACCCATCTTATGAGAGGTCAGCCATCCCAAGAGAAGTTACCCATCAGGAGGTTACCTATCCTAGGGAAAGTAAAGTCACCCATCATATGGGAGGTTACCCATCCAATGAGAGGTCAGCCATCCCAAGCGTGGTTACCCATCCTACGGGAGGTTACCCATCCTAAGGGAGGTCACCCATCCTACGAGAGGTTACCCATCCTAAGAGAGGTTACCCATCCTAAAGGAGGTCACCAATCCAAGGGAGGTTACCCATCCTATGAGAGGTCACTTATCCTACGAGAGGTCACCCATTAAAAGGAAGGTCACCCATCCTACTGGAAATCGCCCATCCTAAGCGAGGTCACCAATCCTACGGGACGTTACCCATCCTACGAGTGATTACCCATCCTACGAGAGTTTACCCATCCTACGGGAAGTCACCCAACCTAAGGGAGTTCACCCATACTTTGGAAGGTTCCCGAATCTCATAGGAAGATCACCCATCCTACGAGAACCAATCTACGGGAGGTTACCCATCCTAGGGAGGTTACCCATCCTTTGAGAGGTTATCCATCCTAAAGGAGGTTACCTATCCTAAGGGAGGTTACCCATCCTACGAGAGGTCACCCATCCTAAGGGAGGTTACCTATCATACGGGAGATTACCCATCCTAGGGAGGTCACCCATCCTAAGGGAGGTTACCCATCATACGGGAGGTTACCCATCCTAGGGAGGTTACCCATCCTACGGGAGGTCACCCATCCAAATGGATATTACCCATCCTATGAAGGTCACCCATCATAAGGGTGGTTACCCATCCTATGAAGGTCACCCATCCAAATGGAGGTTACCCATCCTAGGGAGGTCACCTCGCATATGATGGGTGTCCTCCCTTAGGATGGTTAACCTCCCGCAGGATGGGTAACCTCCCTAGGATGGGTGACCTCTCTTAGGATGGGTAACCTCTCGTAGGATGGGCGACTTTTCGTAGGATGGGTGACCTCTCGTAGGATGGATAACCTCCCTAGGATGGGTGACCTTCAAATGATGGGTGACATCCCTTAGGATGGGTGACCTCCTTAGTATGGGTGACCTCCCTTTGGATCGGTAACCTCCTGCTGGATATGTGACCTCACGTATGATAGGTGACCTTCCATAGGATGGGAGATACCTTGCTTAGGATAGGTAACATCCCGTAGGATGGGTGAGCTCCCATAGGATGGGTGTCAGCTCTTAGGATGGGTAACCTCTCGTAGGATGGGTGACCTCCCATATGATGGGTAACCTCCCTTAGGATGGGTGACCTCCCTTAGGATTGATGACCTCTCGTAGGATGGTTGTCCTCTTGAAGGATGGGTAACCTCCCATAGGATGGGTATCCTCCCTAGGATGTGTGACTTCTCGTATAATGGGTAACCTCTCGTAAGATGGGTGACCTCCCGTAGGATGGGTGAGCTTCATCGGATGGGTGACCTCTCGTAGGATGGGTAACCTTCATTTGGATGGATGACCTTCATAGGATGGGTAACCTCCCTTATTATGGGTGAACTTCATAGGATGTGTAACCTCTATATGATGGGTGACTTTATAGGATGGGTAACCTCCCTAGGATGGGTGATCACTCGTAGGATGGATAACTTCCGTAGGATGGGTGACCTCTCTTATGATGGGTAACCTTCCTAGGATGGGTGACCACTCGTAGGATGGGTAACCACTCGTAGGATGGGTGACCTCCTGTAGGATGGGTGACCTCTCGTAGGATGGGTAACCTCCCGTAGGATGAGTGACCTAACTTAGGATGGGTAACCAACCTAGGATGGGTAACCTACCTTAGGATGTGTAACCTCCCTTAGAAAGGGTAATCTCCCTTAGGATGGGTGACCTCCCGTAGGATGGGTGGAAGGTTAACCATCCTACGGGAGGTCACCCATCCTAAGGAAGGTCACCGATCCTAGGGAGGTCGTCCATACTACGGGAGGTTACCCATCCTATGAGAGGTTACCCATCTAAAGGGAGGTTACCCAACCTACGGGAGGTCACACATCCTTAGGAGAGGTCACTCATCCTAAGGAGGTTACCCATCCTATGAGAGGTCACCCATCCTACGGGAGGTTACCCATCCAAATGGATGTTACCCATCCTACGGGAGGTTACCTATCCTACCAGAGGTCACCCATCCTATAGGTCACCTATCTTATGGGAGTTCACCCATCCTTAGGGAGGTTACCTATACTACGGTAGGTCACCCATCCTACTAGAGGTCACCCATCCTACGAGAGGTTACCCATCCTTGGGAGGTTACCCATCCTACGGGTGGTTACCCATCCAAATGGAGGTTACCCATCCTATAAGAGATTATCCATCCTACTAGAGGTCACCCATCCTATAGGTCACTCATCGTATGGGAGGTCACCCATCCTTAGGGAGGTCACCCATCTTAAGAGAGGTTACCCATCCTACGGGAAGTCACCCATGCTACAAGAGGTCACCCATCCTACCGGAGGTTACCCATCCAAGGGAGGTTACCGATCCTACGGGAGGTTACCCATCCTACGAAAGGTCACCCATCCTATGGGTCACCCATCATAAGGGAGGTTACCCATCCTAGGGAGGTTACCCATCCTACGGGAGGTTATCCATCCAAATAGAGGTCACCCATCCTATGGGAGGTTACCCATCCTAGGAGAGGTCACCCAACCAATAGGTCACCCATCCTATGGGAGGTCACCCATCCTTATGGAGGTCACCCATCCTAAGAGAGGATACTTATCCTACGGGAGGTCACCCATCCTACGAGAGGACACCCATCCTACCGGAGGTTACCCATCCTACGAGAGGTCACCCATCCTAGGGAGGTTACCCATCCTACGAGAGGTCACCCATCCTACCGGAGGTTACCCATCCTAGGGAGGTCACCAATCCTAGGGAAATTAAAGTCACCCATCCTACGAGAGGTCAGCCATCCCAAGGAAGGTTACCCATCAGGAGGTTACCTATCCTAGGAAAAGTAAAGTCACCCATCATACGGGAGGTTACCCATCCAATGAGAGGTCAGCCATCCCAAGGGTGGTTACCCATCCTACGGGAGTTTACCCATCCTAAGGGAGGTCACATATCCTACGAGAGGTTACCCATCCTAAGAGAGGTTACCCATCCTAAAGGAGGTCACCCATCCAAGGGAGGTTACCCATCCTACGGGAGGTCACCCATCCTACGAGAGGTCACCCATTAAAAGGGAGGTCACCCATCCTACGGGAAATCACCCACCCTAAGCGAGGTCACCAATCCTATGGGATGTTACCCATCCTACGAGAGATTACCCATCCTACGAGAGTTTACCTATCCTACGGAAAGTCACCCAACCTAAGGGAGGTAACCCATACTTTGGAAGGTTCCCGAATCTCATTGGAAGATCACCCACACTACGAGAACCCATCTACGGGAGGTTACCCATCCTAGGGAGGTTACCCATCCAAGGACGGTTACTCATCCTAAGAGAGGTTACCCCTCTAAATGGAGTTCACCCATCCTACGAGAGGTTACCCATCCTACGAGAGTTTATCCAACCTACGGGAGCTTACCCATCCTACGAGAGATCACCCATCCTAAGGGAGGTCAACCATCTAATGGGAGGTCACCCATCCTACGTGAGCTTACCCTTCCTATGGGAGGTCACCCATCCTTAGGAAGGTTACCCATCCTACGGGAGGTTACCCATCCTTAGGAAGGTTACCCATCCTACGGGAGGTCACCCATCCTAAGGGAGGTCACCCATCCTAAGGAGGTTGTCCATACTACGGGTGGTCACCCATCCTACGAAAGGTTGTCCATCCTAAGAGAGGTCACACATCCTAGGGAGGTCACCCATCCAAATAGAGGTTACCCATCCTAGGGAGGTTACCGATCCTACGGGTGGTCACCCATCCTACGATAGGTTACCCATCGAAAGAGCTAAAACCCATCCTATGGGAAGTCACCCATCCTACGGGAGGTTGCCCATCCTAAGCAAGGTATCTCCCATCCTATGGAAGGTCACCTATCATACGTGAGGTCACCCATCCAGCAGGAGGTTACCGATCCAAAGGGATGTCACCTATACTAAGGGAGGTCACCCATCATTTAAAGGTCACCCATCCTAGGGAGGTTACCCATCCTACGGGAGGTTAACCATCCTAAGGGAGGACACCTATCCTATACGAGGTAACCTCCCTAGGATGGGTAACCTCTATTTGGATGGGTAACCTTCATAGGATAGGTAACCTCCCTTAGGATGGGTGACCTTCATAGGATGGGTGACCTCCATTTGATGGGTGATCTTCATAGGATGGGTAACTTCCCTAGGATGGGTGACCTCCCGTAAGATGTGTGATCTTCCGTAGGATGGATAACCTCTCGTAGGATGGGTGACCACCTATAGGATGGGTAACCTCTATTTGAATGGGTGACCTCCCTAGGATGGGTGACCTCTCTTAGGATGGGTAACCTCCCTAGGATGGGTGACCTCCTATAGGATAGGTGATCTCCCGTAGGATCGGTAACCTCCCTAGGATGGGTGACCTCCCTTAGGATAGGTGACCTTCCGTAGGATGGGTGACCACCCTAGGATGGGTAACCTCCATTTGGATGGGTGACTTCCTGTAGGATGTGTGATCTCCCGTAGAATGGGTAACCTCCCTAGGATGGGTGACAACCCTTAGGATGGCTGACCTCCCGTAGGATGGGTGACTTCCCTAGGATGGATAACCTCCATTTGGATGGCTGACCTCCCGTAGGATGGGTGACCTCCATAGGATGGGTAACCTTCCGTATGATGGATAACCTCCCTTAGGATGGATGACCTCTCGTAGGATGGGTAACCGCCCTTAGGATAGGTAACCTCCATTAGGATGGATAACCTCTCGTAGGATGGGTAACCTCCCTAGGATGGGTAACCTCCCGTAGATGGGTTCTCGTAGGATGGGTGATCTTCCTATGAGATTCGGGAACCTTCCAAAGTATGGGTGACCTCCCTTAGGTTGGGTGACTTCCCATAGGATAGGTAAACTCTCGTAGGATGCATAATCTCTCGTAGGATGGGTATCATCCCATAGGATTGGTGACCTCGCTTAGGATGGGCGATTTCTCGTAGGATGGGTGACCTCCCTTTTAATGGGTGACCGATCGTAGGATGGGTGACCTCTCGTAGGATGGGTAACCTCCCTTGGATGGGTGACCTCCTTTTGGATTGGTAACCTCTCTTAGGATGGGTAACCTCTCGTAGGATAGGTGACCTCCCTTAGGATGGGTAACCTCCCGTAGGATGGGTAACCACCCTTGGGATGACTGATTTGGAGGTCACCCATCCTACGGGAGGTTACCCATCATACGAGAGGTTACCCATCCTATAAGTGACCCATCCTGGAGGTCACCCATCCTTAGGGATGTTACCCATCTTAAAAGAGGTTACCTATCCTACGGGAGGTCACCCATCCTACGAGAGGTCACCCATCCTAGCGGAGGTGACCCATCCTACGGAGGTTTCCGATCCTACGGGGGGTTACCCATCCTACGAGAGGTCACCCATCCTATAGTTCACCCATCCTAGGGGAGGTCACCCATCCTTAGGGAGGTCACCCTTCCTAAGAGAGGTTACCCATCCTAAGGGAGGTCACCCATCCTACGGGATACCACCCATCCTACGGGAGGTTACACATCTTACGAGAGGTCAGCCATCCCAAGGGAGGTTGCCCATCCAAATGGAGGTTACCCATCCTAAGAAGGTCACCAATCTTAGGAAAAGTAAAGTCACCCATCCTACGAGAGGTTATCCATGCCAAGAAAGGTCACCCATCCTAACGGAGGTTACCCATCCTACGGGAGGTCAGCCATCCCAAGGGAGGTTACCCATCCGGAGGTTACCTATCCTAGGGAAAGTAAAGTCACCCATCATACGAGAGGTTACCAATCCAATGAGAGGTCAGCCATCCCAAGGGTGGTTACCCATTCTACGGGAGGTTACCCATCCTAAGGGAGGTCACCTATCCTACGAGAGGTTACCTATACTAAGAGAGGTTACCCATCCTAAAGAAGGTCACCCATCCAAGGGAGGTTACCCATCCTACGAGAGGTCACCCATCCTACGAGAGGTCACCCATTAAAAGGGAGGTCACCTATCCTACGTGAAATCACCCATCCTAAGTGAGGTCACCAATCCTACGGGATGTTACCCATCCTACGAGAGATTACCCATCCTACGAGAGTTTACCTATCCTACGGGAAGTCACCCAACCTAAGGGAGGTCATCCATACTTTGGAAGGTTCCTAAATCTCATAGGAAGATCACCCATCCTACGAGAACCTATCTACGGGAGGTTACCCATCCTAGGAAGGTTACCCATCCTACAAGAGGTTATCCATCCTAATGGAGGTTACCCATCCTAAGGGCGGTTACCCATCCTACGAGAGGTCACCCATCCTAAGGGAGGTTACCCATCATACGGGAGGTTACCCATCCTAGGGAGGTCACCCATCCTATGGGAGGTCAGCCATCCAAATGGAAGTTACCCATCCTAGGGAGGTCACCCATCCTACGGGAGGTCACCCATCCTAGGGAGGTTATCCATCCTACGGGAGATCACACATCCTAAAGGAGGTCACCCATCCAAATGGCGGTTACCCATCCTAGGGTGGTCACCCATCCTATGGAAGGTCACCTATCCTAAGGGAGGTCACCCATCCTAGGGAGGTTACCGATCCTACGGGAGATCACCCATCCTACGGGAGGTCATCCATCCTAAGGGAGGTTACCCATCATACGGGAGGTTACCCATCCTAGGGAGGTCACCCATCCTAAGGGAGGTTACCCATCATACGAGAGATTACCCATCCTAGGGAGGTTACCCATTCTACGGGAGGTCACCCATCCAAATGGAGGTTACCCATCCTATGAAGGTCACCCATCCTAAGGGAGGTTATCCATCCTATGAAGGTCACCCATCCAAAAGGAGGTTTCCCATCCTATGGAGGTCACCTAGCATAGGATGGGTGTCCTCCCTTAGGATGGATAACCTCCCGTAGGATGGGTAACCTCCTTAGAATGGGTGACCTCTTTTAGAATGGGTAACCTCTCCTACGATAGGTGACTTCCCATAGGATGGGTGACCTCTCGTAGGATAGGTAACATCCCTAGGATGGGTGACCTTCAAATGATTGTTAACCTCCCTTAGGATGGATGACCTCCCGTAGTATTGGTGACCTCCCTGCTGGATGGGTGACCTCACGTATGATAGGTGACCTTCTATAGGATGGGAGATACCTCACTTAGGATGGGTGACCTCCCATAGGATGGGTGTCTGCTCTTAGGATAGGTAACCTCTCGTAGGATGGGTGACCTCCCATATGATGGGTAACCTCCCTTAGGATGGGTGACCTCCCTTAGGATGGATGACCTCTCGCAGGATGGTTGACCTCTCGAAGGATGGGTGTCCTCCCGTAGGATGGGTGTCCTCTCTAGGATATGTGACCTCTCGTAGGATGGGTAACCTCTCATAGGATGGGTGACCTCCCGTAGGATGGGTGACCTTCATAGGATGGGTGACCTCTCGTAGGATGGGTAACCTTTTTTTGGATGGATGACCTTCATAGGATGGGTAACCTCTATATGATGGGTGACCTTCATAGGATGGGTAACCTCCCTAGGATGGGTGACCACTCGCAGGTTGTGTAACCTCCCTAGGATGGGTGACCTTTCTTAGGATGGGCAACCTCTCGTAGGATGGGGGACCTCCCATAGGATGGGTAACCTTTCGTAGGATGTGTAACCTTCCGAAGGAAGAGTGACCTAACTTAAGATTGGTAACCGTCCTAGGATGGGTAACCTCCCTTAGGATGGGTGACCTCCCGTAGGATGGGTAACCTCCCTTAGGATACTCATCGTATGGGAGGTCACCCATCCTTAGGGAGGTAACCCATCTTTAGGGAGGTTACCCATCATATGGGAGGTCACCCATCCTACGAGAGGTTACCCATCCTAAGAGCAGACACCCATCCTACGGGAGGTCACCCATCCTACGGGAGGTCACCCATCCAAAGCAAGGTATCTCCCATCCTATGGAAGGTCACCTATCATACGTGAGGTCACCCATCCTGCAGGAGGTCACCGATCCAAAGGGAGGTCACCCATACTTTGGGAGGTCTCCCATCCTAAGGGAGGTAACCAATCATTTGAAGGTCACCCATCCTAGGGATGTTACCCATCCTACGAGAGGTAACCCATCCTACGGGAAGTCACCTATCCTACTAGAGGTTACCCATTCTAAGAGAGGTCACCCATCCTAGGGAGGTTACCCATCCTAAGGGAGGACACCCATCCTATGCGAGGTGACCTCCCTAGGATGGGTAACCTCCATTTGGATGGGTGACCTTCATAGGATGGGTAACCTCCCTTAGGGTGGGTGACCTTCATAGGATGGGTAACCTCCATTCAATAGGTGACCTTCATAGGATGGGTAATGTAGTGCCTCAAATCCCGATCCGACCGGGATGTGCACTACGTAATTGGGCTTGTGGCTAGTCCGTTTGAGTCATAACTTAGAACTTCGGCATCTTCTTGCCACGGATAAAATGCGATGATCCTTTCCAACTCATGGAAAGGCCTCTATTGAAACGAGTCTAATAGTTTTCGTGTTTGGTTGCTTGGTTTTCTTGATTGCCGCTTTGGGATTTGATTTGGTGTTGCTTTCGATTTGCTTGGTTTTCGCTACTGGTTTTATCGTTTGGAGCTTTGATTCTTGGGGAGTTCGGCAAAAAAGGATAGGGAAGATTCTAATTGGTGCTCGTGCTGTGCAGGTCCGCGTAACTGACGTTTGATCGTCGCTAGGCGAGAATCTTTGTTTCAGCTACCTTTTCCTTAACCAGTGAGTGGTTTGGACCCTTCTTTCCTACTTCTTCACGCCAACATCTTTAATGTTTCAAACGTTCACTCGATGATGCCCGGTTGGACGCCTAGGAAATCCTTTGCCATAATGCATGCCAGCCACTAAAAAAGGAACATGGGAATTATAGACTAATATTTCTATATGCTTGCACACCTTATAACTGAGTTTGTTTATAAAGGGAATTGGTTTTTGGTGGCGGCCTAGTGCCTCGGACGGAGTTTGGACCTATGGGATATCAAAATCGGAACACCGCGTTGAGAAAATATGAACTGTTGCATGAGATATATATTGCTGCTTAACTTCTTTTGTTTCAATCGATGCATTGTATGATATATGAATTGTTCATGCATTTGCATGGTCTGGGACAACTTGTGCACAAGGTTTGGCATTTCCTCGAAACGGCTTTTCGGGGCACTGGAACCGTATCGATCCGGAGGGAAATATTTGATTCGTGCTCGTCACGATGCATAGCGGGACCTCCAGCAGGGCTTGCTATCCGGGCTGATAGGGCGCGCCGCTAATGCTTGAATATGTCCCTAAGGTGTCGATCATACCAATGACCGCATAGAATAGAACACATGCTAATTTATTGTCTTGTGCAGATGGTAAGTATACTTGTGTTTCGTTGCAGGGAAGGCGTGCATCGGTTGAGTAAGCAATCGATGCACTGGTTGGATTCTATGTTATTTTCATTCCTATCAAAACATGCAACTGATATGAATTGAATTCACTTGCCTCTTTATAGAAGTCATCTTAATGCATGCTCGCCCCTAATAAGCTAGTATCGATTTAGTCGAGTGGGTTCATCCCACTCACCAGTACAAGTTGAGTACTGACCCACGTTGTGGGCAACTATTTCAGGCACTCAGACGGTGCAACGCTAGTGGATAGACGAGAGGCGTTAGGAGCACCTCTATTTTGAAGTATAGTTGGAGTCAGATCATTTTGGAGGCTTGGACTTTCAACCTATACAAGGGCGTAATGTATGAACGACGTGGACTATCTGATGGAGCGCGCCCTGCCTTTTTGAGTTATCTTTTTGTAATGCAAATCAAGTAGCCGAGAGGTGCATCAATGTAAACTCTATGTAAATTACTCTGAATTATCAATGGAAAAGCATATTTCTTCCTGCACTTGTGTTCAAATCTCTGTGAATGTGTTTTATAAATTTTGTTTCAAAATGGGTTCCTATAACTGCAAGTTCTTGCCTTGTACGAGCGCAACTCTAGGCTCGTACGGCATCACGCCCCAAGCAAGGACGAATCGGTTCCGTAAAGGATCAAGCGAGGACGACCGACCCTTTCGGGATCGGGGCATGACATATTGGTATCAGAGCCTAGGCTTTACTTCCATGGGATTTCAAAAGATTATAAAGGAGTTTGATGCGCCTCTTAATTGAGTTGCGTTCGGCGTCCGCTGTATGAGATGAGTCGCCTATACAATGAGCCCATAGATATAAAATCTATCGTTTTTGGAGTGTTAACAAGCTACCCTCTTTTGTAGCCATGGCAAAGAAGAACACTGCAACTGCCAGCAGTGCTCAGCCCATACAGAGCGATCCAGCAAGCTCTAGAGAATCCGGAGGAGCGGGTTCAACCGGAATGGCGGAACAGCTTATGCACCTCATGGAGGCGCAGCAACAACAAGCTGTTACCCAACAAGCTAACATACAAGCGCAGTTTGCTTCTCAATAGAAGCAAATGGATACAATGATGCAACTAATTGCATCCCTGGTACCAAGCAACGGGACATCCGCAGCGACGCCTGTCACGCCGCCGGCCGTGGCGGTAGAAGACGAGTCAGAAGAGACTCAACCTACAGCAAGGAACTCCTGTCGTGCAGCAGAGTTCACAAAAATGCATCCGCCAATGTTCAATGGACGAGCAGAACCGGACGTGGTGATGGGGTGGATAGCTAAGCTGGAGGGACTCTTCAATCTGGTTGGCATCCGGGGATCCAAACGAGTTGCCTGTGCATCGGTTCAGCTGGAACTGCGTGTGCATGATTGGTGGGAGGCAACGAAGCAAGGAATTTACGATGCCAATCCCAGCTGCAAAATTACTTGGGAGATGTTCAAATCTGCGTTCATTGAACAGTATATCCCCCGAGCAGTCCGGCAACAAAAGGAAGACGACTTCAGCAAT
This sequence comes from Iris macrosiphon, assembly GCA_036927795.1. NCBI lineage: Eukaryota > Viridiplantae > Streptophyta > Magnoliopsida > Asparagales > Iridaceae > Iris > Iris macrosiphon. The sequence continues at coordinate 2,302,261 of JAYESA010000002.1, read as the reverse complement.
CTGGTACAAGGAAGTCTGTCTGTGGATGATTATGATTCAGTATTCGCTAAACTAGCAAAGTTTGCTGGGCACTTCCTGCCTAATCAGCAGGCGTGGTACTATCGGTTTCAGAAGGGTTTGAATGATGAGTTGCGTAGGGAAGTCATCAATCAAAAATGTCAAACCTACAGGGAGTGCTATGAGGCAGCCCTGAATAGCGAGCGGATCTTTGGGCGCCCTCTCCCAAAGGCTGAGGTGCAAACCCCCCGTACGAATAACAATAAACGTCCTCATGAAACGGGAGGGTCTGGAGCACACAAGCGTTCGCATATGTCTGATCATAGGGGCCAATCCCAGGTACCGAACTGCAGCCGCTGCGGCAAATCAGGACATAAAGTGAATGAATGTCGGGTTCAAGGATGCTTTAAATGTGGTCGTCTGGGCCACAAACAGTTTAACTGCCGGGAGGGCAAGCCGAATCAGGGCAATAGAAATCAAAACAAAGGGCCTCCAGCAAGTGATGCCAATGCTGTGCCAGTGAATCCACAACGCCAGGGTGCTCAGGGCCGAGTCTTTGCATTGACTCGGGATGAGGCATCTGTATCCGACACTGTTGTAATAGGTACTCTACTATACCGAGAATTACCCGCTAGAGTCTTATTCGATTCAGGTGCTACGCATATTTTCATATCTGTTGATTTTACTGTTGAGCATAAATTAGCTTCTACTGCTTTAAATATGAACCTCTGCGTAAGTACCCCTTCGGGAGTCGACATGCCCGCCCATGCGATCTGTAGGGATGGTTATATCTGCATTGGAGGAAGAAAGCTTTCCTTAGATGTCATTGTACTAGACATCAAGGACTACGATATTATTCTCGGAATGGACTGGTTGGGTGCTTGCCATGCAACAATCGAGTGCGCGGAGAAGCGAGTCATATTCCGTCTACCCGGCGAGGCAGACTTTTACTATTCGTGCAGCGCTGCACCAAAGACGGCAATGGTGATATCAGCAATTTTGGCTAGGCGTATGTTGCATTCGGGCTGTGAAGGGTACTTAGCTTCTGTTCGAGACACCTGGCGGGAATGTGCAGATGCAGCTCAGGCTGAAGTCATTACAGATTTTCTCAACGTGTTCCCAGACGAGCTGCCTGGAATGCCTCCTGATCGTGAGATCGAATTCAGCATTGACACTTTTCTGGATTCGCGACCGATATCGAAGGAACCTTATCGCATGGCCCCAGCAGAGCTTAAGGAACTTAAAGTTCAGTTGCAAGACCTGCTGGACCGAGGATACATTCGTCCAAGCGTTTCTCCATGGGGCGCTCCGGTGCTGTTTGTGAAGAAGAAAGATGGATCCATGCGGCTGTGCATTGACTACCGAGAACTGAATAAAGTGACCGTGCGGAATCAGTACCCTTTGCCAAGAATAGATAACTTGTTTGATCAGCTGCAAGGTGCTACAGTTTTCTCTAAAGTTGATCTCAGGTCAGGGTATCACCAGTTGAAAATCAAATCAGAGGATATTCAAAAATCTGCTTTCAGAACCTGCTACGGATACTATGAGTTCCTCGTGATGTCGTTCAGCTTGACGAACGCCCCTGCAACTTTCATGGATCTGATGAACCGCGTATTTCGGCCGTTTGTGGATAAGTTTGTAGTTGTGTTCATAGACGACATACTAATCTATTCCAAGAACGAGGCGGAGCACAAGGAACACCTGAAGATTGTGCTGCAGATATTACGAGAACATAAGTTGTTCGCTAAGCTCAGCAAGTGTGAGTTCTGGTTGAACAGCGTGGCATTCCTTGGTCATGTCATCTCGGCCGAAGGCGTCGCCGTAGACCCAAAGAAAATAGAGGCGGTGGTGGACTGGAAACAACCTACGTCAGCCAGCGAAGTTCGAAGCTTTCTGGGCGTTACGGGATACTACCGTAGGTTCGTGAAGGATTTCTCTAAACTGGCCTCGCCTATGACTCGCCTTACTCAGAAAGGGATTGCATACGAATGGGGTGATGACTGCGAAGCCAGCTTTCGGGAACTTAAGCGGCGTCTTATTTCAGCTCCGATTCTTGCACTTCCAGATGGGGTAGAAGAGTTTCAGATATACAGCGACGCTTCAGGACTCGGCTTAGGGTGTGTGCTCATGCAGAGGGATAAGATAATATCGTACGCCTCCAGGCAACTGAAGCCGCACGAGAAAAACTACCCGACGCATGATCTGGAATTGGCGGCAATTATGTTTGCACTGAAGTTATGGAGGCACTATCTTTATGGTATTGCTTGCAAAATCTTTACCGATCACAATAGCCTCAAGTACCTATTCACTCAGCGGGAATTAAACCTCCGGCAGCGGCGTTGTCTAGAACTTATTAAGGACTATGACCTAACGATCGCGTATGCACCGGGCAAAGGAAAACGTCGTTGCTGATGCTCTAAGTCGGAAGCACGTGGGCTCGTTATCCATAGACAACCATTTACTTAGAGATCTTGAGGCGATGGGCATTGAGTTTTGAGTTCGGCATCAAGGAGTGCAGCTGGCACCACTCCATCTTGAACTGGGTTTAAGAGATAAAATCAAATCAGCTCAGGAAGGCGATCAGTTCTTAGCGAAGGTACGCGGACTGATCTCGGCGGGGAAGACGTCTGACTTTGTGGCAGGCGAAGATGGGGCCTTACAGATGAAAGGGAGGCTATGTGTTCCTAACGACCTAGAACTCCGGAGGGAAATTATGGCAGAAGCATACTACGCGAAGTATTCTTTACATCCGGGGAGCACTAAGATGTACAAGAACTTGCGCAGGACCTTCTGGTGGCACGGTATGAAACGGGATGTGGCGACCTTTGTGTCACTGTGCATGGCCTGTCAACAGGTGAAAGCTGAACATCAGAGGTCCGGCGGGGAACTGCAGAACCTCGCTATTCCCGAGTGGAAATGGGACAACATCACTATGGATTTTATTGTGGGATTTCCGAAGACGCCGCGGGGGCACGATGCGATTTGGGTCATAGTTGATCGTTTGACCAAATCAGCCCACTTTCTGCCTATAAAAGTTACTTGGAGCGTCGATTGGTTAGCACAAATTTACATAGATGAGATTGTCCGATTACACGGAGTACCTGCCTCAATCGTTTCTGACCATGACGGATGCTTCTTATCTCATTTCTGGACTAGTCTACATGCTGCTTTGGGAACCAAGCTACAGTTCAGTACCGCATACCACCCGCAGACTGACGGACAGACAGAGAGGACAAATCAGATACTTGAAGATATGTTACGGCTGTGTGCGATCGATTTAAAGACTAGTTGGGACACGCATCTTCCTTTGGCGGAGTTTGCTTACAACAACAGTTACCAATCGAGCATCCAGATGGCACCGTAGGAAGTACTATATGGGCGCAAGTGTCGATCTCCAATCTGTTGGGATGAAGTCGACGAGCGGCAGGTACTCGGGCCAGAGCTGGTAGAGCAGGCAGTTGAAAAAGTTTGCTTGATTCGGGAAAGACTCCGCACAGCGCAGAGCCGACAGAAAAGTTATGCTGATGCACATAGAAGACCTTTGGAATTCTTGGTCGGGGATCATGTCTTCTTGAAAGTGACGCCGATGCGGGGTATGATGCGTTTCGGCGTGAAGGGCAAACTGAGTCCCCGGTTTGTCGGCCCCTTTGAGATACTAGAACGAGTGGCAGCTGTGGCGTACCGGATTGCATTACCTCCCGCCTTGGCAGAATTGTATGACGTATTCCATGTTTCCCAACTGCGGAAGTATGTGCATGACCCAAGTCATATGGTTAGTTTTGTACAGTTGGAACTGCACGCGGACTTGTCATACTCAGAGGAACCGGTACAGATCCTGGATCGTAAGGAAAAAGTACTTCGCAACCGTACGATGTCCTTGGTTCGCGTGCTGTGGCGGAACCATTCAGCTGGGGAATCAACCTGGGAAATGGAATCGGACATGAAGGAAAAGTACCCTTCATTGTTCATTCAGTCGGAGGTAGGGCCTTGTTCTTAAGCTTCGGGTCGGCCTTGTTCTTAAGTTTCGGGTCAAAACTTTTTCTTAGTGGTATATTATGTAGTGCCTCAAATCCCGATCCGACCGGGATGTGCACTACGTAATTGGGCTTGTGGCTAGTCCATTTGAGTCATAACTTAGAACTTCGGCATCTTCTTGCCACGGACAAAATGCGATGATCCTTTCCAACTCATGGAAAGGCCTCTATTGAAACGAGTTCAATAGTTTTCGTGTTTGGCTGCTTGGTTTTCTTGATTGCCGCTTTGGGATTTGATTTGGTGTTGCTTTCGATTTGCTTGGTTTTCGCTGCTGGTTTTATCGTTTGGAGCTTTGATTCTTGGGGAGTTCGGCAAGAAAGGATAGGCAAGATTCTAATTGGTGCTCGTGCTGTGCAGGTCCGCGTAACTGACGTTTGATCATCGCTAGGCGGGAATCTTTGTTTCAGCTACCTTTTCCTTAACCAGTGAGTGGTTTGGACCCTTCTTTCCTACTTCTTCACGCCAACATCTTTAATGTGTCAAACGTTCACGCGATGATGCCCGGTTGGACGCCTAGGAAATCCTTTGCCACAATGCATGCCAGCCACTAAGAAAGGAACATGGAAATTGTAGACTAATATTTCTATATGCTTGCACACCTTATAACTGAGTTTGTTTATAAAGGGAATTGGTTTTTGGTGGCGGCCTAGTGCCTCGGACGGAGTTTGGACCTATGGGATATCAAAATCGGAACACCGCGTTGAGAAAATATGAACTGTTGCATGAGATATATATTGCTGCTTAACTTCTTTTGTTTCAATCGATGCATTGTATGATATATGAATTGTTCATGCATTTGCATGGTCTGGGACAACTTGTGCACAAGGTTTGGCATTTCCTCGAAATGGCTTTCCGGGGCACTGGAACCGTATCGATCCGGAGGGAAATATTTGATTCGTGCTCGTCACGATGCATAGCGGGCCCTCCAGCAGGGCTTGCTACCCGGGCTGATAGGGCGCGCCGCTAATGCTTGAATATATCCCTAAGGTGTCGATCACACCAATGACGGCATAGAATAGAACATATGCTAATTTATTATCTTGTGCAGATGGTAAGTATACTTGTGTTTCGTTGTTGGGAAGGCGTGCATCGGTTGGGTTGAAGTAAGCAATCGATGCACTGGTTGGATTCTATGTTATTTTCATTCCTATCAAAACATGCAACTGATATGAATTGAATTCACTTGCCTCTTTATAGAAGTCATCTTAATGCATGCTCGCCCCTAATAAGCTAGTGTGCTGATTTAGTCGAGTGGGTTCATCCCGCTCACCAGTACAAGTTGAGTACTGACCCACGTTGTGGGCAACTATTTCAGGCACTCAGACGGTGCAACGCTAGTGGATAGACGAGAGGCGTTAGGAGCACCTCTATTTTGAAGTAATTAGTTGGAGTCAGATCATTTTTGGAGGCTTGGACTTTCAACCTATACAAGGGCGTAATGTGATGAATAGACGAGTGGACTATCTGATGGGAGAGCGCGCCCTGCCTTTTTTGAGTTATCTTTTTGTAATGCAAATTAAGTAGCCGAGAGGCGCATCAATGTAAACTCTATGTAAATTACTCTGAATTATCAATGGAAAAGCATATTTCTCCCTGTACTTGTGTTCAAATCTCTGTGAATGTGTTTTTATAAATTTTGTTTCAAAATGGGTTCCTATAACTGCAAGTTCTTGCCTTGTACGAGCGCAACTCCAGGCTCGTACGGCATCACGCCCCAAGCGAGGACGAATCGGTTCCGTAAAGGATCAAGCGAGAACGATCGACCCTTTCGGGATCGGGGAGTGACAGGTAACCTCCCAAGGATGTATGACCTCCCATAGGATGGGTGATCTCCCGTATGATGGGTAACCTCTCGTAGGATGGATGACCACCTATAGGATGGGTAACCTCTATTTGGATCGGTGACCTTCCTAGGATGGGTGACCTCTCTTAGGATGGATAACCTCCCTAGGATGGATGACCTCCCGTAGGATGGGTGACCTCCCTAGGATGGGTGACCTCCCATAGGATTGGTGATCTCCCGTATGATAGGAAACCTCCCTAGGATGGGTAACCTCCCTAGGATGGGTAACCTCCATTTGGATGGGTGACCTCCCGTAGGATGGGTGATCTCCCGTAGGATGGGTAACCTCCCTAGGATGGGTGACCTCCCTTAGATGGGTGACCTCCTACGCGGTTCCCATCCTACAAGAGGTCACCCATCCTAAGGGAGGTTACCCATCCTAGGGAGGTCACCCATCCTAAGGGAGGTTACCGATCGTACGGGAGGTTACCCATCCTAGGGAGGTTACCCATCCTACGGGAGGTTACCCATCCTAGGGAGGTTACCCATCCTACGGGAGGTCACCCATCCAAATGGAGGTTACCCATCCTATGAAGGTCACCCATCCTAAGGGAGGTTACCCATCCTATGAAGGTCACCTATCCAAATAGGTTCTCGTAGGATGGGTGATCTTCCTATGAGATTCGAGAACCTTCCAAAGTATGGGTGACCTCCCTTAGGTTGGGTGACTTCCCATAGGATAGGTAAACTCTCGTAGGATGGGTAATCTCTCGTAGGATGGGTAACGTCCCGTAAGATTGGTGACCACGCTTAGGATGGGTGATTTCCCGTAGGATGGGTGACCTCCCTTTTAATGGGTAACCTCTCGTAGGATGGGTGACCTCTTATTGGATGGGTAACCTCCCGTAGGATGGGTAACCTCCATTTGTATGGATAACCTACCGTAGGATGGGTGACCTCCTTAGGATTGATGACCTCTCATAGGATGGTTGACCTCCTGAAAGATGGGTAACCTCCCGTAGGATGGGTGTCCTCCCTAGGATGTGTGACTTCTCGTAGGATGGGTAAATTTCATCGGATGGGTGACCTCTCATTGGATGGGTAACCTTTATTTGGATGGGTGTCCTTCATAGGATGGGTAACCTCCCTTAATATGGGTGACCTTCATAGGATGGGTAACCTCTATATGATGGGTGACCTTCATAGGATGGGTAACCTCCCAAGGATGGGTGACCACTCGTAGGATGGGTAATCTCCCTAGGATGGGTGACCTCCCTTGGGATGGTTGACCTCCTTTCTTAGGATAGGTAACCTCCCGTAGGATGGGTGACCTCCCAAAGGATGGGTAACCTCCCTTAGGATGGATGACCTCCCTTAGGATTGATGACCTCTCGTAGGATGGTTGACCTCCTGAAGGATGGGTAACCTCCCGTAGGATGGGTGACCACTCGTAGGATGGGTAACCTCCCAAGGATGGGTGACCTCTCTTAGGATGGGTAACCTCCCTAGGATGGGTGACCACTCGTAGGATGGGTAACCTCCCTAGGATGGGTGACCTCTCTTAGGATGGGTAACCTCCCTAGGATGGGTGACCACTCGTAGGATGGGTAACCTCCCTAGGATGGGTAACCTCTCTTAGGATAGGTAACATCTCGTAGGATGGATGACCTCCCGTAGGATGGGTGACCTCTCGTAGGATGGATAACCTCCCGTAGGATGAGTGACCTAACATAGGATGGGTAACCGACCTAGGATGGGTAACCTACCTTAGGATGTGTAATCTCCCTTAGGATGGGTAATCTCTCTTAGGATTGGTGACCTCCCGTAGGATGGGTGGAAGGTTAACCATTCTACAGGAGGTCACCCATCCTAAGGGAGGTCACCCATCCAAGGAGGTCGTCCATACTACGGGAGGTTACCTATCCTAAGAGAGGTTACCCATCCTAAGAGAGGTTACCCATCCTACGGGAGGTCACACATCCTAAGGAGAGGTCACCCATCCTAGGGAGGTTACCCATCCTACGAGAGGTCACCCATCCTACGGGAGGTACCCATCCAAATGGAGGTTACCCATCCTACGGGAGGTTCCCTATCCTAGCAGAGGTCACCCATCCTATAGGTCACCCATCCTTTGGGAGTTCACCCATCCTTAGGGAGGTTACCCATACTACGGGAGGTCACACATCCTACTAGAGGTCGCCCATCCTATGAGAGCTTACCCATCCTACGGATGGTTACCCATCCAAATGGAGGTTACCCATCCTACGAGAGGTTACACATCCTACGAGAGGTCACCCATCCTATAGATCACTCATCGTATGGGAGGTCACCCATCCTTAGGGAGGTCACCCATCCTAAGAGAGGTTACCCATCCTACGGGAGGTCACCCATCCTACGAGAGGTCACCCATCCTACCGGAGGTTACCCATCCTAGGGAGATTATCCATCCTACGAGAGGTCACCCATCTATAGGTCACCCATCCTAAGGGAGGTTACCCATCCTAGGGAGGTTACCCATCCTACGGGAGGTTATCCATCCAAATGGAGGTCACCTATCCTATGGGTGATTACCCATCCTACGAGAGGTCACCCATCCTATAAGTCACCCATCCTAAGGGAGGTTACCCATCCAAATGGAGGTTACCTATCCTAGGGAGGTTACCTATCCTATGAAAGGTCACCCATCCCATGGGAGGTCACCCATACTTAGGGAGGTTACCCATCCTAAGAGAGGTTACCTATCCTACGGGAGGTCACCCATCCTACGAGAGGTTACCCATCCTACCGGAGGTTACCCATCCTACGGAGGTTACCGATCCTACGGGAGGTTACCCATCCTACGAGAGGTCAGATATCCTATAGTTCACCCATCCTAGGGGAGGTTACCCATCCTCAGGGAGGTCACCGATCCTAAGAGAGGTTACCCATCCTAAGGTAGGTCACCCATCCTACGATATTCTAGACATCTTACAAGAGGTCATCCATCCCAAGGGAGATTACCCATCCAAATAGAGTTTACCCATCCTAGGGAGGTCACCAATCTTATCGTAGGATGGGTGACCTCTCATAGGATGGGTAACATGCCTTGGATGGGTGACCTCCTTTAGGATGGGTAATCTCTTTTAGGATGGGTAACCTCTCGTAGGATAGGTGACCTCCCTTAGGATAGGTTACCTCCCGTAGGATGGGTAACCACCCTTGGGATGGCTGACCTCTCATTGGATAGGTAACCTCCCGTATGATGGGGTGAATTTACTTTCCCTAGGATAGATAACCTCCGGATGGGTAATCTCCCGTGGGATGGCTGTCCTCCAGTAGGATGGGTAACCTCCGTTAGGCTGGATGACCTTCCATGGCATGGCTGACCTCTCGTAGGATGGGTGACTTTACTTTCCCAAAGATTGGTGACCTCCCTAGGATAGGTAACCTCTATTTGGATGGGTAACCTCCCTTGGGATGGCTAACCTCTCGTAAGATGTGTAACCTCCCATAGGATGGGTGATATCTAGTAGGATGGCTGACCTCCCTTAGGATGGGTAACCTCTCTTAGGATGGGTGACCTCCCTAAGGATGGGTGACCTCCCCTAGGATGGGTGAACTATAGGATGGGTGACCTCTCGTAGGATGGGTAACCTCCCGTAGGATCGGTAACCTCTGTAGGATGGGTAACCTCCGGTAGGATGAGTGACCTCTCGCAGGATGGGTGTCCTACCGTAGGATAGGTAACCTCTCTTAGGATGTGTAACCTCCCTAAGGATGGGTGACCTAACATGGGATGGGTGACCTATAGGATGGGTGACCTCTCATAGGTTACCCATCATACGGGAGGTTACCCATCCTAATGGAGGACACCCATCCTATGTGAGGTAACCTTCCTAGAATGGGAAACCTCCATTTGGATGGGTGACCTTCATAGGATGGGTAACCTCCCTTAGGATGGGTGACCTTCATAGGATGGGTAACCTCCATTCAATTGGTGACCTTCATAGGATGGTGGATGACCTCCCGTAGGATGGGTGATATCCCGTAGGATGGGTAACCTCTCGTAGGATGGGTGACCACCTATAGGATGGGTAACCTCCATTTGGATGAGTGACCTCCCTATGATGGGTGACCTCTCTTAGGATGGATAACCTCCCTAGGATGGGTGACCTCCCGTAGGATGGGTGATCTCCCGTATGATGGGTAACCTCCCATAGGATGGGTGACCTCCCTTTGGATAGGTGACCTCCCTAGGATGGGTAACCTCCATTTGGATGGGTGACCTCCCGTAGGATGGGTGATCTCCCGTAGGATGGTTAACCTCCCTAGGATGGGTGACCTCCCTTAGATGGGTGACCTCCCGTAGGATGGGTGACCTCCCTAGGATGGGTAACCTCTATTTGGATGGCTGACTTCCCGTAGGATGGTTAACCTCCCGTAGGATGGGTAACCTCCCTAGGATGGGTGACCTCTCTTAGGATGGGTAACCTTTCGTAGGATGGGTGACTTCCCGTAGGATGGGTGACCTCCCGTAGGATGGATAACCTCCCTAGAATGGGTGACCTCTAAATGATGCGTGACCTCTCTTAGGATGGGTGACCTCCCTTAGTATGGGTGACCTCCCTTTGGATGGGTGACCTTCCTAGGATGGGTAACCTCCATTTGGATGGGTGACCTCCCGTAGGATGGTTAACCTCCCGTAGTATGGGTAACCTCCCTAGGATGGGTGACCTCTCGTTAGGATGGGTAACCTCTCGTAGGATGGGTGACTTTCCGTAGGATGGGTGACCTCTCGTAGGATGGGTAACCTCCCTAGAATGGGTGACCTTCAAAAGATGGGTGACCTCTCTTAGGATGGGTGACCTCCCTTAGTATGGGTGACCTCCCTTTGGATGGGTGACCTCCCTAGGATGGGTAACCTCCATTTGGATGGGTGACCTCCCGTAGGATGGGTAATCTCCCGTAGGATGGGTAACCACCCTTGGATGGGTGACCTCCGTTAGATGGGAGACCTCCCGTAGGATGGGTGACCTCCTTAGGATGGGTAACCTCCATTTGGATGGCTGATCTCCCGTAGGATGGTTAACCTCCCGTAGGATGGGTAACTTCCCTAGGATGGGTGACCTCTCTTAGGATGGGTAACCTCTCGTAGGATGGGTGACTTCCCATAGGATGGGTAACCTCTCGTAGGATGGGTAACCTCCCTAGAATGGGTGACCTTCAAATGATGGGTGACCTCTCTTAGGATGGGTGACCTCCCTTAATATGGGTGACCTCCCTTTGGATCGGTAACCTCCTGCTGGATGAGTGACCTCACGTATGATAGGTGACCTTCCATAGGATGGGAGATACCTTGCTTAGGATGGGTAACCTCCCGTAGGATGGGTGACCTCCTATAGGATGGGTGTCAGCTCTTAGGATGGGTAACCTCTCGTAGGATGGGTGACCTCCCATATGATGGGTAACCTCCCTTAGGATGGGTGACCTCCTTTAGGATTGATGACCTCTCGTAGGATGGTTGACCTCCTGAAGGATGGGTAACCTCCCGTAGGATGGGTGTCCTCCCTAGGATGTGTGACTTCTCGTAGGATGGGTAACCTCTCGTAGGATGGGTAACCTCTCGTAGGATGGGTGACCTTCATCGGATGGGTGACCTCTCGTAGGACGGGTAACCTTTATTTGGATGGGTGACCTTTATAGGATGGGTAACCTCCCTTAATATGGGTGACCTTCATAGGATGGGTAACCTCTATATGATGGGTGACCTTCATAGGATGGGTAACCTCCCTAGGATGGGTGACCACTCGTAGGATGGGCAATCTCCCTAGGATGGGTGACCTCTCGTAGGATGGGTAACCTCCCTAGGATGGGTGACCACTCATAGGATGGGTAACCTCCCTAGGATGGGTGACCACTCTTAGGATGGGTAACCTCTCGTAGGATGGGTGACCTCCCAGAGGATGGGTGACCTCTCGTAAGATGGGTAACCTCCCGTAGGATGAAGTGACCTAACTTAGGATGGGTAACCGACCTAGGATGGGTAACCTACCTTAGGATGTGTAACCTCCCTTAGGATGGGTAATCTCCTTTAGGATGGGTGACCTCCCGTAGGATGGGTGGAAGGTTAACCATCCTACGGGAGGTCACCCATCCTAAGGGAGGTCACCCATCCTAGGGAGGTCGTCCATACTACGGGAGGTTACCCATCCTACGAGAGGTTACCCATCCTAAGGGAGGTTACCCATCCTATGGGAGGTCACACATCCTAAGGAGAGGTCACCCATCCTAGGTAGGTTACCCATCCTACGAGAGGTCACCCATCCTACGGGAGGTTACCCATCCAAATGGAGGTTACCCATCCTATGGCAGGTTACCTATCCTACCAGAGGTCACCCATCCTATAGGTCACCCATCCTTAGGGAGGTTACCCATACTACGGTAGGTCACCCATCCTACTAGAGGGTCACCCATCCTACGAGAGGTTACCCATCCTAGGGAGGTTATCCGTCCTACGGGTGGTTACCCATCCAAATGGAGGTTACCCATCCTACAAGAGGTTACCCATCCTACGAGAGGTCACCCATCCTATAGGTCACTCATCGTATGGGAGGTCACCCATCCTTATGGAGGTCACCCATCCTAAGAGAGGTTACCCATCCTACGGGAGGTCACCCATCTTACGAGAGGTCACCCATCCTACCTGAGGTTACCCATCCTAGGGAGGTTACCGATCCTACGACAGGTTACCCATCCTACGAGAGGTCTCCCATCCTATAGGTCACCCATCCTAAGGGAGGTTACCCATCCTAGGGAGGTTACCCATCATACGGGAGGTTATCCATCCAAATGGAGGTCACCCATCCTTTGGGATGTTACCCATCCTACGAGAGGTCACCCATCCTATAGGTCACCCATCCTATGGGAGGTCACCAATCCTAAGCGAGGTCACAAATCCTACGGGACGTTACCCATCCTACGAGAGATTACCCATCCTACGAGAGTTTACCTATCCTACGAAAAGTCACCCAACCTAAGGGTGGTCACCTCCCTAAGGATGGGTGACCTCACGTAGGATGGGTGACCTACCTAGGATGGGTAATCTCCCTTAGGATGGGTGACCTCAGGTAGGATGGGTGACCTCTCGTAGGATGGATAACATCCGGATGGATGACCTTCCGTAGGATGGGTGACCTCTCGTAGGATGGGTAACCTCTCTTAGGATGGGTAATCTCCCTAAGGATGGGTGACCTCCCATGGGATGGGTGACCTATAGGATGGGTGACCTCTCGTAGGATGGGTAACCTCCCGTAGGATGGGTAACCTTTATTTGGATGGGTGACCTTCATAAGGATGGGTAACCTCCCTTAATATGGGTGACCTTCATAGGATGGGTAACCTCTATATGATGGGTGACCTTCATAGGATGGGTAACCTCCCTTAATATGGGTGACCACTCATAGGATGGATAACCTTCCTAGGATGGGTAACCTCTCTTAGGATAGGTAACCTCCCTAGGATGGGTGACCTCTCTGGTAACATCCATTTGGATGGGTAACCTCCCATAGGATGGGTGACCTCTCGTAGGATGGGTAACCTCCCTAGGATGGGTGACCTCTCCTTAGGATGTGTGACCTCCCGTAGGATGGGTAACCTCCCTTAGGATGGGTAACCTCTCGTAGGATGGGTAACCTCCCATAGTATGGACGACCTCCCTAGGATGAGTGACCTCCCTTAGGATGGGTGACCTCCCACAGGATGGTTAACCTTCCACCCATCCTACGGGAGGTCACCCATCCTACCGTAGGATGGATAACCTCTCTTAGGATGGGTGACCTCCCTAAGGATGGGTGACCTCAAATAGGATGGGTGACCAATAGGATGGGTGACCTCTCGTAGGATGGGTAACCGCTCGTAGGATGGGTGACCTCCATTTGGATGGGTAACCACCCGTATGATGGGTAACCTCCCTAGGATGGGTAACCTCACTTAGGATGGGTGACCTCTAGTAGGATGGGTGACCTCCCGTACTATGGGTAACCTCTCTTAGGATGGGTGACCTCTCTTAGGATGGGTGACCTCCCTAAGGATAGGTGAACTCCCATAAGATGGGTGACCTATAGGATGGGTGACCTCTCGTAGGATGGGTAACTTCCCGTAGGATGGGTGACCTCTCTTAGGATGGGTGAAAGGTTAACCATCCTACGGGAGGTCACCCATCATAAGGGAGGTCACCCATCCTAGGGAGGTCGTCCATACTACGGGAGGTTACCCATCCTACGAGAGGTTACCCATCCTTAGGGAGGTTACCCATCCTTCGGGAGGTCACACATCCTAAGGAGAGGTCACCCATCCTAGGGTGGTTACCCATCCTATGAGAGGTCACCGATCCTACGGGAGGTTACCCATCCCAAATGGAGGTTACCCATCCTACGGAAGGTTACCTATCCTACCAGAGGTCAACCATCCTATAGGTCACCCATCCTATGGGAGTTCACCCCATCCTTAGGGAGGTTACCCATACTACGGGAGGTCACCCATCCTACTAGAGGTCACGCATCCTACGAGAGGTTACCCATGCTAGGGAGGTTACCCATCCTACGGGTGGTTACAAATCTAAATGGAGGTTACCCATCTTACGAGAGGTTACCCATCCTACGAGAGGTCAACCATCCTATAGGTCACTTATCGTATGGGAGGTCACCCATCCTAAGGGAGGTCACCCATCGTAAGAGCGGTTACCCATCCTATGGCAGGTCACCCATCCTACGAGAGGTCACCCATCCTACCGGAGGTTACCCATCCTAGGGAGGTTACCGATCCTACGGGAGGTTACCCATCCTACGAGAGGTCACCCATCTTATAGGTCACCGATCCTAAGGGAGGTTACCCATCCTAGGGAGGTTACCCATCCTACGGTAGGTTATCCATCCAAATGGAGGTCACCCATACTATGGGAGGTTACCCATCCTACGAGAGGTCACCCATCCTATAGGTCACCCATCCTTTGGAAGGTCACCCGTCACCCATCCTAAGGGAGGTCACCCATCCTAAGGAGGTCGTCCATACTATGGGAGGTTACCCATCCTACGAGAGGTTACCCATCCTAAGGGAGGTTACCCATCCTACGGGAGGTCACACATCCTAAGGAGAGGTCACCCATCCTAGGGAGGTAACCCATGCTACGAGAGATTACCCATCCTACGGGAGGTTACCCATCCAAATGGAGGTTACCCATCCTACGGGAGTTTACCTATCCTACCAGAGGTCACCCATCCTATAGGTCACCCATCCTATGGGAGTTCACCCATCCTTAGGGAGGTTACCCATACTACAGGAGGTCACCCATCCTACTAGAGGTCACCCATCCTACGAGAGGTTACCCATCCTAGGGAGGTTACCCATCCTACGGGTGGTTACCAATCCAAATAGAGGTTACCCATCCTACAAGAGGTCACCCATCCTATAGGTCACTCATCGTATGGTAGGTCACCCATCCTTAGGGAGGTCACCCATCCTACGAGAGGTCACCCATCCTACCGGAGGTTACCCATCCTAGGGAGGTTACCAATCCTACGGGAGGTACCCATCCTACGAGAGGTCACCCATCCTATAGGTCACCCAATCTAAGGGAGGTTACCCATCCTACGAGAGGTTATCCATCCAAATGGAGGTCACCCATCCTATGGGAGGTTACCCATCCTACGAGAGGTCACCCATCCTATAGGTCACCCATCCTATGGGAGGTCAACTTTCCTTTGGGAGGTCACCCATCCTAAGAGAGAATACCTATCCTATGGGAGGTCACCCACCCTATGAGAGGTCACCCATCCTACTGAAGGTTACCCATCCTACGGAGGTTACCGATCCTACGGGAGGTTACCCATCCTACGAGAGGTCACCCATCCTAAAGGTCACCCATCCTAGGGGAGGTCACCCATCCTTAGGCAGGTCACCCATCCTATAAGAGGTTACCCATGCTAAGGGAGGTCACCCATCCTACGGGAGGTCACCTATACTACGGAAGGTTACCCATCTTACGAGAGGTCAGCCATCCCAAGGGAGGTTACCCATCCAAATAGAGGTTACCCATCCTAGGAAGGTCACCAATCCTAGGGAAAGTAAAGTCACCCATCCTATGATAGGTCAGCCATCCAAAGGGAGGTTACCCATCAGGAGGTTACCTATCCTAGGGAAAGTAAAGTCTCCCATCATACGGGAGGTTCCCCATCCAATGAGAGATCAGCCATCCCAAGGGTGGTTACCCATCCTACGGGAGGTTACCCATCCTAAGGGAGGTTACCCATCCTAAGGGAGGTCACTCATACTACGAGAGGTTACCCATCCTAAGAGAGGTCACCCATCCTACCGCAGGTTACCCATCCTAGGGAGGTCACTTCATATAGGAAGGTTAACCATCCTAAGGGAGGTCACCTATCCTAGGGAGGTCGTCCAAACTACGGGAGGTTACCCATCCTATGAGAGGTTACCCATCCAAAGGGAGGTTACCCATCCTACGGGAGGTCACACATCCTAAGGAGAGGTCACCCATCCTAGGGAGGTTACCCATCCTACGAGAGGTCACCCATCCTACGGGAGGTTATCCACCCAAATGGAGGTTACCCATCCTACGGGAGGTTACCTATCCTACCAGAGGTCACCCATCCTATAGGTCACCTATCCTTAGGGAGGTTATCCATACTACGGGAGGTCACCCATCCTACTAGAGGTCACCCATCATACTAGAGGTTATCCTTCATACGAGAGGTTATCCATCCTACGGGTGGTTACCAATCCAAATAGAGGTTACCCATCCTACGAGAGGTTACCCATCCTACGAGAGGTCACCCATCCTATAGGTCACTCATCGTATGGGAGGTCACCTATTCTTAGGGAGGTCACCCATCCTAAGAGAGGTTACCCATCCTACGGGAGGTCACCCATCCTACCGGAGGTTATCCATCCTAGGGAGGTTACCGATCCTACGGGAGGTTACCCATCCTAGGGAGGTTACCGATCCTACGGGAGGTTACCGATCCTATAGGTCACCCATCCTAAGGGAGGTTACCCATCCTAGGGAGGTTACCCATCCTACGGGAGGTTATTCATCCAAATGGAGGTCACCAATCCTATGGGAGGTTACCTATCCTACGAGAGGTCACCCATCCTATAGGTCACCCATCCAATGGGAGGTCACCCATCCTTAGGGAGGTCACCCATCCTAAGAGAGGATACCTATCCTACGGGAGGTCACCCATCTTATAAGAGGTCACCCATCCTACCGGAGGTTACCTATCCTACGAAGGTTACCGATCCTACGGGAGGTTACCCATCCTACGAGAGGTCACCCATCCTATAGGTCACCCATCCTAGGGGAGGTCACCCATCCTTAGGGAGGTCACCCATCCTCATAGAGGTTACCCATACTAAGGGAGGTCATCCATCCTATGGGAGGTCACCCATCCTACGGAAGGTTACCCATTTTATGAGACATCAACCATCCCAAGGGAGGTTACCCATCCAAATAGAGGTTACCCATCCTAGGAAGGTCACCAATACTAGGGAAAGTAAAGTCACCCATCCTACGAGAGGTCAGTCATCCCAAGGGTGGTTACCCATCAGGAGGTTACCTATCCTAGGGAAAGTAAAGTCACCCATCATACGGGAGGTTACCCATCCTAGGGAGGTTACCCATCCTATGAGAGGTTACCCATCATATGAAGGTCACCCATCCTAGGGAGGTCATCCATCCTCATGGAGGTCACCCATCATACAGGTGGTTACTTATCCTACGAGAGGTCACCGATAGAAATAGAGGTCACCCATCATAAAGGAGGTCACCCATCCTAAGATAGGTTATCCATCCTAGGGAGGTTACCCATCCTACGAGAGATCACCCATCCAGGTTATCCATCCTACGGGAGGTTACCCATCCTACGGGAGGTTACCTATCTTACCAGAGGTCACCCATCCTAGGGAGGTTACCGATCCTATGGGAGGTTACCCATCCTATGAGAGGTCACCCATCCTATGGAAGGTCACCCATCCTATGGAAGGTTACACATCCTAAGCAAGGTATCTCCCATCCTATGGAAGGTCACCTATCATATGTGAGGTAACCCATCCAGCAGGAGGTTACCGATCCAAAGGAAGGTCACCCATACTAAGGGAGGTCACCCATCCTATGAGAGGTTTTCCATCCTAAGAGAGGTCACCCATCCTAAGGACGGTTACCCATCCTATGAGAGGTCACCCATCCTAAGGGAGGTTACCCATCATAAGGGAGGTTACCATCCTAGGGAGGTTGCCCATCCTACGGGAGGTTAACCATCCTAAGGGAGGACACCCATCCTATGCGAGATGACCTCCCTAGGATGGGTAACCTCCATTTGGAAGGGTGACCTTCATAGGATGGGTAACCTCCTTTAGGATGGGTGACCTTCATAGGATGGGTAACCTCCATTTGGATGGGTGACCTCCCGTAGGATAGGTAACCTCCCTAGAATGGGTAACCTCCCATATGATGGGTAACCTCCCTTAGGATGGGTGACCTCCCTAGGGTGGGTAACCTCCCGTATGATAGGTAACCTCCCTAAGGATGGGTGACCTCTCGTAGGATTGGTAACCGTCCTTAGGATAGGTAACCTCCATAAGGATGGATAACCTCTCGTAGGATGGGTAACCTCCCGTAGTTGGGTTCTCGTAGGATGGGTGATCTTCCTATAAGATTTGGGAACCTTCCAAAGTATGGGTGACCTTCCTTAGGTTGGGTGACTTCCCGTAGGATAGGTATCCTCTCGTAGGATGGGTGACCTCCCTTAGGATGGGTAACCTCTCTTAGGATGGGTGACCTCCCTAAGGATGGGTGACCTCCCCTAGGATGGGTGAACTATAGGATGGGTAACCTCTCATAGGATAGGTGGAGATTCGGGAACCTTCCAAAGTATGGGTGACCTCCCTTAGGTTGGGTGACTTCCCGTAGGATAGGTAAACTCTCGTAGGATGGGTAACCTCTATATGGTGGGTGACCTTCATAGGATGGGTAACCTTCCGTAGTATGGGTAACCTCCCTAAGGATGGGTGAACTCCCATATGATGGGTGACCTATACGATGGGTGACCTCTGGTAGGATAGGTAACCTCCGGTAGGTTGGGTAACCTCCATTTCGATGGGTAACCTCCCATAGGATAGGTGACCTCTCGTAGGATAGGTATCCTCCCTAGGATGGGTGACCTCTCCTTAGGATGTGTGACCTCCCGTATGATGGGTAACCTCTCTTAGGATGGTAACCTCTCGTAGGATGGGTAACCTCCCGTAGTTTGGACGAGCTCCCTAGGATGGGTGACCTCCCTTAGGATGGGTGACCTCCCGTAGGATGGTTAACCTCTCTTAGGATGGGTGACCTCCCTAAGGATGGGTGACCTCCCTTGGAATGGCTGACCTCCATTTGATGGATAACCTCACGTAGGATAGGTGACCTCCCTTAGGATAGGTAACCTCCTGTAGGATGGGTAACCTTCCTTGGGATGGGTGACCTCCCGTAGGAAGGGTAAGCTCTATATGATGGGTGACCTCTCGTAGGATGGGTGTCCTCTCGTAGGATGGGTAACCTCCGTTAGGATGGATAACCTTCCTTAGGACAGGAAACCTACCATTGGATGGGTAACCTTCATACTATGGGTGACCTTCATATAATGGGAACCTTCCTTCGGATGGGTGACCTTCATATGATGGGAACCTTCCTTCGGATGGGTGACTTCCCTTAGGATGGGTAACCTCCGGATGGATTACCTCCTTAGGATGCAAAACCTCCATATGATGGGTGACCTCCATTTAGATGGATAACCTCCCGTAGGATGGGTAACCTCCCTAGGATGGGTAACCTCCCTTAGGTTGGTTGACCTATAGGATGGGTGACCTCTCGAAGGATGGGTAACCTCTAGAAGGATCGGTAACCCCCCTAGGATGGGTAACCTCCGGTAGGATGGGTGACCTCTCGTAGGATGGGTGACCTCCCGTAGGATGGGTAACCTATCTTAGGATGGGTGACCTCCCATAGGATGGGTGACCTATAGGATGGGTGACCTCTCGTAGGATGGGTAACCGCTCGTAGTATGGGTGACCTCTATTTGGAGGGGTAACCACCCGTAGGATTGGTAACCTCCCTAGGATGGGTAACCTCACGTAGGATGGATGACCTCCCGTAGGATGGATTACCTCCCGTAGGATGGGTAACCTCCCTAGGATGGGTAACCTCCCTTAGGATGGGTGACCTATAGGATGGGTGACCTCTCGTAGGATGGGTAACATCCCAAAGGATCGGTAACCTCTCTAGGATGGGTAACCTCCGGTAGGATGAGTGACCTCTCGTAGGATAGGTGACCTCCCGTAGGATGGGTAACCTCTCTTATGATGGGTGACCTCCCTAAGGATGGGTGACCTCCCATAGGATGAGTGACCTATAGGATGAGTGACCTCTCGTAGGATGGGTAACCGCTCGTAGGATGGGTGACCTCCATTTGGATGGGTAACCTTCCTAGGATGGGTAACCTCACGTAGGATGGGTGATCTCCCGTAGTATGGGTAACCTCTATTAGGATGGGTAACCTCTCTTAGGATGGGTGACCTCCCTAAGGATGGGTGAACTCCCCGAGGACACCCATCTTAGGGAGGTTACCCATCCTACGAGTGGTCACACATCCTAAGGAGAGGTCACCCATCCCAAGGAGGTTACCCATCCTAAGTTAGGTCACTCATCCTATGGGAGGTTACCCATCCTACGAGAGGTTACCCATCCATCCGGAGGTCACCTATCCTATGATAGGTCACCCATCCTATGGGAGGTTACCCATCCTACGAGTGGTCACCCATCCTAGGGAGGTTACCCATCCTAAGAGAGGTCACCCATCCTTGGGAGGTTACCCATCCTACGAGTGCTTACCCATCCTAGGGAAGTTACCCATCCTATGAAGGTCACCCATCATATAGAGGTTACCCATCCTATGAAGGTCATCCATATTAAGGGTGGTTACCCATCCTATGAAGGCCACCCATCCAAACGAAGGTTACCCATCCTACGAGAGGTCACCCATCAGATAAAGGTCACCCATCCTATGAAGGTTACCCATCCTACCAGCGGTTACACATCCTATGAAGGTTACCCATCCTACGGGAGGTCACCCATCCTACGAGAGGTTACCCATCCTACGAGAAGTCACACATCCTAGGGAGGACATCCATCCTACTGGAGGTTACCCATCCTTCAGGAGGTCAACCATCCAACGAGAGGTCATCAATCCTGAAGGAGGTCACCCATCCTAAGGGAGGTTACCCATCATATGGGAGGTCACCCATCCTACGAGAGGTTACCCATCCTAAGTGCTGACACCCATCCTATGGGAGGTCACCCATCCTAAGCAAGGTATCTCCCATCCTCTTGACGCTCACCTATCATACGTGAGGTCACCCATCCAGCAGGAGGTTACCGATCCAAAGGGAGGTCACCCATACTAAGGGAGGTCATCCATCCTAAGGGAGGTCATCCATCATTTGAAGGTCACCCATCCTAGGGAGGTTACCCATCCTACGAGAGGTCACCCATCCTACGGGAAGTCACCCATCCTACGAGAGGTTATCTATCTTAAGAGAGGTCACCCATCCTAGGGAGTTTACCCATCCTACGGGAGGTTAACCATCCTAAGGGAGGTCACCCATCCAAATGGAGGTTACCCATCCTATGAAGGTCACCCATCCTAAGGGATGTTACCCATCCTATGAAGGTCACCCATCCAAATGGAGGTTACCCATCCTAGGGAGGTCGTCCAAACTACGGGGGGTTACCTATCCTACGAGAGGTTATCCATCCTAAGGGAGGTTACCCATCCTATGGGAGGTCACACATCCTAAGGAGAGGTCTCCAATCCTAGGGAGGTTACACAACCTACGAGAGTTCACCAATCCTACGGGAGGTTACCCATCCAAATGGAGGTTACCCATCCTACGGAAGGTTACCTATCCTACCAGAGGTCACCCATCCAATAGGTCACCCATCCTATGGGAGTTCACCCATCCTACGGGAGGTTACCCATACTACGGGAGGTCACCCATCCTACTAGAGGTCACCCATCCTAGGAGAGGTTACCCATCCTAGGAAGGTTACCCATCTTACGGGTGGTTACCCATCCAAATGGAGGTTACCCATCCTACGAGAGGTTACCCATCCTACGAGAGGTCACCCATCCTATAGGTCACTCATCGTATGGGAGGTCACCCATCCTTAGGGAGGTCACCCATCCTAAGAGAGGTTACCCATCCTATGGGAGGTCACCCATCCTACGAGAGGTCACCCATCCTACGGGAGGTTACCCATCCTAGGGAGGTTATCGATCCTATGGGAGGCTATCCATCCTACGAGAGGTCACCAATCCTATAGGTAACCCATCCTAAGGGAGGTTACCCATCCTAGGAAGGTTACCCATCCTACGGGAGGTTATCCATCCAAATGTAGGTCACCCATCCAATGGGAGATTACCCATCCTACGAGAGGTCACCCATCCTATAGGTCACCCATCCTATGGGAGGTCACCCATCCTTAGGGAGGTCACCCATCCTAAGAGACGATACCTATCCTACGGGAGGTCACCCATCGTACGAGAGGTCACCCATCCTACCGGAGGTTACCCATCTTAGGGAGGTTACCGATCCTACGGGAGGTTACCCATCCTACGAGAGGTCACCCATCCTATAGGTCACCCATCCTAAGAAAGGTTACCCATCTTAGGGAGGTTACCCATCCTACGGGAGGTTATCTATCCAAATGGAGGTCACCCATCCTACGGGAGGTTACCCATCCTACGAGAGGTCACCCATCCTATAGGTCACCCATCCCATGGGAGGTCACCCATCCTTAGGGAGGTTACCCATCCTAGGAGAGGTTACCTATCCTACGGAAGGTCACCCATCCTACGAGAGGTCACCCATCCTACCGGGGGTTACCCATCCTACGGAGGTCGTAGGATGGTTATCCTCCCTTAGGATGGGTGACATCCCATAGGATAGTTAAACTCCAATAGGATGGTTAACCTCCCACTCGTAGGATGGGTAACCTTCATATGATGGGTAACCTCCATTTGGATGGGTGACCTCCATTAGGATGGGTAACCTCCCTTATGATGGGTGACCTCCCTTAGGATGGGTGACCTCTCTTAGGATGGGTGACCACCCTAAGGATGGATGACCTCCCTAGGATAGGTAACCTCTCTTGGAAAGGGTGATCCCTAGGATGGGTAACCTTCCAAAGGATGGGTAACCTCACTTAGGATGGGTGACCTCCCGTAGGATGGGTTACCTCCCTAGGATGGATAACTTACCTAGGATGGGTAACCATCCTTGGGATGGCCGACCTCCCGTAGGATGGGTAACCTCCGTTAGGATGGATGACCTAACTTAGGATGGGTGACGTCCCGTAGGATGAGTAATTTATCTTAGGATGGGTGACATCCCTTAGGATGGGTAAACACCCATAGTATTGGTAACCTCCGGATGGGTGACCTCTCGTAGGATGGTTGCCCTCCCGTAGGATGGCTGTCCTCCCTAGGATGGGTAACCTCCCTTACGATGGGTAACCTTCCGTAGGATGGGTGATCTCCTGTAGGATGGGTAACCTCCCTTAAGATGGGTAAACTCCCGTTAGATGGGTGACCTAACATAAGATGGGTGACCTCCCATCGGATGGGTGACCTCCCTTAGATGGGTGACCTCTCTTAGGATGGAGAACCTCTCTTAGGATGGAGAACCTCTCATAGGATGGGTGACCTCCCTAGGATGAGTAACCTCTCTTAGGATGGGTGACCTCCCTAGGTTGGGTAGCCTCCCTATGATGGGTAACCTCCCTTGGGATGGGTTATGTCATGCCCCAGTCCCAAAATATATGGAACCAGGCCACGTGGTATTGGACAGCTGATACGTCTCCGAGGATATCCCAATTTAATAGATCCTGGCAAAGCGTGCTACGCTGTCCTAAATCTAACAAGTCTAATATCAACAACAGGCAGTGTCTAATCTCATCCACAAATAACAAGTAAATACTGAAATGAAAGACTGGAATATAAGAACATAGTCGAATGACATAGTACAACTGAAATATGTTCGGTGGGTACAAACCTACTATAAATGTTGGAGATAAAGTATTGAAAACTAAAATAAGAGGGACTGAAACAACTGCTAACTAGATAAGGAGCTCCAGACCTAGGCGGAAGGCCTACCTAGATGATCAGGGGTACTCCGATGGTAAAACCTCAAGCTCCTCGTCAAGAGCAAACCTCGTCTCCACACCTGGCCCATACACTGTGGGGTAATAGGCCTCGTCCAGATCTGAAAGATAACCAAGTCCTCAGAGGGACGTAACAAGATACAATATGCATGCCAGATATAGTACTGAATAAAAATAAAGAGGGTGTGCTAACCATCTAAGTGGATGCAATGTAAGAACAACCTCAGAACGTATAGGTAGGTGTAGGCATAACGTCCAACGTCCTCTAGATTATGGTATCTGCAACGTCCATCATTCTGAGGAATGAGGTATCTGTATATGTCACTACCACATTTCCAGATTAGGGCATTTGTGTAATTTCACTATTTTAAATAATTATGAATTTAATTAATTGCTGAGTTTTGTAACTAATTATATTATTATTAGTAATGTTTAGTTTTAGGTCAAACCCTAGAACTCATTAGGACAGACCCTAGTGAGTCAACCCTAATTGTAAACCAGTTCTAGTGAAACCCTAGAATACAAATTTTAGGGTGAACCCTCAAACTCTAGCAGACCTAAACCTGAGTCAATTAGGTTTTACATGACCTACCATAGAGGGTTTAACCTAAACAATGCATTGAAACCCTAATTAGGTTTAATATAAAAAGGAACCCTCTCTTTCTTCATGTAGAAAAGAGAAACCCTAGCCTCCATCAAGAGAAACCATCTCCCCACCCAATTTTTGAGATCTAACCCTAGGGCTTCCATTTTCTCCTCCTCCAAAGCAAGGAAAGCAAGGAACGTGGGTCAGGAAGCCTTGGAGAAGAAGAACCTCCATTGAAGAAGCCATCTCCCTAGGTAAAACCCTATTTTTATTCATTTTAATTCTATTTTCAGATGTTAATGCCCATTAGGAACCCACCCTAAGGTTTAGAATTCGAATTTTAGGGATTCTACATGAAAACCAAGGAGATCTAGGGTTTTGGTGAATTTTCAGGTGTTCTCCCCAAATTTCTGGAACCCTAAACCTAAGGATTTCGTGTAGGCATGTTTACATCTCCTACCTTTAGTTTTGATCTTGATTTTTAGGGTTTTAAGTTGGGTTCATGAGTAAACTAGGTGAAACTCTATTTCCACATGCTAGGTGTTTGTTGTAATGCCAAGAAGGATGAATACCTATCAAATCTACCCTAATAATATCTAAAT
This sequence comes from Iris macrosiphon, assembly GCA_036927795.1. Taxonomy (NCBI): domain Eukaryota; kingdom Viridiplantae; phylum Streptophyta; class Magnoliopsida; order Asparagales; family Iridaceae; genus Iris; species Iris macrosiphon. Next base: position 2,277,008 of record JAYESA010000002.1, on the reverse strand, counting down.
TGATGTATGATGTGTATATATATATATTTATACATATGTTTGTAGATGTGTTGTGTGTTTGGAGAGTTAAACTGGGTATTTTCCTGTATGAATTAGCATGTATGCAGTCGGGTTTGGGACTGTTCTGTGGCTGTGTAGCAGAGTAGGGAAATAGGAACTTGTGTATATGCAGTGAGGTTAGATGCATACCTGTGTGAGTATCCAATATCTGTGTGTATATGGCTGTGTGTTTATGTATCAGTCAATACTTGTTGTGTGTGTTCAAAGAGGATCACACATGCTCGAGTACAGTGAGGGTAGTGAGGTATTTCTCGAGTATATGTGCATCAGTGTGTTCTCAGGGTGCAGGGTTCTGTTCAGTGTGTGGTTGGCAATTGGGAATTTGGTATCAGTATTCAGCACTGTGTAGGTGTTCACATGTGGGGTTGGTGTGAGTGATTTCAGAGTGTGTAGCAGTTAGGTGATAGTTTAACTGTGTGTGTGAGTGTATTTTCAGTATATAGGATTTTAATTCTAATGTGTTTGGACTGTGCTGAGCAGTGAATTAGGTGTGTGTGAGTGAGGGATTTGTATCAGTAGCTAGTTAGGGTATTTGAGTGTCAGTGTATCAGGAATTATTTATGTGTATTAGTGTGCCAATGTTGAACTAGCTGTGTTGGTTTCCACAGTACAGTGTGTGGGAGAGGAAAAGTCTGAGAGCAGTATCAGTCAGCTTTGGAGTTCCTGTCAGTGTGTAGATTTATGTGTGTGTAGATGTTTCCTGTGAGAGACTGTGTGAGTACCTGTGTATCATTAACCAGTGAGTATGGCTGTGAATTGGGTGTATGTGTGTAGCAGTTGTGTGAGTCTAACTAGTATGTGAGAGCTGTGTATTAGGTACAGATTTTTGTGTTAGATAGCTATATATAGACTGTGTATTAGTGAGGATAGCATGTGCACAGATTACTTTTTCAGTATCTATAGTTAGTGTCAGTTCAGTAGGTTGTGGGGAACAGAGTACCCCTGAGTTATGAGTATTAGTTTAGAGCAGAGGGTATGTAGCAGTATCCTGAAACCTGTGAGTAATTGTGAGGACTGTGTAAATGTGTGAGTATCCCAAAACCCAGTGAGCAGTGAGCAAACTGTTAGACCTGTGTGTGTGTTGTTTTGGTGTGAAGTGCCTATGTGTGCAGCAACTGAGCATGTTTCAGAAGCAGTAATAGGTAGGTATATTAGTACTTGTCTGCAATTGGGGGGTTCCTATGTAGCAAAAGGACTGATACTTGATCGTATCAGTGTTGGGAACTCGAGTTAGGGCTGATGGAGTGTGTGTGTGTTGGTTCTAGAATTTTATGGTGATGGTAGTAAGGTGTTGTCCCCAACTGAGAACAGAGGGAAGAGTATTAGGCAGCTTAGCATCTGTGGTAAGATCACCATGGATCTGTAGGTAAGTATCAGGGTGTATCAGTGGAAACACACTGATTTGTGTGTATCAGAGGGAACACATTGCAGTGGATTATATGGGATAGCTTGGTGTGTATGAGAGTTGAGGTAGTAAGTTAAGAATTCATTCAAGGTATCAGGGATGTTTAACTAAGTATCAGGTAAAAAGATAGGTGGTATAGTACTAGTTAAGGTAATCAATAGCATTAATAATAGATACTAAATTATCTAGAACACTTAGTATTAAGAGTTAGTCTAATTAGATATCGATAATTAGTATATGATAACCCATTACCTAGTGTAAATAGTTAGTATAGATAATACAATATAGGGTTAATTAGTTAGTGACCAATATGGACTCATTAACTTAGTGTGGACCTAGGAACTTGTGTATGGCTTAGTTGACTAGTTTGGTTAGGTTGGTCTAAGTATGGGCTAGCAAGGTATCAAATGGACTAGTATTGACCAGTAGATTTTTAGGATGACCTAGAAACCTCGTATTCAATTTGTTAAACATGTTATTTCTTAAATTCAGCATCTGACATAAATATTCCATAAATAGGTCACTGTGATCCCACTTTGGACATCGATCCTCACCCCTTGCTCAGGACCACAAGCGAGTACATTCTCTGACAGTTTTTATTGTTGATTACTTCTATAAATTGTAGTGTATTACATACTTGATTCCGACACTATGGATACACGGGTTAGCACCCTAGATCCCCATCATGAGGAGTCGTGATTGGAATCCATCGTGCTAGCTGGGGGATGGGGAACTATTAGTAGATTATGTGATCATATCCAAACATTTATATGTACCATAGCTCACCCCACTTCTCACGTCGGGTGCAGCCTGACCATTTATATGCTCCATAGCTGTTATATATGATTAGCCTGACCACTATATGCACCATAGCTAACCATACGGTTAGCCTGACCTAAAAGAATCATAGCTAATCATATATAACCAGCCTGATCCAGTCCCAAGCCGATCACATAATAAACTAATATTTCAAACACTTAGCTAGATGCTTATACTTTATTCAGATTCACCTGTTCCAGCATTCACTATTTATTGTCTAGCATTCACTATTTATTGTTCATTGCTAGATGCTCTATTGCCTATTTTCATTTTCTCCAATACCTTACATTTCCAGCATTATTTTCCATCTTGTATTTCTTACACTGTTTATAGATTTTGTCAATTTAATGAAACTGCTGTTAGTGCTTGTGCTTCGCTCCAATCCTGACTGGATAACATTTTTCAGAGGACTTGGAGGATCTTTGCCCCACTCATTACGGCCCAGGATTTGAGGGTGATTTCACTCCAGAAACCCAAGAGGAGTTGCCTAGCCTAGAGGAGAACGTACCTGGCTGTTCTTAGATTATTTTTCTGTATTTATTGTTTTAGACTGAGACTGAGATGTATTTATTATTTTGTGACTTTGTGAGGTCATTTAGACCAGGATTTGAGTTGGATTATTGTGGTTGGTTTATTTAGAACTCTTTTCTATTCTCATCGTGCCATTACTTCTTATAGCTTGTGATTGAGTATATCATAGAACTGTGGATTATTTATCATTGTCCTCCGTGCGGAGTTGAGACTATTGACCGGATATTATATGTTGAGACCTAGACAGCGTTCTACCGCCGATGCTGCGATGTAGGCTGGACGTACCCACGACTCATGTCCAAATTCCGGGTGCGGGTCGTGACACATTTTTAGTGGTGGCCCATGCAGGTCCAGCCTTAGATTTACATTAGAGTGATATCGTAGTGGTGCCCGCCTAGAGTATTACTACGAGCCTGTTTTAGGAAATAAGAATTAGGCCAAGGATATGCTCATTCACAATTAGGAAATTTCTGATTCTTATGATACTACTCTTAATAATTTTTCCTTTAGAAATTTTTACTGTCCTCCCTTGATGATATCGTATCTATTACCTTTATTGATTCCTTTCGCGCTGTCCTCAGGATGCCGTCGAAGACCAGATCGCAGGATCAGCAGCAGCCTCTGAGGCAGATCCAGCAGGCTTGTCACTTTTGTAAGAAGCCAGGTCACCTTTGGAAGAGCTGTAGGGTGAGGCGAGGACTTTGTTTGTACTGTGGCATTGCGGGACATCAAGTGAGGGGTTGTATTCGAGCTTCTTATCTTCCCGACCAGTGCGCAGATCCAAATCAAAGAAGTCCAGTTAAGCCACCTGTAGAACCGCAGATGGCTCATCATCAGCAGCACCAGACACCAGTTCGAGGACACATCCAGCAACAGCAGCCACAGAGACAGACTCAGCCCACTATCCAGTGTGTGTATTGCAGGAAGATGGGATATACTAGAGACATCTGCAGGAAGAGGTTGGGCACATGTCTGTCCTGCGGATCGATGACACACCAGCTGAGGGATTGCCCTACCATTCGTCCAGGTCAGGGTGGAGCAGCCACCCAGAGAGGACCAGCCAGGGTACCTGTCGTACCAGGAGGCCAACAACAGAGAGGACCTCCACTTCTACCGCAGCAGCAGATGTTTGCTCAGCACCGGCAGCAAAGAGGTGCACTCCAGGGGCGAGCATACGCCATAGCAGTCGAGGAGGTCGAACCAGCAGGAGACTTGATTACAGGTTCAGTTCTTCTCGATTGTATTCCCGCATTTACCTTATTCAACTCTGGCGCTTCCCATAGTTTTGTGTCTGTATCTTATGGACTTCGACATCATTTAGAGACAGAACCATTAGCTAGGACTTGCAAGATCACGACTGGAGGAGATATTATCCTAGTCCGTGATTACTGCAAGGACCGAAGGGTGTCAGTAGGAGGCCGAGAGTTGAGCGTGAGCTTACTCGTCATGCCACTTCCGGGGTACGATATTGTACTCGGAATGGACTGGTTGAGTAGGCATCATGCTACTATAGATTGTTATAGAGGCAGAGTATTATTTCGACTACCAGGAGAGCCGGAGTTCGAGCTCGCCAGAGGAGCAGGGGAGCAGAGCAGGATGCTCAATCATAATTATTAAGAGATTCCTGGGATGACCCTTGAGAATCTCATTATGAATTCTAATTTAATTCCTTTCCCTTGCTTCATCTGTTCTCGCTTGTTGGTAATGAGTTGGATTCTTGTTGACCAGTTGATTAATTTAATTCTTGGTATCGTTGTTGAGTTGATTTTTATCGAGATGAATTTTATGGGCTAAAATTTACGGTATCATCTGATGACATATATATTGATGAGGACAGTGAGAAAGGTAAAACGTCTACTTTGGTTATGGGACCTAGAGTTTATCGCAGCCATATTAGCTGTCGTGACGAGAACGTAGGAACCTAACTTGGATGTACATACTTTAGTTATGAGATTTAGAGTTTCTCGCAGCCATACCGGTTGGCGTGGCGAGGATTCTATATGACATGATTATAGGGTTGCATACCTTAGTTACGGAACCTGTCGGTTATCGCACCTATGCTTACTGGCGTGGCGAGAATTCTGAGTGTCATGATTTCTGACAGACGTGTATGATTATCAGGTTGTATCTTAAATTGGTTCTTAAAGTATCATCTCAACACTTATCTATTTCTGTTGATTCAGGATTTTTTCCATCGTTTCTTCTGGTTGCTAGCAGTAGAATACCCTTAGTCCTCAGTCCAGTTCCTTTTGAGCTTCTATTTTTCGAGGATTCTTTGTTAAGTATGATAAGTAGTGACTTGTAATTATGTCTGTGTCTTGAGTTTAGTATTGACTGAATGTTGCTTGTGAGTTGTAAGTGTTTCCTAGTTGGACATGCGAGCAGTAGGCATTTATCTAGAGTTAACCCATAGCGTAGTGCCTTGTAGCAATAGTTCTATGATAGGTGTGTTATAGTTGGTATTGACACTATAGATAGAAGGAGAAAAGAGTATCAGTGACGATTCCAAGAGTTAGTATCAGAGCCAGCATACCCGTCCTGGATAATCATGATTATGTAATTGGGGATGATCTATGTAAATAATTAAGTATCAAGGAATTGTGTTAAGGATTAAGGGAGCCTGATGTTCAATTTGATGATTGATACCGGGTGTGCTAAAAATAAAGAAATGTATACACATAAAGGGTTTTAATGCGATGTTATGTTGTTAAAATATTAAGGATTCAAAAATTTGATTCAATAAACATAGTCAAAACTATAAAGATTTTTTAGAAGTGATTAAAATTTTATTTCGATATAGAGTACTTGACTTTGAGGAAGTGTATGCATTTATTTTTAATTTGTTCAAGAAGTTAAACTTAGATGATCTTATTTTGAGGATTAATTTATGGTGGGTAAGAAACATATTAGGATATGAGTGGATAAAGTGCATACGAAAGGATCTGTTAACTTGGACATGATTGAGATGGCACTGCAAACAAGACTTGGGTGTCCATCTAGAGTTGTATTAGAGAGAGTAGTATTTAGTATGGTGTGTTGCACTTGGTGTGCACTTGAGTGATAATAACAGCTAGTATGAACAATTGTAGTAGGATCGAGAACTAGCAGTGGGTCTACTTGTAGTAGAACAGGGGTACCTAAAGAGATAGAGGTATCAAACTTTACATGCATCATTTGACCTATGATTGTGGTAGAGGTTCTTGGTATCAGATTTTGGTATTAATAGACAGGTGTGTGCAATAGGGATATATTCATGGATCTTGTGGATTAATGATTAGTGATATGGGTACCATGTACAGGAATAGGAATTAGTTAGAGATGTGCTAGAGTTAAGTGTATGTTAGAGATAAGGGATACTGCAGGAAATATGTTAACATGTTCTTTCTTTTCATTCCTAATGTTCTTTATCGTCTTTTGATTGATTGATTCCCTAGTACCGTGGTTTGTATTCGTGAATTTTCTTGTTAGAATATAGCTAGTAGTACACCCTGGCAAGGACTGCAATACCATGACAAGAGACACATGACCTATATATTTTCTTAGATTGCATGACTGTAGGTAGAATTTTTTCTTAAACCATGATCGTTGGGGTTTTGACCATAACAAAGATCTATGAAAAGGTTATGACTTGACAAAAAGGGACAAGATGATTAAATTTGTGGATAAGCATTAATATAAATAAAGAATTAAGGGGATAATATAACAGAATTGAGGGGTCATTGATTTTACGAAGATCGAGGTATGATTGAGACTCGAGGATAAAACATTAACTAAAAAGGGAGAGTTAAGAAATTAACATGGCAAAATTGAGGAATTATTAATTTTAGTAAGGTTATGATATGATAGAATTGGTGATTAAAAATTGAGAAATTTTTTGAGATTGTGAAATGGCAAGATGGATTACCTACCTGATTTTGGGATTGATGAATTTAACTATTGATGAGAAATAAAATGATGAATAAACACTACTATGAGGACTTTAAATTTCGAGGACGAAATTCTTTTAAGGAGGGTAGACTTATCACTACCACATTTCCAGATTAGGGCATTTGTGTAATTTCACTATTTTAAATAATTATGAATTTAATTAATTGCTGAGTTTTGTAACTAATTATATTATTATTAGTAATGTTTAGTTTTAGGTCAAATCCTAGAACTCATTAGGACAGACCCTAGTGAGTCAACCCTAATTGTAAACCAGTTCTAGTGAAACCCTAGAATACAATTTTTAGGGTGAACCCTCAAACTCTAGCAGACCTAAACCTGAGTCAATTAGGTTTTACATGACCTACCATAGAGGGTTTAACCTAAACAATGCATTGAAACCCTAATTAGGTTTAATATAAAAGGGAACCCTCTCTTCCTTCATGTAGAAAAGAGAAACCCTAGCCTCCATCAAGAGAAACCATCTCCCCACCCAATTTTCGAGATCTAACCCTAGGGCTTCCATTTTCTCCTCCTCCAAAGCAAGGAAAGCAAGGAACGTGGGTCAGGAAGCCTTGGAGAAGAAGAACCTCCATTGAAGAAGCCATCTCCCTAGGTAAAACCCTATTTCTATTCATTTTAATTCTATTTTCAGATGTTAATGCCCATTAGGAACCCACCCTAATGTTTAGAATTCGAATTTTAGGGATTCTACATGAAAACCTAGGAGATCTAGGGTTTTGGTGAATTTTCAGGTATTCTCCCCAAATTTCTGGAACCCTAAACCTAAGGATTTCGTGTAGGCATGTTTACATCTCCTACCTTTAGTTTTGATCTTGATTTTTAGGGTTTTAAGTTGGGTTCATGAGTAAACTAGGTGAAACTCTATTTCCACATGCTAGGTGTTTGTTGTAATGCCAAGAAGGATGAATACCTATCAAATCTACCCTAATAATATCTAAATTGATGTATGATGTGTATATATATATTTATACATATGTTTGTAGATGTGTTGTGTGTTTGGAGAGTTAAACTGGGTATTTTCCTGTGTGAATCAGCATGTATGCAGTCGGGTTTGGGACTGTTCTGTGGCTGTGTAGCAGAGTAGGGAAATAGGAACTTGTGTGTATGCAGTGAGGTTAGATGCATACCTGTGTGAGTATCCAATATATGTGTGTATATGGCTGTGTGTTTATGTATCAGTCAATACTTGTTGTGTGTGTTCAAAGAGGATCACACATGCTCGAGTACAGTGAGGGTAGTGAGGTATTTCTCGAGTATATGTGCATCAGTGTGTTCTCAGGGTGCAGGGTTCTGTTCAGTGTGTGGTTGGCAATTGGGAATTTGGTATCAGTATTCAGCACTGTGTAGGTATTCACATGTGGGGTTGGTGTGAGTGATTTCAGAGTGTGTAGCAGTTAGGTGATAGTTTAACTGTGTGTGTGAGTGTATTTTCAGTATGTAGGATTTTAATTCTAATGTGTTTGGACTGTGCTGAGCAGTGAATTAGGTGTGTGTGAGTGAGGGATTTGTATCAGTAGCTAGTTAGGGTATTTGAGTGTCAGTGTATCAGGAATTATTTATGTGTATTAGTGTGCCAATGTTGAACTAGCTGTGTTGGTTTCCACAGTGCAGTGTGTGGGAGAGGAAAAGTCTGAGAGCAGTATCAGTCAGCTTTGGAGTTCCTGTCAGTGTATAGATTTATGTGTGTATAGATATTTCCTGTGAGAGACTGTGTGAGTACCTGTGTATCATTAACCAGTGAGTATGGCTGTGAATTGGGTGTATGTGTGTAGCAGTTGTGTGAGTCTAACAAGTATGTGAGAGCTGTGTATTAGGTGCAGATTTCTGTGTTAGATAGCTATATGTAGACTGTGTATTAGTGAGGATAGCATGTGTACAGATTACTTTTTCAGTATCTATAGTTAGTGTCAGTTCAGTAGGTTGTGGGGAACAGAGTACCCCTGAGTTATGAGTATTAGTTTAGAGCAGAGGGTATGTAGCAGTATCCTGAAACCTGTGAGTAATTGTGAGGACTGTGTACATGTGTGAGTATCCCAAAACCCAGTGAGCAGTGAGCAAACTGTTAGACCTGTGTGTGTGCTGTTTTGGTGTGAAGTGCCTATGTGTGCAGCAACTGAGCATGTTTCAGAAGCAGTAATAGGTAGGTATATTAGTACTTGTCTGCAATTGGGGGGTTCCTATGTAGCAAAAGGACTGATACTTGATCGTATCAGTATTGGGAACTCGAGTTAGGGCTGATGGAGTGTGTGTGTGTTGGTTCTAGAATTTTATGGTGATGGTAGTAAGGTGTTGTCCCCAACTGAGAACAGAGGGAAGAGTATTAGGCAGCTTAGCATCTGTGGTAAGATCACCATGGATCTGTAGGTAAGTATCAGGGTGTATCAGTGGAAACACACTGATTTGTGTGTATCAGAGGGAACACATTGCAGTGGATTATATGGGATGGCTTGGTGTGTATGAGAGTTGAGGTAGTAAGTTAAGAATTCATTCAAGGTATCAGGGATGTTTAACTAAGTATCAGGTAAAAAGATAGGTGGTATAGTACTAGTTAAGGTAATCAATAGCATTAATAATAGATACTAAATTATCTAGAACACTTAGTATTAAGAGTTAGTCTAATTAGATATCGATAATTAGTATATGATAACCCATTACCTAGTGTAAATAGTTAGTATAGATAATACAATATAGGGTTAATTAGTTAGTGACCAATATGGACTCATTAACTTAGTGTGGACCTAGGAACTTGTGTATGGCTTAGTTGACTAGTTTGGTTAGGTTGGTCTAAGTATGGGCTAGCAAGGTATCAAATGGACTAGTATTGACCAGTAGATTTTTAGGATGACCTAGAAACCTCGTATTCAATTTGTTAAACATGTTATTTCTTAAATTCAGCATCTGACATAAATATTCCATAAATAGGTCACTGTGATCCCACTTTGGACATCGATCCTCACCCCTTGGTCAGGACCACAGGCGAGTACATTCTCTGACAGTTTTTATTGTTGATTACTTCTATAAATTGTAGTGTATTATATACTTGATTCCGACACTATGGATACACGGGTTAGCACCCTAGATCCCCATCATGAGGTGTCGTGATTGGAATCCATCGTGCTAGCTGGGGGATGGGGAACTATTAGTAGATTATGTGATCATATCCAAACATTTATATGTACCATAGCTCACCCCACTTCTCACGTCGGGTGCAGCCTGACCATTTATATGCTCCATAGCTGTTATATATGATTAGCCTGACCACTATATGCACCATAGCTAACCATACGGTTAGCCTGACCTAAAAGAATCATAGCTAATCATATATAACCAGCCTGATCCAGTCCCAAGCCGATCACATAATAAACTAATATTTCAAACACTTAGCTAGATGCTTATACTTTATTCAGATTCACCTGTTCCAGCATTCACTATTTATTGTCTAGCATTCACTATTTATTGTTCATTGCTAGATGCTCTATTGCCTATTTCCATTTTCTCCAGTACCTTACATTCCCAGCATTATTTTCCATCTTGTATTTCTTACACTGTTTATAGATTTTGTCAATTTAATGAAACTGCTGTTAGTGCTTGTGCTTCGCTCCAATCCTGACTGGATAATATTTTTCAGAGGACTTGGAGGATCTTTGCCCCACTCATTACGGCCCAGGATTTGAGGGTGATTTCACTCCAGAAACTCCAGAGGAGTTGCCTAGCCTAGAGAAGAACGTACCTGGCTGTTCTTAGATTATTTTTCTGCATTTATTATTTTAGACTGAGACTGAGATGTATTTATTATTTTATGACTTTGTGAGGTCATCTAGACCAGGATTTGAGTTAGATTATTATGGTTGGTTTATTTAGAACTCTTTTCTATTCTCATCGTGCCATTACTTCTTATAGCTTGTGATTGAGTATATCATAGAACTGTGGATTATTTATCATTGTCCTCCGTGCGGAGTTGAGACTATTGACCGGATATTATATGTTGAGACCTAGACAGCGTTCTACCGCCGATGCTGCGGCGTAGGCTGGACGTACCCACGACTCATGCTCAAATTTTGGGTGCAGGTCGTGACAGTATATATATAACGTCCAACACTCTAAGGGATGTGGTATCTGCAATGTATATACGTCCGTAACACTCCGAAGAGCGCGGTGTCTGAATATAGGAAGTCATCGGGTTTGTGGCTCCTTTGGATACCACGGAGTCCGATGTGTGTATCCCATACGTTTATCAGTTGTCCTCCCCGCCCAATGTAGGTACACAAGTCGAACATACGACGTGTGTATCCCGTATCTATATGCCAAGTCACATCTAATTATATTGCTCTAGATTATGTGCTAGTCCGTGATGCATGTCGTACGCACCAATAGCGAATCCGGTACGTGGACCCGCATCCCAATATGAAAGTACCATCATGATACGTGTAAGTGTCACGGTCTAAGAAGATATTAAAATATCCTTACAATGGTAGGTGAGTCAGCTAGCAGCTAGGTCAAGTACACTACTCATCGACGCATTGTCGACTGCACCCGAGTAAATATCGAATGCGCACAGTTTATGTCTATTGCAACATTTATCATTTAAATTTAAATAATAATCTAGCAAGGTATACTTGCCTGTCCCGGGTAGCTGCGAAAGCCAAAGTCCGGCTCCTGATGCCTCGGCTGTACTGTCCAGCAGTCCTATATATGATATAATAATGACAATATTAGTCACTATAATAGCACGACTATGACTCACTACTAGCAACTATAGCTGACACAGGGTCTGGACTGTATATTTATATATATAGCTATTACAAATATATATATATATACACTAAAACATATTTAAATGTATTAAAATAATATGTATGTTTAATAGTACAAAAATAGCACCTATATATTATTTAGTAATACACTAATAATTAAGTATATATATACATATTCAATAAATACATATATATGTATATAATTGGTAATATTCACAAATTCATATATTTACACATAAACATATATTTAGATAATAATTTGTACATAAGTAAATATACACACATATTTATATATATTTAAATATATATATTCATATACATACTAATATACCTTTTATAAATATATTAAGTACATAATTAATATATATGTATACATATACATATATACATTACACTAATATACTATGTACATAAGGTGTATATATATATATTTATATACACAAATATACATATATACTTATATTTACAAAATATAATAATTATACAAATAAATAGCATATAATATAGAAAAATACAGAATATATATATAACATGTATATTAACTATACAATATTTCAAATGTATACAAATATACATTATACATACTTACATATAATTATTATGTAATATATTAATACATAAAACATATTTGAAATATATATAAACATATATATATATATATATATATATATATATATATATATATATATATATATATATATATGTATATATATTAATATATACTTATTAGGTATAAACATAAGGTATTTAAACTCAAGTATATATATATATATACTACGTATATACATTCCAATATTTATAAAATACGTACTTATATATTTATATAATATATAAAAATAAACTCAGAAAATATTAATACAGTATATACACATATTTAAATACATAAATACTACAAAAATGTAAAAATATATATATAAGTACATACTTGTATATACGTATACATATATACTTATTTGGTATTTAAATAATATAAGTATACAAAATACATATATATATTCCTATTATATATAATACTAAATACAATATGTATACATATATAACACAGTATTTATACAGGGGTATTTATAAATACTAAACAAATACAGAATATTATATTTAATATACTAAAATAAGTATAAAAATATAGAAACTAAACTAATACACATGTATATAACATTTGCACATTGAAATACATATAAAAATAATGGTATAAATACATAAAATCATATACCTAATCGATGCTCGGGTCGAGGGCTTCCCGGTGGCTGACCGTCGGCGGCGGGGATGGCCGGACGGAGCTCCGGCGAGGCTCGGGGTGGTCGGCGGCTACAGCAGCGGGTTGGAGTTGTTGGCGCTGCGGGGGCGAGTGCGGCTCGGGGTGTCGTCGTCCGGCATTGGAAGTCGACGGAGAGGGAGGTGGTTGGCTGGGGGAGGGGTCTGTGAAGTTGGACGGCCGGGCGTTCAGCGGTGGCGGAGCAATCGGAGGTCGTGATGGTTGGCTCGAGCTCGGGGGAAATGGGCTCGGGAAGAAGACGGAGCTGGTAGTGGTTGCTGCCGGCGGCTAGGCGGCGGGTGGCGGTGGCTGGGGGTAGGTGAGAGGTCGACGAGGGTGGTCTGGTCCTTGTGGGGGTGGCCGGAGGTGGTGGCCGGACGGAATAGGGCGGCGGGAATGAAAGGCAGTGGTAGGGCTCGGGTTGAGGCTTTAGAGAAATTAGGGTTTAGGTAGGGTTTTGCCTAGGTTTGTGTGCATTAAATGAGGTAAAATGATGCCCTATATGTAGGAGAGAGAGAAGGGATCCTGCCTAGGGATTAGGGCCGCCTGTATGAAATTTTTGGGGAGTTGGGGAGGTCCATCATGATGAGGGGAGGGCTAGGAATTAAGTATTTCAAATGGAGGGTCATGATGTGCCCATCCAAAAGTACTGCAAGTACATGAAAAATGGAGGGAAAATACATGGTGACCGGTCAAGGAAATGTAGGTTCTTTCTCCATGTGGTTGGGCCAATGAGAGTGGGGCACCTCACTGCAAATTTGCACAAAGGCCCCTGAACAATTTGGAATTTGCACTAATTCTAGAATTGGGGATTTGATGTAACAAAACACCATGTTTGGTATTTTGCATTGGGCTAGGATGGTGTATGGTGTTTTGTATGAGGCTTGTGGGTGTATGTGCGGGTTTGGGTTGGAGTTGGGTCTAATTCAAATGAGGTTAGGTCACCACATTAATTAATTCATAATTAATGCACCGGGTGTCTCTAATTTAATTTAACAAATACCGGGGGTCTAAATTGGGTTGGACAAGGGTCATTAGTGTGGTAGGCTCAGGGTACAATAATGTCAAGATCTGGGTTGGTCAAATCGGGTCGAGATTGGATCTCAATTTTGATTAGAACGGACAACGAACGTAATTACACAATTTATTTAATTTGCGTACGGACGTTTGTAACGACTTTTGTGCGACTAAAATTTGGCAGGAAAATCAGTATCCGGGGGTTGTTCAAGGTTCATTATGATAGGTTAGCATGTATAGGCCAAGTATGTGGAAATTGTTTCAGAGTAACAGCTAGGGTAGTGTCCTAAAATAACAAATCACTGCACTAATATTATAATACTATATAATAAATCTTAGTTATATCTAGTTAACCCTAATTAGGCTATTTAAGTTAAATAACCCTAATTTCTGGTCGAGGGGGTTTACAGGTGGCCTCCCTAGGATGAGTGACCTTCCTAGGATAGGTAACCTTCCTAGGATAGGTAACCTTCCTATGATGGGTAACCTACCTTAGGATGGATGATCTCCCTAGGATTGGTAACCTCCCTAGGATGGGTGACCTCTCATAGGATGGGTGACCTCTCATAGGATGGGTGACCTCCTTAGGATGAGTAACCTCCCTTAGGAAGGGTAACCTTTCCTAGGATATGAAACCTACCGTAGGATGGGTAACCTCCATACGATGGGTGACCTTCATATGATGTGTGACCTCTCTAGGATGGGTAACCTCCCGTATGATGGGTGACCTCTCATAGGATGGGTGACCTCCCGTAGGATGGGTGTCCTCTCGTAGGATGGGTAACCTCCGTTAGGATGGATAACCTTCCTTAGGACAGAAAACCTACCATAGGATGGGTAACGTTCATACGATGGGTGACCTTCATATGATGGGAACGTTCCTTCGGATGGGTGACTTCCCTTAGGATGGGTAACCTCCGGATGGGTGACCTCCCTTAGGATGTGAAACCTCCATATAATGGGTGACCTTCATAGGATGGGTAACCTCCCTTAGGATGGGTGATATCCCATAGGATGGGTAACCTCCCTAGGATGGATGACCTCCCGTAGGATGGGTGACCTCCATAGGATGAGTTACCCATCCTAGGGAGGTTATCTTCCTTGGGAGGTAACCCATCTTAAGGGAGGTTACCCATCCTAGGGAGGTTACCCATCCTAAGGGAGGTCACCAAACTTATGAGAGGTTATCCATCATTAGGGAGGTCACCCATCCTTGGAAGGTTACCCATCCTATAAGTCACCCATCCTAAAGGAGGTTACCCATCCTTAGGGAGGTTACCCATCCTACGGGAGGTCACCCATCATAATGGAGGTTACCCATCATATGAAGGTCACCCATCCTAGGGAGGTCACCCATCTTCATGGAGGTCACCCATCATACAGGTGGTTACTTATCCTATGAGAGCTCACCTATACAAATAGAGGTCACCCATCATAAAGGAGGTCATCCATCCTAAGAGAAGTTACCCATCCTAGGGAGGTTACCCATCCTACGAGAGGTCACCCATCCTACGAGAGGTTTAATATCCTAGGGAGGTTACACATCCTACGGGAGGTCACCCATCCTAAGGGAGGTTACCCATCCTACTCGAGGTCACCCATCCTACGAGAGGTTACCCATCCTAAGGGAGGTTACCCATCCTAGGGAGGACATCCATCCTACGGGAGGTCACCCATCCAAATGGAGGTTACCCATCCTACGAGAGGTCACCCATCCTACGAGAGGTCACCCATCCTAAGGGAGGTTACCCATCCTATGAGAGTTCTTCTAAAGGATGGGTAACCTTCCTAGGATAGGTAACCTCCCTAGGATGGGTAACCTCCCTTTGGATGGGTGACCACTCGTAGGATAGGTAACCTCTAGTAGGATCGGTGACCTCCCGTAGGATGGGTGACCTCTCGATGGGTAACCTCTCTTAGGATGGGTGACCTCATATATGATAGGTAACCACTCATAGGATGGGTGTCCTCCCTAGGATGGGTGCCTCCATAGGATAGGTGACCTCCTATAGGATGGGTGATCCCCGTAGGATGGGTAACCTCCAATTAGATGGGTGATATCCCGTAGGATGGGTAACCACATAGGATGGGTGACCTCCCTAAGGATGGGTGACCTATAGGATGGGTGACCTCTCGTAGGATGGGTTACCTTCCTAGGATGGGTAATCTCCCTTAGGATGGGTGACCTCAGGTAGGATGGGTGACCTCTCGTAGGATGGGTAACATCCGGATGGGTGACCTCTCATAGGATGGATAACCTCTCGTAGGATGGGTAACCTCTAGAAGGATGGGTGACCTCCTTTAAGATGGGTGACCGCTCGTAGGATGGGTAACTGCTCTTTGGATGGGTGACCTCCTATATTATAGGTAACTTCTCATAGGATGGGTGTCCTCCCTAGGATGGGTGACCTCCATAGGATGGGTGACCTCCCTAAGGATGGGTGACCTCCCATAGGATGGGTGACCTATAGGATTGGTGCCCTCTCATAGGATGGATGATATCCCGTAGGATGGGTAACAAATCATAGGATTGTTGACCTCCCTAAGGATGGGTAACCTTTCTTGGGATGGGTGACCTCCCGTAGGATGGGTAACCTTCCTAGGATGGGTGACCTCCCTTAGGATGGGTGACCTCCCTATGTATGGGTGACCTCCCTTAAGATGGGTGACCTCCCTTAGGATGGGTGACTCACTTTGGATGGGTGAACTCCCGTAGGATGGGTAACCTGCCATAGGATGGATGACTTCCCTAGGATGGGTAACCTAACGTATGATGGGTAACCTCCCTTACGATGGGTCACATCCCTAGGATGGGTGACCTCAATTAGGATGTGTAACCTCCCTTTAGATGGGTGACCTCACATATGATGGGTGACCTTCCGTAGGATGGGTGACCTCCCTTGGATGGGTGACCTCTCTTAGAATGGGTAACCTCTCGTAGGATGGGTGACCTCTCGTAGGATGGGTGACCCTTCCTAGGATGGGTGACCTCCTTAGGATGGGTGACCTCTAGTAGGATGGGTAACCTCCCGTAGTATGGGTAACCTTCCTAAGGATGGGTGAACTCCCAGGATGGGTAACCTATAGGATGGGTGACCTCTGGTAGGATAGGTAACCTCCCGTAGGATAGGTAACCTCCATTTTGATGGGTAACCAACCTTGGGATGGCTGACCTCTCATTGGATGGGTAACCTCTCGTATGATGAGTGACTTTACTTTCCCTAGGATAGGTAACCTCCTGATGGGCTCCTATAAGATAGGTAACCTCCATTTGGATGGGTAACCACCCATGGGATGGCTGACCTCTCATTGGATGGGTAACCTCCCGTATGATGGGTGACTTTACTTTTCATAGGATAGGTAACCTCCTGATGGGTAACCTCCCTTGGGATGGCTGACCTCTCGTAGGATGGGTGACTTTACTTTCCCTAGGATTGGTGACCTCTCTAGGATGGGTAACCTCCATTTGGATGGGTAACCTCCCTTGGGATGGCTGACCTCTCGTAAGATGGGTAACCTCCCGTAGGATGGGTGACCTCCCTTAGTATGGGTAACCTCTCTTAGTATGGGTGACCTCCCTAAGGATGGGTGACCTCCCCTAGGATGGGTGACCTATAGGATGGGTGACCTCTCGTAGGATAGGTAACCGCCCGTAGGATCGGTAACCTCCGTAGGATGGGTAACCTCAGGTAGGATGGGTGACCTCTCGTAGGATGGGTGACCTCCCGTAGGATAGGTATCCTCTCTTAGGATGGGTGACCTCCCTAAGGATGGGTGACCTGCCTATCTTTCAAGATAGATACTATTACCATTTCTCGGCCTAAGGACTGTTAATAAGAGTCTTCCTCGCCATGTGAAAAGATCTCTCTTTATGCTCTAAATCGTCCGGTATGGACTTCGATTATCTAACTGATAGGATCGTCCGTTGAAGGCTAGAGATCAGACCCTTTGTGGCAAAGAACGTATTAGTCCACAACTCGGACAGTGAACTTTCGAACATCGACAACCTAAAAGGTGACCTGTCACCTCGCATAGGATGGGTGTCCTCCCTTAGGATGGTTAACCTCCCGTAGGATGGGTAACCTCTATTAGGATGGGTGACTTCCCGTAGGATGGGTGACCTCTCATAGGATGGGTAACCTCCCTAGGATGGGTGACCTTCAAATGATGGGTGACCTCCCTTAGGATGGGTGACCTCCCTTAGGATGGGTGACCTCCCTTAGTATGGGTGACCTCCCTTTGGATCGGTAACCTCCTGCTGGATGGGTGACCTCACGTATGATAGGTGACCTTCCATAGGATGGGAGATACCTTGCTTAGGATGGATGACCTCCCATAGGATGGGTGTCAGCTCTTAGGATGGGTAACCTCTACTAGGATGGGTGACCTCCCGTAGGATCGGTAAACTCCCTATGATGGGTAACCTCCATTTGGATGGGTGACCTCCCTAGGATGGGTGACATCTCTTAGGATGGGCAACCTCTCGTAGGATGGGTGACCTCCCGTAGTATGGACGACCTCCCTAGGATGGGTAACCTCCCTAGGATGGGTAACCTCCCTTAGGATGGGTGACCTCCTAAAGGATGGGTGACCTATAGGATGGGTGACCCTCTCGTAGGATGGGTGACCTCCCGTAGGATATGTGAGCTCCCTAGGATGGGTAACCTCCCTTAGGATGAGTGACCTCCCGTAGGATGGGTGACCTCTCGTAGGAGGGGTAACCTTCGGATGGGTAACCTCGCGTAGGATGTGTAACCTCTCGTAGGATGGGTAACCTCTAGTAGGATGGGTGACCTCTAGTAGGATGGGTAACCTCTCTTAGGATGGGTGACCTCCTATATGATAGGTAACCTCTCATAGGATGGGTGTCCTCCCTAAGATGGGTGACCTCCATAGGATGGGTGACGTCCCTAAGGATGTGTTACCTCCCCATAGGAAGGGTGACTTATAGGCTGACTGGCCTCTCTAAGGATGGGTGATATCCCGTAGGATGGGTAACCTCTCATAGGATGGTTTACCTCCCTAAGGATAGGTAACCTTTCTTTGAATGGGTGACCTCCCGTAGGATGGGTAACCTCACTAGGATGGGTAACCTCCCTTAGAATGGGTGACCGCCCTAAGTATGGATGACCTCCCTTAGGATCGATGACCTCCCTGTAGGATGGGTAATCTCCCGTAGGATGGATGACCTCCCTAGGATGGGTAACCTCCCGTATGATAGGTAACCTCCCTTAGGATATGTGACCTCCCTAGGATGGGTGACCTCCATTAGGATGGGTAACCTCCCTTTATATTGGTGACCTCCCATATGATGGGTAACCTCTTGTAGGATGGGTGACCGCCCTAGGATGGGTGACCTCTCTTAGGATGGGCAACCTCTCCTAGGATGGGTGATCTCTAGTAGGATGGTGACCTATAGTATTATGGGTAACTTATCTGAGGATGGGTGACCTCCCTTAGGATGGGTAACCTTGACCTCTAGTAGGATGGGTGACCTACCGTAGGATGAGTGACCTCCCTTAGGATGGGTGGCCTACCTAGGATGGGTAACCTCTCATAGGATGGGTGACCTTCATAGGATGGATGACCTTCATAGGATGGGTGATCTTACGTATGATAGGTAACCTCCCGTAGGATGAGTGACCTCCCTTAGGATGGGTAACCTCCGTAGGATGAGTGACCTCCCTTAGGATGGGTAACCTATCTTAGGATGGGTAACCTTCGTAGGATAAGTGACCTCCCTTAGGAAGGGTATCCTCTCTTAAGATGGGTAAGCTATCATAGGATGGGTAACCTCCCTTAGGATGGGTGACTTCTCATAGGATGGGTAACCTCCCTAGGATGGGTGACCTCCCTTATGATGGGTAACCTCCCTAGGATGGGTAACCTCCCTTAGGATGGTTAACCTCCCTAGGATGGGTAACCTCCATAGGATAAGTGACCTCCCTTAGGATGGGTAACCTCTCTTAGGATGGGTAACCTATCGTAGGATGGGTAACCTCCCTTAGGTTCGGTGACCTCTCGTAGGATGGGTAAACCTCCCTAGGATGGGTGATGTCCCTAGGATGGGTAACCTCCCTTAGGATGGGTGACCTCCATAGGATGGATAACCTCCGGAAGGATGGGTAATCTCCTTAGGACGGGTGACCTCTCATAGGATGGATAACCACCCTAGGATGGGTAACCTCCCTTAGGATGGGTGACCTCCCGTAGGATGGGTGACCTCCCTAGGATGGCAACCTCCCTAGGATGGGTAACCTCTCGTAGGATGAGTGACCTCTCTTAGGATGGGTGACTACCCTTAGGATGGGTAACCTCCCTTAGGATGGGTAACCACCCGTAGGATGACTTCACTCACGTATGATAGATGACCTAGGGGAGGTCAGCTATCCTACGGGATATCACCCATCCTAAGAGAGGTTTACCCATCCTAGGTAGGTCACCCATCCAACGGGAGGTCACCAATCCTAAGGGAGATTACCAATCCTAGGGAGGTTACCCATCCTACGAGGGGTCACCAATCCTAAGTAGGTTACCCATCCTAAGGAAGGTCACCCATCCTAGGGAGGTCACCCATCCTAGGGAGGTTACCCATCCTAAGGGAGGTCACCCATCCTAAGGGAGGTTACCCATCCAAAGAGAGGTTACCCATCCTAAGGGAGGTCACTCATCCTATGGAGGTTTCCCATCCTACGGTAGGTTACCCTTGCTAAGGGAAGTCACTCATCCTATGGGAGGTTACCTGTATATGTGAGGTCACCCATCCTGTGAGGGTCGCCCATCCTATGATGGTCACCCATCCTATGAGAGGTTACCCATCCTCGGGAGGTCACCTATCCTAACGGAGGTCTCTCATCCTATGGTAGGTCACCCATCCTACTAGAGGTCACTTATCCTACGGTAGGTCACCCATCGTACTAGAGGTCAAGGTTACCCATCCTAAAGGAGGTCACCCATCCTAAGAGGGGCCACCCATCCTACGAGAGGTCATCCATCCTACGGGAGGTCACCCATCCTACGAAAGGTTACCCATTTTAAGAGAGGTCACCCATCCAAGGGAGGTCACCCATCCTACGGGAGATCACCCATCATATGTGAGGTCACCCATCTAAAGGGAGGTTACCCATCCTAATGGAGGTTACCCATCCTAGGGAGGTCACCCATCGTAAGAGAGGTTACCCATCATCCGTTAGGTTACCCATCCTAGGGAGGTCATCCATCCTATGGCAGGTTACCCATCCTACGGGAGTTCACCCATCCAAAGGGAGTCACCCATCCTAAGGGAGGTCATCCATCTTAAGGGAGGTCACCCATACATAGGGAGGTCACCCATCCTAAGGGAGGTCACCCATCCTAGGAAGGTTACCCATTCTATGGGAGGTGACCCATCCCAAGAAAGGTTATCCATCCTTAGGGAGGTCACCCATCCTACGGGATATCACCCATCCTACGAGAGGGCACCAATCCAATAGGTCACCCATCCTATGGGAGATCACCCATCCTATGGAGGTCACCCATCCTAGGGAGGACACCCATCCTATGAGAAGTTACCTATCATATAGGTGGTCACCCATCCAAAGAGAGATTACCCATCCTACGAGCGGTCACCCATCTTAAAGGAGATCACTCATCCTTCTAGAGGTTATCCATCCTACGAGAGGTTACCCATCCTACGGGAGGTCACCCATCCGGATGTTACCCATCCTACGAGAGGTCACCCATCCTACCTGAGATCACCCATCCTAAGGGAGATTACCCATCCTAGGGAGGTCACCCATCCTACGAGAGGTCACCCATCCTATAGGTTACCCATCCTATGGGAGGTTACCCATCCTTAGGGAGGTCACCCATCCTATGGAGGTTACCCATCCTATGGGATATCACCCATCTAAATGGAGGTTACCCATCCTACGGGGGATCACCCATCCTATAGGAGGTCACCTATCCTATGGAGGTACCCATCCTAGAGAGGACACCCATCCTATAAGAGGTTACCTATCATATATGAGGTCACCCATCCTAAGAGAGGTTACCCATTAAGAGGTCTCCCATCCTACGGGAGGTTACCCATCCTACTAGGGGATACCTATCCTACGAGAGGTCACCCATCCTAAGGGAGGTTACCCATCATAAAGGAGGTCACCCATCCTAAGAGAGGTTACCCATCCTAAGAGAGGTCACCCATCCTAGGGAGGTTACCCATCCTACGAGTGGTCATCCATCCTACGAGTGGTCACCCATCCTAGTGAGATTACCCATCCTACTAGAGGTCACCCATCCTATGAGAGGTTACCCATCCTAAGGGAGGTTACCCATCCTAGGAAGGACACCCATCCTATGGGAGGTCACCGATCCAAATGGAGGTTACCCATTTTACGATAGGTCACCCATCCTACGGGAGGTCACCCATCCAAATAGAGGTTACCCATCCTACGGGAGGTCACCAATCCTACAGGAGGTCACCCATCTAAATGGAGGTTACCCATCCTACGAGAGGTCACCCATCCTACGGGAGGTCACCCATCCTAGGGAGGTTACCCATCCTAAGGGAGGTCACCCATCCTACGGGAGGTCACCCATCCTACGGGAAGTCACCCATCCTACGAGAGGTTACCTATCCTAAGAGAGGTTACCCATCCTAGGGAGGTCACCCATCATAAAGAAGGTCACCCATCCTACGGGATATCACCCATCCTAAGGAAGGTTACCCATCCTACGAGATATCACCCATCCTTAGGATGGGTAACCTCCCTTAGGATGGGTAACCTCTCGTATGATGGGTGACCACTAGTTGGATGGGTAACCTCCCTTAGGATGGATGACCTCCCGTAGGATGTATAACCTCCCTTAGGATGGGTAACCTCCCTTAGGATGGGTGACCTCCCATAGGATGTGTAACCTCTAGTAGGATGGGTAACCTCCCTAGGATGGGTTACTTATCCTACGAGAGGTCACCAATACAAATGGAGATCACCCATCATAAAGGAGGTCACCCATCATAAAGGAGGTCACCCATCCTAAGAGAGGTTACCCATCCTAGGGAGGTCACCCATCCTAAGTTAGGTCACTCATCCTACGAGAGGTCACCCATCCTACGGGAGGTCACCTCCCTAGGATGGGTGACCTCCCATAGGCTAGTTAACCTCCCTTAGGATGGGTGACCTCCCTAGGATGGGTAACCTCCCTTAGGATGGGTGTCCTACCGTAGGATGGGTGACCTCCATTTGTTTGGGTAACCTCCCTAGGATGGGTGACGTCCCATAGGATGGGTAACCTCCCTTAGGATGGGTGACCTCCCGTAGGATGGGTGACCTCCCTAGGATGGGTAACCTCCCATTGGATGGGTGACCTATAGGATGGGCGACCTCTCTTAGGATGGGTGACCTCCCTTAGGATGGGTACCCACCATTAGGATGGGTAACCTCTCTTAGGATGGGTAATCTCTCATAGGATAGGTGACCTCCATTAGGATGAGTAACCTTTCTAGGATGGATAACCTACCGTATGATGGATGATCTCCAGTAGAAAGGGTGACCTCCCTTAGGATGGGTAACCTCCATACTATGGTTGACCTTTATAGGATGTATAAAATCCATTAGGATGAGTGACCTTCATAGGTTGGGTAACTCCCGTAGTATGGGTGACCATCATAGGATGGTGACCTCCCTATAGGATGGGTGACCTTCCGTAGTATGGGGGACCTCTCTTAGGATGGGTGACCTCCCGTAGGACGGGTAACCTCCCTTAGTATGGGTCACCTCGCGTAGGATGGGTAACCTAATTAGGATGGGTGACCTTCATAGGATGGGTATTTGGATGGGTAACCTCCCTTGGGATGGCTGACCTCTCGTAAGATGGGTAACCTCCCGTAGGATAGGTGACCTCCCTTAGCATGGGTAACCTCTCTTAGGATGGGTGACCTCCATAAGGATGGGTGACCTCCCCTAGGATGGGTGACCTATAGGATGGGTGACCTCTCGTAGGATGGGTAACTTCCTGTAGGATCGGTAACCTCCGTAGGATGGGTAACCTCCGGTAGGATGGGTGACCTCTCGTAGGATGTGTGACCTCCCGTAGGATAGGTATTCTCTCTTAGGATGGGTGACCTCCCTAAGGATGGGTGACCTCCCATAGGATAGGTGACCTATAGGATGGGAGACCTCTCGTAGGATGGGTAACCTCCCATAGGATGGATGACCTCCATTTGGATGGATAACCGCCCGTAGGATGGGTAACCTCCCTAGGATGGGTAACCTCCCTTAGGATGGGTGACCTATAGGATCTGTGACCTCTCGTAGGATGAGTAACCTCCCGTAGGATCGGTAACCTCCCTAGGATTGGTAACCTCTGGTAGGATGGGTGACCTCTCGTAGGATGGATGCCCTCCCGTAGGATGGGTAACCTCTCTTAGGATGGGTGACCTCCCTAAGGATGGGTGACCTCCCATACGATGAGTGACCTATAGGATGGGTGACCACTCGTAGGATGGGTAACCTCTCGTAGGATGGGTAACCTCCATTTGGATGGGTAACCACCCGTAGGATGGGTAACCTCCCTAGGATGGGTAACCTCTCGTAGGATGGGTGACCTCTAGTAGGACGGGTGACCTTCTATAGTATGGGTAACCTCCCTAAGGATGGGTGAATTCCTATAGGATGGGTGACCTATAGGATGGGTGACCTCTGATAGGATAGGTAACCTCCCGTCGGCTGGGTAACCTTTATTTGGATGGGTAACCTCCCGTAGGATGGGTGACCTCTCGTAGGATGGATAACTTCCCTAGGATGGGTAACCTCTCCTTAGGATGTGTGACCTCCCGTAGGATGGGTAACCTCCCATAGGATGGGTAACCTCTCGTAGGATGGGTAACCTCCCATAGTATGGACGACCTCCCTAGGATGGGTGACCTCTCTTAGGATGGGTAACCTCTCGTAGGATGAGTGACCTCCCTCCGGATGGGTGACCTCCCGTAGGATGGGTAACCTCCCTTGGATGGGTGACCTCTCTTAGGATGGGTAACCTCTCGTAGGATGGGTGACTTCTCGTAGGATGGGTGACCTCTCGTAGGATGGGTAACCTCCCTAGGATTGGTGACCTTCAAATGATGCGTAACCTCTCTTAGGATGGGTGACCTCCCTTTGTATGGGTGACCTCCCTTTAGATCGGTAACCTCCTGGTGGATGGGTGACCTCACGTATGATAGGTGACCTTCCATAATATGGGAGATACCTTGCTTAGGATGGGTAACCTCCCGTAGGATGGGTGACCTCCCATAGGATGGGTGTCAGGTCTTAAGATGGGTAACCCCTGTAGGATGGTTAACCTTCCTAGGATAGGTGACCTCCAGTAGGAAGAGTGACCTCCCTCCGGATGGGTGACCTCTCGTAGGATGGGTGACCTCCTATATGATAGGTAACCTCCATTTGGATGGGTAACCACCCTTGGGATGGCTGACCTCTCATTAGATGGGTAACCTCCCGTATGATGGGTGACTTTACTTTCCCTATGATAGGTAACCTCCTGATGGGCTCCTATAAGATAGGTAACCTCCATTTTGATGGGTAACCACCATTGGGATTGCTGACCTTTCATTAGATGGGTAACCTCCCGTATGATGGGTGACTTTACTTTCCCTAGGATAGGTAACCTCCTGATGGGTAACCTCCCGTGGGATGGCTGACCTCTCGTAGGATGGGTGAATTTACTTTCCCTAGGATTGCTGACCTCCGTAGGATGGGTAACCTCCATTTGGATGGGTAACCTCCCGTAGGATGGGTGACCTCCCGTAGGATGGGTGACCTCCCTTAGCATGGGTAACCTCTCTTAGGATGGGTGACCTCCCTAAGGATGGGTGACCTATATGATGGGTGACCTCTCATAGGATGGGTAACCTTCCATAGAATCGGTAACCTCCGAAGGATGGATGACCTCTCGTAGGATGGGTGACCCTTCTTAGGATGGGTGACCTCCTTTAGGATGGGTAACCTTGACCTCTAGTACAATGGGTGACCTACCGTAGGATGAGTGACCTCTAGTAGGATGGGTGACCTACCATAGGATGAGTGACCTCCCTTAGGATGGGTGACCTCTCATAGGATGGGTGACCATCATAGGATGTGCGACCTTCACAGGATGGGTGACCTCACATATGCAGGTAACCTCCCATAGGATGAGTGACTTCCCTTAGCATGGGTAACCTACCGTAGGATGGGAAACCTCCCTAGGATGAGTGACCTCCCTTAGGATGGGTAACCTCACTTTGGATGGGTAACCTCTCGTAGGATGGGTAACCTCCCTTAGGATGGGTGATCTCCCTTAGGATGGGTAACCTCCCTAGGATAGGTGACCTCCCTAGGATGGGTGACCTTCCTTAGGATGGGTAACCTACTTAGGATCGGTGACCCCTCGTAGGATGGGTAACCTCGCTAGGATGGGTAATCTCCCTTAGGATTGGTGACCTCCCGTTGGATGGGTGACCTACCTAGGATGGGTAACCTCTCTTAGGATAGGTGATATCCCGTAGGATGGCTGACCTCCCCTAGGTCATCTATCATATGTGAGGTGAGTGATCCTACGGGAGGTTACCCATCCTAAGGGTGGTTACCCATCCTAAGGAAGGTCACCCATCCTAAGTGAGGTCACTCATCCTACGAGAGGTTACCCATCCTAGGGAGGTTGCCCTTTCTAGGGAGGTCACCCATCCTACGGGAGGTCACCCATCCTAAGGGAGGTTACCCATCCTAGGGAGGTTATCCATCCTACGAGAGGTCACCCGTCCTAAGGAGGTTACCCATCCTTCCGGAGGTTACCCATCCTAGGGAGGTCAGCCATCCTAAGGGAGGTTACCCATCCTTGGGAGGTTACCTATCCTAAGGGAGGTCACTCATCCTAGGGAGGTTTACCCATCCTACGAGAGGTCACCAAACCTAAGGGAGGTTACCCATCCTACGAGAGATTACCCATCCTAAGAGAGGTTACCCATCCTAAGGGAGGTCACTTATCCTATGGAGGTTATCCATCCTAGGGAGGTTAACCATCCTAAGGGAGGTTACCCATCCTAGGAAGGTTACCCATCATAAGGGAGGTCACCCATCCTAGGGAGGTTATCCATCCTACGAGAGCTCACCCATCCTAAGGGAGGTTACCCATCCTATGATAGGTTACCCATCCTAAGAGAGGTTACCCTTCCTAAGGGAGGTTACTTATCCTATGAAGGTTTCCCATCCTAAGATAGGTTACCCATCCTAAGGGAGGTCACTCATCCTACGGAGGTTACCAATCCTAAGGGTGGTCACTCATCCTACGGGAGGTTACATATCATACGTAAGATCACCCATCCTATGAAGGTCATCCATCCTATGAAGGTCACCCATCCTATGAGAGGTTACCCATCCTCGGCAGGCCACCCATCCTAAGGGAGGTCACTCATACTATGGTAGGTCACCCATCCTACTAAAGGTAACTCATCCTACGGTAGGTCACCCATCCTACTAGAGGTCAAGGTTACCCATCCTAATGGAGGTCACCCATCCTCAGATAAGTTACCCATCCTACTAGAGGTCACCCATCCTACTAGAGATCACCCATCCTACGAGAGGTTGCCCATCCTAAGAGAGTTCACCCATCCTAGGGAGGTCACCCATTTTATGGGAAGTCACCCATCCTATAGGAGGTTACCCATCATATGGGAGGTCACCAATATAAAGGGAGGTTACCCATCCTAATGGAGGTCACCCATCCTATGGAGGTCACCTATCCTAAGGGAGGTTACCCATCATACGGAGGGTTATCCATCCTAGGAAGGTCATCCATCCTACGGGAGGTTACCCATCCTACGGGAGGCCACCGATCCTAAGGGAGGTCACCCATACTAAGGGAGGTCACCCATTCTAAGGGAGGTTACCCATCCTAGTGAGGTTACCCATCCTACGGGAGGTTACCCATCCCAAGAAAGGTTACCTATCCTTAGGGAGGTAACCCATCCTATTAGAGGTTACCCATCCTACGGGATATCACCCATCCTTAGAGAGGTCAGCCATCCTATAGGTCACCCATCCTATGGGAGGTAACCCATCCTTAGGGAGGTCACCCATCCTATGGAGGTCACCCATCTTAGGGAGGACACCGATCCTATGAGAGGTTACCTATCATATAGGAGGTCACCCATCCTAAGAGAGATTACCCATCCTACGAGAGGTCACCCATCCTACTAGAGGTTACCCATCCTACGAGAGGTTACACATCCTATGGGAGGTCACCCATCCGGAGGTTACCCCTCCTACGATAGGTCACCCATCCTATGGGAGGTCACTCATCCTAAGGGAGGTTACCAATCCTAGGGAGCTCACCCATCCAACGGGAGGTCACCCATCCTACGAGAGGTCACCCATCCTATAGGTTACCCTTCCTTTGGGAGGTCACCCATCCTAAGGGAGGTTACCCATCCTAGGGAGGTTATCCATCATATGGCATATCACCAATCCAAATGGAGGTTACCCATCCTACGAGGGGTCATCCATCCTTTGCGAGGTCACCCATCCTTTGGAGGTCTCCCATCCTAGGGAGGACACCCATCCTATGAGAGGTCACCTATCCTAAGGGAGGTCACCCATCCTACGGGATATCATCCATCCTTACGGAGGTTACCCATCATATGAAGGTCACCCATCCTAAGGGAGGTCAACCATCCTACGGGATATCACCCATCCTAAGGGAGGTCACCCATCCTACGGGATATCACCCATCCTAAGGGAGGTTACCCATCCAAATGGAGGTTACCCATCCTACGGGAGTTCACCCATCCTAGCGAGGTTATCCATCCTAAGAGAGGTTACCCATCCTAAGGTAGGTTACACATCCTATAAGAGGTCACCCATCCTAAGAGAGATTACCCATCCTAAGGGAAATCACCCATCTTACGAGTCACCCATCCTAAGAAAGGTCACCCATCCTAGGGAGGTCATTAATCCTAAGGGAGGTTACCCATCATATGAAGGTCACCCATCATATGGAGGTTACCCATGCAGAGGTTACCCGTCCTACGGGAGGTCACCCATCCTACGGGAGGTAACCTATCCTAAGGGAGGTCACCCATCCTTAGGATGGGTGACCTCCCTTAGGATGGGTAACCTGGATGGGTAACCTCCCTAAGGATGGGTGACCATAGGATAGGTAAAGGGTGACCTCTCATAGGTTGGGTAACTTCACTAAGTATGGAAGACCTCCATACATTGGGTAATCTCCCTTAGGATGGGTGATATCCCGTAGGATGGGTGATATCCCGTAGGTTGGGTGACCTCCGGTTGGATGGCTGACCACCCGTAGGATGGCTGACCTTCCGTAGGATGGCAGACCTCCCTTAGGATGGGTGATATCCCGTAGAATTAGTGACCTCCCTTAGGATGGTTGATATCCCATAGGATGGGTGACCTCCCTAAGGATGGGTGATAACCTCCGGATGGGTAACCTTCCTAAGTATGGGTGACCTTCATATGATGGGTAACCTTCCTACGTAATGGGTAAAATTCGGATGGGTAACCTCCCTTCGATTGGGTAACCTACCTAAGTATGGGTGACCACCCTTCGGATGGGTGACCTCCATTTGGATGGGTAACCTCTCTTAGGATGGGTAACCTCTCGTAGGATGGATAACCTCCCTTAGGATGGGTGACCTCTCGTAGGATGGATAATATGCCGTAGGATGTGTAACCTTATAGGATTGGTGACCTCTCGTAGGATGGGTAACCTCCCGTAGGATGGGTGACCTCCTTTAGGATCGATAACCTCCCTAGGATGGGTGACCTCTCGTAGGATGGGTAACCTCCCATAGGATGGGTGGCCTCCTTTAGGATGGGTGACCTCCCAGAGAATGAGTGACCTCCCTTAGGTTGGGTAACCTCTCTTAGGATGGGTGACCTCCATTTGGATGGGTGACCTCCCGTAGGATGGGTAACCTACCTTAGGAAGGGTAACCTCCCGTTCGATGAGTGACCTAACGAAGGATGGGTGACCTCCCTAAGGATGGGTGACCTCCCTAGGATGGGTAACCCCCCTTTGGATGAGTAATCTCCCATAGGATGGGTGACCTCCCTAGGATGGGTAACCACCCTAAGGATGGGTGACCTCTTATAGGTTGGGTAACCTCCCTTAGGATGGGTAACCTTCCTTAGGATGGGTACCCATCCAATTGAGGTTACCCATCCTAAGGGAGGTTACCCATCCTAGGGAGGTTACCCATCCTACGGGATATCATCCATCCTAAGAGGGGTCACCCCCCTAAGGGATGTCACCCATCCGAGGCATCTCACTCATCCTATGAGAAGTCACCCATCCTACGAGAGTTCACCCATCCTACGAGAGGTCATCCATCCTACGAGAGGTCACCCCTCTTAAGCGAGGTCTCCTATCCTAGGGAGGTCACCCATCCTACTAGAGGTCACCCATCCTACGGAGCTTATCCATCCTGCGGGATATTACCCTTCCTATGAGAGGTCACCCATACTAAGGGAGGTCACCCATCCTAGGAGAGGTTATCCATCCTAAGAGAGGTTACCCATCCTAAGGGAAGTCACCCATCCAAATGGAGGTGACCTATAGGATAGGTGACCTATAGGATGGGTAACCTCCCTTAGGATGGGTGACCTCCCTAGGATGGGTGACCTCTCGTAGGATGGTGAACCTCCCTTAGGATGGGTGACTTCCCGTAGGATGGGTAACCTCCCTAGGATGGGTGACCTCCCTAGGATGGGTAACATCTCGTAGTATAGGTGACCTCTCATAGGTTGGGTAACCTCTCATAGGTTGGGTAAAGTCCCTAAGTATGGGTGACCTCCCTAAGGATGGGTGACATTCATATGATCGGTAACCTCCCTTAGGATGGGTGACCTCCCTAGGATGGGTGACCTCCCGTAGGATGGGTGACCTAACATAGGATAGGTAACCTCCCTTAGGATGGAAAGCCTCTCGTAGGATGGCTAACCTCCCTTAGGATGGAAAACCTCCCATAAGATGGGTAACCTCTCGTAGGATGGGTGACCTCCGGTAGGATTGGTGACCTCCCTAAGGATGGGTGACCTCTCGTAGGATGGGTTACCTATTGGAGGGTGACCTCTCGTAGGATGGATGACCTCCCTTAGGATGGGTGATCTCCCGTAGGATGGGTAAACTCATCCTACGGTTGGTCACCCATCCTAAGGGAGGTCACCCATCCCTGGGAGGTTATCCATCCTACGGGAGGTCACCCATCCTAAGTGTGGTTACCCATCCTACGAAAGGTTACCAATCCTAAGGGTGGTCACCCATCCTACGGGAGGTTATCAATCCTACTGGGATCACCCATCCTAAGGGAGGCCACTCATCCAACGGGAGGTCACCCATCCTACGAAGGTCACCCATCCTACGAAAGGTCACCAATCCTATGGGAGGTAACCCATCCTAAGGGTGGTTACCCATCCAACGAAATATTACCATTCCTAAGGGTGGTCACCCATCCTACGGGAGGTTATCAATCCTACGAGTTATCACCCATCCTAAGGGAGGTCACTCGTCCTATGGGAGGTCACCCATCCTAGGGAGGTTACGCATCCTACGGGAAGTCACCCATCCTAAGGGTGGTTCCCATCCTACGAAAGGTCACCAATCCAAAGGGAGGTCCCCCATCCTACGGGAGATTATCAATCCTATGGGGGATCACCCATCCTACGAGAGGTTACCCATCCTACGGGAGGTTACCCATCCTACGAGAGATTACCCATACTAAGAGAGGTTACCCATCGTAAGGGAGGTCACTCATCCTACGGAGGTTACCCATTCTACGGGAGGTTATCCATCCTACGGGAGGTCACCCATCCTACGAGAGGTTACCCATCCTAAGCGAGGTCACCCATCCTAGGGAGGTCACCCATCCTACGGGAGGTCACCCATCCAACGGGAGGTCACCAATCATATGGGAGGTCACCTATATAAAGGGAGGTTACCCATCCTAATGGAGGTCACCCATCCTAGGAAGGTTACCCATATTACGGGAGGTTATCCATCCTAGGGAAGTCATCCATCCTACGGGAGGTTATCCAGCCTACGGGAGGTCACCCATCCTAAGGGAGGTCATCCATACATAGGGAGGTCACCCATTCTAAGGGAGGTTACCCAGCCTAGGGAGGTTACCCATCCTACGGGAGGTCCCACATCGCTAGAGAGGTTACCCATCCTTAGGGAGGTCACCCATCCTATGAGAGGTTACCCATCCTACGGGATATCACACATCCTACGAGAGGTCACTCAACCTATAGTTCACCCATCCTATGGGAGGTCACCAATCCTTAGGGAGGTCACCCAACCTATGGAGGTCACCCATCCTAGGGAGGACACCCATCATATGAGAAGTTACCTATCATATATGAGGTTACCCATCCTAATATAGGTTACCCATCCAACGAGAGGTCACCCATCCTATGGGAGGTCACCTATCCTACTTGAGGTTACCCATCCTATGAGTGGTTACCCATCTTACAGGAGGTTACCCATCCGGAGGTTACCCATCCGGAGGTTACCCATCCTACGAGAGGTCACCCATCCTAAGGGAGGTTACCCATCCTAGGGAGGTCACCCATCCTACGAGAGGTCACCCATCCTATAGGTCACCCAACCTATGGGAGGTCACCCATTCTTAGGGAGGTTACCCATCCTAAGGGAGGTTACCCATCCTAGGGAGGTTACCCATCCTACGGGATAACACCCATCCAAATGAAGGTTATACATCGTACGGGGGGTCACCCATCCTATGGGAGGTCACCCATCTTATGGAGGTCACCCATCCTAGGGAGGACACCCATCCTATAAAAGGTCACCTATCCTACGGGATAATACCCATCCTAAGGGAGGTTAAACATTATATAAAGGTCACCGATCCTAAGGGAGGTCACCCATCCTACGAGATATCACCCATCCTAAGTGAGGTTACCCATCCAAATGGAGGTCACCCAACCTATGAAAGGTCACCCATCCTAGGGAGGTTACCCATCCTAAGAGATGTTATCCATCCTAAGGTAGGTTACCCAACATACGAGAGGTCACCCAGAGGTTACCTATCCTAAAGAAAATTACACATCCTACGGGTCACACATCCTAGGTTGGTCACCCATTATATGAAGGTCAACCATGGTATGGAGGTTACCCATCTGGAGGTTACCCATCCTACGGGAGGTTACCCATCCTAAGGGTGCCTCCCTTAGGATGGGTGACAACCCTTAGGAAGGGTAATCTCCCTTAGGATTGTTGACCGTAGGATAGGTAACGGGTGACCTCTCATTGGTTGGGTGATATCCCGTAAGATGGGTGATATCCCGTAGGATGGCTGACCACCCGTAGGATGGTTGACCTCCTTTAGGATGGATGATATCCGGTAGGATGGGTGACCTCCCTTAGGATGGGTGATATCCCGTAGGATGGGTGATATCCCGTAGGAAGGGTGACCTCCCTTAGGATGGATGATAACCTCCGGATGGGTATCCTCCCAAAGTATGGGTAACCTTCATATGATGGGTAACCACCCTACGTGATGGGTAACCTCCGGATGGGTGACAGCCCTAGGATGGGTAACCTCCGGTTGGGTGACCTCCCGTAGGATGGATAATCTCCCTTAGGATGGGTGACCTTTATAGGATGGGTAACCTCCCTTAGGTTGGGTAACCTCCATAAGTATGGGTGACCACCCTTAGGATGGGTGACCTCCATTTGGATGGGTGACCTCCCTTAGGATGGGTAACCTCTCTTAGGATGGGTAACCTCTCGTAGGATGGGTAATCTCCCTTAGGATGGGTGACCTCTATTAGGATGGGTAACCTCCCGGAGGATGATTGACCTCTCGTAGGATGGGTGATATCCCGTAGTATGGGTAACCTCCGTACGATGGGTGACCTCTCGTAGGATGGATAACCTCCTGTAGGATGAGTGACCTACCATAGGATGGGTGACCTCCCGTAGGATGGGTAACCTCCCTAGGATGGGTGACCTCTCGTAGGATTGGTAACCTCCCGTAGGATGGGTGACCTCTAGTTGGATGGGTACCTCCCTTAGGATCGGTGACCTTCTGTAGGATAAGTGACCTCCCTTAGGGTGGCTAACCTCTTTTAGGATGGTTAACCTCTCGTAGGATGGGTGACCTCCATTTGGATGGGTGACCTCCCGTAGGATGGGTAACCTACCTTAGGATGGGTAACCTCCCTTAGGATGAGCGACCTAACTAAGGATGGGTGGCCTGCCTATGATGGGTGACCTCCCTAAGGATGGGTGACCTCCCTAGCATGGGTAACCTCCCTTTGGATGGATAATCTCCCATAGGATAGGTGACCTCCCTAGGATGGGTAACCTCCCTAAGGATGGGTGACCTCTCATACGTTGGATAACCTCCCTTAGGATAGGTAACCTTCCTTAGGATGGGTACCCATTCTATTGAGGTTACCCATCCTAAGGGAGGTTACCCATCCTAGGGAGGTTACCTATACTATGGGATATCACCCATCCTACAAGAGGTAATCCCTCTGGAGGGAGGTCACCCATCCTACAGGAGGTCACCCATCCTATGAGAGGTCACCCATCCTGCGGAGGTTACCCATCCTACGGGATATCATCCATCCTACGAGAGGTCACCCATCCTAAAGGAGGTCACCCATCCTACGAGAGGTTACCCATCCTAAGAGAGGTTACCCATCCTTAGGGAGGTCATCCATCCAAATGGAGAGGACCTATAGGATGTGTGACCTATAGGATGGGTAACCTCCCTTAGGATGGGTGACCTCCCTAGGATGGGTGACCTCTCATAGGATGAGGAACCTCCCTTAGGATGGATAACCTCCCTAGGATGGATAACCTCTCATAGGATGGGTGACCTATCATAGGTTGGATAACCTCTCATAGGTTGGGTAACCTCCCTAAGTATGGGTGATCTCCCTAAGGATGGGTAACCTCCCTAAAGATGCGTGACCTTCATAGGATCGGTAACCTCCCTTAGGATTGGTGACCTCCTTAGGATGGGTGACCTCCCATGGGATGGGTGACCTAACATAGGATAGGTAACCTCCCTTAGGATGGGAAACCACTCGTAGAATGGGTAATCTCCCTTAGGATGGAAAACCTCCCTTAAGATGGGTAACCTCTCATAAGATGGGTGACCTCCCGTAGGAACGGT
Organism: Iris macrosiphon; assembly: GCA_036927795.1. Classification (NCBI taxonomy): domain Eukaryota; kingdom Viridiplantae; phylum Streptophyta; class Magnoliopsida; order Asparagales; family Iridaceae; genus Iris; species Iris macrosiphon. Next base: position 2,242,038 of record JAYESA010000002.1, on the reverse strand, counting down.
GACCTCCCTTAAGATGGGTGACCTATAGGATGGGTGACCTCTCGTAGGATGGGTGACCACCCTTATGTCGGGTGACCTCTCGTAGGATGGGTAAACTCATCCTACGGTAGGTCACCCATCCTAAGGGAGGTCACCCATCCTAGGGAGGTTACCCATCCTACGAAAGGTCACCCATCCTATGGGAGGTCACCCATCCTAAGGTTGGTTACCCATCCTACGAAAGGTCACCAATCCTAAGGGAGATCACCCATCCTACAGGAGGTTATAAATCCTACGGGGGATCACCCATCTTAATGGAGGTCACTCATCCTACAGGAGGTCACCCATCCTTTGGTGGTTATCCATCCTACGGGAGGTCACCCTATCCTAAGGGTGGTTACCCATCCTATGAAAGGTCACCAATCTAAAGGGAGGTCACCCGTCCTATGGGAGGTTATCAATCCTACGGGGGATCACCCATCCTAAGGGAGGTCACTCATCCAATGGGAGGTCACCCATCCTAGGGAGGTTACCCATCAGGATTTTACCCATCCGACTGGATGTCACCCATCCTAACAGAGGTTACCTATCCTGTGGGAGGTCACCCATCCTACGGGAGGTCATCCATCCTATGGGAGTTCACCCATCCTATGGAGGTTACCCATACTACGAGAGGTTACCCATCCTAGGAGAGGTTACCCATCGTACGAGAGGTTACCTGTAAAACTCCAAATCCTAAAATCCGTATTTATTTTTTTAATTATTAATTTAATTGTAGTATTTATGAGAAAATTAGGATAAATAGAATTTATTTAATTTTGTTTTAGGTGTTTCTGCATTTAGGGGATTTATGGAGCCATTATAATTTTTTTCCAATTTATTCCATGTAGGAGACCCTTTCGACAGTTGCTACCTTATTGGTATGCACTAAAATAAATTCTAGAATTTTCTGTGTATATACATATATATATATATATATAGTTTAAATAGAATAGAAATTATAAATAGAAATAAAAGAAAGAAAAGAAATAAAAAGAAAATGAAATTTCTTAATGGATTTTTATAAGAACCCAAACCCAATAGGAACCCAAATCGACTTATTTCCACACCCGCACCCTTCTATAAAATAACATAGTAGCAGCTACAGTGCTAAGCCCACCTGCGCGAGCCATAAAGCCCCCCCCCCCCCCCCCGCGGTTCATCCTCTCTCCCTCTCCTATATATTCATCTTAAACAACCCAAAACCTTAAACCTAATTCTTCTCCTTCCCATCTAGACCAGAGAGCCGCCGCCATCCCAACCTGACTGCCGTCCAGCCGCCCGAAACCCGACCCCGATGACCGCGAGCCCGCGCAACTTCGTGCGCTGCAGTTTCAAACAACGAAGTGCCTGTGTTCCCGCATAGTTTTATGTCACATTGCTAGACAAAATTTGACCCCGTCTTCACCGGTATGATCCTCATCTATCCCCCTTCCCATCCTATAGATTAGTTTATCTCGAACAGCGCATAAACTGAGGTAAAAATGACCCAAGTCGAAGAAAAATAACCACTTTATAAATTCCAAAAATTCTGTTGCAACCACCCCTGTTCTCGGATTCGTATCTCCCACCACAGAGATCCGAATTCGGTTTTTCTTATTGGTATGCGAAGACCACTTGACCTAGTTTATTTTTTATTATTTACATTATTCTATTAACTACTGTATATGGAATTTAATTAGTTGGAAAAACCCAAAATTACACTTCTTCCCAAATTCCAGAAATTGCGATACGGAGCGAGCCCCGCGAAATGGGACCGCCCCGTACACGGACGTGTGAGTTTTCGTTGAAATTGATTTGGACGTGTGTGCGCGTCGAAATCAGCCAGTATCCGCAGAAGATTACCCATGTCGCAACTTCTACAAAAGCCCTGCGTATTTTGTGCACGCTCGTCAGAATGCGGCAAAACTTATGCCATTGGACTCGTGGTATCGCGCTGGTCCTGTGTCCCAAGTTTCACGCGATTTTGAGACAGTTGACCAAGTCACCTATTGGCGGGCCCCACGGTTGACTTTTTGGGCGAATTTGTGTTCGGCTCACCGGAATCAAAAATTGGAAGTACCGTTGAGTTCGCATTGACATTTAGAATTGGTTTGACCTATAAATTGTACTATTTAGAGACCTTTACCCTTGGCATACTTTTCGGTGCAAAGTGGCCCACATGTGGAGCCCACTTTGACCCAATATTACCGTTTTGCCCCTGTGTCCAAATTGGACGAAAGGGGAGTAATTTCTAGCTATTTTGCTTATTCTGGGAACGTTGGTGATGTTTATTTCAACATCCGGAGACGTTCATTCTGAGGTCGTAGTTTCTGACTCTTGGTGTTTGATATTTGGATATTTTACTCTGTAGCTCTCTTGCCAGACAAGTATACCTTGCCTTGTTGTACTGTTTAAATTCTGTATTATTATTTGCATGTTTATATTATATAACTGTGCACGTCCGAGAGAGACTCGGGTGCAGTCAACGAATGCGTTGATCATAGGACTAATGTCTGACCTAGTGTCTAGTAGACCCACCTAAAGTTGTGAAGTTATCGGTATAACTCCCCAGGCCTTGACATATTTCCTACACATGTTGTGAGTCTCATGTAGGGCATGGACTTGCGTATATGGTTGGCCACCTATACGTGTAGGCGTGCGACGGATAGGGTATAACTGCTAATAGTGATGCATGTTAGAAGACTTAGCAGTTATTAGTAGGCGGAGCATAGACTATCGTGGTACGAGGGTCCAATCCTTGTCCTTGTTTGGTCGTAAGGTTGGACTACTGTTCTAACGATAGACTATGAGCCAGAGTTACGATGCCACGGCGTAGTAGCTAAGGCATGTTGTGGATACAACATGCATATATCACTGGGCGGGGAGGACAACTTGTGGGCGTATGGGACACCCACTTCCTTTACACTGCTGCCACACTCGACGGAGTGATATGGACGATATATACTATACTGCTGCCACATTCTCCGGAGCGATATGGCCGATATACTATACTGCTGCCATGCTCTTCAGAGATGGACGTTATTACTGAGCGCCCTCCTATGGGGGCATATGTGGCATATACTAGCCAGTTGTCACGATTGGTGAATTACGTCAGCATATGTCTAGCCTACATTTTTCCATACACCCAAAGTTGTCCTCAAGTTGCATTTCACGTAGATGGTTAGGTCATCCGTGGGTTTTTACAGTATTTACTTTATGGCATGCCTTATATATCTTGTTATGTCCCTCTGAGGACCTGGTCCCTTTCCAGGTGTATTGTTCATGAGTATTTGCAGGAGCGCAGATCCGGACTGGCTACTTATATTGCGAGAGGTCTACTCTTCGATCATTATGACTGTTAGAGGTTGTATTTATATTGTATTTGTCTTGTTTATTCCCCATTCTAGTTCGACAGTAGATTTGTTTCCATCCAACTGTCATCTTTAGATACTTTATATTGAGATCTAGTTTCATAGATACTAGTCATTTATTTATATATGATTTCTATGGATGAGATTTAGTTATGCTCTGTGACATATATGTTTACCACTTGTGAATTATTATTCATATTATAGCGTACGTGTGTTTTTTTTCCATATATTGGAGTACCATATTCATACGGCTGGCATGCTTACGTGTCCTAGTCCTACGTATTTTGGGACTAGGGCATGACATGTTTCTAGTGGTGGCCCATGCAGGTCAAGAGCATATTGTCTCGGTTACGTTACTGTACCAAGCAAGCCTACACCTAGGATTAGAGTATAGGATCTCATCCACAATTGAGTATGATTCACACTCCTTTCAATAAGTTCTATTTAAATAATTGCATCATGCTTAATTCATGTGCTTCTCTAATAGTTCCTTGAGCATAGCCTCTGCTAGAATATAGGAATCCTTGTTGTTAGAATGATAATTAGGGTAACACACCTACTAAGAATACAACTAGAACATTGATACCTCACTAAGTTTAGAATATTTAGTAAACCCTAGCATCCCCTTATCTATAGACTGGTTTACCAGTATCCCTTGAAATAATTATGAATGTCTTGAGAGTAGCATGGACACTACTAGAGTTAGTTAGAAAGTTGACCATACTGTTTTACCCTAGCATTAAGAAACCAATAGAAATCCAAGGTGGAATGTTAGGACCAACCCTAACTTTTATAGTGAGATAGTATTATAGAACTATACCCTTAGATTCTTGTCTGGATATTAGCAGACAGCACCTAAGAAAACCTAGAGGAATGAACATAGTATTTCCTCGATCGTACCTTGAACACAGAGATTAGCATATTACCTTCCCTTAAGAAACCATAATATTATCTAGAGTCCTTCTATTTTAAGTCATATCTTGTTCTTCTGAAAACTTAGCGCTCGCCATTTTTGCGACAACTAATTATGTTTTCTTTACTTCACCTTTCAACTAGTGCCACCTGACACTTCCGATTGTACCCCAGGTGAATTCTGTCATGTTAAGGATATTTAGTTTGCTAGGATTATAGTTGTCAATGTTAAACTTTAAAAATTTGTGCTTGATAGTTTTGAGTTGTTCTTGTAGATTGTAACTTAATGATTACCCTTAGTTTTAAATTGCGTAATCCGTATTCATAACCTAAAATAGGTATATCCTCTTTTCACTTAAGAACCAGTAGCTCTTCCATTCTTACTATTGACACTTGTTCTATGAGCACTATGATTATATTTAAGGAGACCATTACCTATATAAATGCAATAGGATACCCTAGTGAGTACCAAGTTCTTTTCCGCATATACCCCAATAAGAGTTCATACTTTATTTATAAGAACAATATTATTTTGTAGAATCCCCTTAAGACTGCCCCAGTATTAGATAATTGTTACAAGTTGGATAGTATGTCTCACAACCTAGCAACACATAGTCCTCTTGACTCATTATTGAAGTATAATTGAACGACATTAACTATGTACTAGCATAAGACAATAGTGTTTATTCTGATGGTAGGACTTAAAGGCCCATACCCCTATTTTGTCGACTAGCAACTTGGACAAGGTGTTAGCACGACAACTGTAGAGACTGTAGAGTCTTATTTTGTTTTGTTTGTGAACTTGAATTATTTGTACCTTATTTCACCATGATCAAGCGTATTTATATTTTATATACTACCTTGACTTATGCTGCTATTTTATAGCCTAGTTTTGCAAGCTTATTCTTTTATCGAGCTTGTTAACAACATATGTATTAGTGGATGCATACACTAATACATTTCTGAATCAGTGTATTAAAGTCTAGCTAACCTTAGTACGCTTGGTTCACCTTTAGCATAACTACCTTACGTGGATTAAGATATATAGTGTCTGGTAGACGTATGTACTTGCCCTCTAGGCATGCCTGAGCATATCGTATCAGTTATATAACTATATTGATATGAGCGTGTGAATAAAAAATTACCAAAATAGGATTTTAATCCACAACTGTCTTGACAATTCCATTTGAATTATTTAAACGCCTTGATTCCCAAACTTCTAATCTATTACCTTTCCCTTGAACTCTTTATTATTGTTATCCGTCTTCCCTAATTTCGGAAAGACGAAACCTCGTGCTTAGTATAAGTTTGATATACAGATAGTACTAGATATACCGTATAGGCCAACCACATTATTAGATGATGATTTTCCGTAATTAAGGGCATATCATAGGTAACATATTGGTGTTCAAACTTTTGAGGATCGAATAGCATGACTAAATAAGATGAGGAAATTTTATTTTTTGCGTATAGCCTTATATGATAGATGAGTAAATTCTAAGTTGGGTAGAAATTGCATTATTAAACTTGAGGAGAATTCTTCTAGATGATGATCAAGTAGGATTAGATTGAGAGATTAAGTCATTTTAAAGATGGAGGATTTTAGAAGAAGGGGTTAGAGGATGAGGATTTAAAGAATTTTGAAATCTTGAAAGTGAGGACCAAATAATTATACCTTGAGCGCATGATTTAAAGTCTGAATGTTAAAGATTGAATCATCGATTTAAACCTTGAGGATGAATATAATTTTAGGCATGAATAATTGGGGAAGTAGATATAAAATTTTACAATTTGATGATTTGAATTAAAAGTTAAATTTTGATTGCTGGATTACCTATTAAAATATTGAGGATGTGAATTGAATTTAAAAATTTGAAGGATACAAAATTCATGAGGGAAAATAGGAATAATATTAGTGTAGAATTGTTTTCTTTTAAAGGAGATCATGAGAGTTGGAGATCGTAATGTGAAAATTGATGTGGGATATTTAAGACTTGAAGATGTCATATAGATCTAGCTTAAAATTGGATGTGATTATCGAGAAAAGGTTACAATATTTTGATTAAATTGAGGTTACCTTAATTTTAAAAGTGATTGCGATGGATTAGAATATATTTTTAATTTTGGAAGAGATTGTGATTGACTTGCCTCATATACGAATGTGAAGGAATTAACAAATTATGCCGTATTTTAAATTTCGAGGATAAAATTATTTTTAAGTTGAGTAGATTGTAAACTCCCTCACCCCAAAATTTAGACTACTTGGTTAGATGGAGAAACTAGGGCTAGTTGGTATCCAATTGGGAACAGGACACGACATTTTTTTAGATTTTTGCAATAATTAGATCACTCAGGGCACCATTACCATTGCTTCGATAATTGGAGCACTAAACTAGCCATTGCCCTTCTACAAATTCCACACCCTCGTCCTTGACATGCCCGCCTTCTATCCGATATTTATGTAACTTATAATTAAGCTCCTTTGTGCTACATTTTGGTCGCACAACATCGCCCCCTCATTTAAACCTAGTCCTGCATTTTAAAAAATACAAATTATAGCCCCCCAAATATCCCCATGACGTTGGACTTAGTTTTAATTTCGAGGACAAAATTTTTATAAGTTGGGTAGGATATAAAACCCCAAATCCTGAAATACGTATTTATTTTTTTAGTTATTAATTTAATTGTAGTATTTATGACAAATTAGGATAAATAGAATTTATTTAATTTTTGTTTTAGGTGTTTGCGCATTTAGGGGATTTATGGAGCCATTATAAATTTTTTCCAATTTATTCCATGAAGGAGACCCTTTGGACAGTTGCTACCTTAATGGTATGCACTAAAATAAATTCTACAATTTTTTGTATATATATATATAGTTTAAATAGAATAAAAATTAGAAATAAAAATAAAAGAAAGAAAAGAAAAAGAAATAAAAAGAAAATGAAATTTCTTAATGGATTTTTATAAGAACCCAAACCCAATAGGAACCCAAACCCACTTATTTCCATACCCGCACCCTTCTATGAAATAACATAGCAGCAGCTGCAGTGCCAAGCCCACCCGCGCGAGCCATAAAGCCCCCCCCCCCCCCCCCCCCCCCCCCGCGGTTCATCCTCTCTCCCTCTCCTATATATTCATTTCAAACCACCCAAAACCCTAAACCTAATTCTTCTCCTTCCCATCAAGACCAGAGCGCCGCCGCCACCGCAGCCTGACCGCTGTCCAGCCGCCCGAAACCCGACCCCGACGACCGCGATCCCGCGCAACTTCGGGCGCTACAGTTTCAAACAGCGAAGTGACTCTGTTCCCATGCAGTTTCCCGTCACCTCGCTGGACCAAACTTGTTCCCGTCTTCACCAATATGATCCTCATCTATCCCCCTTCCCATCCTATAGATTAGTTTATCTCGAACAGTACGCAAACCTAGGTAAAAATTGATGCCAAGTCAAAGAAAAATGACCAATTTATAAATTGTAGAAATTCTGTTACAACCACCCCTGTTCTCGGATTCGTATCTCCCACCACAGAGATCCGAATTCGATTTTTCTTGTTGGTATACGAAGACCACTTTACCTAGTTTATTTTCTGTCATTTATATTATTCTATTAACTTCTGTATGTGGAATTTAATTAGTTGGAAAAACTCAAAATTATACTTCTTCCCAAATTCTAAAATTGTGATACGGAGCGCGCCCCGCCAAACGGGACTGCCCCGTCGTATACCAAGTATAACAAAAGGTGTGCGTAGCGTACCCGGACGTGTGAGATTTTATTGAAACTGATTTGGACGCGTGTGCGCGTCGGAATCAGCCCGTATCCGCAGAAGATTCCCCGTGTCGCAACTTCTACAAAAGCCCTGCGTATTTTTTGCACGCTCGTCAGAATGCGACGAAACATATGCCATTGGACTCATGGTATCGCGCTGGTCCTGTGACCCAAGTTTCATGCGATTCTAAGACAGTTGACCAAGTCGCCTATTGGCGGGCCCCACGGTTGACTTTTTGGGCAAATTTGTGTTCGTCTCACCGGAATCAAAAATTGGAAGTACCGTTGAGTTCGCATTGACATTTAGAATTGGTTTGACCTATAAATTATCCCATTTAGAGACCTTTACCCTTTGCACGCTTTTCGGTGAAAAGTGGCCCATATTTGGAGCCCGCTTTGACCCAAAATTACCGTTTTGCCCCTGTATCCAAATTGGACGAAATGGGAGTGCTTTCTAGCTATTTTGCTTATTCTGGGAACGTTGGTGATGTTTATTTCAGCATCCAGAGACATTTATTCTGAGGTCGTAGTTTCTGACTCTTCGTGTTTGATATCTGGATATTTCACTCTGCACCTCTCTTGCCAGGCAAGTATACCTTACCTTGTTGTACTGTTTAAATTCTGTATTATTATTTGCATATTTATATTATATAACTGTGTGCGTCTGAGAGAGACTCGGGTGCAGTCAACGAATGCGTTGACGTTAGGACTTATGTCTGACCTAGTGTCTAGTAGACCCACCTAAAGTTGTAAATTTATCGGTATAACTCCCCAGGCCTTGACACATTTCTTACACGTGTTGTGAGCCTCATATAGGGCATGGACTTGCGTATATGGTTGGCCACCTGTACGTGTAGGCGTATGACGGATAGGGTATAACTGCTAATAGTGATGCATGTTAGAAGACTTAGCAGTTATTAGTAGGCGGAGCATAGACTATCGTGGTACGAGGGTCCAATCCTTGTCCTTGTTTGGTCGTAAGGTTGGACTACTGTTCTAACGATAGACTATGAGCCAGAGTTACGACGCTGCTGCGTAGTAGCTAAGGAGTGTAGTGGATACAACATGCATAGATCATTGAGCGGGGAGGACGACTTGTAGGCGTATGGGACACCCACTTCCTTTACACTGCTGCCACACTCGACAGAGTGATATGGACGATATATACTATACTACTGCCACGTTCTCTGGAGCGATATGGCCGATATACTATACTACTGTCATGCTCTTCGGAGATGGACGTTATTACTGAGCATCCTCCTATGGGGGCATATGTGGAATATACTAGCCAGTTGTCACGATTGGTGAATTACGTCAGCATATGTCTAGCCTATATTTTTCTATACACCCAAAGTTGTCCTCAAGTTGCATTTTACGTAGATGGTTAGGTCACCAGTGGGTTTTTACAGTATTTACTTTATGGCATATTTTTATGTATCTTGTTATGTCCCTTTGAGGACCTGGTCCCTTTTCAGGTGTATTGTTCATGAGTATTTGCAGGAGCACAGATCCGGACTGGCTACTTATATTACGAGAGGTCTAATCTTCGAGCATCGTCACTGTTAGAGGTTGTATTTATATTGTATTTGTCTTGTTTATTCTCCATTCTAGTTCGGTAGTAGATTTGTTTCCATCCGACTGTCATCTTTAGATACTTCATATTGAGATCAAGTTTCATAGATACTAGTCATTTATTTATATATGATTTTTGTGGATGAGATTTAGTTATGCTCTGTGACATATATGTTTACCACTTGTGAATTGTTATTCATATTACAGCGTACGTGTGTTATGGTTTCCATATATTGGAGTACCATATTTATATGGCTGGCATGCTTATGTGTCGTAGTCCTACGTATTTTGGGACTGGGGCGTGATATTACCCATCTAGGGAGGTCATCCATCCTACGGGAGGTTACCCATCCTACGGGAGGTTACCCATCCTAAGAGAGGTTACCCATCCAATGTGCGGTCACCCATCCTATAGGTCACCCATCCTAGGGAGGTCACCTATCATACGGGAGGTCACCCATCCTAAGGGGGGTCACCCATCCTACGGAAGATCACCTATCCAAATGGGGGTCACCCATCCTACGGGAGGCCACCCATCCTTAGAGAGGTTACCCATCCTATGGGAGGTCACCCATCCTATGTTAGGTCACCCATCCTATGAGAGTTAACCCATCCTATGGAGGTACCCATCCAAAGGGGGGTCACCTATCCTATGAGAGGTTACCCATCCAAGGAAGGTAACCATCCAAAGGGGGGTCACCTATCCTGTGAGAGGTTACCCATCCAAGGGAGGTACCCATTGAAAGTGGGGTTACCCATCCTAAGAGAGGTTACCCATCCAAATGGAGGTCACCCATCCTACGGGAGGTTATCCATCCTAGGGAGGTCACCCATCCAGAGGGAGGTCACCCTTACAAAAGAAGGTTACCCATCGTAATGGAGGTCACCCATCCTAGGGAGGTCACCCATCTTAAGGGAGGTTACCCATCCTAAAGGAGGTCACCCATCCTAAGGGAGGTTACCCATCATACGGGAGGTTGCCCATCCTAGGGAGGTCATCCATTGTAAACACCATAATTTTTAGAGTAATTTTTTAACACAATTTTTTCGGATTTTCGGTACTTATAGAGGAAGAACCAAGGTGATTGTGAGTTAAAGATTTTTGAATACAGTTTATTGATATTAAAATATTATGGAATTAATAATTTACGGTGTAAAATGGAAAACCGGACGCATGGCATTTTTCGGTGAATTTATTGGACACCGGAGCAACGATTCGAGGACCAAAAGCTATTGGATTGTAAACCGAACCCAAACGAACCAAGCCCAAACCAACCCGACCCGAAAACCCGATTGAGAAGCCCTAGCCCCGCCAGATTGCACTGTAGCAGCTATTAAAGCAGCCGCAGCCGCCATCATCGATATACGTGCCCTAGCAGCGCCGTTTTCTCCAGAATCCGTTCGCCCACCGGAACCCTAGCTTCCCGACGAGCACCCGCCTCCTTCGTCGACCTCAACTACCCGCTACCAACGCCTAGCCGTTCGCCCATCGGAACCCTAGCTTCCCCGCACCCTCGTCTCCACCTCCCTACCGTTCCCGACTGCCTCGCCGTCCCTATCCCTCCGCCTCAGCCCGCAGCCCCGAGCCCCTCGGCTTCACCCTAGTTCCTTCACCACCCACCAGTCCGGCTCGACGAACTCCCTAGTTCCTCCGCCGCCCAGGAACTCGATGACTCGCTGCCCGACCTCCGCGTAGCCGACAAACCACCGGAGCAGTTGCCCTCGGTCGGCCGCCCCTCCCATCTCAGCCAGGGTAGCCCTAGCACCGACTCCGCAGCACCGCGGACACGGACACACCGCTGCTCTCAACCAGGACACGGGGTTGACGTTCGGACACTTGGAATTCAGCATTCACGGAGCCCTGTTCAGGTACCAATTTCTTTCACCTCGCAACTCCATTTTCAATTCCGTCAATTGCTATGCGTAGACTGTTTAACCCTCTCGGTGCCCGTGTAACTCGCTCGGTGCATCGCGTCCTGTAGTGATCGCACACCGCGATCCAAAAACAGGAAAAACAACGCCCTGTTCCACCCAGGAACTGAGTCTGCCCCGCCAATCGGGACGACTTGGTCACACCCGGTCTTTACTGAACTGTGCGCGACGTTGATGCGGTCGTATAGGATTTTGCAGAAGTCGATTCGGAGGTGCGTGCACCCCGAAATCAACGCGTATCCGCTGACGACACTCCATATCCGTCCTTTCTGGAATACGCTATAACTTTGTGTACGCACGTCGAATCGAGACGAAACTTACGCCATTGGACTCGTAGCGATACGCTGGTCCTGTGACCCAAGTTTGGTCCGATTCTGAGAACGTTGACAAAATCACGTATCGTGGGCCCCCAGGCTCCACTTGACGGGTGATTTTAAGATCGGCTCATCGGAATCCAATTCTGGAAGTTCTGTTGGGTTCGTATCATCGTTTCTGACTTGTAGACACTGAGTTTGCAGAATTTGGAGACCTTTGACTCTGACATGCTTTTCGGTGCAAAGTGGCCCACATGTGGACCCCGCTTTAATCCGAAAATGACCTTTTTGCCCCTGTGTCCAAATTGGACGTAAGGACAGGCATTTCTAGCAGTTTGATATCTTCTGAGACTGTTGGTGATATTTATGACAGCTTTTGGAGTAGCACCTACCGGATCCACTGACACAGGGACAGTTGTTGGTATTCGGACATCAGGCAAGTGTACCTTGCCAAACTCTGCAGTATTATTACTTATATTCCTTGCTTTACTTTAGTGCTGTGCATGCTCAACCTAGGACAGTGTGACGTACTTAGCGTCCGATTATCAGTCGGGTGTCGACACTGTACGCAGTGTTGGGTACTGTCATCTAGAGATGGACATTCGTGACACTTTATATCCTCGTACTTGTCTTACCAAGTACACATTGACCCAGGACACTTGACACTACTCATGAGACAGGATTTTCCTGAGATATTCGTGGTAATTCTGTATAGGATACAGGACATGGACATTATATTCTTAGATACTTTATGACTTGTTGCATTTAGCTATGATCGCGCTTGACATGGGCATGAGACGTTATGGTCATGATATGCGTGGTTACATTGGGTGGGGAGAGACACACATGCTACAGGCTGTTTACATATATATATCTTCTATTATTGAGAGGTCGTAGACTCTCGTAGCAGAGCTATACCCACTACCGGTTATTACCGCTACCGGCTCCCCGACACAGAGCTTGTAGTGGCTCAGCCTGAGTTATAGTGTTGCTCTCACTTGCATTTTCACTTAGATGGTTACATATTTACCCCATTGTTTCATTTAGTTATTTATTTGCTGCACTGCTTATTTATTTATTGGCATGAGCTTTCTTGTACCTTTCTATGTCCCCTGAGGACCTGGATCCGGATTTTGTCCCCAGGATTTGAGGACGAGATTTATCCCGAGGTTTACGGGACCGGAGCAGGAGCTGATCCAGGAGCGGTACCGCCATCCGAGGACAAGGTCTTAGCTGAAGACTTCTCTTGAGCATCCATGTTTATGCTCAGTTTTCATTATTTATTTCAGTCTTTTATATTCTGATCTGTTGAACCATTGTACTAGATATTTAACGGGTTGTTCCCCGAAGTACTTTGTGAGACTATCTGATGATTTACATTCTTTATTTATTCTGTGGATCATATTTCATAGCTTGTGTGGATGAGATTAGTTGTACCATGATTGTCGTAGACTTGTTATGTTACAGCTTAAGTATGCCCTGATGGATCCAATAAATTGGGATTGTCCATCGGTGCGTACTGCTGGCCATTGACACGCGTCCGGTTCCACAGTATTTTGGGACTGGGGCGTGACATGGTTTTTGTGGTGGCCCATGCAGGTCTACGACTAAAATTGTTCGGTTTCAACTTAGGGACCGAACCAGCCTGCCCTAAGGATAGGATAAGTTCTAGGATCTCATCCATTATTTAACCATTGTTGAACTCTATATCGAACTCGAAAATTGTTACTTGAACTGCATCCTGTATTGATTCCTCTGAGCGTTCTTATAGTTTATCCTTTGATTGCAGAGCAATGGATTCCAGGAACAGAGATGATATTCCCTTGGATACGCCACACGACGCTGTGGTTACTTATGGAGACGGAGTGACACCAGGGGATGGAGGACAGGCATCGCAGAGTGATCAAACCGGACAGCCTAATCCAAGGTTCCGAAGAGATGACATCCCACCTCCACCACAGTTCACTCCCCAGATGCCAGTATTCCCGCCAGGATAAGCCATGGACGGGCAACAGATGTTCCAGATGATGTATGCTATGATGCAAGCACAGCAACAGATTCAGCAGGTGGCCCATCGACAGGAGGCCGAGTATCTGAGGACCAGCCTGGTATCCGCATTGGAGTAGGCAAATCCCCCAACGAGGAGAACATCGATGGGATCTATCACTGATTTCCGTCACCTCAAGCCTCGCACATTTTCTGGTAAGGAAGGGCCAACGGAAGTTCATGAATGGCTCACAAACATTCAGCATCAGTTGGAAGCCGCTGAACTTCCAAGAGAGAAGTGGATAACTGCAGTTAGAATGCAGTTAACTGATAACGCACCTCACTGGTGGTTAGCAAAAGAGAGAAGGCTTGGACAGGACCGAGTCACATGGGAAGAGTTCTCCAGACTCTTCCAAGAGATGTACATTCCAGCAGTCGCACGGTCAGAGCTCAGAGACAGGTTCAACCGCCTTATCCAAGGCAGCATGTCAGTAGAGGAATACAATACGGAATTTATTCGCCTGAGCCGCTTTGCCCCGACATTGATCTCGACGGAGGAAGAAAAAGCAGAGAAGTTCTTTGACGGCTTGAAGTTCGAGCTTCAGAGAGTGATTGGATCGGTAGCGCCTACCTCTTATACCGATGTCCTTGCAGCGGCCCGACGCTTGGAGCGCGTCACCAGGAGGGAGTCTAATATGAAGAGGCCTAACACATCAGCACCATCCAGGCCAGCACATGGGGATTCAGCAAAGCGAACCCAGAGGGGTATGCCAGATAGAGCAGCACATAGGGACAGACCTCTTCCTACTTGTCACCACTGCGGCAAGGTAGGACACATTGAGAAGGAATGCAGGCGTAAGTTGGGACTATGTTTGAGCTGTAGATCCAACCAGCACTTTTCAAGGGACTGTTCTGAACGCAGAGACGGAGCACCAAGACTAGCATTACCTGCACCACGACCAGCAGCAGGAGCCCAGCAGACGGGAGTTGGTGGGGTCAGACCACCAGCCCCAGGAGGGAACCAGCAGAGACCACCCCTGGCACCACAGGCAGCTTTATTCCAGTAGGCTCAGCAGCAGAGAGGTCCAGCTCAGGGACGAGGACAGGCATTCCCATTAGCTGTTGAGCAGGAGACTACAGCAGGCGAGGTCATCGCAGGTACTATTCTAGTAGCTTCATTACCAGCTGTAGCATTATTTGATTCTGGAGCATCGCATTCATTTATAGCAGCTAGCTTTATAGCCACCCATAGAGTAGCTATCGCACCCCTTCCGAAGATGAAGAGGATTCTTACGGGAGGTAGAATTATTCCAGTTAGTGATATCTGTAGATCATGTTCTGTAGTAGTTTGTGGCAGAGAAATGCGAGCTCAATTTCTGATCTTTTCCATGCCGGATTATGATGTCGTACTGGGTATGGACTGGTTAAGTCAGTACCATGAGACTCTTCATTGCCGACTTGGGCAGGTTATATTTAGACCGCCTGGACATCCAGAATTTGAGTTTACTCGAGGAGCAGTAGAGCAAGGAGTTTAGCCCACTCTTAGGGTACTATCTGTAGAAGAGGAGACAGGTTACCCAAGAGTCATATCAGAATTTGTGGATGTATTTCCTGATGACCTTCCAGGTTTACCGCCTGATCGGGAAATAGAATTCATAATAGACTTAACTCCAGGGGCAGAGCCTATCACTTCATTAGTATATCGGCTAGCACCTAAGGAGTTAGTGGAGTTGAAAGAGCAGGTGGATGATCTTTTGAAGAAGGGTTTCATTCGGCCCAGTGTTTCACCTTGGGGAGCACCCATACTCTTTGGGCCGAAGAAGGATGGAACAGTACGATTGTGCATTGATTACAGGGCACTGAATGCTGTAACCATCAAGAACAGGTATCCCTTACCACGTATTGATGATCTATTCAATCAATTAAGTGGTGCAAGGGTATTTTCGAAGATTGACCTTAGATCCGGCTATCATCAGATCAAGGTGAGGAAGGAAGACATCCCGAAGACGGCTTTCAGGACGAAGTATGGGCATTATGAGTTCTTGGTGATGCCGTTTGGTTTAACCAACGCGCCAGCAGTGTTTATGAGCTTAATGAACAGAGTCTTTCATCATTTCTTGGATAAATTAGTGGTGGTATTCATTGATGATATTCTTGTATATTCCAAGAACCACGAAGAGCACGAGGAGCATCTCAGAATCGTGTTAGAGACCTTGAGACAGGAAAAATTATATGCCAAACTCAGTAAGTGTGAGTTTTGTATGGACAAAGTGCCTTTCTTGGGACACATCATCTCAGGAGAAGGACTTTCAGTGGATCCAGAGAAAGTTGCGGCAATAGAGACTTGGCCTACACCTACATCAGTGGCAGAAGTGAGAAGTTTTCTCGGACTTGCGGGATATTACCGAAGGTTTATAGAAAATTTCTCGAGGATTGCAGAACCGATGACGAAGCTGACCCGCAAAGACCAGGAGTTTATATGGACAGAGGACTGCCAGAAGGCCTTCGAAGAACTAAAGAGAAGATTAACAACAGCACCGGTCTTGACTCTTCCTTCAGGGTCAGGAGGTTTTGTTGTTTACAGTGATGCATCAGGCAGTGGACTAGGATGTGTTTTGATGCAACATGGCAAAGTCATTGCTTATGCGTCAAGACAGCTGAAGGTCCACGAGAAGAACTACCCAACACATGATCTGGAGCTAGCAGCAGTGATATTTGCATTGAAGATATGGAGGCACTATCTTTATGGAGAGAGGGTAGAAATCTTTACAGATCACAAGAGTCTGAAGTATGTGTATACTCAGAAGGAGCTTAACATTAGGCAGAGACGCTGGCTTGAACTGATGGTAGATTTTGACATCGATCTGCAGTATCATCCAGGAAAGGCGAATGTTGTTGCAGACGTACTCAGCAGGAAGCCTACAGCTTATTTCTTGACGATGCAGCCCGAGTTGTTGAAGGATTTATAGGAGCTTCAGATAGAGGTTGTCTTACCAGGACAGAATGGCTTGATGGCTAATCTTGAGATTCAGTCATCACTCATGGAGAAGATTAAAGAGGCATTGCCCACCGATGCTAGATTCCGAAGACTCAAAGAAAGGACAAAAGCAGGCATTCAGACAGGACTTCGCATACATGAAGATGGGATATTAAGGTTTGGGAATCGCCTATATGTTCCAAATGGAGAATTGAGACAGGAGTTAATGACTGAAGCACATAGCTCTATGTACTCTGTTCACCCAGGAGGAACCAAGATGTACCGCGACTTAAGACAGTATTACTGGTGGCATGGAATGAGAAGGGAGATTGCAAGATTTGTGGCCAAATGCTTAGTCTGCCAGCAAGTGAAGGCCAAGCATCAGAGGACTGCAGGTATATTACAGCCGCTTCCGATACCGGAATGGAAGTGGGAGCATATCACGATAGATTTTGTTACAGGATTTCCGAAGAGCCCCAGCGGAAGAGATACAGTATGGGTGATAGTGGATCGACTCACTAAATCGGCACACTTCTTGCCATTTAGAGTTGGACAGTCCACTGAGGTACTAGCCGACATGTATATGCGACAAATCGTCAAATTGCATGGAGTACCTGTTAGCATCGTATCGGATCGAGATTCAAGATTTACATCTCATTTCTGGAGAAGCATGCAAGAGAGTCTGGGCACCAGACTCAAATTCAGCACGGCATACCACCCACAGACAGATGGCCAATCGGAGCACACCATTCAGATCTTGGAGGACATGTTGCGATCATGTATGCTAGACTTTGGAGGATCTTGGGAAGATCATTTGCACTTAGTAGAGTTCTCCTATAATAACAGTTATCAGGCCAGTACCAGATGGCACCATTTGAAGCTTTATACGGAAGGAAGTGCAGGTCACCTATATGTTGGAGTGATGTTGGTGAACGTCAACTACTGGGTCCAGAATTGGTCACACAAACAGTGGAGAAGGTGAAGCAGATTCAGAATCATCTACGAGTAGCTCAGGACCGACAGAAGCTTTGGGCTGATACACACAGACGTCCCCTAGAGTTCAAAGAAGGAGATCACGTATTCTTGAGGATTTCGCCCACTCGTGGTACTATTCAATTTGGGAGCAGAGGCAAGCTGAGCCCAAGGTATATTGGACCATTTGACATCCTAGAGCCCGTTGGTGAGGTGGCTTATCGTCTTGCATTACCTCCATCCTTAGAGGGAGTGCATGACGTATTCCACGTCTCACAGTTGCGAAGGTACATGACCGACCCAAGTCACGTAGTCGATCATTCAGAGATCGCAGTAGGCCCAAGCTTGAGATACGAAGAACACCCAGTTGGCATCCTCGACGTCAGTGAGAAGACATTGCGGGGACAAACGATCAGATTGGTTCGTGTAGCTTGGAAACACCATTCCCCTGGCGAATCGACTTGGGAACGAGAAGATAGTATGCGCCAGCGATACCCCCACTTGTTCGAGGAGGCAGTTGTAAATTAAGCAACCTTGTATTTCCATAATTCTTTTATAGCTTACTCTTTGATAGCGAGGACGCAATCCTTTTAAGGAGGGAAGATTGTAAACACCCTAATTTTTAGAGTAATTTTTTAACACAATTTTTCCGGATTTTCGGTACTTATAGAGGAAGAACCAAGGTGATTGTGAGTTAAAGATTTTTGAATGTAGTTTATTGATGTTAAAATATTATGGAATTAATAATTTACGGTGTAAAATGGAAAACCGGACGCATGGTATTTTTCAGTGAATTTATTGGACACCGGAGCAACGATTCGAGGACCAAAAGCTATTGGATTGTAAACCGAACCCAAACGAACCAAGCCCAAACCAACCCGACCCGAAAACCCGATTGAGAAGCCCTAGCCCCGCCGGATTGCACTGTAGTGGCTATTAAAGCAGCCGCAGCCGCCATCCTCGATATACGTGCCCTAGCAGTGCCGCTTTCTCCAGAATCCGTTCGCCCACCGGAACCCTAGCTTCCCGACGAGCACCCGCCTCCTTCGTCGACCTCAACTACCCGCTACCAACGCCTAGCCGTTCGCCCATCGGAACCCTAGCTTCCCCGCACCCTCGTCTCCACCTCCCTACCGTTCCCGACTGCCTCGCCGTCCCTATCCCTCCGCCTCAGCCCACAGCCCCGAGCCCCTCGGCTTCACCCTAGTTCCTTCACCACCCACCAGTCCGGCTCGACGAACTCCCTAGTTCCTCCGCCGCCCAGGAACTCGACGACTCGCTGCCCGACCTCCGCGTAGCCGACGAACCACCGGAGCAGTTGCCCTCGGTCGGCCGCCCCTCCTGTCACTACCACATTCCGAAAAAAGGGGTATTTTCGACCTTTTATAATATTTAATATTATTGTAGTTATAATTAAATAATTACATGATAATATTTTTAATTTAAATAATTATGTGTGATGAGTAATTAAATATAGTATTAGATGCAGTGTTCATTTATTTTTAGCTAGCAGACTGACCTAGAAGCCAGTATACAAACACCTGTCAGGACTTGTGGAATTATGTAATTAATTGTTTTATTTATAATTTAATTTTTGGAGATTTTTATTAATTACCATATTTTTATTTAATATTTTGCGCCATTGCCTTTGCTTCGATATTTGGAGCACTATCCAGACTTTTGTCTTCCAACAAATTTCACAATCTTGCCCTAGACATGCCCGCCTTCAATTCTGCTATTTTTACAACTCATAATTGTGCTATTTGTACATTATTTCTGGCCGCGCAAAAATCGTCGTGGACGTTATTTTTAAAACTTCTATTTTGTATCGTTGTGCGTTCCAATCGAAAATTGGAGGCCATCTTGACCTATTTTTCGTGCGGCCCAAATTAGGGTAATATTCTGTTCTGAGTCTTCTTCATTATTGGTATTGATGACCTGACCTGATTTTGGCCCCATGTACTCCTAATTAATTGTTGAACACAACTTGCATTTATTTCTATTTAAATTGAGGATACTATTTTATCTGATTCTAAAATCCCAATTTAATTCCAGTGCCCTGCTATTTAAGCCCGTACCCAACTTACAGCGTCCCCTGACCCTACAAAACACCGGACCCCGAATCGCCCGCCAAATTTTTGTCATTTTATGTGTTTGTGCAATTTCTCGAATTTAGGGGGGCTAAATTGCAAATTTGCATTTTTGGGTCAACAACCAATTGTTTAAACAATGATGGAACCTAGTATTTTAATTAAACCTCACCCTAAATCCCCCATGAATTAATTTCCCTCATGTTCAATCTGGACCACTCAATTAAGAGGGTCAATCACAACCCTCCATCAAAATCCCCTCATCCCTATTTAATGTCTTGTCCCATCATAAGCCCTAATCCCTAGGCAACCTAGAAAACACCACCTCCTCACAAGCCTCCTCCCTCTCTCTCATACGTATGTATATTTTTCTTCTTCCCTTTCCTTTCTTCTTCTCCTTCTTCCTTCCTTCTTCTTCTTTATTGCTTTTCTTTCTTCTTTCTTTGAAAATTTGAATTTCAAAGGGGGGGAAAATCTGGAAGCTACTGTTCAGCGGCCGACTTTTCGTGCTCCGGCGAGCGGCCACTGCCCCCGGCTGTGCTCCTCCCTTCACCGGCGGCCAACCCAGGCCAACTGCTGCTCCTCTCTGCGGTGAGACCCGGCCCCCTTGCTCACTCCCTCCGGCGTTCAGCCGCTGCAGTCCGGCGGCTCCCCCTCACATACTCCCGCCGGCCTCTACTGCTCCGGGCTGCTGCTCCCCCTCTTCCCCACTGTACCGGCAGGCGGCAACCCCATCTCCATCTCCTCCCTCCGCCAAGCCACCTCTCCACCACCACACACGATCATCTTCCTCGGCGAAGCTCCTCCGGGCCGCTGCCAATACACCTATCACCACCACCATCATCTACAACTCCCATCACCACCATCTCCATCCATCACCACCCATCAGCCGGCGGCCAACCCCCCCGCACCGACTGTTCCCGAGCCGATCCCTCCGGCGGCCCCTGTCCACTCCGGCAGGCGCTGCTCGGCCATCCTCCTCCTGAACAGCACTCCGGCGAGGCTCCGACCAATCACAGTAAGCCTCCTCTCCTCCCCTCTTTCCTCTTTCACTGTAACATATATATAATGTGTATAATTGAGGAATGTATGTACATATGTATATACATGTTTATATATATTTAATGTGTATAAATATACATGTATGTATATATCTAATTAATATGTATATTAATGTGTATATATCTAATGAATGTATATATATTTAATGTGGATAAATGTACTTGTATATATATATACAATGTATGTAAGTATGTATTTGCGTAGGTATAAATGTGTAGTAGTATATGTATTAGCATATATTAATTAATGCTTAAATATGTGAATATGTATGAGTTTAATTAATATATAATGTATATGTATATACTAGTCTATGTATTTGTATATAATTAGTGTATATATATGTATAAGTACATATTTATTTTGTATAGGTGTATTTACGCATTTTATATATACTTAGTATATTTTCATATTGGTATATGTATATGTATATATATGTATATACTTAATATATTTCACTATAAAAAAAATTGGTATATAGATATATTTAGTGTATTCTATGTTAATATACATGTATGTTATTTATAAATAAAATGTTTAAATACATGTATTAGCATAGTATATATATATATTAAGTATATGTATGTGTATGACTAATAAATAGGTATTAGTATTTATTCTTAAATTATTGTATATGTATGTATTAAATCAAATTAGTATATATGTGTATGTATATATGTTCGTGTATTTCTTCCTATATATATATATATGTATTCAAAATATATTTTGTGTGTACGTATTAAATAAATATTAATCTGTAAAATTGGTATCTGTATTTTCAGTACATGTTGATAATTGTTAATTTAGTATATGTAAATAAATATATGTATGTTTTGATATAAGTGCTAATTTGGTATGTATATAAATATATATATATATATATTTGTTTTGGTATTTTGGTTTATATATATGTGTACTTGTATACATAGTATAATTTAATATAATTAGTATTTTGGTAAATATATATATATTGTATATGTATTTATATTGGTGTACATATATATATAGTAAGTACTAAGGTAGTTAAAATAGATATATATATATTTATATATCCCTACCAGTTGACCCTAGATTGACCAGTGCCATATCTGGCAGAGCCTCTGACTTCATGGATTTTGTGTTAGCGTAGCATCTGATGCGAAAGTTATATTGTGTTGTGTTTATAGGACTGTTGGTTTACCCAGGGGATACTCTGGAACAGGACATCCATAACTACCAGCTAAGGACCCAAGGCAAGTACATTCTCTGATAATTTCCAATTTTTGATAATTGCTATAAGTTCAACAATCATGAAATATTACAACTGAATCTTTGACACTGTGCTACACGGACTAGTATTTAGCCTGGATCTGCAGTCATGAGATATTACCTTGATTATCGTATTGACATTGTACACGACATGTATATTTAGATATCGTACATGATAGACTTGACTTGCTCGTGTATCGTGACGTGTCATGGTTGGATCCACAGTACTAGTTGGGGGCGGGGAAGTAGTTAGTAAGAAATGTGATCATAACCTCTTATTGTAGTATAGAAATTGTAAGTGTTAATCATGCTCTTCACCCATGATTAGCCAGGCCCTGTAGCTATCGTACATGTTCCCAAGCCGATCATATTTTGAGACTACTATTTCAAACACTTAGAGTAGATTACAGTTCCCTATTTTAAATCATATACTACATCACCCGTATATGATATTGTTCCTTGTTCTTTTCATTTTCTTATATGCACTGACTGTATCTCATTGCCTATTTTGCATGTCTCTTTACATTGCCTGTCTCTCTTAAATTGCCATTGCATTTATTTTACTGTCTTCTCAGTAGCTAGCATGACATGTTTGATTGTATTATAGACATTATCAATTAATGGAACTGTTATTTGAGAGTGTTGCTTTGCTCCTTCCTGACTGGAAATATTTTTCCAGACTATGCCTTAGAGGACCGCTGTCCGACACTTTATGGACCATATGGTGAGTAGCTACAGACTTGGTAGTTAGTTGTGATTCTGGAAGGTCTAGCCGGAGTTATTATTTATTGTTAGTTCTTTAAGTAGACTATTTGGTACCGGATTTATCTCCGGCATTTTGATGATTCTTGGATATTGTTGAGTTAGAATATTACTTGTGGACTTGTGTTGTGTTTAAATTTTTAAATTTCTGTTTCGAAATCTTATCGTGCTGTAATCCTGTGATTGAGTATGTGTTCATCTTATTTGTGTCATCCGTGCCTCCTAATGGAGATTGGATGCTTGCGTGACATTAGTTAGATAGTATCAAGACCTTGACAGCGTTCTACCGCCGATGCTGCGGCGTAGGCTGGACGTACCCACGCACTCGTGCCCCTAAACCGGGTGCGGGTCGTAACACGTTTTTACTGGTGGCCCATGCAGGTCAGACTTCGCGAGTTGTGCGATGTCGTAGTAGTGTGGCATCTTTGTTACACTATTGCGTGCCTGCGATAGGATCTAGGACATAGGATACTAGGACGAGAGCAAATACTCAATCACAATTCCTTGAGAGATTCCTGGGATGACCCCTGAGAATCTTGTTATAATTTCCAATTTAAAATCATTTCCTTGTTCCGTCCATTCTCACTTATTGATATTGAATTTGATTGTTGTTGATTAGTTATTAAATTAGGATTTTGGTTTCACTTGTTGATTGTTGATTAGGTATTAAATTAGGATTTTGGTTTCATTATAGGGTTTGATTTCATATCAAGATATATTTACAGACTAATTTATGGTATTACTTGATGACACATGTCGATGAGGACAGTGAGGAAGATAACACTAGGGCTATTGGACTACTAGATATGGATTTAAATTTTAATTTGAAGATTGAGAATGAATTGCATTTTTGAATTTTGAGAAGTAGAGATATTGTCATTAAAACTTTTTGAGGATTTAGATTCGATTCAATGAACATAGACAAAACTGTAAAGATTTTTAGTGATTAAGTTTTATTTCAGTATTTAAATAATTAACCTTGAGGAAAGTGTATGCAATTTACCTTAAAATTTTATTCGAGGAGTTATTTTGAGGAAAATTTATCTGAGGATAAGATTTTATAGTGGGAGAGATATATTAGTATACAATAGATGAGATGCATGTGTAAGGATCTGTTGGCTTGAGTATAATTGAGACCTCACTGCCCACTGACTTGGGTGTCCATTTAAGATTGTATTAGAGAGAGCAGTATTTAGTAAAGAGTATTGCATTTGATATGCACTTGGGTGATAAGAATAACTAGCATCAACTGTTGCAGTAGGTAAGGAAGCTAGCAGTGAGAGTGTTTGTGATAGAACTGTGATACCTAGGGGATAGAGATATCAGACCATGGATGCATCTTTGACCTGTGCAATCACAACTAGGATTGTTATTCCCAATCTTTATCTTGAATGTTGCTTCTTTAGAAATGTACTGTCCTCCCTTGATGATATCGCATTTTGCCTAAATTGATTCTTTGGGATCTGTCTTCAGGATGTCGCCGCAGACACGATCTATGAGAGCGGGAACATCAGCTTTAGAGGGGCCTGCCACCTCTCCACCTGATGAACAGACAGCCTTTGTTCCTCCTATATCTCCGATACACGTAGGTGGTCCTCCTCCCCCACCTGTTAAGAAGATTGCCGCAGCTGTGACGGACAACCTTCCTTCTCCATCAACTCCGATTCCCGGAGGTTTGCCCATTGACGGAACGTAGATGTTTACCTTGATCCAGGGCATGGTAGATGCCCAGAGAGTGACGGCAGACGCTCAGCGAGTTCAAGCTGAGTCTCAGAGGGTGCAAGCAGAAGCGTACCAGGCACAAACCGAGCTGATGAAAGAAAACATGGAGAATGCTCATCAAGTGACTCTCCAAGCTTTGGAGAGAGTAGCACAGTACCAGCAGATTCCTGGCCAGCAACAGCAAAAATCAGGCACTATAGTGGATTTCAAAAGGATGATGCCTCGAGAGTTCAAAGGCACCGAAGGGATACTCTACGCTGACGACTGGCTAGAGGATATAGAGAGAAGCCTGCGATTGACCCAGATTCCGGAGAACTTGCAGATAGAAGCCGCTGGAAGTCAGATGTTCGATATCGCACTCACGTGGTATCGCACGGAGCCGAGAATTACTGCACAAGGACTTACTTGGGAGACCTTCAAGGAACTCTTCAAAGAGAAGTTCTTTCCCGACGTGGCATTGGGAACCTTGGAAAGTCAGTTTCATGACTTAGTTCAAGGAAACATGTCGGTCGACGAGTACGCTGCAGAATTTTGTAGATTGAGCCGTTTTGCATCGTCTATGATTCGGGACCCAGGAGATCGAGCCCAGAAATTTAGAAAGGGACTGACGAGAGAGATTAAGTCACGAACTTCTGGTCGTCGTACCGCTACCTTTGAGGCTATCTTGATGGATGCTCAGATTGCAGAAGAGGATCTGGATCTCAGGCCTAAGAGGAGTCATAATACTTTTGAAGATACGAATGGTAGCCCAGGACCAGCCAAGCATCCCCGTATTCAGCACCAACAGAAGCACCAAGTACCATTTCATATTCAGCAACAACCATGGACATTTTAGCATCCACCGCAGTACCTAGCACCAGTTCCTATCCAGCAACATCCATGGGCGTATCAGCATCAACAACAGTACCAGGCACCAGTCCGCGTTCAGCAGGATCAGCAACAGCCTCCGAGAGAGACACAGCAGACCTGTCATTTCTGTAAGAAGCCAGGTCACCTTTGGGAGAGATGTAGAACGAGGCTAGGACTTTGTTTGCACTGCGACGCT
Organism: Iris macrosiphon; assembly: GCA_036927795.1. NCBI lineage: Eukaryota > Viridiplantae > Streptophyta > Magnoliopsida > Asparagales > Iridaceae > Iris > Iris macrosiphon. Next base: position 2,216,309 of record JAYESA010000002.1, on the reverse strand, counting down.
GCGGGACATCGAGTAAGGAATTGTCTTATAGCCCCTTATCTCCCCGGCCAGCGTGCAACTTCAGATTATAGAGATCCAGTTAGGCTACCTGTGGAACCGTATATTGCTCAGCACCCGCAAAGGGAACCACCCCAGCAGGGCTGGCATTTGCGATGACGGTCGAGGAGACCGATACTGCAGGTAATGTGTTAGCAGTTTCTGTTCTTTCCTTTATTCTGTTCCTATCTATTTGATTGATTGATTGATTGCTTAGTACCGTAGTTGGATGCATGATTCTTGTTATAATGTAGTTAGTAGTACCCCTGATGCATAGACTGCAACACCATAACGAATGAGACCATAACCATGTATGTTCCCCCTAGATTGTATGTGGTATAACTATATATAGAATTTTCTTAGACCGTGATTATTGGTGTTGACTGTAGTGAAGATTCATGAAGGAGCTATGACTTGACAAGAGAAACAAGATGATTAAAATTCGAGGATGAATATTGATTTAAATAAATGGTTAAGAAATTAACATGGCATAATTGGTGGTTTATTAATTCCAGGAAAGATTATGACATGTTTAAGTTGGTTATTAAAATTTGGAAATTTTGGGAGACTATCATCATATTTATTTGATTGCAAGTTAGGATTTTTTGAATTTTATAATTGGATGTTGCATTTGGAGAATCCTTAAGTATCATATTGTTGAGCATTTTAAGAAAGAGAAAATCGAGAAATAAAATTTAGATGGATAAATGTTTAAATTTAAATTTGTGGGACGAGATTTCATTTTATACTTGTGCATTGAAAAATCTAATGTAAGGAGTGAATATTAAATTCCGGGTATTGAATTATTAACCCAAAATCTTCAAGGAAATTTTGACAAAAATGGACTTTGATTTTTATTCCGAGGATTTTTCAGGAATGAAATAATTACAGAAATTTTAATTGTGAAAAGACATTGCGGATTATAACCTGATTTTATGGTTAATGGATTTAAATTTGAGGGAATAATAATGTGTATGATAAACACTACTATGAGGATTTTAAATTTCGAGGACGAAATTCTTTTAAGGTGGGTAGACTTGTCACTACCACATTCCGAAAACAGGGGTATTTTCGACCTTTTATAATATTTAATATTATGGTAGTTATAATTAAATAATTGCATGATAATATTTTTAATTTAAATAATTATGTGTGATGAGTAATTAAATATAGTATTAGATGCAGTGCTCATTTATTTTTAGCTAGCAGACTGACCTAGAAGCCAGTATACAAACACCTGTCAGGACTTGTGGAATTATGTAATTAATTATTTTATTTATAATTTAATTTTTGGAGATTTTTATTAATTACCATATTTTTATTTAATATTTTGCGCAATTGCCTTTGCTTCGATATTTGGAGCACTATCCAGACTTTTGTCTTCCAACAAATTTCACAATCTTGCCCTAGACATGCCCGCCTTCAATTCTGCTATTTTTACAACTCATAATTGTGCTCTTTGTACATTATTTCTGGCCGCACAAAAATCGTCGCGGACGTTATTTTTAAAACTCCTATTTTGTATCGTTGTGCGTTCCAATCGAAAATTGGAGGCCATCTTAACCTATTTTTCGTGCGGCCCAAATTAGGGTAATATTCTGTTCTGAGTCTTCTTCATTATTGGTATTGATGACCTGACCTGATTTTGGCCCCATGTACTCCTAATTAATTGTTGAACACAACTTGCATTTATTTCTATTTAAATTGAGGATACTATTTTATCTGATTCTAAAATCCCAATTTAATTCCAGTGCCCTGCTATTTAAGCCCGTACCCAACTTACAGCGTCCCCTGACCCTACAAAACACCGGACCCCGAATCGCCCACCAAATTTTCGTCATTTTATGTGTTTGTGCAATTTCTCGAATTTAGGGGGGCTAAATTGCAAATTTGTATTTTTGGGTCAACAACCAATTGTTTAAACAATGATGGAACCTAATATTTTAATTAAACCTCACCCTAAATCCCCCATGAATTAATTTCCCTCATGTTCAATCTGGACCACTCAATTAAGAGGGTCAATCACAACCCTCCATCAAAATCCCCTCATCCCTATTTAATGTCTTGTCCCATCATAAGCCCTAATCCCTAGGCAACCTAGAAAACACCACCTCCTCACAAGCCTCCTCCCTCTCTCTCATACGTATGTATATTTTTCTTCTTCCCTTTCCTTTCTTCTTCTCCTTCTTCCTTCCTTCTTCTTCTTTATTGCTTTTCTTTCTTCTTTCTTTGAAAATTTGAATTTCAAAGGGGGGGAAAATCTGGAAGCTACTGTTCAGCGGCCGACTTTCCGTGCTCCGACGAGCGGCCACTGCACCCGGCTGTGCTCCTCCCTTCACCGACGGCCAACCCAGGCCAACTGCTGCTCCTCTCTGCGGTGAGACCCGGCCCCCTTGCTCACTCCCTCCGGCGTTCAGCCGCTGCAGTCCGGCGGCTCCCCCTCACATACTCCCGCCGGCCTCTACTGCTCCGGGCTGCTGCTCCCCCTCTTCCCCACTGCACCGGCAGGCGGCAACCCCATCTCCATCTCCTCCCTCCGCCAAGCCACCTCTCCACCACCACACACGATCATCTTCCTCGGCGAAGCTCCTCCGGGCCGCTGCCAATACACCTATCACCACCACCATCATCTACAACTCCCATCACCACCATCTCCATCCATCACCACCCATCAGCCGGCGGCAAACCCCCCCGCACCGACTGTTCCCGAGCTTATCCCTCCGGCGGCCCCTGTCCACTCCGGCAGGCGCTGCTCGGCCATCCTCCTCCTGAACAGCACTCCGGCGAGGCTCCGACCAATCACAGTAAGCCTCCTCTCCTCCCCTCTTTCCTCTTTCACTGTAACATATATATAATGTGTATAATTGAGGAATGTATGTACATATGTATATACATGTTTATATATATTTAATGTGTATAAATATACATGTATGTATATATCTAATTAATATGTATATTAATGTGTATATATCTAATGAATGTATATATATTTAATGTGGATAAATATACTTGTATATATATATACAATGTATGTAAGTATGTATTTGCGTAGGTATAAATGTGTAGTAGTATATGTATTAGCATATATTAATTAATGCTTAAATATGTGAATACGTATGAGTTTAATTAATATATAATGTATATGTATATACTAGTCTATGTATTTGTATATAATTAGTGTATATATATGTATAAGTATATATTTATTTTGTATAGGTGTATTTACGCATTTTATATATACTTAGTATATTTTCATATTGGTATATGTATATGTATATATATGTATATACTTAATATATTTCACTATAAAAAAAATTGGTATATAGATATATTTAGTGTATTCTATGTTAATGTACATGTATGTTATTTATAAATAAAATGTTTAAATACATGTATTAGCATAGTATATATATATTAAGTATATGTATGTGTATGACTAATAAATAGGTATTAGTATTTATTCTTAAATTATTGTATATGTATGTATTAAATCAAATTAGTATATATGTGTATGTATATATGTTCGTGTATTTCTTCCTATATATATATATGTATTCAAAATATATTTTGTGTGTACGTATTAAATAAATATTAATCTGTAAAATTGGTATCTGTATTTTCAGTACATGTTGATAATTGTTAATTTAGTATATGTAAATAAATATATGTATGTTTTGATATAAGTGCTAATTTGGTATGTATATAAATATATATATATATATATATATATTTGTTTTGGTATTTTGGTTTATATATATGTGTACTTGTATACATAGTATAATTTAATATAATTAGTATTTTGGTAAATATATATATATATTGTATATGTATTTATATTGGTGTACATATATATATAGTAAGTACTAAGGTAGTTAAAATAGATATATATATATTTATATATCCCTACCAGTTGACCCTAGATTGACCAGTGCCATATCTGGCAGAGCCTCTGACTTCATGGATTTTGTATTAGCGTAGCATCTGATGCGAAAGTTATATTGTGTTGTGTTTATAGGACTGTTGGTTTACCCAGGGGATACTCTGGAACAGGACATCCATAAATACCAGCTAAGGACCCAAGGCAAGTACATTCTCTGATAATTTCCAATTCTTGATAATTGCTATAAGTTCAACAATCATGAAATGTTACAACTGAATCTTTGACACTGTGCTACACGGACTAGTATTTAGCCTGGATTTGCAGTCATGAGATATTACCTTGATTATCGTATTGACATTGTACACGACATGTATATTTAGACATCGTACATGATAGACTTGACTTGCTCGTGTATCGTGACGTGTCATGGTTGGATCCACAGTACTAGTTGGGGGCGGGGAAGTAGTTAGTAAGAAATGTGATCATAACCTCTTATTGTAGTATAGAAATTGTAAGTGTTAATCATGCTCTTCACCCATGATTAGCCAGGCCCTGTAGCTATCGTACATGTTCCCAAGCCGATCACATTTTGAGACTACTATTTCAAACACTTAGAGTAGATTACAGTTCCCTATTTTAAATCATATACTACATCACCCGTATATGATATTGTTCCTTGTTCTTTTCATTTTCTTATATGCACTGACTGTATCTCATTGCCTATTTTGCATGTCTCTTTACATTGCCTGTCTCTCTTAAATTGCTATTGCATTTATTTCACTGTCTTCTCAGTAGCTAGCATGACATGTTTGATTGTATTATAGACATTATCAATTAATGGAACTGTTATTTGAGAGTGTTGCTTTGCTCCTTCCTGACTGGAAATATTTTTCTAGACTATGCCTTAGAGGACCGCTGTCCGACACTTTATGGACCATATGGTGAGTAGCTACAGACTTGGTAGTTAGTTGTGATTCTGGAAGGTCTAGCCGGAGTTATTATTTATTGTTAGTTCTTTAAGTAGACTATTTGGTACCGGATTAGTCTCCGGCATTTTGATGATTCTTGGATATTGTTGAGTTAGAATATTATTTGTGGACTTGTGTTGTGTTTAAATTTTTAAATTTCTGTTTCGAAATCTTATCGTGCTGTAATCCTGTGATTGAGTATGTGTTCATCTTATTTGTGTCATCCGTGCCTCCTAATGGAGATTGGATGCTTGCGTGACATTAGTTAGATAGTATCAAGACCTTGACAGCGTTCTACCGCCGATGCTGCGGCGTAGGCTGGACGTACCCACGCACTCGTGCCCCTAAACCGGGTGCGAGTCGTGACACCTCCCATCTCAACCAGGGTAGCCCTAGCACCGACTCCACAGCACCGCGGACACGGACACACCGCTGCTCTCAACCAGGACACGGGGTTGACGTTCGGACACTTGGAATTCAGCATTCACGGAGCCCTGTTCAGGTACCGATTTCTTTCACCTCGCAACTCCATTTTTGATTCCGTCAATTGCTATGCGTAGACTGTTTAACCCTCTCGGTGCCCGTACAACTCGCTCGGTGCATCGCGTCCTGTAGTGATCGCACACCGCAATCCAAAAATAGGAAAAATAATGCCCTGTTCCACCCCGGAACTGAGTCCGCCCCGCCAATCGGGATGACTTGGTCGCACGCGGTCTTTACCGAACTGTGCGCGACGTTGATGCGGTCGTGTAGGATTTCGCAGAAGTCGATTCGGAGGTGCGTGCACCCCAGAATCAACGCGTATCCGCTGACGACACTCCGTATCCGTTCTTTCTGGAACACGCTGTAACTTTGTGTACGCACGTCGGATCGAGACGAAACTTGCGCCATCGGACTCGTAGTGATACGCTGGTCCTGTGACCCAAGTTTGGTCTGATTCCGAGAACGTTGACAAAATCACGTATCATGGGCCCCCAGGCTCCACTTGACGGGTGATTTTGAGATCGGCTCATCGGAATCCAATTCTGGAAGTTTCGTTGGGTTCGTATCATCGTTCCTGACTTGTAGACACTGAGTTTGTAGAATTTGGAGACCTTTGACCCTGACACACTTTTCGGTGCGAAGTGGCCCACAAGTGGACCCCGCTTTAATCCGGAAATGACCTTTTTGCCCCTGTATCCAAATTGGACGTAAGGACAGGCATTTCTAGCAGTTTGATACCTTTTGAGACTGTTGGTGATGTTTATGACAGCTTTTGGAGTAGCACCTACCGGATCCACTGACACAGGGACAGTTGTTGGTATTCGGACATCAGGCAAGTGTACCTTGCCAAACTCTGCAGTATTATTACTTATATTTCTTGCTTTACTTTAGTGCTGTGCATGCTCAACCTAGGATCGTGTGACGTACTTAGCTTCCGATTATCAGTCGGGTGTCGACACTGTACGCAGTGTTGGGTACTGTCACGACCCGCACCCGGTTTAGGGGCACGAGTGCGTGGGTACGTCCAGCCTACGCCGCAGCATCGGCGGTAGAACGCTGTCTAGGTCAAGTACTATCTAAATAATCTCACACTAGTATCCAACTCCATAAGGAGACACGGATAACACCATAAGATGAACAACATACTCAATCACAATTACAGCACGATAGGAATTGAAGAAATAAGATAATACAATACAAGTCTAATGACAACATAATCATACCTGCAATCCTTAACTTCCAATCCCCAAGTGTCAGAAACCAGTCTACTATGGTCACAGTCTGGAAAAATATTTTCCAGTCAGGAAGGAGCAAAGTACATCTCTAAATAGCAGTTCTATATAAATGACATAAACTATGTAGCAGTTCTAGATGGAAACATACCAGATGCATGTATAAGTACGAGAAATGTACAATGAGAGAAGTACTGGAAATACTGTAAGTAATTGCAGGAAAAGAACAATATGTCAATGAGCAAGAAACCTATGACTAAGTGTGTGAGTACTAGCTTTAACATGTGATCGGCTTGGGAACTTGATCAGGCTGGTTACATGTGATTAGCTATGATTCATGGAAGGTCAGGCTAACCGTTGGTTAGCTATGATGCATGGAGATGGTCAGGCTAATCACACGTAACAGCTATGAGGCATGGAGATGGTCAGGCCGCACCCGACGTGAGATGTGGGGTGAGCTATGATGCATGGATAGTTGGGTATGATCACATATCTACACTAAAATACTCCCCAAACCCCCGACTGGTATAGTAGATCCAATCATGGTACGCTATGGCACGGGATTCCCTAGGAAGGTAGCAAATCTCCCCGGAAATCAGTGTCTGTACATGCACAAGATAACAAGGAAAACAAGTCTTGTACAAGCTACACCATGAATAAGGAATAACATCTCATGACGAGATCCGTGTATACCAATCCGTGTAACCATCGTGTCAAGATCATGGATATTTACACTAGATACAGTGAACATAGGAGATATCATAAATTAGAAACTAATCAGAGAATGTACTCGCCTTGGGTCCTTAGCTGGTGAATACCGAGGTCCTGTTCCAGAGTGTCCCCTGGGTAAACCAACAGTCCTATAAACATATCACAAGCAAAACCACATTTGCATCAGGTGCCACACTAACACATTACAAATATATGAACTCAGGGGCTCTATCAAGTATGGCACTAGTCAACTAGGGTCACCTAGTAATTTAACTATTAATCATATTATCAATAAATAATTTAATACATATATATAGGTACACATTTTTACTCTAAAATACGGTTATATATACATATATACCAATATACATTTATTTATATTAAATACCAAAACATACATTAATACTTAGTATACCAATAAAACGTATATAATATAATATATATAAGTGTCTATTAGTAATTTACAAAAATACGTATTTGGGTGTATACACTAATAGATGTATATACATATATACTTTTATACCAAAATACATATTTGTATATATATCAAAAATAATACATAACTAATTTACACATAATAAATAACTAATTTCATACAATAAAACAATAAAACTAATTATGTTGTATTTACCAAACTAGTTACATGAATTTACTAAGCTAATTATATGAATTTACCAGACTAGTACATATTAATAAAATCAATTTATATAAATAACCAAATTACATATTAATATAACTAATTATATTAATATAACCAAAGTACATATACTAATTACATAAACTAGCTAATTACATATTAATATAACCAAATTATATAAAATAACCAGATTATATATATACTAACTACATAAACTAGCTAATTACATATTAATATAACCAAATTATATAAAATAACCAGATTATATATATACTAATTACATTAATTAAACTAATTATATAAAATAACTAATTATATATACTAAACTGATTATATAATTTAATTAACAAAAATAATAATTAACCAATATCAATAAACTACTTGATTAATTATAATTAACTACTAATTATATTAATTAATTAACTTAAACTAACATTTTAATTATTGATTAACTAACTTTACTAACTAATATAATTTACTAATTGATTAATTTAATTTACTGATTAATTACTCACTGATTAAATAATTAACTAATCTAATTATAAATAATTTATAAACTAATTATATGTTAATTATAACTAATTATATGTATACACGTATACCTATTATATATATATTGAAAATTATCTTAAGTATATACAAAAGATATATATATATATACATATACATATACCAATTTTTAAGTATTAAAAATATACTAAATATTATACAAAATACATGCATATACATATATCAATTATACGTACACTATACATCATACTAATTTATCTACACTATACATTATATTAATTATATACACTATTTATCATATTAATTATATACAAATATACATTACCTTAGTTATATACACTAACATATAATTTATGCACATGAATATATATTAAAGTGAAAGAGGGAAGAGGGGAGAGAACTCACTGTGATGGTGGTTCCGATGGTGTAGATGGATTGATGGTGGTGGTTCGAATGAGGCGGAGGAGGGCTGCGTGGCTGGACTGACAGGGGAGCGGCTTGGCCGAGATCCAGGGCGGCGGGAGGAGGAGCAGTCAGCTCGCTGCGGGTCGCCGGGAAACGAGCTACGCCGGAGGGAGTCGGGTTGAAGTTCTGTGCAGCGCCGGAAACCGCAGGGAGGAGTCGCCGCCGTGGGGGATGTCCGGCGAGGAGATGTCGGCCTGGAGCAGCGGGGTTGGGCCGGACTGGAGTCGGCCGAGCAGAGGCCAAGGGGGATCGAGGCTTGCTGCCAGCGGGTTCAGGGGCCGCCGTCGCAGCGGGATGACGAACGGAGGAGGGATGGCCGGACACAGCAGCCGGCGGGTCGAACGGTCGGGGTGCAGGCCGGAATGGCTGCTGAACAGGCCGGGGCAGTCGTCGCAGGGAGGTCGGGGACCGCCGGAGTTCACAGAGGGAGAGGCTGATGGAGAGCAGGCCAGCGGGAAAGTCTGCCGGAGGAACTGTTCTCGGCCGGTGCTGAAAATGGGGGGGGTGAACAGTGTTCCCCCCTTCTCTTCTTTTGAATTCAAAATCAATGAAGGGAGGAAGAAGAAGAAAAAAAGAAGGAGAAGAAAAAGAAAAAGAAGAAAAGAGAAGGAGGAGAAGAAGGGAAGGAGTTCACGTTGGAGAAAAATATGGGGACTTGTGAGGTGGGGGAAAACCTAGGTTATCTAGGGATTAGGGTTTTAGGATGGGACATTATATATGAAGAGGGTGTGTGGAATCTAATGGTGAGGATGCACCTCAATTAAATGGGTGGTCCATATTAAACATGAGGATTTCTTCATGTGGGTAAGGGTATTGACTAGTCAATGTTGGGCTTCTCTTTGGTCTTGGACAATGGGGTGATGACACCTACAATCGAATAATTGCAACTTAGCCCCTTAAATTCGGGAAATTGCACAAACACATGAAATGACGAAAATTGGGCGGGCGATTCGGGGTCCGATATTTTGTAGGGTCAGGGGACGCTGTAAGATGGGTATGGGCTGAATTTGCAGGGCACTGGAATTAAATTGGGATTTTAAAATCAGATAAAATGGTATCCTCAATTTAAATAGAAATAAAATACAAGTTGGGTTCAATAATTAATTAGGAGTACCTGGAGCCAAAATCAGGTCAAGTCATCAATACCAATATTGAAGAAGACTCAGAACAGAATATTTCCCTAATTTGGGCCGCACGAAAAATAGGTCAAGATGGCCTCCAATTTTCGATTGGAACGCACAACGATAAAAATAGGAAATTAAAGATAACGTCCGCGACGATTTTTGTGCGGCCAGAAACAATGTACAGAGGGCAAAATTATGAGTTACAAAAATAGCAAAATGGAAGGCGGGCATGTCTAGAGCAAGATTGTGAAATTTGTTGGGAGACAAAAGTCTGGATAGTGCTCCAAACATCGAAGCAAAGGCAATGCGCAAAATATTAAATAAAATACAGTATTTAATTTCAATCTTCAAATATTAAATTCTAAATAATAATAAAATCTGAAATTCTATAATTCGGACAGGGGTTCGTCTACTGGGCTTCTAGGTCTAGTCTGCTAGCTAAAATAAAATAAATAAACACTGCATGTAATTATATATTTAATCACACATCGCACAAATAATTATTTAAATCAAATATACTATTATGCAATTAATTAATTAAAATAACATAATATTAAATACTGAAAAAATTTGAAAATACCCCTGTTTTTAGAATGTGGTAGTGACAAGTCTACCCACCTTAAAAGAATTTCGTCCTCGAAATTTTAAAATCCTCATATTAGTATTTAATCATACACATTATTATTCCCTCAATTAATTCATCAGCCACGAATAATCCACAAGGTCTTTTCAAAATTCAAAATATGAAATTATTTGTATTCCAGTAAAAATCCTCGACATAGAATCAAAGTCCCTTTTTCATCAAAATTTCCTGAAAGTTTTTAGTTACTAATCCGATACTCAGAATTTAATATCCACTCCTCAAAAACTCAACAATATGATATTTAAGGATTCTCCAATTGTCACATTCAAATATAAAGTTCTAAAATTCATAACTTGCAATTAAATAAATACATTGCTAAATCTCCCAAAATTTCTAAATTAATAACCAATTTTAAACATGTAAAAATCTTTCCTGGAATTAATAAACCACCAATTATGCCATGTTAATTTCTTAACCATTTGTTTAAATCAAAAGTTATCCTCAAATTTTTAAATCCTCGATTGTTTTATTTATGTATTTACTACCATCAAAATTAAATTCCTCAAATCATATAATCATGAACCACTCCATATTGTTATTTCACAATAAATTCCTTCAAAAATTCTATAATTATCATATCCCTAAAAATCTTCAAAATTAAATCAAATCACATTCTTATCACAATATCCTCCAAATTTTTAAGTTAATAACGAAATGCAAGAATTTAATATTCAATCCTCTAATTGAAATCCAATCAGTGCATATTTAAAAATTGAATCTCGTCCCAAATTTGAATTTAACACTAATCCATTCGTGTTCTTATCCCTCGATTTTTTTTTTCTTTTTTTTCCATAATATGCAACGATGTAATACTCATGGAACCTCCAATACAATATTCAAAATATAAGTTCACAACTTGCAGTCCAAGAACTATATCGATGGCCTTCTTAAATTCCTCAAATTCAATGATAAATTCAATCATTTCATAATTTTCTAAAAATCAATGATTTAACAAAACTTCAATTACGCCATATTAAATTCCCAACTCTTTATTTAATTTAATATTTTTCCTCAAAATTTTTTTTTTTAGGCACATTGTCTCTCTTTGTCAAGTCATAACCTCTTCGTTAATCTTTACTACAGTCAACACCAATGATCACGGTCTAAGAAAATTCTACCTACAGCCATACAACATGTAATCCTAAGGGAAATATGTATGATCATGGTGTCTTTTGTCATGGTATTTCAGTCTCTGTATCAGGGGTACTACTAACTACATTATAATAAGAAATCATGCATACAAGCTACGGTACTAAGGTATCAATCAATCAGAAGACAAAAAGAACATGAGGAAAGAAAAGAAAGAACCTGCTAATATATTACTTGCAATATCTTCTAACATAATCATAGGTCAAATGATGCATGAAAAGTTTGATACTTCTATCTCTTTAGGTACCACACTTTACTACCACCCTAGATTGACACCCAAGTCAGTTGGCAGTGAGATCTCAATCATACTCAAGTCATCAGATCCTTACACATGTATATCATCTACTCATATATTAATATTCATCTCTTATCTACCATAAAGTTAATCCTCGAAATAATCGTCAAGGTTTAACTCCTCGATCAACTTAAAAATAAATTGCATATACCTCTTCAAAATCAGATACTCAAATATCGAAGAAAATTTAATCACTTTTAAATCCTTATAGCCTTGACTATGTTTATTGAATTGAATTCGAATACTCAAAATTTAATAACATAAATCTCATCTCCTCAAAATTCTTTAAAAATTTAAGTTCATTTCCACTCTACAAATTATAATTTAATCCACAAGTATACATATACTACTCACAGTCTCTAATACTCAAGGTGCACACTAATACACTAATTGTTTACAACCTCAACTGTGTACAAAAATTGTACTGTCCGAATTATTTGCACTATCATTTCCAATAATCCAAATTATCGTCTCACATATTTTCTTCAATGATTTCTATCTATATTACTTAATACCCCAATCTATTTGTCATCACACGAAGTACTTACTGTCATTTGCACCTTGCTCAACAAATATTTGATATAGAATCACTAGCACTATGGGTAGGGTAACGCTAGCTTCATTCTTAGATTAACTCGTCAAACTTATCACAAATCACGATCACTTGCACTTTCTATAATACCAATACTAATTATAATAACACCTATCATAGAACTATTGCTACAAGGTACTATGCTATGGGTATCTCTAGATTAATGCCTAATGCTCATATGTCCAACTAGGAAACACTTACAATCTCACAGGCAACACTCAGTCAACTAATACAAGACACAACCAAAATTGCAAGTCACTAATTATCATACTAACAAGGAATTCTCAAAGAAAATAAGCTCAAAAGGAATTGGATCAAGGATGGAAGGTATCCTTACTGCTAGTAAAGAAAAGAAGCAATGGAACAAAGTCCTGGAATAAAGAAATGGATAAGTCTTGAGATGATACTTTAAGGACCAATTTAAGATACAACCTGATAATCATACACGTCTATCCAAAATCATGACGCTCAGAATTTTCGCCACGCCAGTAAGCATAGATGCGATAAACGACCAGTTCCGTAACTATGGTATGCAACTCTATGATCATGTCATCTAGAATCCTCGCCACGCCAACCGGTATGGCTGCGAGAGACCCTAAGTTTCATAACTACAGTATGTACATCCAAGTCAGGTTCCTACATTCTCGTCACGACAGCTAATATGGCTGCGATAAATTCTAGGTTCCATAATCAAAGTAGACGTTTTACCTTTCTCACTGTCCTCATCAATATACGTCATCAGATGATACCGTAAATTTTAGCCCGTAAAATTCACCTCGATATAAAATTAAAACTCCACACGATACCAAGATTTAAAGTTTTAACAACTGGTCAACAAGAATCAAACTCAATATCAATGAGTGAGAACGGACGAAAACAAGGAGGAAGGATTTAAATTGGAAATTATAACAAGATTCTCAAGGGGTCGTCCCAGGAATCTCTCAAATAATTGTGATTGAGTATCCTCTCTTATCCTAGTATCCTAGGTCCTATGTCCTATATTCTATCGCAGGCACGCAGTAGTATAACAAAGATGCCACACTACTACGACATCGCACAACTCGCGAAGTCTGACCTGCATGGGCCACCACTAAAAACGTGTCACGACCCGCACCCGGTTTAGGGGCACGAGTGCGTGGGTACGTCCAGCCTACGCCGCAGCATCGGCGGTAGAACGCTGTCTAGGTCAAGTACTATCTAAATAATCTCACACTAGTATCCAACTCCATAAGGAGACACGGATAACACCATAAGATGAACAACATACTCAATCACAATTACAGCACGATAGGAATTGAAGAAATAAGATAATACAATACAAGTCTAATGACAACATAATCATACCTGCAATCCTTAACTTCCAATCCCCAAGTGTCAGAAACCAGTCTACTATGGTCACAGTCTGGAAAAATATTTTCCAGTCAGGAAGGAGCAAAGTACATCTCTAAATAGCAGTTCTATATAAATGACATAAACTATGTAGCAGTTCTAGATGGAAACATACCAGATGCATGTATAAGTACGAGAAATGTACAATGAGAGAAGTACTGGAAATACTGTAAGTAATTGCAGGAAAAGAACAATATGTCAATGAGCAAGAAACCTATGACTAAGTGTGTGAGTACTAGCTTTAACATGTGATCGGCTTGGGAACTTGATCAGGCTGGTTACATGTGATTAGCTATGATTCATGGAAGGTCAGGCTAACCGTTGGTTAGCTATGATGTATGGAGATGGTCAGGCTAATCACACGTAACAGCTATGAGGCATGGAGATGGTCAGGCCGCACCCGACGTGAGATGTGGGGTGAGCTATGATGCATGGATAGTTGGGTATGATCACATATCTACACTAAAATACTCCCCAAACCCCCGACTGGTATAGTAGATCCAATCATGGTACGCTATGGCACGGGATTCCCTAGGAAGGTAGCAAATCTCCCCGAAAATCAGTGTCTGTACATGCACAAGATAACAAGGAAAACAAGTCTTGTACAAGCTACACCATGAATAAGGAATAACATCTCATGACGAGATCCGTGTATACCAATCCGTGTAACCATCGTGTCAAGATCATGGATATTTACACTAGATACAGTGAACATAGGAGATATCATAAATTAGAAACTAATCAGAGAATGTACTCGCCTTGGGTCCTTAGCTGGTGAATACCGAGGTCCTGTTCCAGAGTGTCCCCTGGGTAAACCAACAGTCCTATAAACATATCACAAGCAAAACCACATTTGCATCAGGTGCCACACTAACACATTACAAATATATGAACTCAGGGGCTCTATCAAGTATGGCACTAGTCAACTAGGGTCACCTAGTAATTTAACTATTAATCATATTATCAATAAATAATTTAATACATATATATAGGTACACATTTTTACTCTAAAATACGGTTATATATACATATATACCAATATACATTTATTTATATTAAATACCAAAACATACATTAATACTTAGTATACCAATAAAACGTATATAATATAATATATATAAGTGTCTATTAGTAATTTACAAAAATACGTATTTGGGTGTATACACTAATAGATGTATATACATATATACTTTTATACCAAAATACATATTTGTATATATATCAAAAATAATACATAACTAATTTACACATAATAAATAACTAATTTCATACAATAAAACAATAAAACTAATTATGTTGTATTTACCAAACTAGTTACATGAATTTACTAAGCTAATTATATGAATTTACCAGACTAGTACATATTAATAAAATCAATTTATATAAATAACCAAATTACATATTAATATAACTAATTATATTAATATAACCAAAGTACATATACTAATTACATAAACTAGCTAATTACATATTAATATAACCAAATTATATAAAATAACCAGATTATATATATACTAACTACATAAACTAGCTAATTACATATTAATATAACCAAATTATATAAAATAACCAGATTATATATATACTAATTACATTAATTAAACTAATTATATAAAATAACTAATTATATATACTAAACTGATTATATAATTTAATTAACAAAAATAATAATTAACCAATATCAATAAACTACTTGATTAATTATAATTAACTACTAATTATATTAATTAATTAACTTAAACTAACATTTTAATTATTGATTAACTAACTTTACTAACTAATATAATTTACTAATTGATTAATTTAATTTACTGATTAATTACTCACTGATTAAATAATTAACTAATCTAATTATAAATAATTTATAAACTAATTATATGTTAATTATAACTAATTATATGTATACACGTATACCTATTATATATATATTGAAAATTATCTTAAGTATATACAAAAGATATATATATATATACATATACATATACCAATTTTTAAGTATTAAAAATATACTAAATATTATACAAAATACATGCATATACATATATCAATTATACGTACACTATACATCATACTAATTTATCTACACTATACATTATATTAATTATATACACTATTTATCATATTAATTATATACAAATATACATTACCTTAGTTATATACACTAACATATAATTTATGCACATGAATATATATTAAAGTGAAAGAGGGAAGAGGGGAGAGAACTCACTGTGATGGTGGTTCCGATGGTGTAGATGGATTGATGGTGGTGGTTCGAATGAGGCGGAGGAGGGCTGCGTGGCTGGACTGACAGGGGAGCGGCTTGGCCGAGATCCAGGGCGGCGGGAGGAGGAGCAGTCAGCTCGCTGCGGGTCGCCGGGAAACGAGCTACGCCGGAGGGAGTCGGGTTGAAGTTCTGTGCAGCGCCGGAAACCGCAGGGAGGAGTCGCCGCCGTGGGGGATGTCCGGCGAGGAGATGTCGGCCTGGAGCAGCGGGGTTGGGCCGGACTGGAGTCGGCCGAGCAGAGGCCAAGGGGGATCGAGGCTTGCTGCCAGCGGGTTCAGGGGCCGCCGTCGCAGCGGGATGACGAACGGAGGAGGGATGGCCGGACACAGCAGCCGGCGGGTCGAACGGCCGGGGTGCAGGCCGGAATGGCTGCTGAACAGGCCGGGGCAGTCGTCGCAGGGAGGTCGGGGACCGCCGGAGTTCACAGAGGGAGAGGCTGATGGAGAGCAGGCCAGCGGGAAAGTCTGCCGGAGGAACTGTGCTCGGCCGGTGCTGAAAATGGGGGGGGTGAACAGTGTTCCCCCCCTTCTCTTCTTTTGAATTCAAAATCAATGAAGGGAGGAAGAAGAAGAAAAAAAGAAGGAGAAGAAAAAGAAAAAGAAGAAAAGAGAAGGAGGAGAAGAAGGGAAGGAGTTCACGTTGGAGAAAAATATGGGGACTTGTGAGGTGGGGGAAAACCTAGGTTATCTAGGGATTAGGGTTTTAGGATGGGACATTATATATGAAGAGGGTGTGTGGAATCTAATGGTGAGGATGCACCTCAATTAAATGGGTGGTCCATATTAAACATGAGGATTTCTTCATGTGGGTAAGGGTATTGACTAGTCAATGTTGGGCTTCTCTTTGGTCTTGGACAATGGGGTGATGACACCTACAATCGAATAATTGCAACTTAGCCCCTTAAATTCGGGAAATTGCACAAACACATGAAATGACGAAAATTGGGCGGGCGATTCGGGGTCCGATATTTTGTAGGGTCAGGGGACGCTGTAAGATGGGTATGGGCTGAATTTGCAGGGCACTGGAATTAAATTGGGATTTTAAAATCAGATAAAATGGTATCCTCAATTTAAATAGAAATAAAATACAAGTTGGGTTCAATAATTAATTAGGAGTACCTGGAGCCAAAATCAGGTCAAGTCATCAATACCAATATTGAAGAAGACTCAGAACAGAATATTTCCCTAATTTGGGCCGTACGAAAAATAGGTCAAGATGGCCTCCAATTTTCGATTGGAACGCACAACGATAAAAATAGGAAATTAAAGATAACGTCCGCGACGATTTTTGTGCGGCCAGAAACAATGTACAGAGGGCAAAATTATGAGTTACAAAAATAGCAAAATGGAAGGCGGGCATGTCTAGAGCAAGATTGTGAAATTTGTTGGGAGACAAAAGTCTGGATAGTGCTCCAAACATCGAAGCAAAGGCAATGCGCAAAATATTAAATAAAATACAGTATTTAATTTCAATCTTCAAATATTAAATTCTAAATAATAATAAAATCTGAAATTCTATAATTCGGACAGGGGTTCGTCTACTGGGCTTCTAGGTCTAGTCTGCTAGCTAAAATAAAATAAATAAACACTGCATGTAATTATATATTTAATCACACATCGCACAAATAATTATTTAAATCAAATATACTATTATGCAATTAATTAATTAAAATAACATAATATTAAATACTGAAAAAATTTGAAAATACCCCTGTTTTTAGAATGTGGTAGTGACAGGTACTGTCATCTAGAGATGGATATTCGTGACACTTTATATCCTCGTACTTGTCTTACCAAGTACACATTGACCCAGGACACTTGACACTACTCATGAGACAGGATTTTCCCGAGATATTCGTGGTAATTCTGTATAGGATACATGACATGGACATTATATTCTTAGATACTTTATGACTTGTTGCATTTAGCTATGATCGCGCTTGACATGGGCATGAGACGTTATGGTCATGATATACGTGGTTATATTGGGTGGGGAGAGACACACATGCTACAGGCTGTTTACATATATATATCTTCTATTATTGAGAGGTCGTAGACTCTCATAGCAGAGCTAGACCCACTACCGGTTATTACCGCTACCTTCTCCCCGACACAGAGCTTGTAGTGGCTCAGCCTGAGTTATAGTGTTGCTCTCACTTGCATTTTCACTTAGATGGTTACATATTTACCCCATTGTTTCATTAAGTTATTTATTTGCTGCACTGCTTATTTATTTATTTGCATGAGCTTTCTTGTACCTTGCTATGTCCCCTGAGGACCTGGATTCGGATTTTGTCCCCAGGATTTGAGGACGAGATTTATCCCGAGGTTTACGGGATCGGAGCAGGAGCTGATCCGGGAGCGGTACCGCCATCCGAGGATGAGGTCTTAGCTGAAGACTTCTCTTGAGCATCCATGTTTATGCTCAGTTTTTATTATTTATTTCAGTCTTTTATATTCTGGTCTGTTGAACCATTGTACTAGATATTTAACAGGTTGTTTCCCGAAGTACTTTGTGAGACTATCTGTTGATTTACATTCTTTATTTATTCTGTGGATCATATTTCATAGCGTGTGTCGATGAGATTAGTTGTACCATGATTGTCGTAGACTTGTTATGTTACAGCTTAAGTATGCCCTGATGGATCCAATAAATTAGGATTGTACATCGGTGCGTACTGCTGGCCATTGACACGCGTCCGGTTCCTCGGTATTTTGGGACTGGGGCGTGACATCCATCCTACGAGAGGTCAATGGGTAACCTCCCATAGGATGGGTGACCTTCATATGATGTGTAACCTCCCTAGGATGGGAAACCTCCCGTAGGATGGGTGACCTCCCTAGGATAGGTAACATCCCGTAGGATGGGTGACCTTCCTTTGGATGGGTAACCTCCCTTAGGATAGGTGACCTCTCGTAGGATGGATAACCTCCTACCTTAGGATGGGTGACCTCCCGTAGGATGGGGGACCTCCCTTAGGATGGGTAACCACCCTTAAGATGGGTGAACTCCCGTAGGATGTGTGACCACCCTTAGGATGGGTAACCACCCTTAGGATAGGCAACCTCTCTTAGGATGGGTGACCTCTCGTAGCATGGGTAACCTCCCTTAGGATGGGTGACCTCCATACGATGGGTGACCTTCATAGGATGGGTAACCTCCCTAGGACGGGTTACCTCCCATAGGTTGGGTATCCTCAATTAGGATGGGTGACCTCCTTTAGGATATGTGACCTGCCTTAGGATAGGTAACCTCCCTTAGGATGGGTAACCTCCCTTAGGTTGGGTAACCTCTCTTACGATGGGTAACCTCCCCTAGGATAGGTAACCTCCCGAAGGATGAGTAACCTCTCTAAGGATGGGTAACCTCTCGTAGGATGGGTAACTCTCTTAGGATGGGTAACCTCTAGTCGGATGGGTAACCTCCATAGGATGGGTGAACTCCCTTAGGATAGGTAACCTCCATAGGATGGGTGAACTCCCTTAGGATGGGTGACCATCCTAAGGGAGTGGTGACCTTTCGTAGGATAGGTAACCACCCTTAGGATGGGTGACCTCCCATAGGATGGGTGACCTCCCATAGGATGGGTGACCTCCCATAGGATGGGTGATCTCCCGTAGGATGGGTATGGGTGACCTCCCGTAGGATGAGTGACCTCCTTTAGGATAGGTGATCCCCCGTAGGATTGATAACCTCCCGTATGATGGGTGACCTTCCTAAGGATTGGTGACCTTTCGTAGGATGGGTTACCACCCTTAGTATAGGTGACCTCCCGTTGGATGGGTGACCTCCCTAGGATGGGTGATCTCCCTTAGGATGGGTTACCTATCGTAGGATGAGTGACCTCCCTTAGGATGGGTGACCTCCATAGGATGGGTGACCTTTCCCTAGGAAGGACACCAATTCTATGGGAGGTCACCCATCCTATGAGAGGTCACCCATCCTATGGGAGGTTACCCATCCTAGGGAGGTCACCCATCCTAAAGGAGGTTACCTATCATACGTGAGGTCACCCATTCTAGGGAGGTCATCTATCCTACGGGAGGTTACCTATCGTATGGGAGGTCACCCGTCCTACGGGAGGTCACCCAACCTATGAGTGGTCACCCATCATACGGGTGGTTACCCATAAAAATGGAGGTTACCCATCCTCACGAAGGTCACCCATCCGGAGATAACCTATCCTAGGGAAAGTAAACCCATCCTCCTATAGGTCACCCATCCTAGGAAGGTCACCCATCCTATGGGAGGTTACCCATCCTAGGAAGGTTACCAATCCTAAGGAAGGTTACCCATCCTAAGGGAGGTTACCCATCATATGAAGGTCACCCATCGTATGGAGGTTACCCATCCGAAGGTCACCCATTCTACAGGAGGTCACCCATCCTACGGGAGGTCACCCATCCAAATGGAGGTCACCCAAACTTAGGGAGGCCACCCATCCTAGGGAGGACATCCATCCTAGGGAGGTTACCAATCCTACGGGAGTTCACCCATCCAAATGGAGGTCACCCATCCTACGAGAGGTTACCCATCCTAAGAGAGGTTACTCATCCTAAGGGAGGTCACCCATCCTACGGGGGGTCACCTATCCTATGGTGGTCACCCATCCTAAGGGAGGTTACTTATCCTAAGGAAAGTCACCCATCCTACGGGGGGTCACCTATTTTATAGAGGTCACCCATCCTAAGGGAGGTGATCACTCATCCTACAAGAGGTCACCCCTGTGACCCATCCTAGTGAGTCATCCATCCTACGAGAGTTCACCCATCCTACGGAGGATACCCAACCTATGGGATATCACTCATCCTACGAGAGGTCACCCATCCTAAGGGAGGTCACCCATCCTATGAGAGGTTACCCATCCTAAGAGAGGTTACCCATCCTTATAGAGGTCACCCATCCAAATGGAGATGACCTATAAGATGGGTGACCAATATGATGGGTAACCTCACTTAGGATGGGTGACCTCCCTAGGATGGATGACCTCTCATAGAATGGGGAACCTCCCTTAGGATGGGTAACCTCCCTAGGATGGGTAATCTCTCAAAGGATGGGTGACCTTTCATAGGTTGGGTAACCTCTCATATGTTGGGTAACTTTTCTAAGTATGGCTGACCTCCCTAAGGATGGGTGACCTTCATAGGATCGATAACCTCCCTTAGGATGGGTGACCTCCCTAGGATGGGTGACCTCCCGTAGGATGGGTGACCTAACATAGGATAGGTAACCTCCCTTAGAATGGGAAACCTCTCGTAGGATGGGTAACCTCCTTAGGATGGGAAACCTCCCTTAAGATGGGCAACCTCTCGTAAGATGGGTGACCTCCCGTAGGATGGGTGACCTCCCTTAGGATGGATGACCTATAGGATTGGTGACCTCTCGTAGGATGTTTGACCACCATTATTCCGGGTAACCTCTCGTAGGATGGGTAAACTCATTCTACGGTAGGTCACCCATCCTAAGGGAGGTTACCCATCCTAGGGAGGTTACCCATCCTACGAAAGGTCACCAATCCTAAGGGAGGTCACCCATCCTATGGGAGGTTATATATCCTACGGGGGATCACCCATCCTAAGGGAGGTCACTCATTCTACGGGAGGTCACCCATTCTAGGGAGGTTACCCATCCTACAGTAGGTCACCCATCCTAAGGGTGGTTACCCATCCTATGAAAGGTCACCAATCTAAAGGGAGGTCACCCATCCTACGGGAGGTTATCAATCCTACGGTGGATCATCCATCCTAAGGGAGGTCACACGTTATACGGGAGGTCACCCATCCTAGGAAGGTTACCCATCCTACGGGAGGTCACCCATCCGGAGGTTACCCATCCTATGGGAAGTCATCCATCCTAACGGAGGTTACCCATCCTATGGGAGGTCACCCATCCTAAGGGTGGTTACCCATCCTACGAAAGGTCACCACTCCCTTAGGATGGTCAACCATCCTAAGGGAGTTCGTCCATCCTATGGAGGTTACCCATGCTAAGGGAGTTCACTCATCCTATGGAGGTTACCCATCCTAAGAGAGTTCAACCATCTTATGGAGGTTACCCATACTATGAGAGGTTAGCCATCCTAAGAGAGATTACCCATCCTACAAGAAGTTACCCATCCTAAGAGAAGTTATCCATCCTGTGAGAGATTACCCATCCTAGGGAGATCACCCATCCTACGGGAGGTTACCCATCCTACGGGAGGTTATCCATCCTAAGAAAGGTTAACACTACGAGAGGTTATCCATCGTACGAGAGGTTACCCTAAACCTCGACATCTGATAGGGCGTGCCAAGGGTTTTAATTAAATGAATTAAATACCAGATAAAATTATCTCCACTCTAAACCTCGACATCTGCTACCAAAACCAAAATTTTCCAAATCCACCCTAACTATCTACAAAATAAATCGAGGGGGTTTACACTACGAGAGGTCATCCATCGTACGAGAGGTTACCCCTCTTAAGCGAGGTCACCCATCCTAGGGAGGTCACCAATCCTACGGGAGGTCACCCATCCTACAGAGGTTATCCATCCTATGGAATATTATCCTTCCTACGAGAGGTCACCCATCTTAAGGGAGGTCACCCATCCTAAGAGAGGTTACCCATCCTAAGAGAGGTTACCCATCTTAAGGGAGGTCACCCATCCAAATGGAGGTGACTTATAGGAAGGGTGACCTATAGGATGGATAACCTCCTTTAGGATGGGTGACCTCCCTAGGATGGGTGACCTCTCATAGGATGGGGAACCTCCCTTAGGATGGGTGACTTCCCGTAGGATGGGTAACCTCCCTAGGATGGGTGACCTCCCTAGGATGGGTAACCTCTCGTAGTATGGGTGACCTCTCATAGGTTAGGTAACCTCTCATAGGTTGGGTAAACTCCCTAAGAATGGGTGACCTCCCTAAGGATGGGTGACCTTCATAGGATCGGTAACCTCCCTTAGGATGGGTGACCTCCCTAGGATGGGTGACCTCACGTAGGATGGGTTACCTAACATTGGATAGGTAACCTCCCTTAGGATGGAAAATCTCTCGTAGGATGGATAACCTCCCTTTGGATGGAAAACCTCCCATAAGATGGGTAACCTCTCGTAGGATAGGTGACCTCCCATAGGATTGGTGACCTCCTTTAGGATAGGTGACCTCTCGTAGGATGGGTGACCTATTGGATGGGTGACCTCTCGTAGGATGGGTGACCTCCCTTACGATGGGTGACCTCCCGTAGGATGGGTAAACTCATCCTACGGTTGGTCACCCATCCTAAGGGAGGTCACCAATCCTAGGGAGGTTACCCATCCTACGAAAGGTCATCCATCCTACGGGAGGCTACCCATCCTAAGGGTAGTTACCCATCCTACGAAAGGTTACCAATCCTAAGGGTGGTCTCCCATCCTATGGGAGGTTATCAATCTTACGGGGGATCACCTATCCTAAGGGAGGTCACTCATCCTACGAGAGGTCACCCATCCTACGGAGGTCACCCATCCTAGAGAGGTTACCCATCCTACGAAAGGTTACCCATCCTATGGGTGGTTACCCATCCTAAGGGTGGTTACCCATCCTACGAAAGGTTACCAATCCTAAGGGTGGTCACCCATCCTACGGGAGGTTATTAATCCTACGGGGGATCACCCATCCTAAGGGAGGTCACTCATCCTACGGGAGGTCACACATCCTAGGGAGGTTACCCATCCTACGGGAGGTCACCCATCCTAAGGGTGGTTCCCTTCCTACGAAAGGTCACTAATCCAAAGGAAGGTCACCCATCCTACGGGAGATTATCAATCCAATGGGGGATCACCCATCCTACGGGAGGTTACCCATCCTACGGGAGGTTACCCATCTTTCGAGAGGTTACCCATACTAAGAGAGGTTACCCATCGTAAGGGAGGTCACTCATCCTACGGAGGTTACCCATTATACGGGAGGTTACCCATCCTACGGGAGGTCAGTCATCCAACGGGAGGTTACCTATCGTACGTGAGATCACCCATCCTATGAAGGTCACCTATCCTATTAGAGGTTACCTATCCTAAGGAGGCCACCCATCCTAAGGGAGGTCCCTCATCCTACGGTAGGTCACCGATCCTACTAGAGGTCACTCATCCTACGGTAGGTCACCCATCCTACTAGAGGTTAAGGTTAACCATCCTAAGGGAGGTCACCCATCCTAAGAGAGGTTACCCATCCTACTAGAGGTCACCCATCCTACGGGAGGTCACCAATCCTACGAGAGGTTACCCATCCTAAGAAAGGTCACCCATCCTAGGGAGGTCACCCATCCTACGGGAGGTCACCCATCCAACAGGTGGTCACCAATCATATGGGAGATATCATCCATCCTACGGAAGGTTACCTATCCTACTAGAGGTTACCCATCCTATGAGAGGTTACCCATCTTACGGGAGGTTACCCATCCGGAGGTTACCCATCCTACGAGAGGTCACCCATCCTACGGTAGGTTACATATCCTACAAGAGGTCACCCATCCTAAGAGAGGTTACACATCCTAAGGGAAATCACCCATCCTATGGGTCACCCATCTTAATAAAGGTCACCCATCCTAGGGAGGTCATCAATCCTAAGGGAGGTTGCCCATCATATGAAAGTCACCTATTGTATGGAGGTTACCCATACGGAGGTTACCCATCCTATGGGAGGTCACCCATCCTAAGGGAGGTTACCCATCCTTAAGATGGGTGACCTCCTTTAGGATGGGTAACCTCCCTTAGGATGGGTGACTATAGGATGGGTAAAGGGTGACCTCTCATAGGTTGGGAAATCTCACTAAGTATGGAAGACCTCCTTACGTTGGGTAATCTCCCTTTGGATGGGTGATATCCCGTAGGATGGGTGATATCCCGTAGGATGGGTGACCTCCGGTTGGATGGCTGACCACCCGTAGGATGGCTGACTTCCCGTAGGATGGCAAACCTCCCTTAGGATGGGTGATATCCCATAGAATGGGTGACCTCCCTTAGGATGGTTGATATCCCGTAGGATGGGTGACCTCCCTTAGGATGGGTGATAACCTCCGGATGGGTAACCTCCCTAAGTAACGGTGACCTTCATATGATGGGTAACCTTCCTACAAGATGGCTAACCTTCCTTAGGTTGGGTAACCTCCATAAGTATGGGTGACCACCCTTAGGATGGGTGACCTCCATTTGGATGGGTGACCTCCCTTAGGATGGGTAACCTCTGTTAGGATGGGTAACCTCTCGTAGGATGGGTGACCTCCCTTAGGATGGGTGACCTCTCGTAGGATGGGTGATATGTCGTAGAATATGTAACCTCCATAGGATGGGTAATCTCCCGTAGGATGGGTGACCTCCCGTAGGATGGGTAACCTCCCTAGGATGGGTGACTTCTCGTAGGATAGGTAACCTCCCGTAGGATGGGTGGCCTCTAGTACGATGGGTGACCTTCCATAAGATGTGTGACCTTCCATAGGATGAGTGACCTCCCTTAGGGTGGGTAACCTCTCTTAGGATGGGTAACCTCTCGTAGGATGGGTGACCTCTATTTGGATGGGTGACCTCCCATAGGATGGGTAACCTACCTTAGGAAGGGTTACCTCCCGTTCGATGAGTGACCTAACTAAGGATGGGTGACCTCCCTAGGATGGGTGACCTTTCTACGGATGGGTGACCTCCCTAGGATGGGTAACCCCCCTTTGGATGGGTAACCTCCCATAGGATGGGTGACCTCCCTAGGATGCGAGACTTCCCTAAGATGGGTAACCACCCTAAGGATGGGTGACCTCTCATAGGTTGGGTAACCTCCCTTAGGATGGGTAACCTCTCTTAGTATGGGTACCCATCCAATTGACGTTACCAATCCTAAGGGAGGTTATCCATCCTAGGGAGGTTACCCATCCTACGGTATATCACCCATCCTATGAGAGGTCACCCCTCCTAAGGGATGTCACTCATCCTAGGGAGCTCACCCATCCTACGAGAGGTCACCCTTCCTAGGAGAGGTCACCCATCCTAAGGGAGGTCACCCATCCTAGGGAGGTTACCCATCCTACAAAAGGTCACCCATCCTACGGGAGGCTACCCATCCTTAGGGTAGTTACCCATCCTACGAAAGGTTACCAATCCTAAGGGTGGTCACCCATCCTATGGGAGGTTAT
The DNA here is from genome assembly GCA_036927795.1 of Iris macrosiphon. Classification (NCBI taxonomy): domain Eukaryota; kingdom Viridiplantae; phylum Streptophyta; class Magnoliopsida; order Asparagales; family Iridaceae; genus Iris; species Iris macrosiphon. The sequence goes on along the minus strand of JAYESA010000002.1, from coordinate 2,189,773 downwards.
CAATCCTACGGGGGATCACCCATCCTATGGGAGGTCACTCATCCTTCGGGAGGTCACCCATCCTACGGAGGTCACCCATCCTAGGGAGGTTACCCATCCTACGAAAGGTCACCCATCCTATGGGTGGTTACCCATCCTAAGGGTGGTTACCCATCCTACGAAAGGTTACCAATCCTAAGGGTGGTCACCCATCCTACGGGAGGTTATCAATCCTACGGGGGATCACCCATCCTAAGGGAGGTCACTCATCCTACGGGAGGTCACACATACTAGGGAGGTTACCCATCCTACGGGAGGTCATATTTCCTAAGGGTGGTTCCCTTCCTACGAAAGGTCACTAATCCAAAGGAAGGTCACCCATCCTACGGGAGGTTATCAATCCAATGGGGGATCACCCATCCTACGGGAGGTTACCCATCCTACGAGAGGTTACCCATCCTACGAGAGGTTACCCATACTAAGAGAGGTTACCCATCGTAAGGGAGGTCACTCATCCTACTGAGGTTATCCATTCTACGGGAGGTTACCCATCCTACGGGAGGTCACTCATCCAACGGGAGGTTACCTATCGTACGTGAGATCACCCATCCTATGAAGGTCACCCATCCTATGAAGGTCACCTATCCTATTAGAGGTTACCTATCCTAAGGGGGCCACCCATCCTAAGGGAGGTCCCTCATCCTACGGTAGGTCACCGATCCTACTAGAGGTCACTCATCCTACGGTAGGTCACCCATCCTACTAGAGGTTAAGGTTACCCATCCTAAGGGAGGTCACCCATCCTAAGAGAGGTTACCCATCCTACTAGAGGTCACCCATCCTACGGGAGGTCACCCATCCTACGAGAGGTTACCCATCCTAAGAGAGGTCACCCATCCTAGGGAGCCAATCATATGGGAGATCACCCATATAAAGGGAGGTTACCCATCCTAATGGAGGTAACCCATCCTAAGGAGGTCACCCATCTTACGGGAGATTACCCATCCTAGGGAGGTCATCCATCCTACGGGAGGTTACCCATCCTTAGGGAGGTCACGCATCCTATGAGAGGTTACCCATCCTACGGGATATCTCCCATAATACGAGAGGTCAGCCATACTATAGTTCACCCATCCTATGGGAGGTCACCCATCCTTAGGGAGGTCACCCATCCTTTGGAGCTCCCCCATCCTAGGGAGGACACCCATCCTATGAGAGGTTACCTATCATTTAGGAGGTTACCCATCCTAAGAGAGGTAACCCATCCTACGAGAGGTCACCCATCCTACGGAAGGTTACCTATCCTACTAGAGGTTACCCATCCTATGAGAGGTTACCCATCTTACGGGAGGTTAACCATCCGGAGGTTACCCATCCTACGAGAGGTCACCCATCCTACGTGTCACGACCCGCACCCGGTTTAGGGGCACGAGTGCGTAGGTACGTCCAGCCTACGTCGCAACATCGGCGGTAGAACGCTGTCTAGGTCAAGTACTATCTAAACAAATCTCACGCAAGTATCCAACTCCATAAGGAGACTCGGATAACACAAAATTTTTTACAACATACTCAATCACAACTACAGTACGATAGGAATTTGAAGAAATAAAGAATACAACACAAGTCTAATGACGAAATAATTATACCTGTAATCTGTAACATCCAATTCCCAAGTGTATCAGAAACCAGTCTACTAAGGTCACAGTCTGGAAAAATATTTTCCAGTCAGGAAGGAGCAAAGTACATCTCTAAATAGCAGTTCTATATTAATGACATAAACTATGTAGCAGTTCTAGATGGAAATATACCAGATGCATGTATAGGTACGAGAAATGTACAATGAAAGAAATACTGGAAATACTGTAAGTAAATGCAGGAAAAGAAATAATATGTCAATGAGCAAGAAACCTATGACTAAGTGTGTGAGTACTAGCTTTAACATGTGATCGGCTTGGGAACTTGATCAGGCTGGTTACATGTGATTAGCTATGATTCATGGAAGGTCAGGCTAACCGTTGGTTAGCTATGATGCATGGAGATGGTCAGGCTAATCACACGTAACAGCTATGAAGCATGGAGATGGTCAGGCCGCACCCGACGTGAGATGTGGGGTGAGCTATGATGCATGGAAAGTTGGGTATGATCACATATCTACACTAAAATACTCCCCAAACCCCCGACTGGTATAGTAGATCAAATCATGGTACGCTATGGCACGGGATTCCCTAGGGAGGTAGCAAATCTCCCCGGAAATCAGTGTCTGTACATGCACAAGATATCAAGGAAACAAGTCTTGTACAAGCTACACCATGAATAAGGAATAACATCTCATGACGAGATCCGTCTACACCAATCCGTGTAACCAGCGTGTCAAGAACATGGATATTTACACTAGATACAGGGAACATAGGAGATATCATAAATTAGAAACTAATCAGAGAATTTACTCGCCTTGGGTCCTTAGCTGTCAATACCAATGTCCTGTCCTAGAGTCTCGTCTGGAGAATCCGACAGTCCTATAAACATATAATAGTATCACTTGTATCAGATGCTACACTAACACACAATAGAAATACCCTGGCCTCAGGGCTATGCCAGGCATGGCTCTAGTCAACTAGGGTCATCTAGTAGGGATATAATACACATTTACACCAATAAAATATATATAATATATATATATATATAAGTGTCTATTAGTAATTGTACAAAATATATATTTGTGTATATACTCTAAATAGATGTATATAAATATATATATTTATACACCAAATACATATTTGTATATATATATATATATCAATCAAATATTTTTATATATGTATATTAACATCAAAGAATGTACATAATGCCACACTTCTCAAGGTGATCCCAAATGAAGAAGCAGTTAGTTCCAATGGGTCCGGAGCAGTCCAAATAGCTAGAAACTATATAAAGAAGTTCAAGATCGGGGTTCGGCACGAAAATCGAGATAAGGATACCAGGCTAATAAGATAAAGGGTCGTTTGTTTGTTATTAAGGTAACATCTTAATTTATGAAAATCATTTTGAAATTATTTTGAACAATAATTGTTAAAACTTTCTTTCGAACATAATTACAATTAAAAGTTTATTTATAAACTTTTAGAATTTACGTAAAAGCCAACATATTTTATATCTATAGTAAAATCGGTCACCAGTCTAAAAACAAAATTTTTATTATTGGAACTATTTCTTAATTAATAATGTAACCCAAAAATTATTATATTTCCGCATAATCAAAAACCCTTTAAAATTTTTTTTTTACAACTAAACTAATTACATGAAATAAACTAATTGATTATGAAATTAATTAACTGATTAATTACTTAATCAAATGATTAAGAATAATTAACTAATCTAATTATAACTTAACTAAACTAATATAAATTAACTAACTAATCACATCTCTACAGCCGCTGAAACGAAGAAAGGGAAAGAGGGAAAGAGGAAACTCACGTCGGGGAGGGGCTTCCGGCGTCGACGGAGGAGAAGTCCGCCGGGGTCGGACCGGCAGGGCGTCGGCGGACTGCTCGTTCTTCTGTGGCGGCGGCCGGGTGCTCGTATCGAGGAGGCGGGTGCTCGACTCCAGGCGGCGGGTGCTCGGTTCCAGGCGGCGGTTGACGGCTCGACGAGGGTGAGGAGGTCCCAGTCGCCGGCGGCAATGGAACACGAGGGTGGCGGCCGATCTGCTCGTCTCGTCGGCCACAGGTGCTCGACGCCGAGGAGAAGATCTCAGTCGCCGGCGGCGGATCTGATCTAGGGTTAGGGTCAGGTTTCTGTGTCGGGGTGGATCGTGTCCGAGGCTGGACATGATGGTTGATGTACTGCACAGTGGGGTGGACGTGTCCGGGTGTGTCGGACATAAAAATCTGGTTGTAATGTTGTAAATCTGGACACAGGAATTGAATGGATACGGTAGGACACCCGGGGTCAGACCCGAGGCCAACACGGCTGACACGGTAAAGCTGGACACACGGACACGAGCACACAAAAATGGTGATGGCTTGTTGGCTTGTGAAAATTTGTGAGGCTTAGCTAGGGTTTCTTGGGAATGGTGATGAGAGACTTAAATAGGGAGAGAGCATGTGGGATAAAGGGTGAGGATTGGCCCAAATAATGAATGGCCCAGATAATATGAATGAGTTTTCATGTGGGAAAATGAGGGTGTGAATGGGAGACGATAAACTGGTAAATTAATAGAAAAATATAATTTAAGAAAAATATTTTAAGAGGCTTCCAAGGCTAACTGATTCCAAAAGCTACCAATTAAACCCATATTTCAAACCCTAGAAAATATGTAATTCATTTATTTACTATTCCAAAATGGATATGAAATTTATTATGAAAACAACTAGTCCTTCAATAATTTATTAAACAAATAATTTTATGATTTCAAGCCAATAAATATTGAAGCTAGAGTATTATATTTACATCATTATTTATCTATTTATTTATAAGAAAGCGACATTTAGGAAAAAATGATTTTTATAAAAGATTTTAAATCACCTTCTAAATCAAATATTGTTCAAAATCAAATACAAGAATTCAAGGAGAAAATATTTAAAAAAAAAAAAACTTGGTATTTAAAATAAATTAAAAATCTAATTATTACGAAAATTTGGAAATCGGAGGTTACACTACGGTAGGTTACATATCCTACAAGAGGTCACCCATCCTAAGAGAGGTTACACATCCTAAGGGAAATCACCCATCCTACGGGTCACCCATCTTAAGAAAGGTCACCCATCCTAGGGAGGTCATCAATCCTAAGGGAGGTTGCCCATCATATAAAGGTCACCCATTGTATGGAGGTTACCCATGCGGAGGTTACCCATCCTATGGGAGGTCACCCATCCTAAGGGAGGTTACCCATCCTTAAGATGGGTGACCTCCCTTAGGATGGGTAACCTCCCTTAGGATGGGTGACTATAGGATGGGTAAAGGGTGACCTCTTATAGGTTGGGTAACCTCACTAAGTATGGAAGACCTCCTTACGTTGGGTAATCTCCCTTTGGATGGGTGATATCCCGTAGGATGGATGATATCCCGTAGGATGGGTGACCTCCGGTTGGATGGCTGACCACCCGTAGGATGGCTGACTTCCCGTAGGATGGCGAACCTCCCTAAGGATGGGTGATATCCCGTAGAATGGGTGACCTCCCTTAGGATGGTTGATATCCCGTAGGATGGGTGACCTCCCTTAGGATGGGTGATAACCTCCGGATGGGTAACCTCCCTAAGTATGGGTGACCTTCATATGATGGTTAACCTTCCTACAAGATGGGTAACCTCCCTTAGGTTGGGTAACCTCCATAAGTATGGGTGACCACCCTTAGGATGGATGACCTCCATTTGGATGGGTGACCTCCCTTAGGATGGGTAACCACTCTTAGGATGGGTAACCTCTCGTAGGATGGGTGACCTCCCTTAGGATGTGTGACCTCTCGTAGGATGGGTGATATGTCGTAGAATATGTAACCTCCGTAGGATGGGTAACCTCCCGTAGGATGGGTGACCTCCCGTAGGATGGGTAACCTCCCTAGGATGGGTGACTTCTCGTAGGATAGGTAACCTCCCGTAGGATGGGTGGCCTCTAGTAGGATGGGTGACCTCCCTTAGGATGTGTAACCTCCCATAGGATGAGTAACCTCCCTTAGGGTGGGTAACCTCTCTTAGGATGGGTAACCTCTCGTAGGATGGGTGACCTCTATTTGGATGGGTGACCTCCCATAGGATGGGTTACCTACCTTAGGAAGGGTTATCTCCCGTTCGATGAGTGACCTAACTAAGGATGGGTGACCTCCCTAGGATGGGTGACCTTTCTAAGGATGGGTGACCTCCCTAGGATGGGTAACCCCCCTTTGGATGGGTAACCTCCCATAGGATGGGTGACCTCCCTAGGATGCGAGACCTCCCTAAGATGGGTAACCACCCTAAGGATGGGTGAACTCTCATAGGTTGGGTAACCTCCCTTAGGATGGGTAACCTCTCTTAGTATGGGTACCCATCCAATTGACGTTACCCATCCTAAGGGAGGTTACCCATCCTAGGGAGGTTACCCATCCTAGGGAGGTTACCCATCCTACGGGATATCACCCATCCTACGAGAGGTCACCCCTCCTAAGGGATGTCACCCATCCTAGGGAGCTCACCCATCCTACGAGAGGTCACCCTTCTTAGGAGAGGTCACCCATCCTAAGGGAGTTACCCATCCTAGGGAGGTTACCCATCCTACGAAAGGTCACCCATCCTACGGGAGGCTACCCATCCTAAGGGTAGTTACCCATCCTATGAAAGGTTACCAATCCTAAGGGTGGTCACCCATCCTATGGGAGGTTATCAATCCTACGGGGGATCACCCATCCTAAGGGAGGTCACTCATCCTACGGGAGGTCACCCATCCTACGGAGGTCACCCATCCTAGGGAGGTTACCCATCCTACGAATGGTCACCCATCCTATGGGTGGTTACCCATCCTAAGGGTGGTTACCCATCCTACGAAAGGTTACCAATCCTAAGGGTGGTCACCCATCCTACGGGAGGTAATCAATCCTACGGGGGATCACCCATCCTAAGGGAGGTCACTCATCCTACGGGAGGTCACACATCCTAGGGGGGTTACCCATCCTACGGGAGGTCACCCATCCTAAGGGTGGTTCCCTTCCTACGAAAGGTCACTAATCCAAAGGAAGGTCACCCATCCTACGGGAGGTTATCAAGCCAATGGGGGATCACCCATCCTACGGGAGGTTACCCATCCTACGAGAGGTTACCCATCCTACGGGAGGTTACCCATCCTATGAGAGGTTACCCATTCTAAGAGAGGTTACCCATCGTAAGGGAGGTCACTCATCCTACGGAGGTTACCCATTCTACGGGAGGTTACCCATCCTACGGAAGGTCACTCATCCAACGGGAGGTTACCTATCGTACGTGAGATCACCCATCCTATGAAGGTCACCCATCCTATGAAGGTCACCTATCCTATTAGAGGTTACCTATCCTAAGGAGGCCACCCATCCTAAGGGAGGTCCCTCATCCTACGGTAGGTCACCGATCCTACTAGAGGTCACTCATCCTACGGTAGGTCACCCATCCTACTAGAGGTTAAGGTTACCCATCCTAAGGGAGGTCACCCATCCTAAGAGAGGTTACCCATCCTACTAGAGGTCACCCATCCTACGGGAGGTCACCCATCCTACGAGAGGTTACCCATCCTAAGAGAAGTCACCCATCCTAGGGAGGTCACCCATCCTACGGGAGGTCACCCATCCAACAGGTGGTCACCAATCATATGGGAGATCGCCCATATAAAGGGAGGTTACCCATCCTAATGGAGGTAACCCATCCTAAGGAGGTCACCCATCTTACGGGAGGTTACCCATCCTAGGGAGGTCATCCATCCTATGGGAGGTTACCCATCCTCAGGGATGTCACCCATCCTATGAGAGGTTACCCATCCTACGGGATATCTCCCATAATATGAGAGGTCACCCATACTATAGTTCACCCATCCTATGGGAGGTCACCCATCCTTAGGGAGGTCACCCATCCTCTGGAGGTCCCCCATCCTAGGGAGGACACCCATCCTATGAGAGGTTACCTATCATTTAGGAGATTACCCATCCTAAGAGAGGTTACCCATCCTACGAGAGGTCACCCATCCTACGGAAGGTTACCTATCCTACTAGAGGTTACCCATCCTATGAGAGGTTACCCATCTTACGGGAGGTTACCCATCCGGAGGTTACCCATCCTACGAGAGGTCACCCATCCTACGATAGGTTACATATCCTATAAGAGGTCACCCATCCTAAGAGAGGTTACCCATCCTAAGGGAAATCACCCATCCTACGGGTCACCCATCTTAAGAAAGGTCACCCATCCTAGGGAGGTCATCAATCCTAAGGGAGGTTGCCCATCATATGAAGGTCACCCATTGTATGGAGGTTACCCATGCGGAGGTTACCCATCCTATGGAAGGTCACCCATCCTAAGGGAGGTTACCCATCCTTAAGATGGGTGACCTCCCTTAGGATGGGTAACCTCCCTTAGGATGGGTGACTATAGGATGGGTAAAGGGTGACCTCTCATAGGTTGGGTAACCTCACTAAGTATGGAAGACCTCCTTACGTTGGGTAATCTCCCTTTGGATGGGTGATATCCCGTAGGATGGGTGATATCCCGTAGGATGGGTGACCTCCGGTTGGATGGCTGACCACCCGTACGATGGCTGACTTCCCGTAGGATGGCAAACTTTCCTTAGGTTGGGTGATATCCCGTAGAATGGGTAACCTCCCTTAGGATGGTTGATATCCCGTAGGATGGGTGACCTCCCTTAGGATGGGTGATAACCTCCGGATGGGTAACCTTCCTAAGTATGGGTGACCTTCATATGATGGGTAACCTTCCTACAAGATGGGTAACCTCCCTTAGGTTGGGTAACCTCCATAAGTATGGGTGACCACCCTTAGGATGGGTGACCTCCATTTGGATGGGTGACCTCCCTTAGGATGGGTAACCTCTCTTAGGATGGGTAACCTCTCGTAGGATGGGTGACCTCCCTTAAGATGGGTGACCTCTCGTAGGATGGGTGATATGTCGTAGAATATGTAACCTCCGTAGGATGGGTAACCTCCCGTAGGATGGGTGACCTCCCTAGGATGGGTGACTTCTCGTAGGATAGGTAACCTTCCGTAGGATGGGTGGCCTCTAGTAGGATGGGTGACCTCCCTTAGGATGTGTGACCTCCCATAGGATGAGTGACCTCCCTTAGGGTGGGTAACCTCTCTTAGGATGGGTAACCTCTCGTAGGATGGGTAACCTCTATTTGGATGGGTGACCTCCCATAGGATGGGTAACCTACCTTAGGAAGGGTTACCTCCCTTCGATGAGTGACCTAACTAAGGATGGATGACCTCCCTAGGATGGGTGACCTCCCTAGGATGGGTAACCCCCCTTTGGATGGGTGACCTCCCATAGGATGGGTAACCTCCCTAGGATGCGAGACCTCCCTAAGATGGGTAACTACCCTAAGGATGGGTGACCTCTCATAGGTTGGGTAACCTCCCTTAGGATGGGTAACCTCTTTTAGTATGGGTACCCATCCAATTGACGTTACCCATCCTAAGGGAGGTTACCCATCCTAGGGAGGTTACCCATCCTACGGGATATCACCCATCCTACGAGAGGTCACCCATCCTAGGGAGCTCACCCATCCTACGAGAGGTCACCCTTCCTAGGAGAGATCACCCATCCTACGAGAGGTCATCCATACTATGAGAGGTCACCCCTCTTAAGCGAGGTCACCTATCCTAGGGAGGTCACCCATCCTACGGGAGGTCACCCATCCTACGGAGGTTATCCATCCTACGGGAAATTACCCTTCCTACGAGAGGTCACCCATCCTAAGGGAGGTCACCCATCCTAGGAGAGGTTACCCATCCTAAGAGAGGTTACCCATCCTAAGGGAGGTCACCCATCAAAATGGAGGTGACCTATAGCATAGGTAAACTCCCTTATGATGGGTGACCTCCCTAGGATGGGTGACCTCTCGTAGGATGGGGAACCTCCCTTAGGATGGGTGACCTCCCTAGGGTGGGTTACCTCTCGTAGTATGGGTGACCTTTCATAAGTTTGGTAACCTCTCATAGGTTGGGTAAACTCCCTAAGTATGGGTGACCTCCCTAAGGATGGGTGACCTTCATAGGATCGGTAACCTCCCTTTGGATGGGTGACCTCCCTAGAATGGGTGACCTCCCGTAGGATGGGTGACCTAACTTTGGATAGGTAACCTCCCTTAGGATGGAAAACCTCTCATAAGATGGGTAACCTCCCTTATGATGGGAAACCTACCATAAGATGGGTAACCTCTCGTAGGATGGGTGACCTCCCGTAGGATTGGTGACCTCGCTTAGGATGGGTGACATATCGTAGGATGGGTGACCTATTGGATTGGTGACCTCCCTTAGGATGGGTGACCTCCCGTAGGATGGGTAAACTCATCCTACGGTTGGTCACCCATCCTAAGGGAGGTCACCCATCCTAGGGAAGTTACCCATCCTGCGAAAGGTCACCCATCCTACGGGAGGTCACCCATCCTAAGGGTGGTTACCCTTCCTACGAAAGGTTACCAATCTGAAGGGTGGTCACCCATCCTACGGGAGGTTATCAATCCTACGGGGGATCACCCATCCAAAGGGAGGTCACTGATCCTACGGGAGGTCACCCATCCTAGGGAGTTTACCCATCCTACGAAAGGTCACCCATCCAATGGGAGGTCACCAATCATACGAAAGGTCACCAATCCTAGGGAGTTCACCCATCCTATGGGAGGTCACACATCCAACGGGAGGTCACCAATCATATGGGAGGTCACCCATATAAAGGGAGGTTACCCATCCTAATGGAGGTCACCCATCCTAGTGAGGTCACCCATCTTACGCGAAGTTATCCATCCTAGGGAGGTCATCCATCCTACGGGAGGTTACCCATCCTGCGGGAGGTCACCCATCCTAAGGGAGGTTACCCAGCCTAGGGATGTTACCCATCCTACAGAAGGTCACCCATCCCAAGAGAGGTTACCTATCCTTAGGGAGGTCACCCATCCTATGGGAGGTTACCCATCCTATGGGATATTACCCATCCTACGAGAGGTCACCCATCCTATAGTTCACCCATCCTATGGGAGGTCACCCATCCTTAGGGAGGTCACCCATCCTATGGAGGTCACCCATCCTAGGAAGGACAACCATCCTATAAGAGGTTACCTATCATATAGGAGGTTACCCATCCTAAGAGAGGTTACACATCCTACGAGAGATCACCCATCCTACGGGAGGTCACCTATCCTACTAGAGGTTACCCATCCTAAGAGAGGTTACCCATCTTACGGGACGTTACGCATCTGGAGGTTACCCATCCTACGAGAGGTAACCCATCCTACGGGAGGTCACCTATCCTAGGGGAGGTTACCCATCCTAGGTAGGTCACCCATCCTTCGGGGGGTCACCCATCTTATGAGAGGTCACCCATCCTATAGGTCAACAAACCTATGGGAGGCACCCATTCTTAGGGAGGTTACCCATCCTACGGGATAACACCCATCCAAATGGAGGTTACTCATCGTACGGGGGGTCACCCATCCTTTGGGAGGTTACCCATCCTATGGAGGTCACACATCCTAGGGAGGACACCCATCCTATGAAAGGTCACCTATCCTACGGTATGTTAAACATCATATGAAGGTCACCAATCCTAAGAGAGGTCACCCATCCTACGGGATATCACCCATCCTAAGTGAGGTTACCCATCCAAATGGAGCTCACCCATCCTTTAAAAGGTCACCCATCCTAGGAAGGTCACCCATCCTAAGTGATGTTATCCATCCTAAGGTAGGTTACCCTTCATACGAGAGGTCATCTAAAGGTTACCCATCCTAAAGGAAATCACCCATCCTAAGAAAGGTCACCCATCCTAGGTAGGTCACCCATTATATGAAGGTCATCCATCGTATGGAGGTTACCCATACGGAGGTTACCCATCCTTTGGGAGGTCACCCATTCTAAGGGTGACCTTCCTTAGGATGGGTGACCATCCTTAGGAAGGGTAACCTCCCTTAGGAGGGGTGACTGTAGGATGGGTAACGAGTGACCTCTCATAGGTTGGGTAACCTCCTTAAGTATGAAAGACCTCCATACGATGGGTAACCTCCCTTAGGATGGGTGATATCTCGTAGGATGGGTGACCTCCCATAGGATGGCTGACCACCCGTAGGATGGTTGACCTCCCTTAGGATTGGTGATATCCAGTAGGATGGGTAACCTCCCTTAGGATGGGTGATATCCCGTAGGATGGGTGACCTTCCTTAGGATGGGTGATAACCTCCGGATGGGTAACCTCCCTAAGTATGGGTAACCTTCATATGATGGGTAACCACCCTACGTGATGGGTAACCTCTGGATCGGTGACCGCCCTAGGATGTGTAATCTCCGGATCGGTGACCTCCCGTAGGATGGGTAACCTCCCTTAGGATGGGTGACCTTTATAGGATGGGTAACCTCCCTTAGGTTGGGTAACCTCCATAAGTATGGGTGACCACCCTTAGGATGGGTGACCTCCATTTGGATGGGTGACCTCTCTGAGGATGATTGACCTCTCGTAGGATGGGTGATATCCTGTAGGATGGGTAACCTCCGTTGGATGGGTGACCTCTTGTAGGATGAATAACCTCCCGTAGGATGAGTGTCCTACCATAGGATGGGTGACCACACGTAGGATGGGTAACCTTCCTAGGATGGGTGACCTCTCGTAGGATTGGTAACCTCCCATAGGATGGGTGACCTCTAGTTGGATGGGTAACCTCCTTTATGATGGGTGACCTTCCGTAGGATGAGTGACCTTCCTTAGGGTGGCTAACCTCTCTTAGGATGGTTAACCTCTCGTAGGATGGGTGACCTCCATTTTGATGGGTGACCTCCAGTAGGATGGGTAACCGACCTTAGGATGGGTAACCTCCCTTAGGATGAGTGACCTAACTAAGCATGGGTGACCTCCCTAAGGCTGGGTGACCTCCCTAGCATGGGTAACCTCCCTTTGGATGGATAATCTCCCTTAGGATGGTTGACCTCCCTAGGATGGGTAACCTCCCTAAGGATGGGTGATCTCTCAAAGGTTGTGTAACCTCCCTTAGGATGGGTAACCTCACTTAGGATGGGTACCCATCCTATTGAGATTACCCATCCTAAGGGAGGTTACCCATCCTAGGGAGGTTACCTATACTACGGGATATCACCCATCCTACAAGAGGTCACCCCTCCTAAGGGAGGTCACCCATCCGAGGGAGGTCACCCATCCTATAAGTGGCCACCCATCCTACGGAGGTTACCCGTACTACGGGATATTACCCATCCTATGAGAGGTCACTCATCCTAAGCGAGGTCACCCATCCTACGAGAGGTTACCAATCCTAAAAGAGGCTACCCGTCCTTAGGGAGGTCAACCATCCAAATGGAGAGGACCTATAGGATGGGTGACCTATAGGATGGGTAACCTCCCTAGGATAGTTGACTTCCCTTAGGATGGATAACCTCCCTAGGATGGGTAACCTCTCATAGGAAGGGTGACCTCTCATAGGTTGGGTAACCTCTTATAGGTTGGGTAACCTCCCTAAGTATGGATAACCTCCGTAAGGATGGGTGACCTTCATAGGATCGGTAACCTCCCTTGGGATGGGTGAACTCCCTGGGATGGATGACCGCCCGTAGGATGGATGAACTAACATCGGATAGGTAACCTCCCTTAGGATGGAAAACCTCTCGTAGGATGGGTAACATCCCTTAGGATGGAAAACCTCCCTTAAGATGGGTAACCTCTCATAAGATTGGTGACCTACTGTAGGATCGGTGACCTCTCTTAGGATGGGTGACCTATAGGATGTGTGACCTCTCGTAGGATGGGTGACAACCCTTATGTCGGGTGACCTCTCGTAGGATGGGTAAACTCATCCTACGGTAGGTCACCCATCCCAAGGGAGGTCACCCATCCTAGGAAGGTTACCCATCCTTCGAAAGGTCACCCATCATATGGGAGGTCACCCATCCTAATATTGGTTTCCCATCCTACGAAAGGTCACCAATCCTAAGGGAGATCACCCATCATAAGGGAGGTCACTCATCCTACGGGAGGTCACCCATACTATGGTGGTTATCCATCCTACGGGAGGTCACCTTATCCTAAGGGTGGTTACCCAGCCTATGAAAGATCACTAATCTAAAGGGAGGTCACCCGTCCTACGGGAGGTTATCAATCCAACGGGGGATCACCCATCCTAAGGGAGGTCACTCATCCTACGGGAGGTCACCCATCCTAGGGAGGTTACCCATCCTACGGGAGGTCACCTATCCGGATTTTACCCATCCGACGGGATGTCACCCATCCTGTGGAAGGTAATCCATCCTAGCAGAGGTCACCCATCCTTTGGGAGTTGACCCATCCTATGGAGTTTACCCATACTACGAGAGGTTACCCATCCTAAGAGAGGTTACCTATCCTACGAGAGTTTACCCATCCTAAGAGAGGTTATCCATCCTACGAGAGGTTACCCATCCTAGGGAGGTCATCCATACTACGGGAGGTTACCCATCCTACGGAGGTTACCCATCCTAAGAGAGGTTACCCATCCTAAGGGCGGTCACCCATCCTAGGGAAGTCACCTATCATACGGGAGGTCACCCATCCTAAGGGGGGTCACCCATCTTACGGGAGATCACCTATCCAAAGGGGGGTCACCCATCATACGGGAGGCCACCCATCCTTAGAGAGGTTACCCATCCTATGGGAGGTTACCCATCCTATGTTAGGTCACCTATTCTATGGAGGTACCCATCCAAAGGGAGGTCACCCATCCTATGAGAGGTTATCCATCCAAGGGAGGTACCCATCCAAAGGGGGGTCACCCATCCTATGAGAGGTCACCCATCCTAGGGAGGTACCCATCCAAAGTGTGTTACCCATCCTAAGAGAGGTTACCCATCCAAATGGAGGTCACCCATCCTACGGGAGGTTATCCATCCTAGGGAGATCACCCATCTAGAGGGAGGTCACCCTTCCAAAGGGAGGTTACCCATCGTAATGGAGGTCCTCCATCCTAGGAAGGTCACCCATCTTAAGGGAGGTTACCCATCTTAGGGAAAGTTAAGTCACCCATCATAAGGGAGGTTACCCATCCTAAAGGAGGTCACCCATCCTAATGGAGGTTACCTATCATACGGGAGGTTACCTATACTAGGGAGGTCATCCATCCTTCTGGAGGTCAATGGGTAACCTCTCGTAGGATGGGTGACCTTTATATGATGTGTAACCTCCCTAGGATGGGAAACCTCCCGTAGTATGGGTGACCACCCTAGGATAGGAAAAACCTCCCATAGGATGGGTAACCTCCCTTTGGATGGGTAACCTCCCTTAGGTTGGGTGACCTCTCATAGGATGGATAACCTCACTTTGGATAGGTGACCTCCCGTAGGATGGGGGACCTCCCTTAGGATGGGTAACCACCCTTAGGATGGGTGACCACCCTTAGGATGGGTAACCACCCATAGGATAGGCAACCTCTCTAAGGATGGGTGACCTCTCGTAGCATGGGTAACCTCTCTTAGGATGGGTGACCTCCAAACGATGGGTGACCTTCATAGAATGGGTAACCTCCCTAGGACGGGTTACCTCCCGTAGGTTGGATATCCTCAATTAGGATGGGTGACCTCCCTTAGGATAGGTAACCTCCATTAGGATGGGTGACCTCTCTTTGGATGGGTAACCTATCCTAGGATAGGTAACCTCCCGAAGGATGGGTAACCTTTCTAAGGATATGTAACCTCTCGTAGGATGGGTAACTCTCTTAGGATGGATAACCTCTAGTAGGATGGGTAACCTCCATAGGATGGGTGAACTCTATTAGGATAGGTAACCTCCATAGGATTGGTGAACTCCCTTAGGATAGGTAACCATCCTAAGGGAGTGGTGAGCTTTCGTAGGATGGGTAACCACCTTTAGGATGGGTGACCTGCCGTAGGATCGGTGACCTTCCATTGGATGGGTGACCTCCCGTATGATGGGTGATCTCTCGTAGGATGGGTGACCTTCCATAGGATGCGTGACTACCCGTAGGATGGGTGACCTCCCTATGGATGGGTAACCACCCTTAGGATAGGTAACCTCTCTTAGGATGGGTGACCTCTCGTAGGATGGGTAACCTCCCTTGGGATGGGTAACCTCCATACGATGGGTGACCATCATAGGATGGGCAACCTCCCTAGGACGGGTTACCTCCCGTAGGATGGGTTTCCTCAATTAGGTTGGGTGACCTCCTTTAGGATGGGTGACCTCCTTTAGTATAGGTAAACTCCCTTAGGATGGGTGACCTCCCTTAGGATGGGTAACCTCTCTAAGGATAGGTAACCTTCCCTAGGAGGGATAACCTCCAATAGGATGGGTAACCTCTCTAACGATGGGTAACCTCTCGTAGGATGGGTAACCTCTATAGGATGGGTGAACTAACTTAGGATGGACAATCTCAATTCTCCATAGGATGGGTGAACTCACTTAGGATGGGTAACCTCCATAGAATGGGTGAACTTCCTTAGGATGGGTGACCATCCAAAGGGAGTGGTGACCTTTCGTAGGATGGGTAATCACCCTTAGGATGGGTGACCTCCCATAGGATGGATGACCTCGCATAGGATGGGTAATCTCCCTGAGGATGGGTGACCTCCCGTAGGATGGGTAACCTCCGGATGGGTGACCTCCCTAGGATGGATAACCTCCCTAGGATGGGTGACCTCCCATAGGATGAGTTACCTCCCTTAGGATGGGTGATCCCCCGTAGGATTGATAACCTCCCTTAGGATGTGTGACCTCCCTTAGGATTGGTGACCTTTCTTAGGATGGGTGACCTACCGTTGGATGGGTGACCTTTCATAGGATGGGTAACCTCCCTTCGATGGGTGATCTCCCTTAGGATGGGTGACCTACTGTAGGATGAGTGACCTCTCTTAGGATGGGTGACTTCCCTAGGATGGGTATCCAAAGGATCACCCATCCTAGGGAGGACACCCATCCTACGAGAGGTCACCCATCCCACCAGAGGTCACCCATCTTATGGGAGATTACCCATCCTAGGGAGGTCATCCATCGTACGGGATGTTACCTCTCATACGTGAGGTCATCCATCCTACGGGTGGTTATCCATCGTACGGGAGGTCACCCGTCCAATGAGAGGTTACCCAACCTATGAGAGGTCACCCATCATACGGTTGGTTACCCATCCAAATGGAGGTTTCCTATCCTCAAGAAGGTCACCCATCCGGAGGTTACCTATCCTAGGGAAAGTAAACCAATCCTGCTATAGGTCACCCATCCTAGGAAGGTCACCCATCCTAATGGTGGTTACCCATCCTGGGGAGGTTACTAATCCTAAGGGAGATTACCCATCCTAAGGGAGATTACCCATCATATGAAAGTAACCCATCGTATGGAGGTTGCTCATCCGGAGGTCTCCCATCCTACGGGAGGTCACCCATCCTTAGGGAGGTCACCCATCCAGGGAGGCCACCCATCCTAGGGAGGTTAACAATCCTACAGGAGGTCACCCATCCAAATGGAGGTGACCTATCCTACTAGAGGTTACCTATACTAAGAGATGTTACCCATCCTAAGGGGGGTCACCTATCAAATGGAGGTCACCCATCCTTCGGGAGGTCACCCATCCTACGGGCGGTCACCTATCCTACGGAGGTCACCCATCCTATGGGAGGTTACCCATCCTAAGGGAGGTCACCCATCCTTAGGGAGGTCACCCATCCTAAGAGAGGTTACACATTCTAAGGGAGGTCACTCATCCTACAGCAGGTTACCCATCCTACGAGAGGTCACCCATCCAACGGAGGTTACCCATCCTACGGGATATCACCCATCCTACGAGAGGTCACCCATCCTAAGGAAGATCACCCATCCTACGAGAGGTTACCCATCCTAGGAGAGGTTACCTATCCTATGGGAGGTCACCCATCCAAATGGAGGTCACCCATACTTAGGGACGTTACCCAACCTAAGGGAGGTTACCCATCCTATGAAGGTCACCCATCCTAAGGTAGGTTACCCATCCTACGGGAGTTCACCCATTCGAAGATTACCCATCCAAGGGAGGTCACCCATCTGGAGATTACCCATCCTACGGGAGGTCACCCATCCGGAGGTTACCCATCCTAAGGGAGTTCACCCATCCTATGGAGGTTATCCATCCTACGAGAGGTCACCCATCCTACGGGAGGTCACCCATCCTACGAGAGGTTACCCATCCTAAGAGAGGTTACCCATCCGGAGGTCACCCATCCTACGGGAGGTAACACATCCTAAGGGAGGTTACCAATCCTTCGAGAGGTCTCCCATCCGGAGGTTACCCATCCAAATTGAGGTTACCCATCCTAGGAAGGTCAACCATCCTAAAGGAGGTTACCCATCCTAGGGAGGTTACCCATCCTAGGAAGGTCACCAATCCAAAAAGTGGTCACCAATCCTAGGGAGGTTACCCATCCTATGAAGGTTACCCATCCTAACGGAGATTACCTATCCTAGGGAGGTTACCCATCTTACGGGATATCACCCATCCTATGGGAGGTTACCCATCCTACTGTAGGATACCCATCCTCATATAGGTCACCCATCTTAGGGAGGTTACCCATCCTAGGGAGGTTACCCATCCTACGCGAGGTCATCCATCCTACGAGAGGTCACCCATCCTACGGGAGGTTACCCTACCTACGGGTGGTCACCCATACATAGTGAGGTTACCTGTCCCAAGAGATGTTATCCATCCTAAGGGTGGTTACCCATCCTACGGTAGGTCACACATCCTACGAAAGTTTACCCATCCTATGAAGGTTACCCATCCTAAGGGAGGGGTAACCTTCGTAGGATGGATGACCTTCCTTAGAATAGGTGACCTTCGTATGATGGGTAACCTCCCTTAGGATGGATGACTTCCTTTAGGATGGGTGACCTCCATTTGGATGGGTAACCTCTCGTAGGATTGATGACCCCCAGTAGGATAGGTAACCTTCATATGATTTGTAACCTCTATTTGGATGGGTGACCTCCCGTAGGATGGGTAACCCCCCGTAGGATGGGTAACCTTCAAATGATGGGTAACCTCCATTTGGATGGGTGACCTCCCGTAGGATAGGTATCCTCCCGTAGGATGGGTGACCTTCCTAGGATGGGTAATATCCCGTAGGATGGGTAACCTCTCGTAGGATGGGTGACCTCTCGTAGGATGGGTGATATCCAGTAGGATAGGTAACCTCCGTAGGATGAGTGACCTATTTCCCTTAAGATGGGTGACCTCTCGTAGGATCAGTAACCTTCCTAGGATGGGTGACCACCCTTAGGATGGGTAACCTCCCTTAGGATGGGTAACCTCCCTTAGGATGGGTGACCTCCCTAGGATGGGTGACCTCTCTTAGGATGGGTAACCTCTCGTAGTATGGGTGACCTCCCGTAGGATGGGTGACCTTTCTTATGATTGGTGACCTCAACCTCTCTTATGATGGGTGACCTCCTTTTGATGGGTGACCTTTCTTAGGATGGGTGACCGTCTTATGATGGGTGACCTCCTTTTGATGGGTGACCTCCCATAGGATGGGTGACCTCGCGTAGGATGGGTAACCTCCCTTAGGATGGGTGCCCTCCCGTAGGATGGGTAAACTCTCATAGGATGGGTGGCCTCTCGTAGGATGGGTAACCTCTATTAGGATGGGTGACCTTCATATAATGGGTAACCTCCCTTAGGATGGGTAACCTCTCGTAGGATGGGTAACCTCCCTAAGTATGGGTGACCTCCCTAGGATGGTTGACCTCCCGTAGGATAGGTGACCTCTCATAGAATTAGTAACCTCCCGTAGGATCGGTGACCTCCCTAGGATGGGTGACCTCCCTTAGAATAGGTGACCTATAGGATGGGTGACCTATAGGATGGGTGACCACCCTTAGGATGGGCAACCTCACTTAGGATGGGTGACCTCTCTTAGGATGGGTAACCACTCGTAGGATGGGTGACCTCCCGTAGGATGGGTGACCTCTCGTAGGATGGGTGATCTTCATATAATGGGTGACCTTCTTTTGATGGGTGACCTCCCAGAGTATGGGTGACCTCCCGTAGGATGGGTAACCTACCTTAGGATGGTTGACCTCCCATAGGTTGGGTAACCTCTCTTAGAATGGGTTACCTCTCGTAGGATGGGTGACCTCTCGTAGGATGGGTAACCTCCCTTAGGATGGGTAACCTTCATACGATGGGTAACCTCCCTTAAGATGGGTGACCTCCCTAAGGATGGGTGACCTTTCTTAGTATGGGTGACCTCCCGTAGGATACCGATCCTAGGGAGGACACCCATCCTATTGGAGGTTACCCATCCGAAGTTAGGTCACTCATCCTAAGGGAGGTGTAAACCCCCTCGACCAAATTTAGGTCTACTTAGATTAGATAGACTAGGGATAGTTGGAAACCAATTAGAATCAAAACGCAGTATTTTAGATTTATTGTGCAATATTTGTATCACTTAGTGCACCTTACCGTTGCTTCAATATTTGGAGCGCTATCTAGCATTTACCTTCAAACAAATTTCACACACTTTTTCTAAATGTGCCAACCTTCCATTCTGACCTTTGTATAACTCATATATCCTCTCTCTTGTGCTTCATTTTAGTCGCACAATATTCGTTACAAACGCCCATGTTTAAATCCAAATAAATTCAACTTTGCATCTTTGTCCGTTCCAATCGAAATTGGAGACACAACCTCAACCCGTTTGGTTCAACCCAAATTATGATATTATTCTATTCTGGGTCTACTACGTCCATGACACTTGTGTCCCACCCAATTTTAACCCGATGTATTTTTAATTAATTAAAGAGCACCATTTATACTAATTTTAATTAAATTGATGTAAGGACCCAAGCTCAACCAAAACTAGATCCAACTCCAACCCAAACCTCCACTCATACCCTCAAGGTTCAGACTAAACACCACACACCATTTTAGCCCACTACATCACACCAAATATGGTATTTTGCCTCATCCAATCCCAAATTCTACTATTTGTGCAATTTCTCAATTGTTAGGGACCTTTATGCAAAAGTGCAATGAGGTATCCACCCCTCATTGGACCCAACACATGAAGAAACCCTTCCCCCCTGTTTGACCGGTCCACCCATAATTTCCCTCCCATTTTTGTTGTACTTTATACAACTTTATCCCCTTACATCTCCACCCTCCAATTCAAACCCCCATCACCAAAGCCATCTCTACCCTCCATCTCTTCATGTAGAGTTTTCCCTCAACACTAGAAAAATATCCAGCCGGCCCTAATCCCAAGAAGAGCCCCCTCTCTCTCTCTCTCTCTCTCCTATATATACCCCTACCCTCTCTCTCCTAAAAATTAACAACACCATCACCTAACCAAAAACCCTAAAAATATACTACACCCTCTCCTTCACCCGGCCACCTCCCCTCTTCCCCGACCACCTCCTACAGCAGGCCATCTCCTCCGGCCACCTTCCTCCTCCGCTTGTCCCCCCTTCTACCTCGACCCCGACCATAGCACCGCCTGCCACTGCAATCATACCCGTCTCCGCCTCCTCCCTCCACCATCCTTATCACCATCAACAACCCGACTTTTTTCCCTCGACCCGACTCCCATCTTCCTCAGTCACCCCTACCGCCACCACAGACAGCCACATCCACCTCCACTCTACCGCCAGCCACCTCCTCCTACATTACCATTCACCTTATCACCATCACCATCACTAACCCGCACCCCGACTCCCCTTCTTCCCAGTCACCCCCACTGCCACCTTAGCTGCCCTCAACTTCGTTTATCTCCACCACCGTCATCCCTACCTCACCGTCTCCACCACCATCAACAACCATCATCGCCACCACCGTCGTCTCCACCACTCCCACCACCGTCACCAACATCACCATTACCATCACCACCCTGCTGCCCCTGTAGTTGTCGCTGCTACTGTGCACTGCCGGAGACCGCCCCTTCGTGCAGCGGACACCCCCCCTGGCCACGATCGACTAGGTATACATATTTCCCTTTCCTTTTTGTCATGTACAAATGCATCGGTGTATTATTAAATGGACATGCGTAGTAGTGAACCCTTGTGCATTGTGTATAGATGTATATATTTTAGAATAATATTACCATTATTGAATACCTCATTGTGTATAGGTATACGTATTTTAGAATAGAAATTAATGTTAGTGATTTACTACATAGAAAAATATGGTTATTTAATGTGAATACTTGTGTTGACTTAGAGTTTAGACAACTGGCCTTGTGCACACTAACATGTTATCTAGGACTTATAAATTTGTATTATACGTTATTTAGTTTTGTAATTTATTTTGATAATTCATTTTCTTGATGTACACGATAATTGAGGATATGACACGTGTACGTCTTATCTGTGTGCACATGCGACCCTGCTAGTTGACTAGTCGTAACCCCCTGCGTTAGTTTCTAAGTGCAGCGTAGTTGTGTTCCTGTGCGTACTATTTTAATGACTAATGATTATATTATATTATATGTATAGAGTTGCTGGACCGTTCAGGCGAGACTTCGGGAGCAGGTTATTGGCACTCGCAACTTGAGGACCCAGGCAAGTATACCTTGCCTTGTTGTACTATTTAAATTCAGTTAATTTTAGTTGAATGTTTTATTGTTTTAATATTATATAACTATGCGCATCCGAGAAAGACTCGGGTGCAGTCAACGAAGGTGTTGACGTTAGGACTTGTGTCTGACCTAGTGTCTAGTGGACCCACCTAAAGTTATGGAGTTATCAATATGAATCACCGGGCCTTGACACGTATCATTGCATGGCACATAATGCGTTCATTTAGGGATGCGTGCTTCATGTTTGAATGGCCATCGGTATGAGCAGCACGTGTGACGATATTTAGCTTAGTTGTATATTTCTTTAGTGACTTGCATTATATT
The DNA here is from genome assembly GCA_036927795.1 of Iris macrosiphon. Classification (NCBI taxonomy): domain Eukaryota; kingdom Viridiplantae; phylum Streptophyta; class Magnoliopsida; order Asparagales; family Iridaceae; genus Iris; species Iris macrosiphon. Next base: position 2,167,217 of record JAYESA010000002.1, on the reverse strand, counting down.
ACGAGATGTGCATGTCTCACTTGAGACTTGTACATTGGCATTGGGCAGGAAGTACAAGTCTGTAATAGCGTATGGGACACCCACCTCTTTATTTATACATATTCTGCGTTCTACGAAGCGATACGGACGTTATTATTTATGCAGATTCCACGTTCTTCGGAGTGATACGGACGTTATTATTTATGCAGATTCCGCGTTCTACGGAGCGATACGAACGTTATTATTTATGCAGATTCTGCATTCTACGGAGCGATACGGACGTTAATATATTCAGGTGCCACGTTCTTTAGAGCGTTACGGCCGTCATTATATACGCGGGGGCCCTTGTTATGGGGGCATGTGTGGCATATACTAGCCAGTCTCGACGATCGATGAATTACGTCAGTATATGTCTAGCCTACGCTTTCCATACGTACTAAGTTATTCTCAAATTGCATTTCACTTAGCTGGTTAGTTCATCCTCAAGTTTTTACAGTATTTACTTTATAGCATGTATTTTTGTATCTTGTTACGTCCCTCTGAGAACCTGGTTCCCTTTCAGGTTATTTGTACAGTTTACATGATGCTTGATCTAGTGGAGTGTGGACATCGTTGTAGGTATCTTTATATTTTCAGCTATTACAGTCATGTACTACTTTTTATTTTTGATTCTGCTTTTATAGCCTAGTGTTTATAGGCCTATATTGTTCTTTTGGCCTATTCGAACGAATGTTTTATTGGGCTGCAGACTGATGATGCGTATCATTCTTTCTTGATATTTATTTACCATGGATTGATATTTAGTTTAGTTGTTGCATGTTAGAATTAGATATTTAGTTGATCACTTGACCGTGGACAGCGTAAGTGCACTTCGTTGGGTCCATTAAATTGTAAAGCCCTACGGAGTTGTACCAGCTTCCCAATGCCACGTGTCTGGTCCCATATATTTTGGGACTGGGACTTGACATGGTTTTAGTGGTGGCCCATGCAGGTCAGAGTATATCGTTTCGGTTACATTACTGTACCGAACGAGCCTGCAACCCCGAATTAATGTTGAATAAGATCTCAATCCATAACTGATTTTAAAACTCCTCTTGTATTCGATTATAGTCCATGGACTTCGTTGCTGTATTCATTTATTTATCGTCGATATCGTTATTATTGTTTCTCATCTTTCTTATTTCGGAAAGATGGATGCTCGCGCACGGTAATTTCCTCCAGGAGCAGATCCTCGTCAAAATAAAGAAGGCATATTTGATAGGACGTTTGAGTAGATGGCTAACCATGATAGAGAAGGTTGATAAGATCTTTCTTATTGCTAGAATTAGTATAGACTGTTGGCATAAGAATTAGACATAGAAGTAAAGACTTAAAACTAGACTCTACCCTTACTTAAGGTAGTAGAGATTTGTAAGTATTAGAAGCTAGAAAGGTTGTTTGATTCTAAGGCTCTAGAATAATTTGGAGAAGACTTAGCTAGATGTTAGGAATTAGTTGTATTCTTATGGTTGTGATACAAGGAACGACATTATGAACTTGACAAGACAGAATGTTAGACTCACATCTAGAAGAAGATCATTAGATACTATAGTTATGAAATAGCTAACCATAGTAGTTAATCCCTAGTTACCTTGTGACTTACAATATCAGACCTAAATTTTTTTTCACCCTTTAGATAATGATGAATATATGACTAAGCTAAAACAGATAGGTAGATTGCTAGACGTAGATTGCTAGACCCAATAATTGGATGATGAGATAACTTGAGTACTACTTGGTAGCTTTCAAATTAGATTAGATATTCTTGACTTATTTCGGTTGTCAGTGTCTATTAGGCTTGTATTTTTACCATTGATAACTCGATTAGTTGAGCTAGTATCTAAAATAGAGCAATTAGATTGAAGGATGAGAGTATCGACAAATATTATAGCCTTGAGTTGGATATCGTGAACTACCTATAATGGATGGCCAGTTTTAAACAAAATGGTACCCATATAGTTTTGGTGAAGGATACGCATAGGGTAAACTAGGAGAAACCTCAGGTTCGAGGTAAAAAGGCACAGTGGCAACAAGATAAAATTTACGACAAGTACCTGACCTTGAGTTTCTTTTAAAATTTAGAGAAGTACCTGAACCGAAGACAAAGACGTTGGCTCGAGATGATGACAGACATTGAGATTGAGCTACAGTACCATCCTGAAAAAGACAACGTAGTAGCTGATGCATTGAGCATGAGGCCCATGATATTATTTTTGACTACCCAGCAACACCTGTTGAGAGATCTAGAGCAGTTGAGTATAGAGGTCATTATGCCCGGAGCATACGACAGTTGTCGAGTTTTCAGGTTCGATCGATATTGGTTGAGGGGATCAAGGCTGCCTTGCCAACAGATGCCAGATTCCAGAGGCTTCGGCGGAGGACAGAGGCCAAAATGCAGACAGGATTACACATACACGAGGATGGAACTTTGAGATATGGAGATCGTATCTATGTTCCGAACGGAGAACTTTGTCATGAGCCGATGTCGGAGGCACACAGTTCAGCATACTCAATTCATCCGGAGGCACAAAGATGTACTGAGACCTAAGGTAGTACTATTGGTGGCATGGAAGGTAGAGGAAGATAGTCCGCTTTATGGCGAAGTGCCTGGTATGTCAGCAGGTCAAGACTGAGCATCAGAGGTCTTCAGGTTTACTTAAATCCACTCCCGATGCTTGAGTGAAAATTGGAGCCTAAATCCAATTTGCCCTAGGCAATGAATTTTAGGAATTGTATTCTTGTTATTGTATTTGTTATATTTTATTCTAGGATATTTAGAATGATTGAATAAATATTTATTACATAATTTCTATATATTATTATTACTATGTATTGAGTAGAGACTTATGTCGTATTTCATTACATATACTTCTCCTAAGAATTGTTTGAGTTGAGCTTCTTGACTATGTATGACTAACTAGCTAGATTAGACTTGTTGCTGCTAAGAGCGATAGTAAGAAGTTAGGATGCAGGATTCCAATATGGATATTTTAGGAGGATGATATTATACCTATGAAATAATGTTGAGATATTAACCGTCCTAGTTGCAGAAAAAGGTTAGGATAGTATTTGAGGTACGGATCGAACAAACATCAGGCTCAGGAGTACTTCCAGTGTGTCAATAGATAGTGCAAGGTCAACTCCACCGGTCCTAGGTATGTTAGTAGCATTGCTTAATAATTTATAGCTTATTATGTGTTTATTTTAATTTCGAGGACGAAATTCTTATAAGTTGGGTAGATTGTAAACCCTCTCGACCAAATTTAGGTCTACTTCGCTTAGATAGAGAGACTAGGGATAGTTGGAAGCCAATTAGAATCAGAACGCAGTGTTTTAGATTTATTATGCAATATTTGTATCACTTAGTGCACCTTAACGTTGTTTCGATATTTGGAGCGCTACACTAGCATTTACCTTCAAACAAATTTTATACACTTTTCCTAGACGTGCCAACCTTCCATTCTGACCTTTATATAACTAATATATCCTCTCTCTTGTGCTTCATTTTAGTCGCGCAATATTCGTTACAAACGCCCATGTTTAAATCAAAATAAATCGAACTTTGCATCTTTGTCTGTTCCAATCAAAATTGGAGACACAACTTCGACCCGTTTTGTGCAACCCAAATTATGATATTATTCTATTCTAGGTCTACTACGTCCATGACACTTGTGTCCCACCCAATTTTAACCCTATGTATTTTTAATTAATTAAAGAGAACCACTTATACTAATTTTAATTAAATTATGGTAAGGACCCAACATCACCCAAAACTAGACCCAACTCCAACCCAAACCCCCACTCACACCCTCAAGGTTCATAATGAACACCACACACCATTTTAGCCTACTACATCACACCAAACATGGTGTTTTGCCTCATCCAATCCCAAATTCCACTATTTGTGCAATTTCTCAATTATTAGGGACCTTTATACAAAAGTGCAACGAGGTGTCCACCACTTATTGGACCCAACACATGAAGAAACCATTACCCCCTCTTTGACCGGTCCACCCACAATTTCCCTCCCACTTTTGTTGTACTTTATACAACTTTATCCCCTTACATATCCACCCTCCAATTCAAACCCCCTTCACCAAAGCCATCTCCACCCTCCATCCCTTCATGTAGAGTGTTCCCTCAACCCTAAAAAATATCCAGCCGTCTCTAATCCCAAGAAGAGACCCCTCTCTCTCTCTCTCCTAAAAAATCAACAACACCATCACCTAACAAAAAACCCTAAAAATATACTACACCCTCCCCTTCACCCGGCCACCTCCCCTCTTCCCCGACCACATCCTGCAGCAGCCCATCTCCTCTGGCCACCTTCCTTCTCCGCCTGTCCTCCCCCCCTCGAACTCGATCCGGACCACAGTACCGCCTGCCACCGCAATCACAGCCGTCTCCGCCTCCTCCCTCCACCATCATCATCACCATCAACAACCCGACTTCTTCCCCTTGACCCGACTCCCTCCTTCCTCAATCACCCCCACCGCCACCATAGACAGCCACCTCTACCTCCACTGCCACCGCCAACCACCTCCTCCTCCATCACCGTTCACCTTATCACCATCACCAACCAGAACCCCGACTCTCTTTCTTCCCAATCACCCCCACCGCCACCTTAGCCGCCGTCGACTCCGTTTATCTCCACCACCGTCATCCCTACCTCACCGTCTCTACCACCATCGACAACCATTATCGCTACCACCATCGTCTCCACCACTCCACCACCGTCACCAACATCACCATCTTGTTGCAATATACATATAAATGAGCGCGTCCGAGATTGACTAGGGTGCAGTTGGCGAATGCGTCGATAAATAGTATACTTGACCTAGTCGCTAGCAGACTCACCTACCATTGCGAGGATATTCTGATATCTTCCTAAACCATGACACTTGTACACGCATTACGATGACAAAATCATATTGGAATGCGGGTCCGACTTAGTACGTAATCAGGGTTATCTAGTTAGATGAGACTTGGCATATAGTTACGTGGTATGAACGTCATGTATTCGACTTGTATATCCGCATTGGGCGGGGAGGACAACTGGTAGGCGTATGTGATACACACATTGGACTACGTAGCATCCAGAGGAGCCACGGATCCAATGACTTCTTTTATTCAGATACCGTATTCTTCGGAGCGATACGGACGTATATATTTACAGATACATCATTCTTCAGAATAATGGATGTTACATATACAGATACTTCGCTCTTTGGAGCGTGGACGTTATGCCTACACCTACCCATACGTACCAAGGTTGTCCTCACATTGTATTCACTTAGATAGTTAGCACATCCCTTTATTTTATTCAGTATTATATATGGCATATATTTTTGTATCTTGTTACGTCCCTCTGAGGACCTGGTTCCCTTCCAGATTTGGACGAGGCATATTATCCTACTGTGTACGGACCTAGACAGGAGACGAGGTAAGCATCCGAGGAGGAGTTAGAGGTGCTACCGTTAGAGTTTCCTTGATCATTTGGTAGGCCTTCCGCCTAGGACTAGAGCACCTTTATCTAGTTAGCCGCTGCTCTAGTCTTTACTCTTTTATCTGTCTTTTAGTACTCTTTATTTTGTATTAGCTGACATATCTTGGATTGTACTATGATATTTCAGACTCTGCACTTATTTTCCAGTATTTATTTTAGTATTTCTTATTATATTGTGGATAAGATTAGACACTGCCTAATGTATGATAGTATTAGACTTATTAGTTTTAGGACAGCGCAGTACGTCTCATTGGTTCCATTAAATTGGGTAATCCCTCGAAGACATATTAGCTGGCCATTGCCACGAGGCCTGGTCCCGTGTATTTTGGGACTGGGGTGTGACATGGTTTTAGTGGTGGCCCATGCAGGTCTCGAACAAGTTTATCGCTTGAGGTATGGTAACATGCCCAGCGAGCCTGCAATAGGATATAAAATACTAGGTCTCATCCACTTGATTACGCCTTTGAACCTCTTTCGTATTTTTTAAATATCTGCATCCTGTTTGCTTGATTCCGTACTCTTTAAATAAAGTTCTATCTCTTGTAGAAAGATGAACTTTCGCAGTGGATACGAGGCATATGGTTCTATAGTACCATCCGCCACTGCACCGAGAGAGGAGACGTCCCAGGGACCACCAAGAGAGCAGCTTCCGCCACAGGCACCGGTGATCCCCCTGGCCCCGATGATACATTGGCACCAGACCTCTCCTGACGATCGAACGCAGCAGCTGGAGGGCCAGACTTCTTAGACTGTCCCGATGTAGCACTTCAAGGGACAAACATCGAGGGCTACGCCGATGCCGCAGTCCGAGAGACCGACATCTGAGGATACGCCTATGACGCAGTCGAAGTTACCACTACCACCATTTATACCCTATATGCCATATTCGGAGGGACATCCGTAGATATACCAGTTCTTTCAGGCTATGATGCAGGCTCAGTGGCATCAGACCGAGACCCTGAGACAAAGCTTGATGGCTGTACTAGAGAGGACACCTGCCCCAACACCCGCACCAGTACCTGTACCTGTCCAGCCAGCTGGCACTGTACGAGGATTTTGCCAGATGGGCCCGAGAACCTTTTTGGGCAGCGAGACTGCAGAGGAGATCTCGAATTGGGTCTCCAACATGGAGATGCTACTGAAGGCTTCACAGCTACACCCAGACCTTTGGATGACCGCAGTGAGGGCCCAACTCAAAGGCAACGCCCATCACTGGTGGGATTCCATAGAGTGCATCGTCGGCAAGACACAGACGTGGAAGCAGTTCTTGGAGTACTTCAATGCGAAGTATTTTTCGGCTAAGATCAGGAATGCCCTGTACGCCCAGTTCCTGCACCTGGAGCAAGGGAATTTGACCGTAGACGCATACGACACAAAGTTCAGTCGACTCATCCAATTTGGTGCCTCCTTGATACCCAACTACCTGGAGAAGGCCAGGAGATTCCATCACGGCCTTACTTTTGAGCTGTAGAGGTACATCACCACCCAGGCAAGGATTTCTTATGAGGAGGTTCTTTCTGAGGCGAGGATCCAGGAGGCCATTGGCATAGGAGCGAGATATTCCAGCACGATTATACCAGCCAGAGCCCAATCCAGAGCAGAAGGATCGATCCGTCGTCCGGGAGCACAGATGCAACAGAGGATAGTGCCATACCAGCACAAGGAGCTTTCGATTTGTCACCATTGTGGCAAGAAGGAAGAAATTGTTAGAGATTGCCGGAAGAAGCTTGGACTATGCATGATATGTGGAGTGAGTCAGCACCTTGCCAGAGACTGCCCACAGTGCAGAGATACAGCACTGCAGACCGGACAGAGGCCAGCAGCACCAGTCCTGCGGATACTTCCCCCGACAGGAGGTCAGCATCCACCAGCACCCGAAGGATTTCAGAGGGGACCACCCTTGGCCCAACATGAGGCATAGTTTGATTGAGCCAGACAACAGGCCGGAGGACAGAGGCACGGGCAGGCCTTTGTACTAGCAATAATTGAGGAGAAACCAAAAGGGGAAGCTATCACAGGTACCATTTTAGTTATGTTATTGCCTGCGACTGCATTGTTTGATTCTGGTGCTACACTATCTTTCATATCTAGTAGTTTCGTAGCCATTCATAGAGTAGCTACTTTCCCCTTACCTAAGAGTTGGAAGATTCTTACCGGAGGAGGCATCGTACCGATTACCAGCACTATTAGAACGTGCTCGGTAGTAGTATGTGGTAGGAAGATGAGAGCACAATTTTTGGTATTCCCGATGCCAAACTTCAATGTTGTGTTAGTCATGGACTGGTTGAGCCAGTACAATGCCATACTGGATTGTCGGAGGGGTAGCATCATTTTTAGACCGCCAGATCACCCGGAGTTCGAGTATATGCGAGACACCATCGAGCGAGGAGTAGAACAGACAACTGGAGCTTACATGGCTATGGAGATGGCACCCCCATCGATTGTTGCAGAGTTCGAGGATGTTTTCCTGGAGGAGTTACCAGGCCTACCACCGGATAGAGAGGTGGAGTTCACTATCCAGTTAGTGCCCGGACCAGCGCCGGTATCTTCAAATGTGTACCTGTTGGCGAAGAAAGAACTAGATGAGCTGAAGCTACAGTTAGAGGAGTTGCATATCAAAAGATTTTTCTGTCCTAGTGCATCACCCTGGGGAGCACCAGTATTGTTTGTACCAAAGAAGGATGTGACATTTCGTATGTGTATTGATTATAGAGCCCTTAATGCTTTGACTATCATGAATAAGTACCCCCTGACACGGATTGATGATTTGTTCGACCAGCTGATAGGAGCAGTGGTGTTCACGAAGATCGACTTGAGATCAGGTTATCATCAGGTAAAGGTGCAGAGAGAAGACATTCCAAAGACAGCATTCAGGACTCTTTATGGTCACTACGAGTTCTTGATGATGCCTTTTGGACTTACAAATGTTCCTGCCGTATTTATGAACCTGATGAACAGAGTCTTCCACCAGTAACTGGACCAGTTCGTGGTAGTCTTCATCGATGATATCTTGGTATATTCAAAGATCCATGAGGAGAACGGAGAACACTTAAGGTTAGTGTTAGAGACGCTTAGACGTGAGAGGCTTTATGCAAAGCTGAGCAAGTATGAGTTTCTCCTAGATCGTGTCACTTTTTTCGGACACGTTATCTCAGGAGATGGTATTTTGGTAGATCAAGCAAAGATTTTGTCAGTAGAGACGTGGTCGACCCCTACCAACATCTCGGAGGTGAGGAGTTTCCTAGGACTTGCCGAATATTACCGGAGTTTCGTAGAGAACTTCGCAAGGATCGTAGAGCCGATGACCTATTTGACCCACAAGGAGCAGGAGTTCACCTAGACGGAGGAGTGTCAGACGACGTTCGATGAGCTGAAGAAGCGTCTGACTACGGCACCTATCTTGACCATACCTTCTGGACCCGGAGGATTCGTGATCTATAGCGATGCATCCGGGAAAGGATTAGGATGCATTTTAATGCATCATAGGAAGGTTGTGGCCTATCTCTAGGCAGTTGAGGACCCTTGAGAAGAACTATCCTACTCACGACTTGGAGCTTGCCGCAGTAATCTTTGCTTTGAAGCTTTGGTGGCACTATCTTTACGGAGAACGAGTGAAGATATTCACAGATCACAAGAGCCTGAAGTACGTCTACACCCAGAAGGACCTAAACCAGAGACAAAGACGTTGGCTCGAGGTGATGACAGGCTTTGAGTTGGACTACAGTACCATCTGGGAAAGGCCAATGTGGTAGCTGACATATTGAGCAGGAGGCCCATGGCATTCTTTTTGACCACCAAGCAACATCTGTTGAGAGATCTAGAACAGTTGGGTATAGAGGTCATTGTGCCCGGAGCAGACGGCCAGTTGTCAAGTTTCCAGTTGTAATCGATATTGGTTGAGAGGATCAAGGCTGCCTTGCCAACAGATGCCAGATTTCAGAGGCTTCGACGAAGGACAGAGGCCAAAATGCAGACATGATTGCGCATGCACGAGGACGGGACTTTGAGATGTGGAGATCGTCTCTATGTTCCGAATGGAGAACTTCGTCAGGAGCTGATGTCAGAGGCACACAGTTCAACATACTCTATTCATCCAGGAGGCACAAAGATGTATAGAGATCTGAGGCAGTACTATTGGTGGCATGGAATGAAAAGGGAAATAGCCCACTTTGTCGCAAAGTGCCTGGTGTGTCAGCAGGTCAAGGCTGAGCATCAGAGGTCTGCAGGGTTACTTTAGCCGCTCCCGATACCTGAGTGGAAATGGAAGCACATCACTATGGACTTCGTTACGGACTTTCCGAGGAGTCCTAGTGGTCACAATGCGGTATGGGTGATCATAAATCGACTCACTAAGTCCGCTCACTTCTTACCCTTCAGAGTTGGGCAGTCTACAGATGTCACTACCCAATTCTAGAAATAGGATTTTTTTTTATTTTAATTTAGTAATTATGTATTGATCATAAATATTTGTATTAATATTTAATTAGTTCGTTGTATTATTTTTATTGGCCATTTTAGGGTTTTTGCTAGTTTGGACCCGTGTCAGACCCTTGTGGACTCATGTCAGACCCAACTAACTCCCTTGTCAGACTTATTTAGGGGTTAGAATAGTTATTATTTTTTTGATTAGCTAATTGGAGTATTTTGGATTAGTTAGAATGGTTTTAGAAAAATCCTAAACCTAAACCCTAGTTGGATGACTAATTTGGAGGGCATTTTAGTCCTTGTGTCTAACCCTAACCTTATTTTATGTGTATGGACGGCCCCCCCTAACCCTAACTCTTCATGACCGAACACCCCCATCCCATTTCATTTCATTCCATTCTTCTTCTTCTTCACTCTTCTCTCCATTCTTCTCTTCTTCCTTCTTCCAATTGTCTCCATTTCAAGTAAGTTCTTTACCCCTCTTCTCTTCCTTCCTCTACTTCTTCCATAGAAGTAAACCCTAACCCTTATTTTTTTCCTTAACCTAGGTGTGTAGAGCCTAGACTTGGTGTAGAGGCTTGGCATGGAGACTTGAGGGTGGTGATTTCTAAGGTTTTGGAGACTTTGGCCTTGGGATTCCAACTCCCAAGAGGTAAACCCTAACTTTTCTCTTAGTGATTGATCTAATATAGTGTAATTAGTAGTTTAGAACCTTCCTAGACCTTAGAGCTACCCATGGGAGGAAGTTAGATCTTGTTTGGATAGGTTTAGAGACTTTGACATTAGATTTTATGTCAATTTTGGGTAAAATCCAAGATTGGCCCAATTTTGGGTGATGCCCTAGGTTAGACGGACCTAGGTAGACGTGCTTGGGTGTCTTGAGGGTAATGACGTGTCCCCGTTCGGACATGTGAGATCATATCACGAAGATTTGGATATTTCGGGCAATTTGGGGATTTTTTGTCGCCGTGGGTTCCACATGCATGTGGGATTTTACCACAAACCTAGAATCGGAGAGTTAGCATTTTTTCTAGGTTCTAGATATCGATTAGAACTCGTAGGAAAATTTTGGGTCGATTCCGAGTAGGTTTGGTATACGTTTCATGAGGTATCGTGAACCGTACTCCACGTGTTCGTCAAAATGACCAAATGGCCATTTCAACTTTGTTTCTAGATTTTGAGCTTGTGCGCGGGTTGGTTTAGCTTCGGGGAGTATGTACTAGAGTTTTCAAGTTATATTTTATATATATATATGTATAGGGGTGGTAGTGCGTGTGTTGGTGTGGTTGTATGTGTGTCGAGGTGTGTGTTATAGTGAGTGATATAGAGAGAGAGGGGAGAGCAGCAGCTAATAGAACAGCAGTGGCAGCAACATAGAGCTGCAGCAGTGGCAGCAAGGTAGTTGCTGCAGCATTGGCCGCAGGTAGCTGCAGCAGCAACAGCAAGGGCTAGCAGCAGCAGCGGCGTGTCATTTTGCAGTAGCAGCAGCAGTAGTTAGCTAGTGGTAGTAGCAGCAGTGATTGAGGGAGAGAGCTATATATATATATAGATAGATATATAGAGATAAGCATAGGTATATATATATATAGATAGAGATATAAATATATGAGATGGGTAATATATATATGTATATATGTATGTGTGATATATATATAGATATGTAGGTAGATATATATGTGTTAGATACATATATATTTGCCTAGATATATATAGCTAGATATATATACATAGATAGTTAGCTAGTTAGTTAGTGTTAGAGGGGGAGTAAGTGATGTATCACAATACCTTGAGATATCAAGGTATCTCAATACCTTGAGATACTCAAGGTAATGAGTATCGGGGCGAGGTTTTGGGCGTTTGCCCAGGTTTGAGATTAGAGTTGGGTTTATATGTATAGGTGTATATATATATACGTGTTAGTATATGCATTAGTGGGTATATGCGGGGTATGTAGCATAGGTTGATATATCGGATACCGAGGGTATCCTGGTATCTCAAGAAGGCGAGTCTGAGGGTTTACTAGCTTAATGATCTAGTTTTGACCTAAAATTTTAGGGGCACCCTAGTTTGACCTAGAGTTGACCGTAATTGCCCCCGTTAACCGCAAAAGTCAACATTTGACCTAGGTTTGACCTAGAGTTGACTTTTTGGACCACAGGTTGACTTTTTGACCCAGATTTCACCGGTTTTACCCGTTTGACCTAGAATAACCCTAGAAGCCTGTTTTTAGTTATTTTATATCTGTTTAACTCTTTAGAACCCCGTTTAACCTTGTTTTTTGCAATAGGTCCTTGCGATGCCAGTCCAGATCTCGATCCTCACCAGTTGCTCAGGACGTCAGGTGAGTTCCTACCTCTGATTGTTTCTATTTCATGATAGCGTATATATCACCTGTTCTAGAACTGTAATACTTGATTCTGACATATTATTTCACGAGCTGGTACTAGTTGAATCCTGTCATGAGATGTTATCCCCCTTACCGTGTTCAGCGGGTACTCTATCACGTATATTTCATCATGTGCTTCGTGTATTGATTCTCATGTGCTATCATGTGCTTCGTGTACTCTCGCCTTCTTGTCCACGAGTTATTTATCATGTACGTAGCATGTCGTGGTTGGATCCAAGAGTATTATTGGGGGAGGGGAGTAGAAGTTTGTTATGTGATCAAAGCCAACAGTATTCATGTGTATATCGGTTATGCAACTCACGTATAACGGAGTTATCATAGATTATTCCTGTGCAACCTAAGCCGATCACATAACGAACTTGTGCTCAAGGCACTTAGCTAGTATTCCTATTTTCTCACATGTAGTTACTTCTCTACTATTTGTATTGTTCCCCAATTTTATATTGTAGTTACTTTATCAGTTCTTCCATATATTAACTTTTTTGTGCATCTTGTATTCTTTTCTATTGCTAGTCATATACACCTTACCATGTATTTGGAGTTGTTTTCAGAGTTATGTACTTCGCTCCAGTCCTAACTGGACATATTTTTTTCCAAAGGATCCTGAGGATTTTTGCCTGACCTTCTACGGGCCAGGTGTCGACGAGTGTTGCGACCCTGATTTTGAGGAAGAGCCTGTCACAGCTGAGGAGACGCCGCTAGCGCCCTAGTATAGCTAGGTGGGTTTCATTGGGTTGTTCCCAGTTGGTTTTTTGGATGACTGTATTTATTATTTGTTGCTTCTGTGAGATGTTGTAGACTCTTATACTTGAACTGTATATTTTGGATTTGTACTTGCTCTCTTTGGTTCTTTGTTTCTTTTATTAATATCTTATCGTGCTTTTACTCTTCCCCTAGTTATTATGATTGAGTTATATATATTGTGTTATTGTCCTCCTTTTGAAGAGGTTATCTTGACAGGTTATTGTGAGATATAGATTGTTGTGGCCAAGAATGGACCTAGATAGCGTTCTACCGCCGATTCTGCGGCATAGGCTGGACGTACCTACGACTCATGCCCAATTTTTTGGGTACAGGTCGTGACAACAGAGGTCAAGGCAGATCTGTATATGAGGGAGATCGTACGACTGCATGGAGTGCCAGTCAGTATAGTGTCTGACAGGGATATGAGGTTTATATCTTACTTTTGGTGGAATATGCAAGAGAGTCTCGGTACCCGCCTGAAGCTCAGCACATCATATCACCCGCAAACAGATGGCTAGTCAGAGCACACCATTCAAACGCTGGAGGACATATTGAAGGCGTGTATGCTTGATTTTAGTGGATCATGGGAGGACTATTTATATTTGGTTAAATTTTCCTACAACAATAGCTATCAAGCGAGCATTCAGATGGCTCCCTATGAAGCATTGTATGGTAGGAAGTATCGTTCCCCAGTATGTTGGAGCGATGTAGGCGAGAGACAGAATCTTAGACCAGAGTTGGTTGTTCGTACAGTAGAGAACGTAAAAAAGATCCAAGTGCACCTGCGAGCAACACAGGACATACAGAAGCATTGGACAAACGCGCATCGACGACCCCTAGAGTTCCAAGTTGGAGATCATGTGTTTCTGAAAATCTCACCTACCCGAGGAACCATCAGATTTGGAAGCAGAGGAAAGCTGAGTCCGAGGTACATCGGACCATTCGATGTGTTGGAGCGCATCGGAGAGGTTGCTTACAGATTAGCCTTGCCACAGATATTGGAAGGAGTTTATGACGTCTTTCATCTATCTCAGCTAAGGAGGTACAAGCCAGATCTGAGTCATGTGCTTGACCACTCGGAGATCACAGTTGGGCCGAGTTTGTCATACCAGGAGGAGCCTGTAGAGATTCTGGACAAAAGCGAGAAGGTACTACGAGGCCAGACTATCCTTCTAGTTCATGTCGCATGGAGGCATCATGCACCAGGCGAGTCGACTTGGGAACGAGAGTATGATATTCGGCAACATTTTCCCTATCTCTTCGAAGGCCTAGGTATGTTATAGCATTTTATCTCAGTCAATAGTTTTTATTATATGTATGTTTTAATTTTGAGGACGAAATCCTCTAAGGAGGGTAGATTGTAAACCCCTTCAACCAAATTTAGGTTTACTTAGCTTAGATAGAGAGATTAGGGTTAATTTGGAGCCAATTAGATTTAGTACACAGTATTTTATATTTGTTATGCAAAATTTATATTACTTAGTGCACCTTACCGTTGCTTCGATATTTAGAGCACTACACTAGCTATTACCTTCAAACAAATTCTATACACTTTTCCTAGACATGCCAGCCTACCATTCTGACATTTGTGTAACTTATAAATACTCTCTCTTGTGCTTTATTTTAGTCGGACAATATTCGTTACAAACGTCTATATTTAAATTCAATTAAATCCAACTTTGCATTCTTTGTTCGTTCCAATCGAAATTGGAGACACAACATCAACCCTTTTTGTCCAACCCAAATTATGACATTATTCTATTCTAAGTCTACTACGTCCATGATGCTTGTGTTCCACCCAATTTTAATCCCATGTATTTCTAATTAATTAAAGAATACCTTGTGCATTAATTTTAATTAAATTAATGTGATGACCCAACCTCACCCAAAACTAGACTGAACTCTAACCCAAACCCATATTCACACCCTCAAGACTCATACTAAATACCACACACCATTCTAGCCCACTACATAACATAAAAAATGGTATTTTGGGTCATCTAATCCGAAATTCCACTTATTGTGCAATTTCTAATTATTCAGGGACTTTTATGCAAATAAGCAATGAGGTGTCCCCCTCTCATTAGCCCAACCACATGAAGAACACATTTCCCACCTTGACCGGTCCACAATTTTTCCCACTCATTTGGTTGTACTTGGTACAACTTTCCATATCTCCATCACCACCCTCCATTTCAAAATCTTTCAATACTAGCCCTCCCCTCATCATGATGAAGCTTCCCTCACCCCTAGGGAAACATGTCCAGCCGGCCCTATTCCCAAGGAGAGCCCCCCTCTCTCTTATATAAATACTACCTACACACTCTCTCTAAAATATACCATCACCAACAAACACCTAGAAAAACCCTAAAAAACTACTTCCAACACCATCATCCCCCCCACCTGACCAGTCCCGACCTCCTCCCTCAGCCCGCTACCGCCATCTCCGCCTCCGACCACCTCCTACCTGACTCCACCTCCGACCTCCCTCCTCCCAGGCACCCACTGCCGCCACCCCCAGCAGCTGCCCCCCCACCAGCAGCCACCAAAGCAAGGTCCCCTAGACTCCTTCTTCCCCACCAACACCCGACAGCACCCCCCCGACTCCCCTCCACCGTAGCCACCATCACCTCAGTCCACCACCGCCACCTTGACCACCTCCCTCACCCTCTCCACCACCGTCCTCACTATCACCACCGTCCTTCCAGCACCACCATCAACCACTACCACCATCACCAACACCCGCCTCTCCATCACCAACACCATCATCACCCTCACCCGTGCCCACCTACAGCCCGAACACCGGCACTTTGGACCGCCTCCGACATAGCCGCCCTCCCCCAAGGCTACCCCACCGTCAGCAATCGCCACTGCTACCCCAGCCACCGTTGTTTGTCGCCTGCAGCTGCTGCACTGCCTGCTGCCAGAGCCGCTGCTACAACTGCTGCTGTGACCCGACAACCCTACCGACCGCGTAGCCGCCGGAGCTCCGCCCTCTCACGCCGGTGACGACCACCTACGTACGGCGGACACCACCCCGGACATGACAGTAGTAAGGTATACCCCTTACCTCGTTGTATACGTGTATATACGTATTATATATATGTATAAATGTATATGTATATATATATGTATTATATTTATGTATATATATGTATATGTAATGTATATATGTATACATGTTTATTAATGTATTATAGGTATTATATATATGTATTTACGTATTTAATGTATATATGTATTTATGTATATTATGTATATATGTATTATACTATATATATATATATATATTTATGTACATATATGTAAATGTTATATATATGTATATATGATATGTATGTATAAATGTACTACGTATATATGTATTTATGTATATTATGTATATATGTATATATGTTTATTTATGTATTTATGTATATATGTACATATGTATATATGCATTTATGTATATTATGTACATATGTATATATGTTTATTTATGTATTTAATATATATATATACATATGTATATATGTATTTATGTATATATGTACATAGGTATATATGCATTTATGTATATATAATGTATATATGTATATACGTTTATTAATATATTATTGTATTTTATATTTATATATATATTTGAATGTATAATGTATTATGTATTTACATAATTATGTATATAGGTATATACGTATTTAAATATTAATATTTATTATATGTAATTATGTATATAGGTATATATGTATTTAAATATTAATATTTATTATATGTAATTATGTAAATAACTTACCTCATAATTATTATGACTGCTTAATTAAAGAGATGTTGACCGAGGTTTAGACAATTAGTTTTGCACATAAATATGTTGCACATTAATACGTCAATTAAATTGTAGCATATTTTTATAGCATGTTAGTTAGTACCTGTATTTTGTGTACACGAAGATCGAGTGTACGACACGTGTACGTTTTAGCTACGTGCACACGTGACCCAGCTGATGGACAGTTGTGAATCCTGCGTCAGTTCGTTACTACAACATAGTGTATCATGATCGTACTATTGTAGTGACTGATGATGGTATTATTATATTGTATATATAGGGTAGCTGGACCATACAGCCGAGACTTCAAGAGCAGGTTATTGGCACTCGCAGCTAAAGGACCCAGGGAAGTATACCTTACTTGATTTACTGTTTAAATTAAATCATAAATTGTTGTATGAGATCTTGTTGCAATATACATATAACTGTGCGCGTCCGAGATTAACTCGGGTGCAGTCGATGAATGCATCGATGAATAGTATAATTGACCTAGTCGCTAGCAGACTCACCTACCATTGCGAGGATATTCTGATATCTTCCTAGACTATGACACTTGTACACGCATTACGATGACAAACTCATGTTGGGATGCGGGTCTGCATACCCGACTAGCTATCGGTGCATATGACATGCATTACGGCTAACTACGTAATCAGGGTTATCTAGTTAGATGAGACTTGGCATATAGTTACGTGGTATGCACGTCGTGTATTCGACTTGTATATCCGTATTGGATGGGGAGGACAACTGGTAGGCGTATGGGATAAACATATTGGACTCCGTAGCATCCAGAGGAGCCACGGATCCAATGACTTCCTTTTTTCAGATACCGCGTTCTTCGGAGCGATACAGACGTATATATTTGCAGATACCTCAATCTTTGGAATGATGGATGTTACATATACATATACCACGTTCTTTGGAGAGTGGACGTTATTCCTACACCTACCTATATGTACCAAGGTTGTCCTCACATTGTATTTACTTAGATGGTTAGCATACCCCTTTATTTTATTCAGTATTATATATGGCATGTATTTTTGTATCTTGTTACGTCCCTCTGAGGATCTGGTTCCCTTCCAGATTTGGATGAGGCATATTATCCTACTGTGTACGGACCTGGACAAGAGATGAGGTACGCATCTGAGGAGAAGTTAGAGGTGCTACCGTCAGAGTTTTCTTGATCATTTGATAGGCCTTTCGCCTAGGACTAGAGCACCTTTATCTAGTTAGCCACTGCTCTAGTCATTACTCTTTTATCTTTCTTTTAGTACTCTTAATTTTATCTTTGTAGTGGGTTTGTTTCCACCAGACATATCTTGGATTGTACTATGATATTTCAGACTCTGCACTTATTTTCCAGTATTTATTTCAGTATTTTTTATTTTATTATGGATGAGATTAGACACTGCCTGATGTATGATATAATTAGACTTATTAGTTTTAGGACAGCGCAGTATATCTCATTGGGTCCATTAAATTAGGTAATCCCTCGTTGCTACGTGGCCTGGTTCCGTGTATTTTGTGACTGGGGCATGACATTACGAGATGTGCAAGTCTCACTAGAGATTTTTACATTAGCATTGGGCGGGGAGGACAACTAGTAGGCGTATGGGACACGCACCTCTTTATTTATGCATATTTTGCGTTCTACGGAGCGATACGGATATTATTATTTATGCAGATTCTGCATTGTTCGGAGCGATACGGACGTTATTATTTATGTAGATTCTGCGTTCTACGGAGCGATACAGACGTTATTATTTATGCAGATTTCGTGTTCTACGGAGCGATATGGACGTTACTATATTCAGGTGCCGCATTCTTCGGAGCGTTACGGTCGTCATTATATACGCGAGGGCCCTTGTTATGGGGGCATATGTGGCATATACTAGCCAGTCTCGGCGATTGGTGAATTACGTCAGCATATGTCTAGCCTACACCTTGTATACGCACTAAGTTGTCCTCAAATTTCATTTCACTTAGCTGGTTAGTTCATCCTCGAGTTTTTACAGTATTTACTTTATAACATATATTTTTGTATTTTGTTACGTCCCTTTGAGGACCTGGTTTCCTTCTAGGTTATTTGTGTAGTTTACATGATGCTTGATCTAGTGGAGTGTGGACATCGTTACAGGTTTCTTTACATTTTCAGCTATTACAGTCATATACTACTTACATTTTTGATTCTGCTTTTATAGCCTAGTGTTATAGTCCTATGTTGTTCTTTTGGCCTATTCGAACGTATGTTTTATTAGGCTGCAGACTGATGATGTGTATCGTTCTTTTTTGAGATTTATTTACCATGGATAGAGATTTAGTTTAGTTGTTGCATGTTAGAATTAGATATTTTGTTGATCACTTGACCATGGATAGCGTAAGTATACTTCGTCGGGTCCAATAAATTGGAAAGCCCTACGGAGTTGTACCAGCTGGCCAATGCCATGTGTATGGTCCCATACATTTTGGGACTAGGGCGTAACAGGAGGTTACCCATCCTAGAGAGGTTACCTATCCTACGAGAGGTTACCCATCCTAAGGGAGGTCACTCATCCTACGGGAGGTCACCCATCCTAAGGGACATCCATCCTACGGAAGTGACCCATCCTAAGGGAGGTGACCCATCCAAGGAAGGTCAACCATCCTATGGGACGTCACCCATCCAATGGGAGCTCACCCATCCAAAGGGAGGTCACCCATCCTAAGGGAGGTTACCCATCATATGAAGGTCACCCATCTTATGAAGGTCACCCATCCTAGGGGAGGTTACCCATCATAAGGGAGGTCACCCATCCTATGAAGGTCACCAATCCTAAGGGAGGTTACATATCATACCGGAGGTCACCCATCCTACGGGAGGTCACCCATCCTACGGGAGGTCACCTATCCTAGGGAGGTTACCTATCATACGGGAGGTCACCCATCATCCGGGAGGTTACCCATCCTAGGGAGGTCACCCATCCTTAGGGAGGTCATCAATCCATGGGAGGTCACCCATCCTACGGGAGGTCATCCATCCAAATGGAGGTCACCCATCCTACGAGAGGTTACCCATCCTAAGAGAGGTTATCCATCCAATTGGATGGTGACCCATCCAACGGGAGTTCACCCATCATACGGGAGGTCACCCATCCTAGGGAGGTTACCCATCCTACAGGAGGTCATCCATCATTTGGGAGGTCACCCATCCTAGGGAGGTCACCCATCCTACTGGAGGTCACCCATCCAAATGGAGGTCACCCATCCTACGATAGGTTACCCATCCTAAGCGAGGTTACCCATCCAAATAGAGGGTGACCGCCCTAAGGATGGGTGACCCATCCTAAGAGAGGTTACCCATCCTACGGGAGGTCACCCATCCTAAGGGAGGTTACCCATCCTACGAGAGGTCACCCATCCTACGGGAGGTCACCCAACCTAAAAGAGGTTACCTATCCTAGGGAGGTTATCTATCCTACGCGAGGTCACCCATCCTACGGAAGGTCAACCATCCTAAGAGAGGTTACCCATCCTAACATAGGGCACCCATCCTAGGGAGGTCAGCCATCCTAATGGAGGTCACCCATTCTAGGGAGGTCACCCATCCTATGGAAGGTCACCCATCCTAGGGAGGTCAGCCATCCTACGGGAGGTCACCCATCCTATTGGAGGTCACCCATACTTAAGGAGGTTATACAACCTTTGAGAGGTTACCCATCCTAGGGAGGTCAGCCATCCTACGGGAGGTCACCCATCCTACGGGAGGTTACCCATCCTATGGGATATCACCCATCCTATGAGAGGTCACCCATCCTATAGGTTACCCATCCTACGGGATATCACCCATCCTACGAGAGGTCACCCATCCTATAGGTCACCCATCGTATATGAGGTCACTCATCCTACGGGAGGTCACCCATCCTACGGGGGGTCACCCAACCTACGCGAGGTCATCCATCCTTATGGAGGTCACCCATAATATGAAGGTCACCCATCCAATGGTAGCTCAACCATCCAAAGGAGGTCACCCATCCTAAGGGAGGTTACCCATCATATGAAGGTCATCCATCTTATGAAGGTCACATATCCTAGGGGAGGTTACCCATCATAAGGGAGGTCACCCATCCTATGAAGGTCACCAATCCTAATGGAGGTTACCTATCATACGGGAGGTCACCCATCCTACGGGAGGTCACCCATCCTAGGGAGGTCACCTATCATACGGGAGGTCACCCATCATCCGGGAGGTTACCCATCTTAGGGAGGTCACCCATCCTTAGGGAGGTCACCCATCCAAGTGAGGTCACCCATCCTACCGGAGGTCACCCATCCAAATGGAGGTCACCCATCCTACGAGAGGTTACCCATCTTAAGGGAGGTTACTCATCCAATTGGATGGTGACCTCCCTAAGGATGGGTTACCCTTCCAACGGGAGGTCACCCATCATACGGGAGGTCACCCATCCTAGGGAAGTTACCCATCCGACGGGAGGTCACCCATCATTCGGTAGGTCACCCATCCTAGGGAGGTCACCCATCCAACGATAGGTTACCCATCCTAAGCGAGGTTACCCATCCAAATGGAGGGTGACCGTCCTAAGGATGGGTGACCCATCCTAAGAGAGGTTACCCATCCTATTGGATGTCACCCATCCTAAGGGAGGTTACCCATCCTACGAGAGGTCACCCATCCTACGGGAGGTCACCCAACCTAAAGGAGGTTACCCATCCTAGGGAGGTCACCCATCCTAGGGAGGTTACCCTTCCTAAGAGAGGTCACCCATCCTACGGGAGGTCAACCATCCTAATAGAGGTTACCCATCCTAACAAAGGTCACCCATCCTAGGGAGGTCATCCATCCTACGGGAGGTCACCCATCCTGTTGGAGGTCACCCATACTTAGGGAGCTTACCCAACCTTTTAGAGGTCACCCATCCTACGGGAGGTTACCTATCCTATAGGATATCACCCATCCTATGAGAGATCACCCATCCTATAGGTTACCCATCCTACGGGATATCACCCATCCTACAAGAGGTCATCCATCCTATAGGTCACCCATCCTATGGGAGGTCACCCATCCTACGGGGGGTCACCCATCCTACGCGAGGTCACCCATCCTTAGGGAGGTCACCTATCCTAAAGGAGGTCACCCATCATATGAAGGTCACCTATCGTATGGAGGTCACCCATCCTACGGGAGGTCACCCATCCTAAGGGAGGTCACCCATCCGGAGGTTACCCATCCTAAGGGAGTTCAACCATCCTATGGAGGTTACCCATCCTAAGGGAGGTTATCCATCCTACGCGAGGTCACCCATCCTAAGTGCTGTTACCCATCATAAGATCACCTATCGTATGGAGGTCACCCATCCTACGGGAGGTCGCCCATCCTAAGGGATGTTACCCATCATATGACGGTCACCCATCCTTAAGGAGGTCACCCATCCTTATGGAGGTCATCCATCCAAATGGAGGTCACCCATCCTACGGGAGGTCACTCATCCTAAGGGAGGTTACCTATCCTAAGAAGGTTACCCATCCTAGGGAGGTTACCCATCCTAAGGAAGTTCACCCATCATAGGGAGGTCACCCATTCTACGGGAGGTTACACATCATATGAAGGTCACCCATCCTAGGGTGTCACGCATCCTAAGGGAGGTCACCCATCCTATGAGAGGTCACCCATCCTACGGGAGGTTACACATCCAAATAGAGGTTGTCACGACCCACACCCGATATAAGGATGCAAGTTGGAAACAACACCCTGCCTTGGCCACAGCATCGGCGGTAGAACGTTGTCTTGGTCAACTATACTATCTAAATATCTTATAATAACATAAAATCTGCCAACAATATCTCATAGAAAACTCAATCACATTCTAAAGCACGAGAAGATATCAAAGAAGTCTAACTATACATTAAAAATATATTATCAATAATAGAAAAAATATCCAATCTTATACCATATGCCAGAAATAAATTCGGTACTAAAATGCTAAAGAAACTAACTATGAAAAACTAGTGATCCGGATAAACCTTCCGGCAATTACTCTAGAACTAGTGGGTCCAAGTCTGCACCATCTATAAGGCAAAGTCTATAGTATGTCGGACACCAATCTCTTGGATCCTCTAAAAAATATTTTCCAGTCAGGAATAGAATTAAGTACATCTTTAACAGCAGTTCTAATCAATGATATAAACTATGTAACAGTAAATATGTGTGAATATACAAGATGCCATATACATGTACAAAAGATACGCAATAAAGGAAATACTGGAAATAAACACAAGAATGAGCAATATGGAATAAACAAGAAATATTAATGACTAAGTAAGTGAGTACCAACTTTAAGATATGATCGGCTTGGGTACTTGCACAAGAGTAAAATGGCCTGGTTAATCATACGTGCGGTGTTTGATCAACACTCACAAGCAACAAGACTTGCACAAGGAGGGTATGATCACATATCTATATTTCATACTCCCCAACCCCCGACGGGTATAGTAGATCCAACCATGGTACGCTATGGCATGGGATTCCCTAAGAAGATAACGACTCTTCCCGAGAATCAGTGTCTATACATGCACAAGATAATCAATAAAACAAGAATTGCATAAGTTATACCATATACAAGAAATAACATCTCATGACGAGATCCGGATATACCAATCCATGTAACCATCGCATCAAGAAAATATGGATATCTACACTAGATACAATGAACATAGAGGATATCATAAATGAAAAACTATCAGAGAATGTACTCGCTTGAGGTACAGAGCAATAAATGTCAAACTTTGTCCGAACTGGTGTCACATAGACCTATATATAGAATATTGTATTAATACAAGGTTCTGGAAAAATAAGTTAAACTAGTCAATTTCTAGGTCAACAAGCCAATTCTAAGTCAAAAGTCAAACTAGGTCAACTCTAAGTCAAACCGGTCAAACTATGGTCAACTATGTCAAACTACCTATTTCTAGGTTGCATGAGTCTATCTCAATGATATTGGGTTCATACACTGTGAATCTATGCCATACAAGCTACATCTTAGAATAGTAAGATACCGTATATCAGGATACACAAACAATAGGTAAATATCATATATGCATATCAAACAATATTAAATATATAAATCCTAATTATAAATGCTAAAAGGATACCTTAGTTTTGAACCAACTTGGTATTACAAAACTAAACCAATATTGATACCTAAACCCAATACCTTGGTTATCATCAATATTTTACCTTGGTATCTCAAGGTAAATTCAAAACCTTATTTATACTAACTACCCAACAATAATTATAAACTACCATGCATTTAATATTTATACAATACTATATATCTTATTTTAGTTACCTTAATACCAACAAATAATTAGTTTACAACTATCCTATTACTATGCCAATACCTACAACTCATACCTTGGTATATATTGATACTTACCTTGGTATCTCAAGGTAATTGTCAAAAACTTCATATATATACTACTACCCATCAATAACTATATGTATACATATATTAATCCAATATAACTTATAGTATGTACTAATAGATTAAGTACTAACTAGAAACTACACACTAACTACTAATATATATATATACGTACATACATACATATATATATATATATATATATATATATATATATAAAACACTAAAAGATACTCATAATAATAGGTAACTAGGTAACTAAAATATACTAACTACCCAATAATATTATATGCTAACAACTAACTATGATACATATAGTATATAAATAAACACAATTAGAAAATTAGGAACATATATACGTATATATATTAATTACCATATATATACTATATATATATAACTATTATATATAAATATCTAATATATATAAAAACTGTCAAACTGTCGCTAAATTCGCTGCCCACTGTCGCTGAAATCCCCTAATACTACTGATACTCTGCTGTTTTAGCGACGGTTCTGCTGCCGTTGCTAAACTGCTGTCGCTGCTGCTGCTGTATGCTATTGTTGTTGCTGTTGCTTTCGCGACACTGCTGCTGTTGCTAAACTTCTATCGCTGCTGCTGCTGCATATTATTGCTGCTGCTGCTTTCGCGACGCTGTTGCTGTTGCTATTGCTTATGTTACTGCTGCTGTGCTGTTTGGTACACTGTTGCTGTTGCGACGCTTGCTGTTATCGCCAAAAGCTCTTGCCCTCTATTAATATATATATATATAATAATTAATATAAACCAAATAATATATAATATATATATAACTCATAATATATATATATACTATAATAATATACATACATCATATATATGTACATAATAATACATATTACAATATAGTATCATATATATATATAGCTACAACTATATAAAATATATGTACATAATAAATACATAGTAACATATACACACATACATAGTAATATATAGATAACTATATATATATGTATACGTATATAAAATCATACACTATATAAATACATAACAATATATAATATAACTATATATATTACCACATATAAATATATCTACTATATTATATATACATATAATACCACCTATAAATATATATCTATAAGTAGAAAAATAGCTACATAATAAATATACACATATAGTATATACATAGCTACATAGATCTAAGACACAACATTACATAAATATATATACAAAATATAACCACAATAATTATCTATTTACATATACATATCTATACATGCTACGATATATATACATATATAAGAATAGCTACCTACAATATATATACATATAATATATACATAGATACATAGATCTAAGGCACAACATTACATAAATATATATATACACAATATTATATATATATACACACATATATAATTACACTTCTCCATGAATAAAAATATAAGAGAAAATAGATCTATAATTAAATTGTACATCTCATGGAACGTATCACCCTGTATCCCACTAGATCTAGGATTCGCATGCGACACGAGTCCACCACACATTCAAACGTACCCCAAAGGACACGAACAAGTCTAATATATTATTTATGAATAATATGAAGAGTCAAATATATTTCTACGTGTCTGTATCAAAATATGACATGCTCAAAGTCCCGTATCAAAAAAAAAACCCCCAAATCAACACGTATCACCAAATTATTGGGATACGACCTACAAGTACCCAATTGTGGACATGACACAAGCTCCAAACACACAAGCACATGTCAAATTGATATATAGGTCCAATTGACACACATAATAAATGTCAATCTCGAAATTCCTATAAAATTGACACAAAAAGTACCATAACTTTCTCAATATGTCTCCTATGAACACAAAACCAAATCCTATGGGTAGCCTATGCATAAGGGTTGATTTCTCATGGTTAAATCTCAGATTTAGAATCTAAATTAAGGAGAAAAATTGAATTGTACCTATTGGAAGATGGATTCCTAATGAAATCTCCTAAATTGGTGAAATGAGCCTGTAACCTCCGTATCCTGAAATTCATGCTTAAATGTTGTTATTAGGTCAATTTGGGGCAATTGGGATTTTTCTATAATTTTTAGTTAATTAAAAACTACTAACACTAATTTCCTAGGACTTGTAATAATTTATTTTAGGGTTAAACTTAATTAAAAATATCCCAAACTTTTATTTGAGGTTCTAAATATTAAAATATATTTTCTAAAATTTTTTGGAGAATTTTTTGATTAATTTTAGCATTTATTTTGAGTTAATTATGAAAAAACTGAATTAAAAACTAATTTCTGAAAAAGAAAACCCAAAGAGTAATTATTTCTGCCCAGTCAGCAAACAGGGGGTCCACCTGTCAGCCTCCCGCAACCAACTGGGCGGGGCCCACCTGTCAGGGACCGCGGGCGAAGCCGAGCCGAGTCCGAGTTCGACTCGGACTCAGCTGAGCCGAGCCGCGTCCGACCGGGACCGTTCGATTTGGGCGGGGCTGCGTGGATGACTGCCACATGGCAAGCTCCTGAGCGACGGCTGCTTTCTCTCTCCTCTATATATATATATTAGTTTAGTTATTTATTTTTAGGGTTTTTCTTCAGCCAAATTTTGGAGAATTGCCATCTAGGGTTCTTTCATCTTCCAGAAGCCATTGCGTATAGCTCCGGACTCCAAACGAGGTCTAGTTTTTTTTGTTAGAATGATATTGAGGTTAGCTTTCTGATTATATAATTTTTTTATGAAATTATGAGTATTAAATTCTGGAAAATTCGTAGAGCACAGCATGTCTGAAAATAGACGTGTTTCGATGTTTTCGCGATTTCGGGAGAACCAGGAATCAGAATCATGAACCGTTTAAAGTTTCGGAAAGCTAATGTCGAGATCATTGACATATGTTTTTCCTAGAATTTAATTCGATGTATTTTCATACTGTTAATTCTGTAGAACTTTTAGGTTAGAATTTAACCATCGGTGCACGATACGAAACTTGTATGTGCCATAATTCCCAAACGAATTTGAATTTGGACGAGCCATAAATTCTAGCATATTTTTGATGCTGAAATCTACAGTAAATCATGCATGAAAGTTGAGTTTGTGTCGGTTGACTTTTTGGTCAACAGATCGCCTCGATTTGCGTGTCATGAGTCTCGAGTTGATAAAATTTAGTTTCTTTGGACAAAATTTAGGCATTAACATAAAAATCAGAATAATAAGATTAAAATAGTATTTTAGAGTAATTATTCCAGAATTAAATAAATTAAAATAAATTATCTTTTGACATGGTAAATTTGTAATACATAGGCTATTTGGACAGTGACTTGGACTCTGATTCATACCAGCAGCAGGACCACAGGCGAGTACATTCTCTGACAGTTTCCATTATGTTGATTATCTCTATAATTTTTGTTGTATAGTGTACATGACTCTGACACTGTTCTTTACACGAGTTGGCATCATTGAGACCTGTCACGAGGAGTCGTGATTGAAATCCATCGTGCTAGCTGGAGAAATAGGGAAATATTAGTAGCTTATGTGATCATACCCAACTTTACATGCATTATAGCTCACCCACACCTCACGTCGGTGCAGCTTGACCCTTATATGCCTTATCGCTGTTACATATGGTTAGCCGGACTTGTTGGGGATGATCGCTAATCAATGTAATGAGTCATATAGTCCCAAGCCGATCACATGATATACTGATATTTCACACACTTAGTTAGATGATTCTTGACATGCATCTCTAGTATATTGATCTAGCATCTCTACATGTTCTAGTTATTAATCTTGTACACACTTACATACCAGTTCATTGTTCTTGCGTGTACTTGTATTTCTATTTCATTGCTAGATGTATATTGATGATGATGTTCCAGTATTTCTTTTTCCAGTACATCCATGCTCGTCAGTATTCTTATTGCCAGTATTTCCTATCTGTCTTGTATTTCTTTACACTGTGCTATAAATTTTGTCAATATATGTGGAACTGCTGTTAGAGGTGTATTTCGTTCCAATCCTGACTGGATATTTTTTCAGACTGTGACATAGAGGACTTTTTTTCAGCATACTTGGAGATATGGATGTTATTGATTGCAGGTTAGACTATCATTGTGGTTTAGACTTGTCTTGTATTTCAATGCTTGCTTCGATATCTCATCGTGCTTTAGCTTATGTGATTGAGTATATTTCATATTATATTATGATATCTGTGTCTCCTTATGGAGTTGGATATTCATGTGAGATTGATTAGATAGTTACATGACCTAGACAGCGTTCTACCGCCGATGCTGCGGCATAGGCTGGACGTACCCACGCTCTCGTGCCCCTATACCGGGTGCGGGTCGTGACACGTTTTTAGTGGTGGCCCATGCAGGTCAGACTTCGCAAGTTGTGCGATATCATGGTAGTATGACGTCTTAGTTGTACTACTGCGTGCCTGTTATAGAATATAGGACATAGGATACTAGGATGAAAGAGGATACTCAATCACAAGTTACTTGAGAGATTCCTGGAACGACCCTTGAGAATCTTATTATAATTTTCAATTTAAATCTTTTTCCTTATTTTTGTCCGCTCTTGCTTGTTGTTATTGAACTTGATTCTTGTTGATCAGTTATTAAATTAAAATCTTGGTATCATTGTTGAGTTTGATTCTTGTTGATCAGTTGTTAAATTTAACTCTTGGTGTCGTTGTTGAGTTTGATTTTTTTTATCGAGATGAATTTTATGGACTAAATTTTATGGTATTATCTGATGACATATATTGATGAGGACAGTGAGAAAGGTAAAACGTCTACTTTGGTTATGGAACCTAGAGTTTATTGCAGTCATACTAGCTGTCGTTACGAGAAAGTAGGAACCTGACTTGGATGTACATACTTAAATTATGAAATTTAGAGTCTCTCGCAGCCATACCGGTTGGCGTGGCAAGGATTCTAGATGACATGATTATAGAGTTGCATACCTTAGTTACGGAACCTGTCGTTTATCGTATTTATGCTTACTGGCGTGGCGAAGATTCTGAGTGTCATGATTTCTGACAGACGTGTATGATTATCAGGTTGTATCTTAAATTGGTTCTTAAAGTATCATCTTAAGACTTATCTATTTCTGTTATTCCAGGACTTTGTTCCATCGCTTCTTTTTCTTTACTAGCAGTAAAGATACCTTCAGTCCTTAATCCAGTTCCTTTTTGAGCTTCTTTTCTTTGAGGATCCTTGTTAGTATGATAATTAGTGACTTGTAATTATGTCTGTGTCTTGTATTAGTGTTGACTGAGTGTGACTTGTGAGTTATAAGTGTTTCTTAGTAGGACATGTGAGCAGTAGGTATTAATCAAGAATTAACCTATAGCATAGTACCTTATAGCAATAGTTCTATGATAGGTGTTATTATAATTAGTATTGGTATTATAGAAAGAGGAGTAAGAGTATCAGTAATGGTTCCAAGAGTTAGTATCAGAGTCAACATACCCGTCCTGGATAGTCATGAGTTTATGTAATTGGATGATCTATGTAAACAATTAAGTATCAAGGAATTATGTTAAAGATTAAGGGAGCATGATGTTCAATTTGATGATTGATTACTTGGGTGTGTCAAGAGTAAAGAAATGTATATGCATAAAGGGTGTTAATGAGTGTGCCATGGGTAGAGGAATATCAAGATTGATCATGAAAGGTATGAGGTGTATCACAGATTAGTGTAACAGTCTGTAAAAGATTAAAAAGGAAATACATATACATCAATCGAGACGAGGAGCCATATACTTGCCCATGAGAGTAAAGTAAAACAGGTGTATTATAAAAGGTGCGAATAATCGTGAGTTCTAATAAGTTTGATGAGATAATCTAATGATGAAGTTAGTATTACCATGCCAAGAGTACTAATATTCCTATATCAAGGATTAGACGAGAATGATGCTAATAACAGTAAGTACTTCGTTTGATGATAATTAGATTGGTGTACAAGTTAATATAGATAGAAAGTCATTGGAGAAAATACGTGTTATGATAACTTTGATTTTTGAAAGTAATAGTGCAAGTAATTCGGGTAGTGCAAATTTTAGTACACAGTTGAGGTTGTAGATAATTGGTGTATTTGTGTGCACCTTGAGTATTAGAGACTGTGAGTATTTATATGTATACTTGTGGATTTAAATTTATAATTTGAAGAGTGGAAATGAATTGCAATTTTTAAGAATTTTAAGGAGTTGAGATTTTATGTTATTAAAATTTTGAGGATTCAAATTCAATTCAATAAACATAGTCAAAGCTATAAAGATTTTTGGAAGTGATTAAAATTTTATTTCAATATTTGAATATTTAACTTTTGAGGAAAGTATATGCATTTTATTTTAAATTGTTCAAGAAGTTAAATTTTGATGATTTTATTTTGAGGATAAAATTTTATGGTGGGTAAGAAGTTTATATTAGTATATGAGTAGATGATATTCATATGTAAGGATCTGTTGACTTGAGCATGATTGAGATGGCACTGCAAACTGACTTGGGTGTCCATCTAGAGTTGTATTAGAGAGAGCAGTACTTAGTATGGTGTGTTACACTTGGTATACACTTGAGTGATAAGAACAACTAGTATAAACAGTTGTAGTAGGTAAGAGAGCTAACAGTGAGTATGCTTATAGTAGAAATAGTGGTACCTAAAGAGATAGAGGTATCAAACTTTGGATGCATCATTTGACCTATGATTGTGTTAGAGGTCCTTGGTATCATATTTTGGTATTAAATAGATATATGTGTGTAATATGGATGTATCCATGGATATCTTGTGGACTAGAGATTAGTTGATATGGGTAACAGTATATAGGGACAGGAATTTGTGAATAAATGTGCCAGAGTTAAGTGTATGATAGAGGTTGAAGATGTCCAAGTAATGGATTAGAAGGCTATGTTCTGTTCTTTCCTCATATTCCTTTTCCATCTGTTTGTTTGATTGATTGATTCCTTAGTACCATAGCTTGTATCAATAATTTTCTTGTTAGAATATAGTTAGTAGTACACCCTAGCAAAGACTGCAATACCATGACAAAAGAGACTATGACCATGCATGTTTCATCTAGATTGCATATTTTATCTAGATTATGTGTTGTATTACATGTTGTATGACTATAGGTAGGATTTTCTTAGACCTTGATTGTTGGGGGTTTGACCGTAGTAAAGATTTATGAAGAGGATATGACTTGACAAAGAGAGACAATGTGCCTTAAATTTCGAGGATAAATATTTATTTAAATGAAGAGAGTTAAGAATTTAATATGACAGAATTGACGATTTGTTAAATCATAAATTTTTATGAAGATTGTGGTATGATTGAATGTCACTAACATTTGAGGAAATGAAGGAGATTATCATTATATTCATTGGACTGCAAGTTATGAAATTATTTTTGAATGTTGCATTTGAAGATCTTGTAAGTATTATATTGTTGAGTATTGTGTGGAGAAAAGAATCAAGGAATAAGATCGTTAATGGATTAGTGTTTGAATTCAAATTTTTGGGATGAGAATTTAAATTTTATAAATATGCATTGATTGGATTTAAATTAGAGGAGTAAGATCATTAATGGATTAGTGTTTGAATTCAATATTTGGGATGCGATTTTTAAATTTTTTATAAATATGCATTGATGGGATTTCAATTAAAGGATTGGATAGTAAATTTTGTATTTAGTGATTTACTCAAAATTTGAGGAGTAAGATGATTAATGGGTTAGTATTTGAATACAAACTTTTTGGACGAGATTTTTAAATTTTATAAATATACATTGATTGGATTTAAAATTAGAGGATTGGATATTAAATTTTTGAGTATTTAATTATTAACACCAAATTTTGAGGAGATTGTGATACGAATGGAATTCGGTTTTTAAATTTGAGGATTTTTCAGAAATATGATATGTATAGAATTATGAAAGTTTATGAAATAACAATATGAATTTGCTTCATGATTATATAGTTTGATGAATTAAATTTTTGATGGTAATAATATAAATAAATAAATACAACTATTGAGGATCTTAAATTTTGAGGACGAAATTCTTCTAAGGTGGGTAGACTTGTAACCTCCGTATCCTGAAATTCATGCTTAAATGTTGTTATTAGGTCAATTTGGGGCTATTGGGATTTTTCCATAATTTTTAGTTAATTAAAAACTACTAACACTAATTTCCTAGGACTTGTAAGAATTTATTTTAGGGTTAAACTTAATTAAAAATATCCCAAACTTTTATTTTAGGTTCTAAATTTTAAAATATATTTTCTAGAATTTTTTTGAGAATTTTTTAATTATTTTTAGCATTTATTTTGAGTTAATTATGAAAAAACTGAATTAAAAACTAATTTCTGAATAAGAAAACCCAAAGAGTAATTATTTTTGCCCAGTCAGCAAACAGGGGGCCCACCTGTCAGCCTCCCGCAACCAACAGTGCGGGGCCCACCTGTCAGCGACCGCGGGCGAAGCCGAGCCGACCTCGAGCCGAGTCCGAGTTCGACTCGGACTCAGCTGAGCCGAGCCGCGTCCGACCGGGACCGTTCGATTTGGGCGGGGCTGCGTGGATGACTGCCACGTGGCAAGCTCCTGAGCCGCGGCTGCTTTCTCTCTCCTCTCTATATATATATATTAGTTTAGTTATTTATTTTTAGGGTTTTTCTTCAGCCAAATTTTGGAGAATTGCCATCTAGGGTTCCTTCATCTTCCAGAAGCCATTGCACATAGCTCCGGACTCCAAATGCGGTCTAGTTTTTTTTGTTAGAACGATATTGAGGTTAGCTTTCTGATTAAATAATTTTTTTTACGAAATTATGAGTATTAAATTCTGGAAAATTCGTAGAGCACAGCATGTCTGAAAATAGACGTGTTTCGATGTTTTTGCGATTTCGGGAGAACCAGGAATCAGAATCATGAACCGTTTAAGTTTCGAAAAGATAATGTCGAGATCATTGACATATGTTTTTTCTAGAATTTAATTCGATGTATTTTCATACTGTTAATTCTGTAGAACTTCTAGGTTAGAATTTAACCATCGGTGCACGATACGAAACATGTATGTGCCATAATTCCCAAACGAATTTGAATTTGGACGAGCCATAAATTTTAGCATATTTTTGATGCTGAAATCTATCGGAAATCTTGCATAAAAGTTAAGTTTGTGTTGGTTGACTTTTTGGTCAACAGATCGCCTCGATTTGCGTGCCATGAGTCTCGAGTTGATAAAATTCAGTTTCTTTGGACAAAATTTAGGCATTAACATAAAAATCAGAATAATAAGATTAAAATAGTATTTTAGAGTAATTATTCCAAAATTAAATAAATTAAAATAAATTATCTTTTGACATGGTAAATTTGTAATACATAGGCTATTTGGACAGTGACTTGGACTCTGATTCATACCAGCAGCAGGACCACAGGCGAGTACATTCTCTGACAGTTTCCATTATGTTGATTATCTCTATAATTCTTGTTGTGTAGCGTACATGACTCTGACACTGTTCTTTACACGAGTTGGCATCATTGAGACCTGTCACGAGGAGTCGTGATTGGAATCCATCGTGCTAGCTGGAGAAATAGGGAAATATTAGTAGCTTATGTGATCATACCCAACTTTACATGCATCATAGCTCACCCACACCTCACGTCGGTGCAGCCTGACCCTTACATGCCTCATCGCTGTTACATATGGTTAGTCGGACTTGTTGGGGATGATCGCTAATCAATGTAATGAGTCATATAGTCCCAAGCCGATCACATGATATACTGATGTTTCACACACTTAGTTAGATGATTCTTGACATGCATCTCTAGTATATTGATCTAGCATCTCTACATATTCAAGTTATTGATCTTGTACACACTTATATACCAGTTCATTGTTCTTGCGTGTACCTGTATTTCTATTTCATTGCTAGATGTATATTGATGATGATGTTCCAGTATTTCTTTTTCCCGTACATCCATGCTCGTCAGTATTTCTTATTGCCAGTATTTCCTATATGTCTTGTATTTCTTTACACTATGCTATAGATTTTGTCAATATATGTGGAACTGCTGTTAGAGGTATATTTTGTTCCAATCCTGACTGGATATTTTTTCCAGACTGTGACATAGAGGACTTGTTTTCAGCATACTTGGAGATATGGATGTTATTGATTACAGGTTAGACTATCATTGTGGTTTAGACTTGTCTTGTATTTCATTGCTTGCTTCGATATCTCATCGTGCTTTAGCTTATGTGATTGAGTATATTCCATATTATATTATGATATCTGTGTCTCCTTATGGAGTTGGATATTCATGTGAGATTGATTAGATAGTTACATGACCTAGACAGCGTTCTACCGTCGATGCTGCGGCGTAGGCTGGACGTACCCACGCTCTCGTGCCCCTATACCGGGTGCGAGTCGTGACAGAACCTTCAACTTGTAGATCCTTGCTCCTCTTTATAGATCCATGCTTTCTCATTGTAGATCCATGCTCTATTAGCCTCTAATGATTATTAAGGAAAGAATTGGGTGAAAATTTGGTCACGATTTGATGGAATTTGGTTGAGGAAAATTCTAGATCTAGATTTGGAATAAAAAAATGAAGAGAGAAAGTTTTCATCCCCTTTATATAGGCCTCCTGATATTTCTCAACCTATGACATAATATCAACACTTAAGCTTCCACTTTCTGATACTCATGAACTCATACTGACACTCATCATCTACTGTGTATCCTGTACATAATTTCTAGACATATACTGGTACCCACCTATCTACTCACATCAGCGCTCTACTTTTACCTGTAACACAAGTCTTACTACTTTAGTACAATGTATTCTTATTCTCTCACACTCTCCTATACACTTATGGGTACCATTCTACTATGGTATACTCACTAATACCCTTTATGCATATACATTTTTTTACTCTTTACACACCCAAGTATCAACCACCCAATTGAATATCATGCTCCATTGAGTTCCAACACAATTTTCTTGATACTTAATTATTTACATGGCTCACCCAACTACCTGAATTCATGCCTATCCAGAGCATGCATGGTGATACTGATACTAACTCATGGAACCACTACTGATACTCTCTACTCTTCCTTCTACCATAATACCAATACCAACTATAATGACACCTATTATAGAACTAATGCTACAAGGTACTACGCTATGGATTATCTCTAGATTTATGCCTATTGCTCATATGCCCAATTAAGCACCACTTACAGACTCACAATTCATACTTTTAACATCAATACTGATACTTAAGACATAGACCTAAATACAATTCACCAATTTATCACACTAACAAGAAGCTCTAATGGAAAGAAGCTTTATAAGGAATTGGACTAAAGAACTGAAGGTATCTCTACTGCTAATCTAAAGAATGATGGAACAAAGTCATATAACAACAGAAATGAATAAGTATTCAGATGATACTTTAAGAACCAATTTAAGATACAATCTGATAATCATACACGCCTTCCAAAATCATGACACTCAGAATCCTCGCCACGCCAGTAAGCAGAGCAGCGATAAACGATAGATTCCATAACTAGGGTATGCAACTCTATAATTATGTCATCTAGAATCCATACCACGCCAACCGGTATGGCTGCGAGAAACTCTAAATTTCATAACTAAGATATGTACATCCAAAGTCAGGTCCCTACGTTTCTTCTACGATAGCTAATATGACTCCGATAAACTCTAGGCTCCATAACCAAAGTAGATATTTCACCTTTCTCACTGTCCTCATCAACATATGTCATCAGATGATACCATAACTTTAGTCCATAAAATTCATCTCGATATAAAATCAAACTCAATAACGAACACCAACAATTTTAATTCAACAACCGATTCACCAAGAATTAAATTCAACAATAACAAGTGAGAGCGGAAGAAAACTACGAGAGATTACCCATCCTAAGCGAGGTTACCAATCCAACGAGAGGTTACCCATCCTAAGAGAGTTCACCCATCCTATGGAGGTTACCCATCCTATGGAGGTTACCCATCCTACGAGTGGTTACCCATCCAAAGAGAGGTTAGTTAACCTTCCGTAGGATGGTTAACCTCCCTTAGGATGGGTGACCTCCTATAGGATAGTTAACCTTCCATAGGATGGTTAACCTCCCTTAGGATAGGAGACCTATAGGATGGGTGACCTACCGTAGGATGGGTAACCTTCCTTATGATGGGTGACCGTACTTAGGATGGGTGACCTCCCTAGGATTCTATCCTAAGAGAGGTTACCCATCCTACGAGAGGTCACCCATCCTACGAGAGGTCACCCATCCTATAGGTCACCCATCCTATGGGAGGTTACCCATCCTATAGGAGGTTACCCATCATAAGGAAGATTACCCATCCTAAGGGAGGTCACCTATCATACGTGAGGGCATCCATTATAAGGGAGGTTACCCATCTTAAGGGAGGTCACCTCCCATAGGATGGATGACCTCCCTAGGATGGGTGACCTAACGTAGGATAAAACCTCCCTTAGGATGTGTAACCTCTCTTAGGATGGGTAACCTCTCGTAGGATGGGCGACCTCACGTATGATGGGTGACCTCCCATAGGATGGGTATACTTTCTTAGGAAGGGTAACCTCCGGATGGGTGACCTTCGGTAGGATGGGTGATTTTCCTTAGGATGGGTGACCTAGTTTGGGTGACCTCTCGTAGGATGGGTAACCTCTCGTAGGATTGGTGAACTCCCTTTGGACGTGTGACTTCCCTAGGATGGGTAACCTCCCTAAGTATAGATAACCCCCCTCAATAGGATGGGTGACCTCTCATAGGATGGGTAACCACCATTTGGATGGGTAACCTCTGGATGGGTAACATCCATACGATGGGTGACCTTCCTTAGGATGGGTAACCTCCCTAAGGATGGGTGATCTCCCGTAGGATGGGTGACCTCCCTAACATGGGTAACTTCCCTAGGATGGATAACCTCCTAGGATGGGTGACTTCCCGTAGGATGGGTAACCTCCCTACGATGGGTGACCTTCATAGGATGGGTGACCTTCATATGATGGGTAACCTCCTATAGGATGGGTGACCTCCATAGGATGGGTAATACCCCTTAAAATGGGTAACCTCCTTTAGGATGGGTGACCTCACCTAGGATGGGTTACCTCCCTAGGATGGGTAACCTTCCTTTGGATGGGTGACCTCCCGTAGGAAGGGTAACCTCCCTAAGGATGGGTGACCTCGCGTAGGATGGGTGACCTCCAGTAGGATTGGTGACCTCCATTTGGATGGGTGACCTGCCTTAGGATCCCTTTGGATGGATGAACTACCGTTGGATGGGTGACCTCCAATTGGTTGAGTGACCTCTCTTTGGATCGGTAACCTCCCTAGGATGGGTGATCTCTCATAGGTTGTGTAACCTCCCTATGTATGGGTGACCTAACTTAGGATGGGTGACTTTACTTTCCCTAGGATTGGTAACCTCCGGATGGGTGACATCCCTTTCGATGGGTAACCTCCCTTGGGATGGCTGACCTCCCGACCTCCCTAGGATGGGTAACCTCTCATAGGTTGGATAACCTCCCTAAGTATGGGTGACCTAAAGTAGGATGGGTGAGTAACCTTCCTTGGGATGGGTAACCTTTCTTAGGATAGGAAACCTTCCCTAGGAAGGGTAACCTCCATATTATGGGTGACCTTTATATGATGGGTGACCTCCCTTAGAATGGGTAACCTCCCGTAGGATGGGTAACCTCCCTAGGATGGATAACTGACCTTGGGATGGGTGACCTCCCTTTGAATATGTGACCTCCCTAGGATGGGTAACCTCCCTAGGATGGGTGACCTTCATTGGATGGATAACCTCCATACAATAGGTAACCTCTCGTAGGATGGGTGACCTTCCTTAGGATGGGTAACCTTCCTAAGATGGGTAAACACCCTTAGGATGGGTGACCTCCCGTAGGATGGGTAACCTTCTATAGGCTGGGTAACCTCCCATAGGATGGGTGACCTATAGGATGGGTGACCTCCTGTAGGATGGATGACCTCCATACGATGGATAACCTTCTATGATTTGTAACCTCCCTTAGGATGGGTGACCTCCCTTAGGATGGGTGACCTCCCGTATGATGGGTAACCTCCCTAAGGATGGGTGACCTCCCATAGGATGGGTGACCTCTCTAGGATGGGTGACCTCCCATAGGTTGGGTAAACTCCGGAAGGGTGACTCTCGTAGGATGTATAACCACCCTTAGGATGGGTGACATCCCAAGGATGGGTGGCCTCCTTTAGGATGGGTAAACTCCGGAAGAGTGACCTCCCTTAGGATGTGTAACCTCCCTTAGGATGGGTGACATCGCGTAGGATGGGTGACCTCCCGTAGGAGGTTACCCATCCAAATGGAGGTCACCCATCCTTAGAGAGGTTATCCATCCTTAGGGAGGCCACCCATCCTAAGGGAGGTCACCCATCCTAAGGGAGATCACCCATCCGGAGGACACCCATCATAAGGGAGGTCGCCCATCCTCGGGAGGTTTCATATCCTAAGGGAGATCACCCATCCGGAGGACACCCATCCTAAGGGAGGTTACCCATCCTACGGGATATCACCCATCCTACGAGAGGTCACCAATCCGGAGGTTACCCATCCTAAGGGAGTTCACCCATCCAATAGAGGTTATCCATCCTGTGGGAGGTTACCCATCCTAAGGGAGGTCACCCATCCTAAAGGAGATTTTCCATCCTAGGTTACCCAACCTAAGAGAGGTTACCCATCCTTAGGGAGGTTACCCATCCTACGAGAGGTCACCCATCCTAAGGAAGGTTACCCATCCTAAGGAAGGGTACCCATCCTACGAGAGGTCACCCATACTTAGGGAGGTCACCCATCCTAGGGAGGTTACCCATCCTACGGGAGGTCACCCATCCTAAGGGAGGTTACCCATCCTAGGGAGGTTACCCATCCTAAAAGTGGTCACCCATCCTATAGGTCACCTCCTGTAGTATGGGTAACCTCCCTAGGATGGATGACCTATAGGATGGGTGACCTCCCTAGGATGGATGACTTCTCTTAGGATGGGTAACCTCCCTAGGATGGGTAACCTCCCATACGATGGGTGACCTCCCGTAAGATGGGTAAACTCGCTAGGATGGGTGACCTCCATAAGTATGGGTGACCTCCCTTAGGATGGGTAACATTCATTAGGATGGGTAACTTCCCATAGGATGGGTGACCTCCCGTAGGATTTGTGACCTCTAGTAGGATGGGTAACCTCCCTTTGGATGCGTAACCTCTCTTAGGATGGGAAACCTAGGATAGGTAACCTCTCTTAGGATGGGTAACCTCTCTTAGGATGGAAAACCTAGGTTGGATAACCTCCCTTAGGATGGATGACCTCCCTTAGGATGGGTAACCGTCATAGGATGGGTAAACTCCCTTAGGATGGGTAATCTCTCTTAGGATGGGTGACCTCCCGTAGGATGGGTGACCTCCGGATGGGTGGCCTCCCGTAGGATGGGTGATATCCTGTAGGATGGGTAACCTCCCTTAGGATGGGTGTCCTCCGGATGGGTTACCTTACTTAGGATAGGAAACCTCCCTAGGATGGGTAACTTACCTTAGGATGGGTGTCCTCCGGATGGGTGACCTCCCTAAGGATGGGTGACCTCCCTTAGGATGGGTGATCTCCCTTAAGATGGGTCACCCATCCTACGGGAGGTCACCCATCCTAAGGGAGGTAACCCTTCCAGAGTTTACCCATCCTAAGTGAGGTCATCCATCCTAGGGAAGTCACCCACCCTAATGGAGGTTACCCATCCTAAGGGAGGTTACCCATAATAAGATAGGTCACCCTTCCGTAGTTTATCCATCCTAAGGGAGGTCACCCATCCTAGGGTGGTCACCCATACTTAAGGAGGTTACCCAACCTATGATAGGTCACCCATCCTACGGGAGGTCACCCATCCTAAGGGAGGTTACCCATCCTATGGGAGGTAACCATTCCTAAGGGAGGTCACCCATCCTAAGGGAGGTTACCCATCATATGAAGGTCACCCATCGTATGGAGGTTATCCATCCTACGGGAGGTCACCCATCCTATAGGTCCCACATCCTATGGGAGGTTACCCATCCTATAGGAGGTTACCTATCCTACGGGAGGTCACCCATCCTAAGGGAGGTTACCTATCCTAGGGAGGTTAACCATCCTAAGGGAGGTTACCCATCCTACGAGAGGTTACCTATCGTATGGAGGTTACCCATCCAATGAAGGTCACCCATCCTAGGGAGGTTGTCCATCCTACGAGAAGTCACCCATCTTATAGGTCACCTATCTTAAAGGAGGTTACCCATCCTAGGGAGGTTACCCATTCTAAGGGAGGTTTCCCATCCTACGGGATATCACCAATCATACGTTAGGTTCACTTCCTACGGGAGGTCACCCATCCTAAGAAAGGTTACCCATCCTACGGAAAGTCACCCATTCTATAGGTCACCTATCCTAAGGGAGGTTACCCATCCTAGGGAGGTTCCCATCCTAGTGAGGTGACAAATCCCAAGGGAGGTTACCCATCCTAGGGAGGTTACCCATCCTAGTGAGGTGACAAATCCCAAGGGAGGTTACCCATCCTAAGGAGGTTACCCATCCTTAGGGAGGTCACCTAACCTATGAGAGGTTACCCATCCTTAGGGAGGTCACCCATCCTAGGGAGTTTACCCATCCTATTGGTCACCCATCCTAAGGGAGGTTACCCATCCTAGGGAGTTCACCCATCCTAAGGGAGTTTACCCATCCTAAGGAGGTCACCCATCTTAGGGAAGTTACCCATCCTAAGGAAGGTCACCCATCCGGACTTTATCCATCCTAAGGGAGTTTACCCATCCTAGGGAGGTAACCCATCCGGAGGGAGGTTACCCAACCTACGGGTGGTTACCCATCCAACGGGAGGTCACCCATCCTAAGGGATGTTACTCATCCTAGGGAGGTTACCCATCCTTCTGGAGGTCACCCATCGTAGGGAGGTTACCCATCCTACGGGAGGTCACCCATCCAAAGGGATGTCACCCATCCTAAGGAAGATCACCCATCCTAACAGAGGTTACCCATCCTAAAGGAGGTTACCCATCCTAAGGGAGGTCACCCTTCCGGAGGTTACCCATCCTAATGGAGGTCACCCATCCTATTGGTCACCCATCCTATAGGAGGACACCCATACTTAGGGAGGTTACCCAACCATCATACGGTGGTTACCCATCCAAATGGAGTTTACCCATCCTACGGGCGGTCACCCATCCAAATGGAGGTCACCCATCCTACAAGAGGTTACCCATCCTAAGAGAGGTTAGCCATCCTATAGGTCACCCATCCTTAGGGATTTTACCCATCCTAAGAGAGGTTACCCATCCTAAGGGAGGTTACCTATCATACGCAAGGTCACCCATCCCAAGGGTGGGGGCTTTGGTATTCTATTTGGATACATATCATTGAGTATCATAGATTACATACCTAATGTTTGACTTAATGTGCTAGTGTGTGTGTTGTTATTCCTAGGTGGTCACCTATCTTAAGGGAAGTCACCTATCCTATAAAGGTCCCCCATCGTATGGAGGTCACCCATCCTACGAGAGGTCGCCCATATAAATAGAGGTTACCCATCCTAAGGGGGGTCACCCATCCTATGTGAGGTCACCCATCCTATGGAGATCACCCATCCTTAGGGAGGTCACCCATCAAAAGGAGGTCACCCATCCTACGGGAGGTTACCCATCCTACGAAAGGTCACTAATCCTAAGGGAGGTCACCCATCCAAATGGAGGTTACCCATCCTAAGGGAGGTCACCTATCATACGCGAGGTCACCCCTCCTACGGGATGTTACCCATCCTGGGGAGGTTACCCATCATAAGGAAGGTTACCCATTACCCATCTTAAGGGAGGTCACCTATCATACGCGAGGTCACCCATCATATGAGAGGTTACCCATCCTTAGGGTGGTCACTCATCCTACGAGAGGTCACCCATCCTACGAGAGGTTACCCATCCTACGAGAGGTTACCCATCCTAGGGAGGTCACCCGTCCTAGGGAGGTCACCAATCCGGAGGTTAGCTATCCTAGGGAAAGTAAAGTCACCCATACACCCAATCCAACCCATATAACTATTACAAACATCCCTACCCGCCTAGTGTACCATGAACTTACTACACAAACACACACACACACACACACACACACACACACACACACAGTGTATATATATCATATTGGTCACCTATCCTAAGGGAGGTTACCATCCTTTGAAGGTCACCCATCCTAAAGGAGGTCATCCATCATATAGGTCATCCATCCTAAGGGAGGTCACCCATCCTAGGGAGGTCACCCATCCTAAGGGAGGTTACCCATCCGGAGGTTATCCATCCAAATGGAGGTCACCAATCCTAAGGGAGGTTACCCATCTAGAGGTTACCCATCCAAATGGAGGTCACCCATCATACGAGAGGTTATTCATCCTAATAGAAGTTACCCATCCAAGGGAGGATACTCATCCTACGGGAGGTTACCCATCCTAGGGAGGTTACCCATCCTAGGGTGGTCACCCATCCTACGGGTGGTCACCCATCCTACGGGTGGTCACCCATCCAAATAGAGGTTACCCATCCTAGAGAGGTTACCTATCCTATGAAGGTCACCCATCGTATGGAGGTTACCCATCCTAAGGAAGGTTACCTATTATATGGGAGGTCACCCATCGTATGGAGGTTATCCATCCAAATGGAGGTTATCCATCCTAGGGATGTCACCCATCCGGAGTTTACCCATCCTAGGGAGGTCACCCATCCTAAGGGAGTTACCCATCATATGTTAGGTTACCCTTCCTACGTGAGGTTACCTATCCTACGGGAGGTTACCCAACCTATGAGAGGTCACCGTTCAAACGGGTGGTTACCCATCCAAATGGAGGTTACCCATCCTACGGGTGGTCATCCATCATATGGGTGGTTACCCAGCCAAATGGAGGTTACCATCCTACGGGAGGTTATCCATCCTAAGGAAGGTTACCGATCCTATGAAGGTCACCCATCCTTAGAGAGGTCACCTATTCTACGG
This sequence comes from Iris macrosiphon, assembly GCA_036927795.1. Lineage (NCBI taxonomy): Eukaryota > Viridiplantae > Streptophyta > Magnoliopsida > Asparagales > Iridaceae > Iris > Iris macrosiphon. The sequence continues at coordinate 2,123,805 of JAYESA010000002.1, read as the reverse complement.
GAGGTTACCCATCCTACGGGAGGTCACCCATCCAAATGTAGGTTATCTATTATATGAAGGTCACTCATCCTACGGGAGGTTACCCAACCAACGGCTAGTTATCCATCCAAATGGAGGTACCCATCCTACGAGAGATCACCCATCCTATGGGAGGTCACCCATCCTATGAGAGGTTACCCATCCTACGAGAGGTCACCCAACCTATGGGAGGTTACCCATCCAACGAAAGGTCACCAATCCTAAGGGAGGTCACCCATCATAATGGAGGTCACCCATCATACGGGAGGTCACCCATCCCAGGGAGATTACCTATCATAAGAGAGGTTTTCCATCCAAATGGAGGTCACCCATCCTATAAGAGGTTACCCATCCTAAGAGAGATTACCCATTCTACGGGAGGTCACTCATCCTAAGGGAGGTCACACATCCAACGGGAGGTCACCCATCCTATAGGTCACACATCCTATGGGAGGTCACCCATCCTTAGGGAGGTCACCCATCCTAAGAGAGGTTACCCATCCTAAGGGAGGTCACCAATCCTAGGAAGGTTACCCATCCTATAGGTCACCCATCCTAAGGGAGGTTACCCATCCTAGGTAGGTTACCCATCCTACGGGATATCATCCATCCTACTGGAGATTACCCAACCTAGGGAGGTTACCCATCTTACGGGATATCATTCATCCGACGTGAGATTACCCATCCTCGGGAGGTCACCCATCATACGGGTGGTTACCCAACCAAATGGAGGTTACCCATCCTACGGAAGGTTACCCAACCTATGATAGGTCACCCATTATACGGGTGGTTACCCATCCTAGGGAGGTTACCCATCTTAGGGAGGTCACCCATCCTAGGGAGGTCACCCATCCTAGGGAGGTCACCCATCCTAGTGAGAACACCGATCCTAAGGGAGGACACCCATCCTTAGGGAGGTAACCCATCTTAAGGAGGACACCCATCCTATGAGAGGTCAGCCATCGCAAGGGATGTTACCAATCGAAAGGGAGATCACTCATCCGGAGGTTACCTATCATAGGGAAAGTAAAGTCATCCATCCTACAGGAGGTTATCCATTCTACGAGAGGTCCTCCATCCCAAGGGAGGTTACCCATTGAATGTGTGAGGGTTACCTCTCGTAGTATGGGTGACCTCCCTTAGGATGGATGACCTTCCGTAGTATGGGTAACCTCCGGATAGGTAACCTCCCTAAGAATGGGTGACCTTTATATGAAGGGTAACCTCCCTTAGGATGGGTGACCTCCATACGATGGATGCCCTTCATATGATGGGTAACCTCCCTTTGGATAGATAACCTCCCTTATGATGGGTGACCTCCATATGATGGGTGACCTTCATATGATGGGTAACCTCCGGATGGGTAACGTCGATACGATGGGTGACCTTCATATGATATATTACCTCCCTTATGATGGGTGACCTCCATACGATTGGTGACCTTCATATGATTGATAACCTCCAGATGGGTAAACCTTCATATGATAGATAACCTTCATATGGTGGGTAACCTCCCTTAGGATGGGTGACCTCCCGTAGGATGGGTAACCTCCGGATGGGTAACCTCCTTAAGTATGGGTGACCTTCATATGATGGGTAACCCAACTTAGGATGGGTGACCTCACGTAGAATGGGTGACCTTCATATGATGGGTAACCTCCCTTAGGATGGATGAGTTCCCTTAGGATGGGTGACCTCTCGTAGGATGGATGACCTCCCTTAGGACGGAGGATATACCTTAGGATGGGTGATCTCCCGTAGGTTGGGTTACCTCTCTTAGGATGGGTAATCTCTCGTAGGATGGGTGGCCTCCATTTGGATGGGTAACCTCCCGTAGGATGGATGACCTCCATTTGGATGGGTAACCTCTCTTTGGATGGATGACCTCCCATAGGATGGATGACCTATCTTAGGATGGATGACATCACCTAGAATGGGTAACCTCCCATAGGATGGGTGTCCTGTCTTAGGATGGGTGACCTCTCATAGGATGGGTAACCTCCCTAAGGATGGGTGACCTCCCGTAGGATGGGTAAGCACCCTTAAGATGGGTGACAACCCTTAGGATGGGTAACCACCCTTAAGATAGCTGACATCCTTTATGATGGATGACCTCCCTAGGATGGGTAACCTCCCTTAAGATACGTAACCACCCCTAAGGATGGGTGACCTCCCATAGGATCGGTGACCTATAGGATGGGTGACCTCTCGTAGGATGGGTGATATCCCGTAGGATGGGTAACCTCCCTAGGATGGGTAACCTCCCTTAGGATGGGTGACCTCTCTTCGGATGGGTAACGTCCCTAAAGATGGGTGATCTCCCATAAGATCAGTAGACTTCAGTAGGATGGGTGACCTCTCATAGTATGGGTAACCTCCCATAGGATTGGTGACTTCTCGTAGGATGGGTGACCTCCATTTGGATGGGTAACCTTTCTTAGGATGGATAACCTTCCTTAGGATGGGTAACCTCTCTTAGGGTGGGTAAACTCTCTTAGGATGGGTAACCTCCTTTTGGATGGGTAAACTCTCTTAGTATAGGTGACCTCCCATAGGATGGGTAACCTCCCTTAGGATGGGTAAACTCCCTTAGGATGGGTAACCTCTCTTAGGATGGGTAACCTCTCGTAGGATGGATGACCACCATTTGGATGGGTAACCTCTCTTTTGATGGGTGACCTCCCATAGGATGGGTGACGTCCCCTAGGATTGGTAACCTCCCGTAGGATGGGTGTCCTCCCGTAGGATGGGTGACCTTCCATAGGATGGGTGACCTCCGGATGGGTAACCTCCCTTAGGATGGGTAACCTCCCATAGGATATGTGACCTCTCGTAGGATGGGTGATCCCCGGATAGGTAACCTTCATAGGATGGGTAACCTCCCTTATGATAGGTGACGTTCATTGGATGGGTAACCTCCATACGATAGGTGACATTCATAGGATGGGTGACCTATCGGATGGGCAACCTCTCTTAGGATGGGTGACCTCACATAGGATGGGTAACCTCCATTTGGATGGGTGACCTCCCGTAGGATGGGTGACCTACCTAGGATGGGTAACTTCCCGTAGGATGGGTAACCTCCATTTGGATGGGTAACCACCCGTATGATGGGTGACCTCTCGTAGGTTGGGTAACCTCACTTAGATCGGTGACCTTCATAGGATGGGTAATCTCCCTTTGGATGGGTAACCTCCCTTAGGATAGGTGATCCCCCGTAGGATTGATGACCTCCTTAGAATGGGTGACCTCACGTATGATAGGAGATATCCCATATGATGGGTGACCTTACGTCTGATAGGTGACATCCCATAGGGTGGGTGACCTTACGTATGATTGGTGACCTCCTATAGGATGGGTGACCTCCCTAGGATGGGTTACCTCTCGTAGGATGTGTAACCCATCCTTCAGGGAGGGTGACCTCCTTAAGGATGGATAACCTCCCTTAGGATGGGTGACATGACTTTTCCTAGGATGGGTAACCTCCCTTAATATGGGTGACCTTCCTAGGATGGGTGACCTACCTTAGGATGGGTTACCTACCTTTGGATGGGTGACCTCCCATAGGATGGGTAACCTCCCGTAGGATGGATAATTTTCCTAAGTATGGGTGACCTCCCTAAGGATGGGTAACGTCCCGTAGGATGGGTAACCTCCATTTGGATGGGTAACCACCCATATGATGGGTGACCTCTCATAGGTTGGGTAACCTCCATTTGGATGGGTAACCACCCGTATGATGGGCGACCTCTCATAGGATGGGTAACCTCCCTAGGATGGGTGCGGGTGACCTCCCTAGGATAGGTAACCTCCCGTAGGATGTGTAACATGCATAGGATGGGTGATCTCCCTAGGATGGGTAACCTCCCGTAGGATGGGTAACCTCCTGTAGGATAGGTAACCTCGCTTAGGATGGGTAACCTCCCTTAAGATGGATGATTTTCATAGGATGGGTAATCTCCATACGATGGGTGACCTTCGTAGGATGCGTAACCTCCCTTAGGATGGGTGACGTCCCCAAGGATGGGTGACCTCCCGTAGGATTGGTGACCTCTCATAGGATGGGTGACCTCAGGATGGGTAACCTCCCTTAGGATGGGTGACCTCTCGTAGGATGGGTACCCTCCTTAGGATGGGTGACCTTCATAGGATGGGTAACCTCCCTTAGGTTGGGTGACCCATCCTAAGGGAGGTTACCCATCCTACGTAAGGTCACCCTTCCGAAGTTTACCCATCCTAAGGGGGGTCACCCATCCTTAGGAAGTCACCCATCTTAGGGAGGTCACCCATCCTACGGGAGGTCACCCATCATAAGGGAGGTTACACATCCTACGGGAGGTCAACCATCATACGAGAGGTCATCCATCCAAATGGAGGTTAGCCATTTAACGGAGGTTACCCAACCTAAGGGAGGACACCCATCCTACGGGAGGTCACCCATCCTAGGAAGGTCACCCTTTTTCCGGGAGGTCACCCATCCTACGGGAGGTTACCCATCCTAAGGGAGGTCATCCATCATACGAGAGGTTATCCATCTTAAGAGAGGTCACCCATCCTACGAGAGGACACCCATCCTACAGGAGGTTATGAATCCTACGGAGGATCACCCATCCTTAGGTAGGTCATCCATCCAACGAGAGGTTACCCATCCTAAGGGAGGTCACCTATCCTACGGAGGTTACCCATCATACGAGACGTCACCAATTCTAGGGAGGTTACACATCCTATGAGAGGTCACCCATCCTAGGGAGGTAACCCGTACTTAGGGAGGTTACCCAACCTATGATAGGTTGCCCTTCCTACGGGAGGTTAACCATCCTTAGGGAGATTATCCATCCTAAGGGAGGTCACCCATCGTAGGGAAGTCACCCATCTTAAGGAAGGTTACCCATCCTATGAAGGTCACCCATCCTACGAGAGGTTACCCATCCTAAGAGAGGTCACCCATCCTATAGGAGGTCACCCATGCAAATGGAGGGAGGTTACCCATCCTAAGTGAGGTTACCCATCCTAGGGAGGTTACCTAACATATGGGAGTTTACCCATCCTAAGGGAGGTCACCCATCCTAAGGGAGGTTACCCATCCTAGGAAGGTTATCCATCATATGGGTGGTTACCCATCCAAATGGAGGTTACCCAACCTATGAGAGGTCACCCTTCCTAGGGAGGTTACCCATCCTACGGGAGGCCACCCATCCTAGAGAGGTCACCCATCCTACGGGAAGTCACCCATCCTAAGGGAGGTTATCCATCTTACGGGAGGTCACCCATCATACGAGAGGTCACCCATCCAAATGGAGGTCAGCCATCTAACGGAGGTTACCCATCCTAAGGGAGGACACCCATCCTACGGGAGGTCACCCATCCTAGGGAGGTTACCCATCCTACGGGAGGTCACCCATCCTAGGGAGGTTACCCATCCTATGAAGGTCCCCAATCATGTGGAGGTTACCCATCCTATGAAGGTCACCCATCGTATGGAGGTTACCCATCCTATGAAGGTCACCCATCCTTAGGGAGGTTACCCATCATATGAAGGTCACTCATCCTATGGGAGGTCACCCATCCAAAGGAGGTCACCCATCATATGAAGGTCACCCATCCTAGGGAGGTTACCCATCCTACAGGAGGTCACCCATCCTAAAGGAGGTTACCCATCATATGAAGGTCACCTATCATACTAGTGGTTACCCATCATATGAAGGTCACCCATCCTATGAGAGGTTACCCATAATAAGGGAGGTTACCCATCATATGAAGGTCACCCATACTACGAGAGGTTACCCATCCTACGGGATATCACCCATCCTACGAGAGGTTACCCATCCTAGGGAGGTCACCCATTCTAGGGAGGTCACCCATCCTACGGGAGGTCACCAATCCTACTAGAGGTCACCCATCCTACAAGGGGTCAACCATCCTATGGGAGGTCACCTATTAAAATGGAGGTTACCCATCCTACGGGTAGTTACCCATCCTTGGGAGGTGACCCATACTATGGGAGGTTATCCATCCTACAAGTGGTCACCCTTCCTACGGGAGGATACCCATCCTATGGGAGGTGACCCATCATATGAAGGTCATCCATCGTATGGAGGTCACCCATCATAGGGATGTCACCCATCCAAAGGGCGGTCACCCATCCTAAGGGAGGTCAGCCATCCCAAGGGAGGTTACCCATCGAAAGGTAGGTTACCCATCCGGAGGTTACCAATCCTAGGGAAAGTAAAGTTACCCATCCTACGGGAGGTCACCCATCCTACAGGAGGTCACCCATCCAAATGGAGGTCATCCAACTAATGGAGTTTACCCATCCTAAGGGAGGATACCCATCCTATGGGAGGTTACCTATCCTAGGGAGGTCACGCATCCTACGGGAGGTTACCCAAACTTAGGGAGTTTACCAAACCTATGAGAGGTTACCCATCCAACGGGAGGTTACCTATCCTAATGGAGGTCACCCATCCTAAGAGAGGTTACCCATCCTAAGAGAGGTAACCCATTCTATGAGAGGTCAACCATCCTACGAGAGGTCACCTATCCAACAGAGGTTACCCATCATACGAGAGGTCACCCATTATAGGGAGGTTACACATCCTACGAGAGGTCACCCATCCTAGGTAGGTCACCCATACTTAGGGAGGTTACCCAAACTATGAGAGGTCACCCATCCTACGGGAGGTTACCCATCCTTAGGGAGATTATCCATCCTAAGGGAGGTCACCCATCCTAGAAAAGTCACCCATCCCAAGGAAGGTTACACATCCTATAAAGGTCACCCATCCTACGAGTGGTTACCTTTCCTAAGAGAGGTCACCCATCCTATAGGAGGTTACCCATCCAAATGGAGGGAGGTTACCCATCCTGAGGGAGGTTACCCATCCTAGGGAGGTTACCCAACCTATTGGAGGTTACCCATCCTACGGGAGGTCACCCATTCTAAGGGAGATTACCCATCCTAGGGAGGTTACCCATCATACGGGAGGTTACCCATCATATGGTGGTTATCCATCCAAATGGAGGTTACCCAACCTATGAGAAGTCATCCATCCTTGGGAGGTTATCCAACCCATGAGAGGTCACCCATCCTAGGAAGGTTACCCATCCTACGGGAGGTCACCCATCCTAGGGAGGTCACCCATCGTAAGGGAGGTCACCCATCCTACGGGAGGCCACCCATCTTACGAGAGGTTACCCATCCAAATATAGGTCATCCATCTAACTGAGGTTACCCATCCTAAAGGAGGACACCCATCCTACGAGAGGTCACCCATCCTAGGGAGGTTACCCATCCTATGGAAGGTCACCCATCCTAGGGAGGTTACCCATTAAATGAAGGCCACCCATCGTATGAAGGTTACCCATCCTATGAAGGTCATCCATCCTAAGGGAGGTTACCCATCCTATGAAGGTCACCCATCGTATGGAGGTTACCCATACAAATGGAGGTCACCCATCATATGAAGGTCACCCATCCTACGGGAGGTCACCCATCCTAAGGGAGGTTATCCATCATATGAAGGTCACCCATCCTACGAGAGGTTATCCATCATATGAAGGTCACCGATCCTACGAGAGGTTACCCATCGTAAGGGAGGTTACCCATTATATGAAGGTCACCCATCCTACGAGACATTACCCATCCTATGGGATATCACCCATCCTAAGAGAGATTACCCATCCTATGGGAGGTCACCAATCCTAGGAAGGTTACCCATCCTATGGGAGGTCATCCATCCTACGGGAGGTCACCCATCATACGGGAGGTCACCCATCCTACTAGAGGTCACCCATCCAAATGTAGGTCATCCATCTAACTGAGGTTACCCATCCTAAAGGAGGACACCCATCCTACGGGAGGTCACCCATCCTATGGAGGTTACCCATCCTATGGAAGGTCACCCATCCTAGGGAGGTTAACCATTAAATGAAGGCCACCCATCGTATGAAGGTTATCCATCCTATGAAGGTCACCCATCCTAAGGGAGGTTACCCATCCTATGAAGGTCACCCATCGTATGGAGGTTACCCATACAAATGGAGGTCACCCATCATATGAAGGTCACCCATCCTACGGGAGGTCACCCATACTAAGGGAGGTTACCCATCATACAAAGGTCACCCATCCTACGAGAGGTTACCCATCATATGAAGGTCACCGATCCTACGAGAGGTTACCCATCGTAAGGGAGGTTACCCATTATATGAAGGTCACCCATCCTACGTGACGTTACCTATCCTATGGGATATCACCCATCCTAAGAGAGGTTACCCATCCTATGGGAGGTCACCCATCCTAGGAAGGTTACCCATCCTTTGAAAGGTTACCCTTCCTCGGGAGGTCACCCATCCTACGGAAGGTCACCCATCCTACGGTAGGTCACCCATCCTACTAGAGGTCACCCATCCTACGAGGGATCACCCATGCTACGGGAGGTCACCCATCCAAATGGAGGTTACCCATCCTACGGGAGGTTACCTATCCTAGGGAGGTCACCAATCCTAAGGGAGGTTATCTAACCTACGAGAGATCATCCATCGTACAGGAGGTCACCCATCCTAAGGGAGGTTAACCATCCTATGGGAGGTCACCCATCATATGAAGGTCACCCATCATATGGAGGTCACCCATCCTAGGGAAGTCACCCATCCAAAGGGAGGTTACCCATCTTAAGGGAGGTCAACCATCCCAAGGGATGTTACCCATCGAAAGGGAGGTCAACCATTTGGAGGTTACCTATCCTAGGGAAAGTAAAGTCATCCATCCTACGGGAGGTTATACATCCTACGGGAGGTCATCCATCCTAGGGAGTTCACCCATCCTACGGGAGGTTACCCATCCTAGGGAGGTTAACCATCCTACGTGAGGTCACCCATCCTACGGATGTTACCCATCCTACGGATGTTACCCATCCTACGAGAGGTCACCCATCCTAGAGAGGTTACCTATCCTATGAGAGGTCACTCGTCCTAGGGAAGTTACCCATACTTCGGAAGGTTACCCAACCTATGAGAGGTCACCCATCCTACGGGAGGTTACCCTTCCTAAAGGAGGTCACCCATCCTACGAGAGGACACCCATCGTAAGAGAAGTCACCTATCCTACGAGAGGTTACCCATCCTATAGGAGGTTATCAATCCTACGGGGGATCACCCATCCTAAGGGAGGTCACCCATCCTACGAGAGGTTACCCATCCTAAGGGAGATGAAATCCCGTCGGATGGGTGACCTCCCTAGGATCTTCCTTAGGATGGGTAACCTCTCTAGGATGGCTAACTTCCAAATGTGTGACCTCCCGTAGGATGGGTAACCTCCATACGATGGGTACCTTCATATAATGGGTAACCTCCCATAAGATGGGTGACGTCCCTTAGGATGGGTGACTTCCATAGGATGGGTGACCACCATATGATGTGTGACCTCCCGTAGGATGTGTGACCTCTATTAGGAAGGGTTACTTCCTCTAGGATGGGTAACCTATAAGATGGGTGACCTCCCTTAGGATGGATAACCTTTCTTAGGATGGGTAACCTCCTTAGGATGTGTAACCTCTCGTAGGATGTGTGACCTCCCGTAGGATGTGTGACCTCCCGTAGGATGTGTGACCTCCCTTAGGATGTATAACCTTCCTTAGGATGGGTAACCTCCATATGATGTGTGACCTCCCGTAGGATGTGTGACCTCCATTAGGAAGGGTTACTTCCTTTAGGATGGGTAACCTATAAGATGGGTGACCTCCTTTAGGATGGATAACCTTCCTTAGGATGGGTAACCTTCCTTAGGATGGGTAACCTCCTTAGGATGGGTGATCTCCCGTAGGATGAATTACCTCTCTTAGGATGGGTAACCTCTCGTAGGATGGGTGACCTCCATTTGGATGGGTAACCTCCCGTAGGATGGGTGACCTCCATTTGGATGGGTAACCTCCCTTTGGATGGATGACCTCCCAAAGGAAGGGTGACCTACCTTAGGATGGGTGACATCCCCTAGAATTGGTAACCTCTCGTAGGATGGGTGTCCTGTCTTAGGATGGGTAACCTCTCGTAGGATGGGTAACCTCCCTTACGATGGGTGACCTCCCGTATAATGGGTAAGCACCCTTATGATGGGTGACAACCCTTAGGATGGGTAACCACCCTTAAGATGAGTGACATCCCTTAGGATGGATGACCTCCCTAGGATGGATAACCTCCCTTAGGATTCGTAACCACCCCTAAGGATGGGTGACCTCCCATAGGATGGGTGACCTATAGGATGGGTGACCTCTCGTAGGATGGGTGATATCCCGTAGGATGGGTAACCTCCCTAGGATAGGTAACCTCCCTTAGGATGGGTGACATCTCTTAGGATGGGTGACGTCCCTATGGATGGGTGACCTCCCATAAGATGGGTGACCTCTCTTAAGATGGGTAAACTTCCGTAGGATGGGTGACCTCTCATAGTATGGGTAACCACCCATAAGATGGGTGACCTCTCGTAGGATGGGTAACCTCTATTTGAATGGCTAACCTCTCTTAGGATGGGTAAACTCTCTTAGGATGGGTAACCTCCTTTTGGATGGTTAAACTCTCTTAGTATAGGTGACCTCCCATAGGATGGATAACCTCCCTTAGGATGGGTAAACTCCCTTAGGATGGGTAACCTCTCTTAGGATGGGTAACCTCTCGTAGGATTGGTGACCTCCATTTCGATGGATAACCTCTCTTTGGATGGGTGACCTCCCATAGGATGGGTGACCTCCCATAGGATGGGTGACCTACCTTAGGATGGGTGACGTCCCAAAGGATATATGTCCTCCCGTAGGATGGGTGACCTCCGGATGGGTAACCTCCCTTAGGATGGATAACCTCCCATAAGATATGTGACCTCTCGTAGGATTGGTGATCCCCGGATGGGTAACCTTCAGAGGATGGGTAACCTCCCTTATGTTGGGTGACGTTCATAGGATGGGTAACCTCCATACAATAGGTGACGTTCATAGGATGGGTGACCTATCGGATGGGTAACCTCCCTTAGGATGGGTGACCTCACATAGGATGGGTAACCTCTATTTGGATGGGTGACCTCCCGTTGGATGGGTGACCTCCCTAGGATGGGTAACCTCCCGTAGGATGGGTAACCTCCATTTGGATGGGTAACCACCCGTATGATGGGTGACCTCCCGTAGGTTGGGTAACCTCCCTAGGATGGATGACCTTCATAGGATGGGTAACCTCCCTTTGGATGGGTAACCTCCCTTGGGATAGGTGATCCCCCGTAGGATTGATGACCTCCCTAGAATTGGTGACCTCACGTATGATAGGTGATATCCCATAGGATGGATGACCTTACGTCTGATAGGTGACATCCCATAGGGTGGGTGACCTTACATATGATGGGTGACCTCCAATAGGATGGGTGACCTCCATGGGATGGGTAACCTCCCTTAGGTTGGGTGATCCATCCTAAGGGAGGTTACCCATCCTATGAGAGGTTACCCTTCTGGAGTTTACCCATCCTAAGGGAGGTTACCCATCCTAGGGAGGTTACCCATACTACGAGAGGTTACCTATCCTAAGGGAGGTTACCCATCCTATGAGAGGTCACTCATCCTAAGAGAGGTTACCTATCCTAGGGAGGTCATCCATCCTAAGGGAGGTCACCCATCCTAAGCGAGGTCAACAACCTAAGAGAGGTCCCCTATCCTACGGGAGGTCACCCATGCTAAGGGAGGTTACCCATCCTACCGGAGGTCACCCATCATACGAGAGGTCACCCATCCAAATAGAGGTCAGCCATCTAATGGAGGTTACCCATACTAAGGGAGGACACCCAGGAAGTCACCCATCCTTGGGAGGTCACCCATCCTACTGGAGGTTACCCATCCTAGGGAGGTCACCCATACTTAGGGAGGTTACCCAACCTATGAGAGGTCACCCATCCTACGGGAGATTACCCATCCTAAGGTAGGTCACCCATCCTAAGAGAGGTCACCCATCCTACGAGAGGTCACCCATCGTATGGGAGGTTATCAATCCTACGGGGGATCACCCATCCTAAAGGAGGTCACCCATCCTATGAGAGGTTACCCATCCTAAGGGAGGTCACCCATCCTACGGAGGTTACCCATCCTACGAGAGGTCACCCATCCTAGGGAGGTTACCCATCCTTCGAGAGGTCACCCATCATACGGGTGGTTACCCATCCAAATAGAGGTTACCCATCCTAGGGAGATCAGCCATCCTAAGGGAGGTTACCCATCCTACGGGAGGTTACCCATCCAAGGGAGGTCACCCATCCTAGAGAGGTCACCCATCCAAATGGTGGTCACCCATTCTAACGAGAGGTTACCCATCCTAATGAAGATTACCCATCCTAGGGAGGTTACCCATCCTACGGGATATCACCCATCCTTCGAGAGGTCAACCATCCTATAGGTCACCCATCTTATGGGAGGTCACCCATGCTTAGGGAGGGTACTCATCCTAGGGAGTTCAACCATCCTACGGGATATTACCCATCGTTAGGGAGGTCACCCATCCTAAGAGAGGTCACCCATCCTAGGGAGGTTAACCCTCCTACGAGAGGTCACCCATCAAACGATAGGTTACCCATCCTAAGGGAGGTCTCCCATCCTATGGGAGGTCACCTATCATACATGAGGTCCCCCATCCTACAGGAGGTTACCTATCGTAAAGGAGGTTACCCAACCTACGGGTGGTTACCCATCCTACGGGAGGTCACCCATCCGGAGGTCACCCAACGTATGGAGGTTACCCACCCTATGAAGGTCACCCATCCTCAGGGAGGTTATCCATCCTACGAGAGGTCACCCATCCTATGAAGGTACCCATCCTAAGGGAGGTTACCGATCCGGAGGTTACCCATCCTATGGGAGGTCACTCATCCTATCGTAGGTCTCCCATCCTAAGGGAGGTCACTCATCCTACGGGACATCACCCATCCTACGAGAGGTCACCCATCCTAGGGAGGTTACCCATCCTATGGGAGGCGACCCATCCTAAGGGAAGTTACCCATCCTATGAGAGGTCATCAATCTAAGGGAGGTCACCCATCCTAAGGGATGTCACCCATCCCTTAGGATGGGTGACCTCTCGTAGGATGGGTAACCTCTCATAGGATGGATAACCTCCCTTAGGATGGGTGACCTCCCGTAGGATGGGTAACCTTCCTAGGATGGGTAACCTCCCTAGGATGGGTGACCTCTGGTAGGATGGGTGACCTCCCGTAGGATGAGTGACCTCCCATAGGATGGGGGACCTCCCGTAGGATGAGTGACCTTCCTTAGGAGTGGTAACCACCGGATGGGTAACCTCCCTTAGGATGGGTGCCTCTCGTAGGATGGGTAACCACCCATCCTAAGGGATGTCACCCATCCGAAAGGGTAACCTCCCTTAGGATGGGTGACCTTTATAGGATCGGTAACCTCTCGTAGGATGGGTAACCTCTCTTAGGATGGGTGACCTCCCTAAGGATGGGTAGCCTACCGTAGGATGGGTGACCTCCCGTAGCATGGGTGACCTCTATTAGGATGGGTAACTACCCTTAGGATGGGTAACCTCTCTTAGGATGGGTAACCTCTCGTAGGATGGATAACTTCTCGTAGGACGGGTGACCTCTATTTGGATGGATGACCTCCCGTAGGATGGGTGACCCCCCGTTGGATGGGTAACCTCCATTTGGTTGGGTGACCTCCATTTGGATGGGTAATCTCTCTTAGGATGGGTAACCTCTCGTAGGATGGGTGACCGCCATTAGGATGGGTAACCAACTGTAGGATGGGTGACCTTCATAGGATAGATAACCTCCCTAAGTATAGGTGACCTCCCTAGGTATGGGTGACCTCCCTAGGATAGGTAACCTCCGGATGGGTGACCTCCCTTAGGATGGGTAACCTCTCTTAGGATGGATAAAGTCTCGTAGGATGGTGACCTCCCATAGGATGGGTAACCTCTCTTAGGATGGGTGACCTCTCGTAGGATGGGGGACCTCCCGTAGGATGGGTGACCTCTCTAAGGATGGGTAACCTCCCTTAGGATGGGTGACCCCCCGTAGGATGGGTGACCTCTCTAAGGATGGGTAACCTCTCGTAGGATAGGTGACCTCCCGTAGGATGGGTGACCTCTCTTACGATGGGTAACCTTCCTAGGATGGGTGACCTCGCTAGGATCGGTGACCTCCCGAAGGATGGGTGTCCTCCCTAGGATGGGTGACCTCTCTTCGGAATGGTAACCTGCCTAGGATGGGTGACCTCCCTAAAGATGGGTGACATCTCGTAGGATGGGTGTCCTCCCTAGGATGGGTAACCTCCTATCCTACGGGAGGGTCACCCATCCTAGAAAGGTCACCCATCCTAAGAGAGGTCACCCATCCTAGGGAGGGAACCCATCCTACGGAAGGTCACCCATCCTAGGGAGGTTACCCATCCTAAGAGAGGTCACCCATCCTACGGGAGGTCACCCATCCTACGAGAGGTCACCCATCCTAAGAGGGGTTACCCATCCAAAGGGAGGTCACCTATTCTATGAGAGGTTACCCATCCTTAGAGAGGTTTCCCATCCAAAGGGAGGTCACCCATCAAGATTTTACCTATCCTAGGATGGGTGACCTCCCGTAGGATGGGTGACCTCTATTAGGATGGGTAACCTCCCTAGGATGAGTGACCTCCCATAGGATGGCTGACCTCCCGTAGGATGGGTGACCTCCTTAGGATGGGTAACCTCTCTTAGGGTGGGTGACCTCCCTTAGCATGGGTAACCTCCCTTAGGTTGGCTGACCTCCCGTAGGATGGGTGACCTCCTTTTGATGGGTGCCCTCTCGTAGGAAGGCTGACCTCCCAAGGATGGGTAACTTCCCGTAGGATGAGTGACCTTCATAGGGATGGGTGACTTCCCTAGAAAGGGTAACCTCCCTTACGATGGGTAAACTCCCTTATGATGGGTAACCTCCGGATGGGTGACCTCCTCCCTTTGGATAGGTGACCTCCCGTAGGATAGGTGACCTATAGGATGGGTGACCTCCCTTAGGATGGGTGACCTCTTGTAGGATGGGTAACCTCCCTTAGGATGGGTAACCTCTAGTAGGATGGGTGACCTCTCATAGGTTGGCTAACCTTCCTAAGTATGGGTGACCTCCCGTAAGATGGGTGACCTCCCTAGGACGGGTGACCTCCCGTTGGATGAGTGACCTTCCGTAGAGGTTACCCACCCTAAGGGAGGTCACCCATCCTACGAGAGGTTACCCATCCTAGGGAGGTCACCCATCCTAAGTTAGGTCACCCATTCTAAGAGAAATCACTCATCCTACGGAGGGTTACCCGTTCTATGTGAGGTTACCCATCCTACGAGAGGTTACCCATCCTAAAGGAGGTTACTCATCCTACAGGAGGTCACCCATCCTAAGGGAGGTTACCCATCCTATGAGATATACTATCCTAAGGGAGGTTACCCATCCGGAGGTACCCATCCTAATGGAGGTTACCTATCTGAAGGTTGTCCATCCTATGAAAGGTTATCCATCCTAGGGAGGTTACCCATCCGAAAGTTACCCATCCTACGGGAGATTACCCATGATATGAAGGTTACCCATCCTACGAGAGGTTAACCATCCGGAGGTCACCCATCCTACGGGAGGTCACCCGTCCTAGAGAGGTTACCCATCCTACGGGAGGTCACCCTTCCTAAGGGAGGTTACCTAACCTATGAGAGGTCACCCATCATACGGGTGGTTATCCATCCTAGGGATGTCACCTATCCTATGGGAGGTCACCCATCCTAAGGGATATCATCCATCCTATGAGAGGTTACCCATCCTAGGGAGGTCAACCAACCAAATTTAGGTCACCCATCCTAAGGGAAATCACTCATCCTACGGGAGGTTACCAATCCTATGGGAGGTTACCCATCCTACGAGAGGTTACCCATCCTAAGTAAGGTCACTCATCCTACGGGAGGTCACCCATCCTGAGGGAGGTCACCCATCCTACGAGAGATACCCATCCTAACGGAGGTTATCCATCCGGAGGTACCATCATAATGGAGGTTACCCATCCTACGAGACGTTATCCATCATAGGGAGGTCAACCATCCTACGGGAGGTCACCCATCCGGAGGTTACCCATCTTACGGGAGGTTACCCATCCTATGGGAGGTCAGCCATCCTATGGAGGTTACCCATCCTATGGGAGATTACCCATCCGGAGGTCACCCATCCTATGATAGGTCACCCATCCAAATGGAGGTCACCCATCCTAGGGAGGTTACCTAACCTATGAGAGGTTACCCATCCTAAGAGAGGTTACCCATCCTATGAGAGATTACCCATCCTACGGGAGATCACCCATCCAAAAGGAGATCACCCTTCCTACGAGAGGTTACCCATCTTAAGAGAGGTCACCCATCCTACGGGCGGTCACCCATCCATCCTAGGGAGGTCATCCATCCTATGGGAGGTCACCCATGCAGAGGTTACCTATCCAAATGGAGGTTACCCATCCTACGGGAAGTTACCCATCATAAGAAGGTCACCCATCCTAGGGAGGTTACCCATCCTAAGGAAGGTAACCCATCCTAGGAAGGTTACCCATCCTAAGGGAGGTCACCTATACTTAGGGAGGTTACCCAACCTATGAGAGGTCACCCATCCTACGAGAGATCACTCATCCTTCGGTAGTTCACCCATCCTAAGGGAGGTCACCTATCCTAGGGAGGTCACCCATCAAAAGGAGGTCACCCATCCTACGAGAGGTTACCCTTCATAAGGGAGGTTACCCATCCTACGAGGGGTCACCCATCCTAAAGGAGGTCACCCATCCTTAGGGAAGTTATCCATCCTACGAGTGGTCACCCATTTTAAGGGAGGATACCCATCCTAAGGGAGGACACCCATCCTAAGGGAGGTTATCGATCCTACGAGTGGTCACCCATCTTAAGGGAGGTTACCCATCCTAAAGGAGGTCACCATACTAAGGGAGGTTATCCATCCTACTGGAGGTTATCCATCCTACGGGAGGTCACCCATCCTTAGGGAGGTAACCCATCCTAGGGAGGTTACCCGAACTAGGGAGGTCACCCATCCTAGGGAGGTTACCAATCCAATGGGAGGTCACCCATACTTAGGGAGGTTACCCAATCTCATAGGGAGGTTACCCATCCATAGGGAGGTTACCCAATCTCATAGGGAGGTTACCCATCCTACGAGAGGTTACCCATCCTAAGGAAGGTCACCTATCCTACGGGAGGTCACCCATACCTATGAGAGCTTACCCATCCTACGGGTGGTTACCCATCCAAATAGAGGTTATCCAACCTATGAGAGGTCACCCATCATACGAGAGGTCAATCATCCTATGGTAGGTCACCCATCCAAAAGGAGGGCACCGATCCTAGGGAGGTCACCCATCAAAAGGCGGTGACCAATCTTAGGGAGGTTACCCATCCTACGGGAGGTCACCCATACTTAGGGAGGTCATCCATTCTACAGGAGGTCACCCATCATACGGGTGGTTACCCATCAAAATGGAGGTTACCCAACCTATAGGAGGTCACCCATCATTAGGGAGGTCACCCATCCTAAGAGAAGTTACCCATCCTAAGGGAGGTCACCCATCCTACAGGAGGTCACCATACTTAGGGAGGTTACCCAACCTATGAGAGGTCACCTATCATACGGGTGGTTACCCATCCAAATGGAGGTTACCCATCCTATGAAGGTCACCCATCCTAAGGGAGGTTACCCATCCTAGGGAGGTTACCCATCCAAATGGAGGTTACCCATCCAAATGGAGGTTACCCATCCTATGAAGGTCACCCATTCTAAGGGAGGTTACCTATCCTACAGGATGTCACCCATCCTAAGGGAGGTCACTCATCCTAGGGAGGTCACCCATCCTACTAGAAGTCAGCCATCCCAAGGTAGGTTACCCATCTTAAGAGAGGTCACCCATCCTAGGAAGGTCACCCATCCAAATGGAGGTTACCCATCCTATGGGAGGTCACCCATCCTAAGAGAGGTTACCCATTCTAAGGGAGGTCCCACATCCTACGGAGGTTAACCATCCTAAGGGAGGTTACCCATCCCACGGGAGGTCATCCATCCTACTAGAGATTACCCATCTTAAGAGAGGTCATCCATCCTACTGGAGGTTACCCATCCTAAGAGAGGTTACCCATCCTACGGGAGGTTACCCATCCTACGAGAGGTTATCCATCCTAAGGGAGGTCACTCATCCTACGGAGGTTACCCATCCTACGGTAGGTAACCCATCCTAAGGTAGGTCACTCGTCCTACGGAAGGTCACCCATCCTACTTGAGGTCACCAATCCTAAGGGAGGTTACCTATCATATGTGAGGTCACCCATCGTAAGGAGGTTACCCATCCTATGAAGGTCACCCAACCTATGAAGGTCACCGATCCTAAGGGAGGTCACTCATCCTAAGGGAGGTCACCCAACCTAAGGGAGGTAACTCATCCTACGGTTGGTCACCTATCCTACTAGAGGTCACTCATCCTACGGTAGGTCACCCATCCTACTAGAGGTCAAGGTTATCCATCCTTAGAGAGGTCACCTATCCTAGGGAGGTTACCTATCCTGGAGTTTACCCATCCTACAGGAGGTCACCCATCCTAGGGAGGTTACCCATCCTATGAGAGGTTACCCATACTACGGTAGGTAACCCATCCTAACGGAGGTTAACCATCCAAAGGGAGGTTACACATCCTACAGGAGGTCACCCATCATACGGAAGGTTACCCATCCTATGAGAGGTTACCCATCCTATGGGATATCACCCATCCTACGAGAGGTCACCCATCATATAGGTCACCCATCCTATGAGAGGTCACTCATCCTACGGGAGGTCACCTATCCTACGGGAGGTAACCCATACTTTGGGAGGTTAACCAACCTATGAGAGGTTACCCATCATACGGGTGGTTACCTATCCAAATGGAGGTTACCCATCCTATGGGAGGTCATCCATCCTTAGGGAGGTCACCCATCCTAAGAGAGGTTAACTATCCTAAGGGAGGTCACCCATCCTAAGGGAGGTTATCCATCCTAGGGAGGTCACCCATCCTACGGGAGGTCACCTATACTTAGGGAGGTTTTCGAACCTATGAAAGGTCACCCATCATACGGGTGGTTACCCATCCTAGGGAGGTCACCCATCCTACTGGAGGTCACCCATACTTAGGGAGGTCACCCATCCTATAAGAGGTAACCCATCCTAGGAAGGTCACCCATCCTAAGTTAGGTCACCCATCCTAAGGAAAACCACTTATCCTATGGGAGGTTACCCATCCTATAGAAGGTTACCCATTCTACGGGAGATTATTCATCCTAAGGAAGGTCACCCATCCTAATGGAGGTTACCCATCCTAGGGAGGTCACCCATCCTGCTGGAGGTCACCAATCTTAAGGGAGGTCACCGATCCTTAGAGAGGTCACCCATCCTACAGGAGGTCACCAATCCTAGGAAGGCCACCCATCCTAAGGGATGTCACCCTTCTTAGGAAGGTCACCCATTCTAGGAAGGTTACCCATCTTAAGAGAGGTCACCCATTCTAGGGAGGTCACAAATCCTATGGGAGGTCACCCATCCTACGGGAGGTCACGCATCCTAAGGGAGGTTCCCATCCAAATGGAGGTTACCCATCCTACGGGATATCACCCATCCTACGAGAGGTCACCCATCCTACGGGATATCACCCATAATATGAGAGCTCACCCATCCTATAGGTTACCCATCCTATAGGGGGTCACCTATCCTACGGTAGGTCACCCTTCCTACTAGAGATCACCCATGCTATGAGAGGTCAACCATCCTAGGGAGGACACCCATCCTACGCTAGGTCATCCCTTAGGGAGGTTACCCATCATATAAAGGTCACCCATCCTAAGGGAGGTTATCCATCCTAGGGAGGTTACCCATCCTACGGGAGGTTATCCATCCTAGGGAGGGCACCATCCTATGGTAGGTTACCCATACTACGGGAGGTTACCCATCCAAATGGAGGTTACCCAACCTATGAGAGGTTACCCATCCTAGGGAGGTTACCCTTCCTACGAGTGGTCACCCATCCTAGGGAGGTCACCCATCATACGAGAGGTCACCCATTCAAATGGAAGTAAGCCATCTAACGGAGGTTAGCCATCCAAAGGGAGGACACCCATCCTACGGGAGGTCACCTATCCTAGGGAGGTCACCCATCATACGTGTGGTTACCCATCCTAGGGAGGTCACCCATCCTACTGGAGGTCACCTATACTTAGGGTGGTCACCCATCCTACGAGAGGTTACCCATCCTAGGGAGGTCATCCATTCTAAGTTAGGTCAGCCATCCTAAGGAAAATCACTTATCCTACGGGAGGTTATCCATCCTATAGGAGGTTACCCATCCTACGGGAGGTTATTCATCCTACGGAAAGTCACCCATCCTAGGGAGGTTACCCATCCTAAGGGAGGTTACCCATACTAGGTAGGTCACCCATCCTAGGGAGGTCACCCATCCTACTAGAGGTCACCCATCTTAAGGGAGGTCACCCATCCTTAGAGAGGTCACCCATCCTACGAAAGGTCACCCATCCTACGGGAGGTCACAAATCCTAGGGAGGTCACCCATCCTAAGGGTGGTCACCCTTCTTAGGGAGGTCACCCATCCTAAGGAAGGTCACCCTTCTTAGGGACCCATCCTAGGGAGGTCACCCATCCTAGGGAGGTCATCCATCCTAAGGGAGGTCACCCATCCTACGAGAGGTCACGCATCCTAAGGGAGGTTCCCATCTAAATGGAGGTTACACATCCTATGGGAGGTCACCTATCCTACGGGATATCACCCATCCTACGAGAGGTCACCCATCCTATAGGTCACCCATCCTACGGGATATCACCCATCCTACGAGAGGTCACCTATCCTATAGGTTACCCATCCTATAGGAAGTCACCCATCCTACGGTAGGTCACCCATCCTACTAGAGGTCACCCATCCTATGAGAGGTCAACCATCCTAGGGAGGACACCCATCCTACGGTAGGTCATCCCTTAGGGATGTTACCCATTATATGAAGGTCACCCATCCTAAGGAAGATTATCCATCCTAGGGAGGTTACCCATCCTACGGGAGGTTCCCCATCCTAGGGAGGCACCCATCCTATAGGAGGTTGCCCATACTACGGGATGTTACCCATCCAAATGGAGGTTACCCAACCTAGGAGCGGTCACCCATCCTAGGGAGGTTACCCATCCTACGAGAGGTCATCCATCCTAAGGAGGTAACCCATCCTAAGGGAGGTTACCCATCCTACAGGAGGTCACCCATCATACGAGAGGTCATCCATCCAAATAGAGGTCTGCCATCTAACGGAGGTTACCCATCCTAAGGGAGGATACCTATCCTACGGGAGGTCACCCATCCTAGGGAGGTTACCCATCCTACGGAAGGTCACCCATCCTAGGGAGGTTACCCATCGTATGAAGGTCACCCATCGAATGGAGGTTACCCATCCTATGAAGGCCACCCATCCTAAGGGAGGTTACCCATCCTATGAAGGTCACCCAAAGTATGGAGGTTACCCATCCTATGAAGGTCACCCATCCAAAGGGAGGTTATCCATTATATGAAGGTCAAGGTCACTCATCATACGGGAAGTCACCCATCCAAATGGAGGTCACCTATCCAAATGGAGGTCACCCATCATATGAAGGTCACCGATGCTAGGGAGGTTACCCATCCTAGGGAGGTTACCCATCCTACGGGAGGTTACCCATCCTAAGGGAGGTTACCCATCATACGAAGGTCACCCATCCTACGCTCGGTAATCCATCGTAGGAGGTCACCCATCCTACGAGAGGTTACCCATCATAAGGGAGGTTACCCATCATATGAAGGTCACCCATCCTATGGGAGGTTATCTATCCTACCGGATATCACCCATCCTACGAGAGGTTACCCATCCTATGGGAGGTTACCCATCCTAGGGAGGTCTCCCATCCTAGGGAGGTTGCCCATCCTTAGGGAGGTTACACATCCTAGAGAGGTTATCCATCCTACCGGAGGTCACCCATCCTACAGGAGTTCACTCATCCTAGGGTAGGTCACCCATCCTACTAGAGGTCACCCATTCTATGAGGCGTCACCCATCCTAAGAATGGTCACCCATCCAAATGGAGGTTACTCATCCTAGCGAGGTTACCCATCCTAAGGGAGGTTGCCTATCCTAGGAGAGGTCCCCTATCCAACGGGAGGTCTCCCATTCTACGGGAGGTCACCCATCACATGAAGGTCACCCATCCCCCATCCAAAGGGAGGTCATCCATCCTAATGGAGGTCGGCCATCTCAAGGGAGGTTACCCATCGAAAGGGAGGTCACCCATTCGGAGGTTACCTATCCTAGGGAAAGTGAGGTTATCAATCCTGTAGGGGATCAACCATCCTAAGGGAGGTCACCCTTCCTACAAGAGGTTACCCATCCTAAGGGAGGTTACCTATCCTACGGAGGTTACCTATCCTACGAGAGGTCACCCATCCTAGGGAGGTTACCCATCCTACGAGAGGTTACTTACCCTAGGGAGGTCACCCATACTTAGGGAGGTTACCCAACCTATGTGAGGTCACCCATCCTACTCGAGGTTACCCATCCTAAGGGAGGTCACCCATCCTACGATAGGTCACCAATCCTACGAGAGGTTATCAATCCTACGGGGGATCATCCATCCTAAGGGAGTCCACCCATCCTTCGAGAGGTTACCCATCCAAAGGGAGGTCACCCATCCTACAGAGGTTACCCATCCTACGGGAGGTCACCCATCCGAGGGAGGTTACCAATCCTACGAGAGGTCACCCATCCTACGAGAGGTTACCCATCCTAAGAGGGGTTACCCATCCAAATGGAGGTCACCCATCCTATGAGAGGTTACCCATACAAATAGAGGTCACCCATCCTATGAGAGGTTATTATGAGAGGTTACCCAACCTAAGGAGGTTACCCATCCTACGAGAGGTCACCCATACTAAGTGAGGTCAACCATCCTACGGGAGGTTTTCCATCCTACGGGAGGTCACCCATCCTAGCTCGGTTACCCTTCCTACGGTATGTCACCCAGGCTAAGGAAGGTTACCCATCCTACGAGAGGTTTTCCATCCTAAGGGAAGTCACCCATCCTACGAAGGGTTACCCATCATAAGAGAGGTTACCCATTCTAAGGGAAGTCACCCATCATAAGGAGGTTACCCATCCAACAAAAGGTCCCCCATCCTGCGAAAGGTCACCCCTCCGGAGGTTACCCATCCTACGAGAGGTCACCCATCTGGAAGTTAGGTCACCCATCCTAAGGGAGTTTACCCATCCTAAAGGAGGTCACCCATCCTAGGGAATTCTCCTATCCAAAGGGAGGTCACCCATCCTTCGAGAAATTACTCATCCTACGGGATGTCATCTATCCTAAGTTAGGTCACCCATCATAACGGAGGTTACCCATCCTACGGGCGGTCAGCCATCCCAAGGAAGGTTACCCAACCTACGGGATATCACCCATCCTACGAGAGATCACCCATCCTTAGGTATGTCACCCATCTTAAGAGAGGTTATCCATCGTAAGGGAAGTCATCAATCCTACGGGAGGTTTCCCATCCTACGGGAGGTCATCCATCCAAAGGGAGGTCACCCATCCAAAGGGAGGTTACCTATCCTAAGGTAGGTCACCCATCCAAGGAAGGTCACCCATCTTAAGGGAGGTTACCCATCCTAGGGAAAGTCAAGTCACCCATCCTAAGGGAGGTCACCCTCCCTGATGGATGGGTTACACATCCTACGAGAGGTCACCCAACCAAAGGAGGTCACCCATCATATTGGAGGTCACCCATCCCATGGAATGTCACCTATCATACGTAAGGTCACCCATCTTATGGGATATCACCTATCATACGTGAGGTCACCCATTCTAGGAAGGTTACCCATCCTTAGGGAGGTTACCCATCCTAAGGGAGGTTACCCATCCAAAGGAAGGTTATCCATCCGATGAAGGTTACCCATCCTAGGGAGGTTACCCAACCTACGAGAGGTCACCCATTCTACGGGAGTTCACCCATCCAAATGGAGGTTACCCATCCTATGAGAGGTCAACCATCCTATGGGAGGTCAACCATCATAAGCAAGGTTACCCATCATATGAAGGTCACCCATCCTAAGGGAGGTCACCAATCCTACGGGCGGTCACCCATCCTAGGGAGGTTACCCATCCTAGGGAGGTTACCCAACCTACGGGTGGTTACCCATCCAAATGAAGGTTACACATCCTACGAGAAACTATCCAACTGGAGGTTACCTATCCTAAGGAAGGTTACCCATCCTAGAGAGGTTACCCATCCCACGAGAGGTTACCCATCTAAATGGAGTTTACCCATCCTAATAGAGGTCACCCATACTAAGAGAGGTTACCCATCCTCTGAGAGATAACCCATCCAAATGGAGGCTTTCCATCCTATGGGGGGTCACCCATCCTAGGGAAAGTGAAGTCACCCATCCTACGGGAGGTTACCCATCCGGAGGTAACCCATCCCAACTGAGGTCACCCATCCTATGGGCGCTCAACCATCCTAAGGGAGGTTACCCATCCTATGAAAGGTCACCCAAACTCAGAGAGGTCACTCATCCTACGAAAGATCACCCATCCTAAGGGAGGTTACCCATCTAAATCAAAGTAACCCATCCTAAGGGAGGTTACCCATCCTAAGGGAGGTTACACATCCTATGAAGGTCGCCCATACTACGGAATATTATCCATCCTATCGGAGGTTACCCATTAGGAGGTCACCCATCCAAATGGAGATCACCCATCCTAAGGGAGGTTATCCATCCTATGAGAGGTTACCCATCCTAGGGAGGTCACCCATCCTAAGGGAGGTTACCCATCATAGAGGTTACCCATTCTAAGGGAGGTCACTCATCCTACGAGAGGTCACACATCCTTGGGAGGTTACCCATCCTAGGGAGGTCACCCATCCTTAGAGAGGTCACCCATCCTACGGGGGGTCACCCATCCTTCTGGAGGTCACCCATCCTAAGAGAGGTTATCCATCCTAGAGAGGTTACCCATCCTTCTGGAGGTTACATATCCTATGGGAGGTCATCCATACTTAGGGAGGTTACCCAACCAAATGGAGGTTACCCATCCTAGGGAGGTCACCCATCCTACGGGAGGTCACCCATCCTACGAGAGGTCACCCATCCTATAGGTCACCGATCCTATGGGAGGCCACCCATCCTTAGGGAGGTCACCCATCCTAAGGAGGTTATCCATCCTATGAGAGGTCACCCATCATAAGGCAGGTCACCCTTCCAAATGGAGGTTACCCATCCTAAGAGTGGTTATCCATCCTAGGGAGGTTACCCATCCTACGGGAGGTCACCCATCCTAGGGAGGTTATCCATCCTACGGAAGGTCACCCATCCTAAGGGAGGTTACCCATCCTAAGGGAGGTCACCATTCTTATGGGAGGTCACCCATCCTGAGGAGGTCACCCATCCTAAGGGAGGTCACCCATTCTACGGGATATCACCCATCCTAAGGGAGGTTACCCTTCCTGAGGGAGGTTACCCATCCTAGAGAGGTTACCCATCCTACGGGATATCACCCATACTAGAGAGGTCACCCATCCTAGAGAGGTCACCCATCCTACGGGAGGTCACCCATCCTATAGGTCACCGATCCTATGGTGGGTCACCCATCCTTAGGGAGGTCACCCATCCTATAGAGGTTATCCATCCTATGAGAGGTCACCCATCATAAGACAGGTCACCCATCAAAATGGAGGTTACCCATCCTAAGAGTGGTTACCCATCCTAGGGAGGTTACCCATCCTACGGGAGGTCACCTATCCTAGGGAGGTTACACATCCTACTGGAGGTCACCCCTCCTAAGGGAGGTTACCCATCCTCAGGGAGGTCACCATTCCTACTAGATGTCACCCATCCTAGGGAGCTCACCCATCCTAAGGGAGGTCACTCATCCTGAGAGAGGTCACCCATCCTACGGGGGGTCACCCATCCTATGGGAGGTCACCCATCCTAAGATAGGTTACCCATCCTAAGGGAGGTCACTCATCCAAATGGAGGTCACCCATCGTATGGAGGTCACCCATCCTTAGGGAGGTCACCCATCCTAAGGAAGGTCACCCATCCTAATGGAGGTTACCCATCAAGGGGGTCATCCATTCTAAGGGAGGTTACCCATCCTAGGGAGGTTACCCATCCTACGGGAGGTCACCCATCCTACGTCAGGTCACCCATCCTACGGGAGGTCACCCATCCTAATGGAGGTCACCCATCATAGGGAAGTCACCCATCCTTCGGGAGGTCACCCATCCGGAGGTTACCTATCCTACGGGAGGTCACCCATCCAAATGGAGGTTACCCATCATACGGGTGGTTATCCATCCAAATAGAGTTCACCCATTCTATGGAGGTTACCCATCCTACGGGAGGTCACCCATCCTATGGTAAGTCACCCATCCTAAGGGAGGTCACCTATCCAAATTGAGGTTACCCATCCAACGAGATGTTACCCATCCTTAGGGAGGTCACCCATCCAACGAGAGGTTATCCATCCTACGAGAGGTCACCCATCCTAGAAGAGGTCATCCATTCTACAGGAGGTTACCCATCCTACGAGAGCTTACCCATCCTAAGGGAGGTCACCCATCCTACGGGAGGTCATCCATCCTAAGGGAGGTCACCCATCCAAATTTAGGTCACCCATCATACGGGTGGTTACCCATCAAAATAAAGGTCACCCATCCTAGGGAGGTTACCCATCCTACGTATGATAGGTGACCACCCTAGGATGGGTAACCTCCTATAGGATGGGGGACCTTACGTATGATAGGTGACCTCCCTATGATGGGTGACCTTCATAGGATCGATAACCTCCTTTAGGATCGGTATCCTTCCGTAGGATGAGTGATTTCCCTTAGGATTGGTGACTTTCCTAGGATGGGTTACCTCTCTTTGGAAGGGTGACTTGACTTTCCCAAGGATGGTTGATCCCCCATAGGATGAGTGACCTATTTCCCTTAGGATGTTTGATCTCCCGTAGGATGGGTGACCTCCCTTAGGAAGGGTAAAATCCCTCCATCCTACGAGAGGTCACTCATCCTATGGGAGGTCACCAATTCTAGGGAGGTCACCCTTCCTAAGGGAGGTCACCTATCCTAGGAAAGTTACCCATCCTAAGGAGGTTACCCATCCAATGGGAGGTCATCCATCCTTAGGGAGGTTATTCATCCTACGAGAGATCACCCATCCAAAGGTAGGTCACCTATCCTACGGGATGTCACCCATCCTAAGGGTGGTCACCCATACTACGAAAGGTTACCCATCCTACTAGAGGTTACCCATTATAAGAGAGGCCGCCCATCCTAGGGAGGTCTCCCATCCTACGGGAGGTTACCCATCCTAGGGATGTTACCCATCCTAAGGGAGGTCTTCCATCCTATGGGAGGTCACCCATCCTAGGGGAGGTTACTTATCCTAGGAAGATTACACATCCTAAGGGAGGTCACCCATCCTACGAGAGGTCATCCATCTAAATGGAGGTTACCAATCCTAAGGGAGGTCACCCATCCTAGGGAGGTTACCCATCCTAAGAGAGGTTACCCATCCTAACGGAGGTTAACAATCCAAGGGAGGTCACCCATCCTATGGGAGGTTACCCATTCTAAGGGAGGTTACCCATCCTAAGGGAGGTCACCCATCCTAGGGAGGTTACCCATTCTAAGAGAGGTCACCCATCCTAGGGAAGTTATCCATCCTATAGGTCACCCATCCTAAGGGAGGTTACCCATCCTAGGGAGGTTACCCATCCTACGGGATATCACCCATCATATGAATGGTCACCCATCCTATAGGTCACCCATCCTATGGGAGGTAACCCATCCTTAGGGAGGTCACTCATCCTAGGGAGGTTACCCATCCTACGGGATATCACCCATCCTAGGGAGGTTACCCATCCTACGAGAGGTTACCCATCCTAAGGGAGGTCACCCATCCTTAGAAAGGTCACCCATCCTACGAAAGATCACCCATCCTACGGGTGGTCACCTATCTTAAGGGAGGTTACCTATCCAAGGAAGGTTACCTATCCTAGAGAGGTCACCCATCCTAGGGAGGTTACCCATCCTATAGGTCACCCATACTAAGGGAGGACACCCATCCTACGAGAGATCACCCATCCTATGGGTGGTCACCCATTCGGATGGAGGTTACCCATCCTAAGAGAGGTACCCATCCTAAGGGATGTTACCCATCTGAAGTTTACCCATCCTAAGGGAAGTCACTCATCATAAGGGAGGTTACCCATCCTAGGGAGGTTACCCGTCCTACGAGATTTTATCCATCCAAATGGAGGTTACCCATCCTTAGGGAGGTCACCCATCATACGAGAGGTTACCCATCCTAAGGAAGGATACCCATCATATGAAGGTCACCCATCGTATGAAGGTCACCCATACTAAGGGAGGTTACCCATCATATGATGGTCACCCATCGTATGGAAGTTACCCATCCTTCGAGAGGTCACCCATCCTTAGGGAGGTTACCCATCCTAGGGAGGTTACCGATCTTACGAGAGTACATCCATCCTATAGGTCACCCATCCTATGGGAGGTCACCCATCCTTAGGGAGGTTACCCATCCTACGGGATATTACCCATCCTAAGAGAGGTCACCCATCCTATAGGTCACCCTTCCTAGGGAGGTCATCCATCCTTAGGGAGGTTACCCATCCTAGTGAGGTTACCCATCTACGGCATATCATCCATCCTACAAGAGTTTACCCATCCTATGGGAGGTCACCCATCCTTAGGGAGGTCACCCATCCCTAGGGAGGTCACCCATCCTATGGGAGGTTATCCATCCTAGGGATGTCACCCATCCTAGGGAGGTTACCCATCCTAAGGGAGGTCTTCCATCCTATGGGGGTTCACCTATCCTAGGGGAGGTTACCCATCCTAGGGAGGTTACCCATCCTAAGGGAGGTCACCCATCCTATGAGAGGTCACCCATCCTAGGGAGGTTACCCATCTTATGGGAGGTGACCCATCCTACATGAGGTCACCAATCCTATGGGAGATCATCGATCCTAGGGAGGTCACCCATCCTAAGGGAGGTTACCCATCCTATGAGAGGTCACCCATCCAAATAGAGGTTACCAATCCTAAGGGAGGTCACCCATCCTAGGGAGGTTACCCATCCTACGGGAGGTTACCCATCCTAGGTAGGTTACCCATCTAAAAAGAGGTTACCCATCCTAAGGGAGGTTACCCCTTATAAGGAGGTTACCCATCCAAGGGAGGTCATCCATCTTATGGGAGGTTACCCATTCTAAGGGAGGTTACCCATCCTAGGGAGGTTACCCATCCTAAGGGCGGTCACCCATCCTAGGGAGGTTACCCATCCTAAGTGAGGTCACCCATCCTAGGGAGGTTACCCATCCTAGGGAGGTTATCCAACCTACGGGATATCACCCCTCCTACGAATGGTCACCCATCCTATAGGTCACCCATCCTATCGGAGGTCACCCATCCTTAGGGAGGTCACCCATCCTAGGAAGGTTACCCATCCTACGGGATATCACCCATCCTACGAGAGGTCCCCCATCCTAGGGAGGTTACCTATCCTACGAGAGGTTACCCTTCCTTAGAGAGGTCACCCATCCTAGGGAGGTCACCCATCCTACAGGAGGTCACCCATCCTAAGGGAGGTCACCCATCCTTAGAAAGGTCACCCATCCTACGAAAGGTCACCCATCCTACGGGAGGTGACTAATCATAGGGAGGTCACACATCCTAAGGGAGGTCATCCTTCATAGTGCGGACACCCATCCTACAGAGGACACCTATTATACGGGAGGTCACCCATCTTAAGGGAGGTTATCGATCCTAAGGAGGTTACCTATCCTAGAGAGATCACCCATCCAAGGGAGGTTACCCACCCTATAGGTCACCCATACTAAGGGAGGTCACCCATCCTAAGGGAAATTACCCATCCTACGGGAGGTCACCCATCCTAAGAGAGGTTACCCATCCTACGAGAGGTCACCCATCCTATGGGAGGTCACCCATTTGGATGGAGATTATCCATCCTAAGAGAGGTACCCATCCTAAGGGAGGTTACCCATCCGGAGTTTACCCATCCTAAGGGATGTCACTTATCCTAAGGGAGGTTACCTATCTTAAGGAGGTTACCCATCCTACAAGATTTTATCCCTCCAATTGGAGGTTACACATCCTTAGGGAGGTCACCCATCCTACGAGAGATTACCCATCCTAAGGAAGGATACCCATCATATGAAGGTGATCCATCGTATGGAGGTCACCCATACTATGGGAGGTCACCCATCATAAGGGAGGTTACCTATCATATGAAGGTCACCCATTGTATGGAGGTTACCCATCCTACGGGAGGTCACCCATCCTAGGGAGGTCACCCATCCTTAGGGAGGTTACCTATCCTAGGGAGGTTACCCATCCTACGAGAGATCATCCATCCTATAGGTCACCCATCCTATGGGAGGTCACCCATCCTTAGGGAGGTCACCCATCCTTAGGGAGGTTACCCATCCTATGGGATATCACCCATCCTAAGAGAGGTCACCCATCCTATAGTTCACCCATCCTAGGGAGGTCACCCATCCTTAGGGAGGTTACCCATCCTAGGGAGGTTATCCATCCTATGGGATATCACCCATCCTACGAGAGGTCACCCATCCTATGGGAGGTCCCCCATCCTTAGGGAGGTCACCCATCCTAAGGGAGGTTACCATCCTAATGTAGGTTACCCATCCTACGGGGGGTCACCTATCCTACGAGAGGTTAGCCATCCTACGGGGGGTTACCCATCCTAGGGAGTTCAGCCATCCTAATGGAGGTTACCGATCCTAGAAAGGTCACCCATCCTACGGGAGGTCACCCATCCTAGGGAGGTCATCCATCAGACGGGAGGTCACCGATCCTACGGGAGGTCACCCATACTTAGGGAGGTTAACCAACCTATGAGAGGTCAACCTTCCTAGGGAGGTCAACCATCCTACGGGAGGTCACCCATCCAAATAGGTCACCCATCCTATGGGAGGTCACTCATCCTACGGGATATCATCCATCCTATGGGGGATCATCCATCCTATAAGAGGTCACTCATCTTATGGGAGGTCACCCATCCTAAGGGAGGTTACACACCCAATGAAGGTTACCCATCCTAAGGGAGGTCACAAATCCAAATGGAGGTTACCCATCCAAGGGAGGTCACCCATACTACGAGAGGTCACCAATCCTATGGGTGGTACTATGGGATATCACCCATCCTATGAGAGGTTATCGATCCTATGAAGGTCACCCATCCTATGGGAGGTCACCCATTTTAAGGGAGGTCACCCATCCGGAGGTTACCCATCCTAAGGGAGGTTACTGATCTTTTGAAGATAACCCATCCTAAGGGAGGTCATCCATCCTATGGGAGGTCATCCATCTTAGGGAGGTTACCCATCCTACGGGAGGTTACCCATCCAAATGGAGGAGTCCCATCCTAAGGGAGGTTAGCCATCCTATGAGACGTCACCCATACTTAGGGAGGTTACCCATCATACATGAGGTCCCCTATCCTACAGGAGGTTACCCATCCTACGGGAAGTTACCCATCCTAGGGAGGTTACCGATCCTACGGAAGGTTACCCATCCTAAGAGAGATTACCCATCCTAGGGAGGTTACCCATCCTAAGGGATGTTACCCATCTTAGGGTGGTTATCCATCCTAGGGGGCTCACCCATCCAAATGAGAGGTCACCCATCAGAAGGTTACCCTTCCAACGGGTGGTTACCCATCCTACAAGAGCTCACCCATCCTAAGGTAGGTTACCAATCCTACGTGAGGTCACCCATCCTAAGGGAGATTACCCATCCTACGGGAGGTCACCAATCAAAATGGAGATCTCCCATCCTGCGGGAGGTCACCCATCGGGAGGTTACCTATTCTAAGGGAGTTTATCCATCCTACGTGATATCACCCATCCTACGGGGGGTCACCCATCCTTAGGGAGGTCACCCATCCTACGGGAGGTTACCCATCCTAAAGAGGTTACCCATCCTAGGGAGGTCACCCATCCTACGGGAGGTCACCCATCCGGAGGTTAACCATCATAAGGGAGGTTACCATCCTAGGAAGGTTACCCATTATAGGGAGGTCACTCATCCTATGGGAGGTTATCCATCCTACGGGCGGTCACCCATCCGGAGGTTACCCATTATAAGTTAGGTTACCCATCCAAGGGAGGTTACCCATCCTAGTGAGGTCACTCATCCTACGGGAGGTTACCCATCCAAGGGAGGTCACCCATCCTACGGGAGGTCACCTATCCGGAGGTTACCCATCATAATGGAGGTTACCCATCCTAGGGAGGTCTCTTATCCTACTGGAGGTTACCCATCCTATGGGAGGTCACCCATCAGGAGGTTACCCATCCAAATGGAGGTTATCCATCCTACGGAGGGTCACCCATCCTATGGGAGGTTACCCATCCTTAGGCAGGTTACCCATCCTTTGGGAAGTCACCCATCCAAATGGAGATTACCCATCCTACGGAAGGTTACCCATCCTAGAAAGGTCACCCATCCTACGGAAGGTCACCCATCCGGAGGATACCCATCCTAAGGGAGGTTACCCATCCTAGGGAGGTCACTCATCTTACGAAAGGTTACCCATTCTATGGGAGGTTACCCATCCGAAAGTTACCCATCCAAATTGAGGTTACCCATCCTACAGGGGTTCACCCATCCTACGGTAGGTCACCCATCCTTAGGGAGGTTACCCAACCTATGAGAGGTTACCTATCCTACGAGAGCCATCATATGGAAGGTCACCCATCCTAAGAGTGGTTAACCATCCTACAGGAGGTCACCCATCCTATGGGAGGTTACCCATCCTACGGGAGGTCACCCATACTTAGGAAGGTTACCCATCCTAGGAAGATCATCCACCGTACGGTAGGTTATCCATCCTAGGGAGGTTAACCATCTTACGAGAGGTCTTCCATCCTACGAGAGGTTACCCATTCTAGGCAGGTCACCAATCCTAAGGGAGGTTACCCATCTTAGGGAGGTCACCCATCGTATGGAGGTCATCCATCCTACGGGAGGTCACCCATCCTAGGGAGGTTACCCATCCTATGAAGGTCACCCATCCTAAGGGAGGTTACCCATCCAAGGGAGGTCACCCAACCTATTGGAGGTAACCCATCCTAAGGGAGGTTATCCATCCTACGGGAGATAATCCATCCTAAGGGGGAGGTAACCCAACCTAGGAAAGTCACCCATCCTAAGGGATATCACTCAACCTACGAGAGGTCACCCATCATAAGGGAGGTTACCAATCCAATAAAGGTCACCCATCCTGTGTGAGGTCACCTATCATACGTGAGGTCTATCATCTTACAGGAGGTTATCCATCCTACGGAAGGTCACCCATCCTACGGGATCTCATCCATCCTATGGGTGGTCACCCATCCTTAGGTAGGTCACCCATCCTAAGAGAGGTCACCCACCCTTAGGGAGGTTACCCAAAATAAGAGAGGTCACCCATCCTACGGGAGGTCACCCATCCTATGAGAGGTTACCCATCCTAGGGAGGTTACCCATGCTAGAGAGGTCACCCATCCTACGAGAGGTTACCCATCACAAGAAGGTCACCCATCCTACGGGTGGTTATCCATCCTATGAGAGGTTACCCATCCTAAGGGAGGTTACCGATCCTAGGGAGGTTACCCATCCTATAGGTCAGCCATCCGAGCGAGGTTACCAAAAAATGGGAGGTCACCCATCCTACGGGAGGTTACAGATCCAACAGGAGGTCATCTATACTTAAGAAGGTTACCCAACCTATGAGAGGTTACCCATCATACAGGATATCACCTATCATATGGGAGGTTACCCATCCTATGGGAGGTTACCCATCCTATGGGAGGTTACCCATCCTACGGGAGGTCACCCATACTTAGGGAGGTTACCATCCTAGGGAGATCACCCATCATACGGTAGTTTACCCATCCTAGGCAAGTTACCCATCCATAGGGAGGTCTCTCATCCTATGGGAGGTCACCTATCCTAAGGGAGGTCCCCCATCCTAAGGAGGTCACCCATCCTAAAGGAAATCACTTATCCTACGGTAGGTCTTCGATCCTAGGGAGGTTACCCGTCCTATGGGAGGTTACCCATCCTAGGGAGGTTACCCATCCTAGGACGGTCACCCAACTTATGAAGGTCACCCATCCTAAGGGAAGTTACCCATCCTAAGGGAGGTCACCCATCCTACGGGAGGTCACCCATACTAAGGGAGGTTACCCTTCCTAACGGAGGTTACCCATCCTATGAGAGGTTGCCCCTCCTAAGGGAGGTCACCCATCCTAAGGGATGTTATCCATCCTTGGAAGGATTAGTAACCTTCCTAGGATGGGTTACCTCCCTAGGATGGGTAACCTCCCTTAGGATAGGTGACCTCCATAGGATGGATGACCTCACGTATGATGGGTAACCTCCATTTGGATGGGTAACCTCTCTTAGGATGGGTGACCTCTTTTAGGATGGGTAATATCACATAGGATGGGTGATATCACGCCCCAGCCCAGAAGGTCGCCCGGACTACCGCTTAGCCTCTACCTCACCCCGTCGACCCGGACACGTATCACCGTGCCTAGGCGCACCGGACGCGAATCATCGTGCCTCGGCGCCTATCCCGACGGGACGGGCCTACGTAGCGTAAGTTGTGTGGCCCGTTTGATACCGGGACGTAATACCATACGGGCCTGGGGTTGCGGTCGCGCAAGACATCATTGTTAGAGTTTGCTTGGCTATCATCGCATCAATCGAGTAAGCATTGGAGGGACATTGTTGCAAGCATTCAACAATCCGAGTATTTAGGACAATCGAGGCAACTTGGGTTCCTTTTGTTTTTAAGGCATCGTTCGATACAATATGCCCTCTTATACGAAGGCAGCTCGAGGCAACAAAAAACACAAGCAATTCTGGGTCTTAGGGACTGAGGCACGCCTATCGCTCCCTCGGACGATCTAGCTACCTGCAAGTAAGTAAATTATTGGTGGGTCAGCACTTTTATAAGTACTGGTGAGATAAAACAACTGAACAGAAATAAGCATTCACTAAAACCAACACTAAGTAATTATGTTATAAAATATTACATTACTATGTTTGTTTTGGAAACATCTTTTGTAAACAGAGTTTCATATGCAATACTGAACGAAGTCATATTACTATGTTTTGGAAATATCTTTTGTAAACAGAGTTTCATATGCAATAAGCAAGCAAGACAAGCCGTTCGTTTGTTTCAAGGTGTTCGCATTATGTCTTGTGGGACTCTAGGGACAAATTCATAGCTAGACACACATGCACATCTTAAGGGAAGTTCTCTATCCAAGCCAACACAATAAACTAGCTATACGCAGTACGGTCCCCGAGTATCTCAGGATCGACAGCTAGTTGTACAATATTCCAATGACTTATTTCTCTGATGTTAGAGGCAGCTGTGAGCCATGGTGGCTAAGGATGCATGCAGTTCAGCTCTCCACCAATAGCCATTATCCGACCGGTACGAATGCATGAAATACTATCAAATTAAACACTAGGATGCAGACGAGACAAACCATCAAAATACAATCTTTGTTGCAGAGAAATCCAACTTATCACTTGAACACATTCAGGCACGGTATGGCTCTCTCGGAGCATTGACGATAGTGAACATGTTTATGCACTCTTAGACAAGGGTTTCAGGGTCCTTTTGTTAAGCAGACATTCGTTTCAAAGACAAGCTAGGTGAGTTCGTTCATTAACATGCAAGGCAGGTTCTATTATTCTCTTATGAAAAATTGTAAGCAAAAACTTAGATTTATTATTAAGGCGTACAAGAATTAGAGGACGATGTTCTGCCCACTCACCTTCATACATAATGCTGACGCGGAGCGGGGCATTACATACTAACCCACCAACAAAAGTTTTTATTCTCGAAACTTCAAGGATAACCTTATCGATATTCCGAGCAGCGATAGTCCTCATCCGTCGCCGTACTAAATCAAAACAATCAAGGCAAGCACTGTCTCGAGCAACAAGTCAAGTTCAAAAAACATTTGCACAACTTTGAGGATATCTATAGACCTATTGTATGGAACTGTCATTGCAATACATATCAAGCCCTATTGTAATATCATATCGAGCATATCTAAGAGTTGAAGCAATGGAATTTAGGGCTAGAATCGAATTACGCTCTGACACCATTATGTCACGCCCAGGCCCCGAGGGCCACCCGGACCACCGCTTAGCCTCCGCCTCGCCCTGCCGACCTGGACGCGTATCACCGTGTCTCGGTGGACCGGACGCGAATCACCGCACCTCGGTGCCTGTACCGACGGGACGGGCCTACGTAGCGTAAGTTGTGTGGCCAGTTTGATTCCGGGAGGTGATGTCGCACGGGCCTGGGGTTACGCCCGTGCAAGGCGTCATCGTTATAGTTTTCTTAGCTATCATCGCATCAATCGAGTAAGTAGTGGAGGAACATTGTTGCAAGCATTCAATAATCTGAGTATTCGGGACAATCGAGGAAACATGGGTTCCTTTTGTTTACAAGGCATCGTTCCATACATTATGCCCTCTTATACGAAGGCAGCTCGAGGCAACAAGAAACACAAGCAATTTTGGGTCTTGGGGACTGAGGCACTCCTATCGCTCCCTCGGACGATCCAGCTACCTGCAAGCAAGTAAACTATTGGTGGTCAACACTTTTATAAGTACTGGTGAGATAAAACAACTGAGCAGAAATAAGCATTCATTAAAACCAACAATAAGTAATCATGTTGTAAAATATTACATTACTAGTGATCTTTCTAGTTTTACCTAGATTCATTATATGTAATACTGAACGGAGTCATATTACTATGTTTTGGAAACATCTTTTATAAACAGAGTTTCAAATGCAATAAGCAAGCAAGACAAGCCGTTCGTTTGTTTTAGCGTGTGCGTAGTATGTCTCGTGGGACTCTAGGGTCAAATGTATAGCTAGACACACATGCATATCTTAGGAGAAGTTCTCTATCCAAGCCAACACAATGAACTAGCTATATACAGTGCGGTCCCCAAGTATCTCAGGATCGGCAAGTGGTTGTACAGCATGCCAATGACTCATTTCTTTGATGCTAGAGGCAACTGTGACCCATGGTGGCTAAGGTCGAATGTAGTTTAGCTCTCCACCAATATCCATTGTCCGATCGGTTCGAATGCATGAAATACTATCGAATAAAATACTAGGATATAGACAAGATGAACCATCAGAAAACAATCTTTGTTGCGGGGCAATCCGACTTATCACATGAACACATTCAGGCACTGTATGGTTCTCTCGGAGTATTGATGATAGTGAACATGTTCATGCACTCTTAGAAAATCATTTCAGGGTCTCTTTGTTAACAATACATTCCTTTCAAAGACATGCTAGGTGAGTTCGTTCATTAACATGCAAGGCAGGTTCTATCATTCTCTTATGAAAATATTACAAAAAAAACTCAAATGTATTGTTAAGGTGTGCAAGAATCAGAGAACAAAGTTCTGCCCACTCATCTTGATAAATAATACCGACGTGGAGCGGGGCATTACAGGTGACATCCCTTAAGAAGGTTAACCTCCCTAGGATAGGTGACCTCCCTTAGGATAGGTAACCTCCCTAAGTATGGGTGACCTATAAGATGGGTAACCTCCCTAGGATGGGTGTCCTCCCTAGAATGGGTGTCCTCCTTAGGATGGGTGATATCCCATAGGATGGAAAACCTCCAGTAGGATGGGTAACCTCCCTTAGGATGGGTGACCTCCCGTAGGATGGGTGACCTCTAGCAGGATGGATAACCTCCCTAAGGATGGATAACCTCCCTAGCATGGGTGACCTCCCTAAGGATGGGTAACCTCCCTAGGATAGGTGACCTCCCTAAGGATGGGTATCCTTCCTAGGATGGATAACCTCCCTTAGGATGGGTTACCTCCTTTTAGATGGGTGACATCACTAGGATGGGTAACCTCCGGAAGGGTGA
The DNA here is from genome assembly GCA_036927795.1 of Iris macrosiphon. Taxonomy (NCBI): domain Eukaryota; kingdom Viridiplantae; phylum Streptophyta; class Magnoliopsida; order Asparagales; family Iridaceae; genus Iris; species Iris macrosiphon. The sequence continues at coordinate 2,085,659 of JAYESA010000002.1, read as the reverse complement.
CCTCCCTTAGGATGGGTAACTTCTCTTAGGATGGATAACCTCTCGAAGGATGGGTGACCTTTGTTTGGATGGGTGACCTACCGTAGGATGGGTGACCCCCCGTAGGATGGGTAACCTCCATTTGGATGGGTAACCACCCGTAGTTTGGGTAACCTCCATAGGATTGATAACTTTTCTAGGATGGGTGACCTTCCGTAGGATGGGTGACCTCCCTAGAATGGGCAACCTCCCTAGGATGGGTTACTTCCCCTAGTATGGGTGACCTCCCAAAGGATGGGTGACCTTCCTAGGATTGGTGACCTTCATATGATGGGTAACCTCCCTTAGGATGGGTAACCTCCAGTAGGATGGTTGACCTCTCTTAGTATGGGTGACCTCCCGTAGGTTGGGTAACCTTTCGTAGGATGGGTGACCTCCCTTAGGATTGATGACCTTCATAGGATGGGTAACCTCCGTTAGGAAGGGTGACCTCCCTTAGGATGGGTAACCTTCCGTAGGATGGGTGACCTCTCCTAGGATGGGTGAGCTCCCTTTGGATGGGTGACTTTTATATGATGGGTAACCTCCATACGATTGGTAACCTATCGTAGAATGGGTGACCTCCCATAGGATGGGTGACCTCTCTTAGGAAGGATGACCTCCCGTAGGATGGGTGACCTCAGGATGGGTAACCTCCCATAGGATGGATGACCTTCCTAGGATGGGTGACCTCCCTTAGGATGGATAACCTCCCTTATGATGGGTGACCTCCATAGGATGGGTGACCTCCCTTTGGATGGGTAACCTCCATACGATGGTTGACCTCCCGTAGGATGGGAAACCTCCACATGATGGGTGACCATCATATGATGGGTGACCTCTCCTACGATGGGTGACCTCCGGATCGGTAACCTCCCGCAGGACGGTTAACCTTCATAGGATGGGAGACCTCTCGTAGGATGGGTAACCTCCCTTAGGATGGGCAACCTCCCTAAAGATGGGTAACCTCTCGTAGGATGGGTGATCTCCCGTAGAATGGGTGACCTCCCGTAGGTTGGGTGACCTCTCGTAGGATGGGTAAACTCCGGAAGGGTAACTCCCTTAGGTTGGGTGAACGGCCTAGGATGGGTGACCTCCCTTAGGATGGGTGACCTCCATTTGGATGGGTAACTTTTCGCAGGATGGGTAACCTTCCTTAGGATGGGTGACCTTCCTTAGGATGGGTGACCTCCCATAGGATAGGTAACCTCCCTCGGATGGGTAACCTTTATATGATGGGTAATATCCCATAGTTTGGGTGAACCCCAATATGATAGGTAACCTCTCATTGGTTGGCTAACCTCCCTAAGTATGGGTGACCTCCCGTAGGATGGGTGACATCCCTTAATATGGGTAATCTCTCTTAGGATGGGTGACCTCCCGTATGATAGGTGACCTCCCTTAGGATTAGTAACCTCTCGTAGGATGGGTGACCTCCATTAGGATGGGTAACCCTAGGATAGGGGACTTTCCTTAGAATGGGTGACCTCCCTTAGGATAGGGACTTCCCTAAGATGGGTGACCTCCCTTAGGATGGATAAACACCCTAGGATGGGTGACCTTCATATGATGGGTAACCTCCCTTAGGATGGGTGACCTCACTAGGATGGGTGACCTCCCTTAGGATGGGTGACCTCTATTTGGATGGGTGACCTCTCGTAGGATAGGTAACCTCTGTTAGGATGGGTGACCTCCCTTAGGATGGATGACCTCAGGATGGGTAACCTCCCATAGGATGGATGACCTTCCTAGGATGGGTGACCTCCCTTAGGATGGATAACCTCCCTTAGGATGGGTGACCTCCATAGGATGGGTGACCTCCCTTTGGATGGGTAACCTCCATACGATGGTTGACCTCCCGTAGGATGGGAGACCTCCACACGATGGGTGACCATCATATGATGGGTGACCTCTCCTACGATGGGTGACCTCCGGATCGGTAACCTCCCGCAGGACGGTTAACCTTCATAGGATGGGAGACCTCTCGTAGGATGGGTAACCTCCCTTAGGATGGGCAACCTCCCTAAAGATGGGTAACCTCTCGTAGGATGGGTGATCTCCCGTAGAATGGGTGACCTCCCGTAGGTTGGGTGACCTCTCGTAGGATGGGTAAACTCCGGAAGGGTAACTCCCTTAGGTTGGGTGACCGCCCTAGGATGGGTGACCTCCCTTAGGATGGATGACCTCCATTTGGATGGGTGACTTCTCGTAGGATGGGTAACCTTCCTTAGGATGGGTGACCTTCCTTAGGATGGGTGACCTCCCATAGGATAGGTAACCTCCCTCGGATGGGTGACCTTCATATGATGGGTAACATCCCATAGTATGGGTGAACCCCAATATGATAGGTAACCTCTCATTGGTTGGGTAACCTCCCTAAGTATGGGTGACCTCCCGTAGGATGGGTGACATCCCTTAATATGGGTAATCTCTCTTAGGATGGGTGACCTCCCGTATGATAGGTGACCTCCCTTAGGATTGGTAACCTCTCGTAGGATGGGTGACCTCCATTAGGATGGGTAACCCTAGGATAGGGGACTTCCCTTAGAATGGGTGACCTCCCTTAGGATAGGGACTTCCCTAAGATGGGTGACCTCCCTTAGGATGGATAAACACCCTAGGATGGGTGACCTTCATATGATGGGTAACCTCCCTTAGGATGGGTGACCTCACTAGGATGGGTGACCTCCCTTAGGATGGGTGACCTTCATTTCATTCCATATTTCTTTATCCGAATGTATAATGTTTCCGAATTTTGAACTAATATTTTATTTTATTTTCATCCTCTGAATTTATTATCCCAATGTAAAATTTACTACTCAATCCTCAATATTTTAATTGAATTCCAGTCGTATCATAATCTCCTCAAATTTTGAGTAAATAACTAAATACAAAATTTACTATCCAATCCTTTTAATTGAAATCCAATCAATGCATATTTATAAAACTTAAAAATCTGCATCCCAAAATTTAACTTTAAACACTCATCAATCATCTAACTCAAATTCAATTGATGCTTATCCCAATCTAACTCCTCATCCCAAGAATTTAATTTGACACTATTCCATTTACGATTTTATTTTCTGCTTTTCTTTTTCCTCAAATACTCAACGATGCGATGCTTCCAGTATCTTCAGTAAAATTTCTATCTTGCAATCAAATAGATAAAATGATAATCTCTCAAATTTCTCAAATTTTTAATAATCAATTCAATCATATCAAGACCTCCTTAAAATTAATAAATCCTCAAATTTTTGGCTCTGTGAATTTCTTAATTCTCCCTTTAAGTAAATATTTGTCCTCGAATTTCAATCAAACCTCGATTTTCGCAAAAACAATGATTCCATCAACTCTGTTATAACAATCCCCTAAATTCTTTATTTAAATTTATGCTCATCCATAATTTAATCATCTTGTCCCTTTTTGTCGGTCATACCCTTGTCATAGATCCTTGCTATGGTCAAAACCCAAATGATCATGGTTTAAGAAAATTCTACTTACATCCATGCAATTTAAGAAATATATAGGTCATGTGTCTTTTGTCATGGTATTTCAGTCTCTGATAAGGTGTACTACTAGTTATATTTTAACAAGAAAATCATAAATACGAACTACAACACTTAGGGAAATCAATCAATCAAGAGACGGGAATATTAGAAAAAGAACCTGCTAACATATTACTTGCAGTATCTACTATTTCTAACAAACACTTAACTCTAGCACATTCACTACTAATTCCTATTCATGTACACTGGTACCCATATCAACTACTCATATTTTAATATTCATATCTCTCATCTACCAAAATTAATCCTCAAAATAATCGTCAAGGTTTAACTTCCCGATCAACTTAAAATAAAATGTATATACCTCCTCAAAATCAGAGACTTCACATCGAAATAAAATTTAATCACTTCTAAAATCTTTGTAGCCTTAACTATGTTTATTGAATCAAATTTAAATCCTCAATATTTTAACAACATAAATCTCAACTCCTTAAAAATTTTGAAATTTAAAATTTATTTCCACCTTTTAATTTATAACTCCTCAATGTACATATTAGTGCTCACGGTCTCTGATACTCAAGGTGCACTCAATACCTCTATTGTCTAGAACTGTGTACTAAATTTGTACTGCCCGAATCACTTGCACTATTACCTCCAATGATCAAGGTTATCATCAACTGTGTTTTCTTTCATGATTTCAATTTATGTCAATTGGTATATCATCTAATTATCAACACACAGAGTGCTTACTGTTATTAACGTCATCCTTGACTAATCCTCGATATAGAATCATTAGCACTCTTGGTATTTATATCACTAGCTTCATTAATGGATCATTCATCAAGCTCATTATATCTCATGATTACATGTATCTACTATAACACTCATGTTTCTTTACTCTCATGGGCATGCATATGGTTCCTCATCTTGATGGTTGTATATGTATTTCCTTCTATCCTTTAAAGCCTATTAAACTCATCCGTGATACGCTTCACAACTTCCATTACTAATCCTGATATTTTTCTACTTATGACATCTCATTAAACCCTTTATACATATACATTTCTTTACCTTTAACATTTCTGATATCAATCATCAAATTGGACATCATGCTCCATAATTCTTAACACAATTCCTTGATACCTAATTGTTTAAATAGATCACTCAATTACATAATCATGATTATCCAGGACGGGTAATTGGCTCTGATGCTAACTCTGAGAACTATCACTGGTACTCTATACTATCCCTCTACTCACAGTCTCCAATGACACTTCTCCTAGAACCATTGTTACAAGGTACTATGCTAAGGGCTAACTCTAGATTAAAGCCTACTGCTCACATGCCCAACTAAGAAACACTTACAAATCACTAGCAACACAGTCAATACTAATACAAGACACAAACAAAATTACAAGCCACTAATTATCATACTTAACAAGAAATCCTCAAGGAATAGGAGTTCAAAGACTGAATTGAGGGCAGGAGGTATCTTTACTGCTAGTAAAGAAAGAAGCGGTGGAACAAAGTCCTGGAATAACAGAAATAGATAAGTCTTGAGATGATATTTTAAGAACCAATTTAAGATACAACCTGATAATCATACACGTCTATCCGAAATCATGACACTCAAAATCCTCGCCACGCCAGTAAGCATAGATGCGATAAACGACAGGTTCCGTAACTAGATATGCAACCTTATAATCATGCCATCTAGAATCCTCGCCACGCCAACCGGTATGGCTGCGAGAAACTCTAAATCTCATAACTAAGGTATGTACATCCAAGTTAGGTTCCTACGTTCTCGTCACGACAGCTAATATGGCTGCGATAAATTCTAGGTTCCATAACCAAAGTAGACGTTTTACCTTCCTCACTGTCCTCATCAATATATGTCATCAGATGATACCATAAATTCTAGTCCGTAAAAATTCATCTCAATTTGAAATCAACTCAACAACGATACCAAGAATTTAAGTTAACAACTGGTCAACAAGAATCAAACTCAACAATGATGCCAAGAATTTAATTTAATAACTGCTCAACCAGACTCAAGTTCAGTAACAACAAGCGAGAGCGGACGGAAACAAGGAAAAAGATTTAAATTGGAAACAAGATTCTCATGGGGTCATCCCAGGAAATCTTTCAAGAATTTGTGATTGAGTATCCTCTCTCATCCTAGTATCCTATGTCCTATATTCAATAGCAGGTACGCAGTAGTATAACAAAGATGCCACACTACTACGACATCGCACATCTCGCGAAGTCAGACCTGCATGGGCCACCACTAAAACGTGTCACGACCCGCACCCGGTTTAGGGGCACGAGAGCGTGGGTACGTCCAGCCTACGCCGCAGCATCGGCGGTAGAACGCTGTCTAGGTCAAGTACTATCTAAACAATCTCACGCTAGCATCCAACTCCATAAGGAGACGTGGATATCATAAAATAAATCTAGAAATACTCAATCACAACTACAGCACGATAGGAAAATGAAGAAATAAAAGAATACAACACAAGCCTAATGACACAATAATCATACCTGTAATCAGTAACATCCAATCTCCAATGTCAGAAACAATTCCACTAAGGTCACAGTCTGGAAAAATATTTTCCAGTCAGGAAGGAGCAAAGTACATCTCTAAATAGCAGTTCTATATAAATGGCATAAACTATGTAGCAGTTCTAGATGGAAACATACCAGATGCATGTATAGGTACGAGAATGTACAAGAAAAGAAATATACTGGAAATACTGTAAGTAAATGCAGGAAGAAAAACAATATGTCAATGAGCAAGAAACCTATGACTAAGTGTGTGAGTACTAGCTTTAACATGTGATCGGCTTGGGACTAGTAAACTCATTACATGGGTTAGTAGGGCTAACCGATGTAACAGTGAGGAGGCATGTAAACTCATTACATGGGTTAGTAGGGCTAACCGATGTAACAGTGAGGAGACATGTAAATGGTCAGGCCGCACCCGACGTGAGATGTGGGGTGAGCTATGGTGCATATAAAGTTGGGTATGATCACATATCTACACTAAAGTACTCCCCAAACCCCCCGACTGGTATAGTAGATCCAATCATGGTACGCTATGGCACGGGATTCCCTAGGAAGGTAGCAAATCTCCCCGGAAATTAGTGTCTGTACATGCACAAGATATCAAGGAAACAAGTCTCGTACAAGCTACACCATGAATAAGGAATAACATCTCATGACGAGATCCGTGTATACCAATCCGTGTAACCATCGTGTCAAGATCATGGATATTTATACTAGATACAGTGAACATAGGAGATATCATAAATTAGAAACTAATCAGAGAATGTACTCGCCTTGGGTCCTTAGCTGGTAAAACCAATGTCCTGTCCCAGAGTATCGTCTGGAGGAACCAACAGTCCTAAAAATATATCAAAAGCAAAACCACATTTGCATCAGATGCTACACTAACACATCACAAATACATGAACTCAGGGGCTCTGCCAGACGTGGCTCTAGTCAACTAGGGTCATCTAGTAGTTTACCAATTAATCATATTATCAATAAATAATTTAATACATATATATATAGTTATTCCAAAGTATACAGAATAGGTATCACTGTATGTACATAAGTGGAAATATATTTTATTTATGTGAAAAATTATACATCACTCATACATATAGACTAGTATACATGTACCAAAATACATATTAACTTATATTATATAGATATACATACATACCAAAATAATACTATACTATATACAGGTAATATACCAAAATATGTTTTACAAGTACATATATATCAATATAGTTTTTATATATATACTATATATGTATATATTTACCAAAAATATGTTTATACATGTTTATATATATATAGGTACACATATTTATACCAAAATACGGTTATATATATACATATATACCAATATACATTTATTTATATTTAAATACTGAACATACATTAATACTTAGTATACCAATAAAACGTATATAATATAATATATATATAAGTGTCTATTAGTAATTTACAAAAATACGTATTTGTGTATATACACTAATAGATGTATATACATATATACTTTTTATACCAAAATACATATTTGTATATATATCAATCAAAAATCCCTATACATAATACATAACTAAACAATAAAACTGATATGCATATATATATATATTACCAAACTTATTATAGGAAATTACTAAACTAGTTATATTTAAATAAAACAAATTACATTAATTAACTATTTACATATAACTAAACTATTCACATAAAATAACTAATTATTAAATTACATATATGTAATTATGAAATTAATTATATGTAATTAATAACTGATTACTAATTAATTTCTGATTTTTAATAATTAACTAATCAATCCTTAACTAAACTAATTCTATAAATTAATTAACCACTAATCTAATTAACTAAATAACACTAAACTAATTATATATAATTTATACTTAATCTAATATATTACTAACACACAGAGTGAACAAAGGGAAAGAGGGAAAGGGAGAGAGGACTCACCGAGGGATTCCGGCGTCGGCGGAGGCGGAGGCGGTCTCACCGGGGTCAGGCCGGGCAGGGCGTCGGCTTGTCTCGTCGGCGGGGTTCTGCTCGGCGGATCTGCTCGAGGGCAGGGCGGCTTCGACTCGGCTCGAGACAGCGGCGTTCGGCGCTCGAGGAGGCGGGCTCGGCGCTCGAGGAGGCGGCGGTGACTGGTTCCAGCGGCGGTGGCGTCTGGTCGGCCACGGCGAGCTCGACGACGGGTCGTCGGCTGGCTCGAGGAGGCGATCGAGATCTGGGCGGCGGGTCTGAAGTGACGGCGGTGGTCGGCGGCTTGACGAGGGCTCGGCTCGAGGGTGAGGTGGTCCGAGGCGGCTCCAGCGGCGGTGGAACTCGAGGAGGTGGCGGTTCAACCCAGGGCAGCGACAGGGCGGCGACGGCGACTTCGATCTAGGGTTAGGGTCGGTGTCTGTGAACGTGTCGGGGTTGGGTTCGTGTCCGGGGTGGACACGGCGGGTTCGCTGAACTTGTGAGGGACGTGTCCGGGTGTGTCGGACACAAAATCTGATTGTAATATTGTAACCGAACCCAGAAATGAATGGATACTGTGGGACACCCGGGGTCGAACCCGTGGCCATCACGGCTGACACGGTGATGCTGGACACACGGACACGAGCACACAAAATGGTGGTGGCTTTGGCTTTATGGGGATTTGTGAAGGCTAGCTAGGGTTTCTAGGGAGATGTGATGAGGGACTTAAATAGGGAGAGATGGTGTGGGATAAAGGGTTGCGGGTTGGCCCAATAATGAATGGCCAAGATCAATACATGAATAAGTTCTTCATGTGGAAAAGGGTGTGGGCTAGTCAATGGAAATGGCGACTTGTAAAATTAAAGAAACAAAGGTTATAATTTCAGAAAATATTTTTAGGAAAGCTAGCAAATTTTAAATTAGCTACTAATTAATACATTTTGCAAAAATCTCAGAAAGTATGACATTTATTTATTTACTATCCCAATAAATAAAAATCTATTTTATTTTATCAACTAGTCTTTTAAATAAATATTTAGTTAAAACAATAATTTTATGATTCAAGCCAATAAATATTTGAAACTAGAAATATATATATATTATTATTTATTTATTTATTTTGTAATAAATCGCCATTTAGAAAAAATGATTTTTATAAAGATTTTTAAATTACCTTCTAAAATCAAACATCGTTCAAAATCAAATAAAAATTTCAAGGAAAAATATTTTATAAAACTTGATATTTTAAAATAAATTAAAATCTAATTATTTTGGAAATTGGAAATCGGAGGTTACAAGTCTATCCTCCTTAGAAAAATTTCGTCCTCGAAATTTTAGGGATGACTAGGATAGAAAAATTTGTTGTTCATAATGATGAATATATCATTGAAGAAAATATTTCTATAAGGAAAATACTTACCAAACAGAAGAAAACATGAAGAAAAAGAAAATATGGTTTAAGACAGGAATAACTTGAAGGAATTATGGCTCGGCCTTGAATCCTCTAGAAGGTTTAGGTTTGGGAAGTAGACACGATCACAAAAACAGATAATTTGAATAATGCACGTTACCATTTCAAAGTAACTAAACCAAGGAAGACCCAGTATAATGAATGATATAGACATGAAGGTTATAGCTAGTTCGAAAGATACGGTCGACAATTTGATTTAAGAAACTTAAATACATCCTTCAGAATGTAATCAAGAGACATCTAATCGCCTTTCTTGATTTCTAGGAAAAGAGTAGTCTTTACTACCATCTGAAAATAATCCTTCCTTTTTATCCTCGTTCATTTTACTTTTCTCAATCTTGTGATTCATCATTTAACTAATATCTATAAAAGTTTCAAATTCCACAAACTTTATTAGATTAAATCTTAGAATTTCCGAATCAAAATTTATTACCTGCCCAAAATCCTTATCATCAAATTCGAGTTTGTTTATCTTAACATCAACTATACCTCGATTATTTTCTTCGATTTCAAATGTTACTGTCATGGTCAAGATTTTAATTTAAATCACAACCTCAATATACCATGATCTTACCTTACGACCTTCAATTATATGATCCCATAATCAATTATATTATAATCTTCTTTACCATGAACTTCATTTCATTCCATATTTCTTTATCCGAATGTATAATGTTTCCGAATTTTGAACTAATATTTTATTTTATTTTCATCCTCTGAATTTATTATCCCAATGTAAAATTTACTACTCAATCCTCAATATTTTAATTGAATTCCAGTCGTATCATAATCTCCTCAAATTTTGAGTAAATAACTAAATACAAAATTTACTATCCAATCCTTTTAATTGAAATCCAATCAATGCATATTTATAAAACTTAAAAATCTGCATCCCAAAATTTAACTTTAAACACTCATCAATCATCTAACTCAAATTCAATTGATGCTTATCCCAATCTAACTCCTCATCCCAAGAATTTAATTTGACACTATTCCATTTACGATTTTATTTCCTGCTTTTCTTTTTCCTCAAATACTCAACGATGCGATGCTTCCAGTATCTTCAGTAAAATTTCTATCTTGCAATCAAATAGATAAAATGATAATCTCTCAAATTTCTCAAATTTTTAATAATCAATTCAATCATATCAAGACCTCCTTAAAATTAATAAATCCTCAAATTTTTGGCTCTGTGAATTTCTTAATTCTCCCTTTAAGTAAATATTTGTCCTCGAATTTCAATCAAACCTCGATTTTCGCAAAAACAATGATTCCATCAACTCTGTTATAACAATCCCCTAAATTCTTTATTTAAATTTATGCTCATCCATAATTTAATCATCTTGTCCCTTTTTGTCGGTCATACCCTTGTCATAGATCCTTGCTATGGTCAAAACCCAAATGATCATGGTTTAAGAAAATTCTACTTACATCCATGCAATTTAAGAAATATATAGGTCATGTGTCTTTTGTCATGGTATTTCAGTCTCTGATAAGGTGTACTACTAGTTATATTTTAACAAGAAAATCATAAATACGAACTACAACACTTAGGGAAATCAATCAATCAAGAGACGGGAATATTAGAAAAAGAACCTGCTAACATATTACTTGCAGTATCTACTATTTCTAACAAACACTTAACTCTAGCACATTCACTACTAATTCCTATTCATGTACACTGTTACCCATATCAACTACTCATATTTTAATATTCATATCTCTCATCTACCAAAATTAATCCTCAAAATAATCGTCAAGGTTTAACTTCCCGATCAACTTAAAATAAAATGTATATACCTCCTCAAAATCAGAGACTTCACATCGAAATAAAATTTAATCACTTCTAAAATCTTTGTAGCCTTAACTATGTTTATTGAATCAAATTTAAATCCTCAATATTTTAACAACATAAATCTCAACTCCTTAAAAATTTTGAAATTTAAAATTTATTTCTACCTTTTAATTTATAACTCCTCAATGTACATATTAGTGCTCACGGTCTCTGATACTCAAGGTGCACTCAATACCTCTATTGTCTAGAACTGTGTACTAAATTTGTACTGCCCGAATCACTTGCACTATTACCTCCAATGATCAAGGTTATCATCAACTGTGTTTTCTTTCATGATTTCAATTTATGTCAATTGGTATATCATCTAATTATCAACACACAGAGTGCTTACTGTTATTAACGTCATCCTTGACTAATCCTCGATATAGAATCATTAGCACTCTTAGTATTTATATCACTAGCTTCATTAATGGATCATTCATCAAGCTCATTATATCTCATGATTACATGTATCTACTATAACACTCATGTTTCTTTACTCTCATGGGCATGTATATGGTTCCTCATCTTGATGGTTGTATATGTATTTCCTTCTATCCTTTAAAGCCTATTAAACTCATCCGTGATACGCTTCACAACTTCCATTACTAATCCTGATATTTCTCTACTTATGACATCTCATTAAACCCTTTATACATATACATTTCTTTACCTTTAACATTTCTGATATCAATCATCAAATTGGACATCATGCTCCATAATTCTTAACACAATTCCTTGATACCTAATTGTTTAAATAGATCACTCAATTACATAATCATGATTATCCAGGACGGGTAATTGGCTCTGATGCTAACTCTGAGAACTATCACTGGTACTCTATACTATCCCTCTACTCACAGTCTCCAATGACACTTCTCCTAGAACCATTGTTACAAGGTACTATGCTAAGGGCTAACTCTAGATTAAAGCCTACTGCTCACATGCCCAACTAAGAAACACTTACAAATTACTAGCAACACAGTCAATACTAATACAAGACACAAACAAAATTACAAGCCACTAATTATCATACTTAACAAGAAATCCTCAAGGAATAGGAGTTCAAAGACTGAATTGAGGGCAGGAGGTATCTTTACTGCTAGTAAAGAAAGAAGCGGTGGAACAAAGTCCTGGAATAACAGAAATAGATAAGTCTTGAGATGATATTTTAAGAACCAATTTAAGATACAACCTGATAATCATACACGTCTATCCGAAATCATGACACTCAAAATCCTCGCCACGCCAGTAAGCATAGATGCGATAAACGACAGGTTCCGTAACTAGATATGCAACCTTATAATCATGCCATCTAGAATCCTCGCCACGCCAACCGGTATGGCTGCGAGAAACTCTAAATCTCATAACTAAGGTATGTACATCCAAGTTAGGTTCCTACGTTCTCGTCACGACAGCTAATATGGCTGCGATAAATTCTAGGTTCCATAACCAAAGTAGACGTTTTACCTTCCTCACTGTCCTCATCAATATATGTCATCAGATGATACCATAAATTCTAGTCCGTAAAAATTCATCTCAATTTGAAATCAACTCAACAACGATACCAAGAATTTAAGTTAACAACTGGTCAACAAGAATCAAACTCAACAATGATGCCAAGAATTTAATTTAATAACTGCTCAACCAGACTCAAGTTCAGTAACAACAAGCGAGAGCGGACGGAAACAAGGAAAAAAATTTAAATTGGAAACAAGATTCTCATGGGGTCATCCCAGGAAATCTTTCAAGAATTTGTGATTGAGTATCCTCTCTCATCCTAGTATCCTATGTCCTATATTCAATAGCAGGTACGCAGTAGTATAACAAAGATGCCACACTACTACGACATCGCACATCTCGCGAAGTCAGACCTGCATGGGCCACCACTAAAACGTGTCACGACCCGCACCCGGTTTAGGGGCACGAGAGCGTGGGTACGTCCAGCCTACGCCGCAGCATCGGCGGTAGAACGCTGTCTAGGTCAAGTACTATCTAAACAATCTCACGCTAGCATCCAACTCCATAAGGAGACGTGGATATCATAAAATAAATCTAGAAATACTCAATCACAACTACAGCACGATAGGAAAATGAAGAAATAAAAGAATACAACACAAGCCTAATGACACAATAATCATACCTGTAATCAGTAACATCCAATCTCCAATGTCAGAAACAATTCCACTAAGGTCACAGTCTGGAAAAATATTTTCCAGTCAGGAAGGAGCAAAGTACATCTCTAAATAGCAGTTCTATATAAATGACATAAACTATGTAGCAGTTCTAGATGGAAACATACCAGATGCATGTATAGGTACGAGAATGTACAAGAAAAGAAATATACTGGAAATACTGTAAGTAAATGCAGGAAGAAAAACAATATGTCAATGAGCAAGAAACCTATGACTAAGTGTGTGAGTACTAGCTTTAACATGTGATCGGCTTGGGACTAGTAAACTCATTACATGGGTTAGTAGGGCTAACCGATGTAACAGTGAGGAGGCATGTAAACTCATTACATGGGTTAGTAGGGCTAACCGATGTAACAGTGAGGAGACATGTAAATGGTCAGGCCGCACCCGAAGTGAGATGTGGGGTGAGCTATGGTGCATATAAAGTTGGGTATGATCACATATCTACACTAAAGTACTCCCCAAACCCCCCGACTGGTATAGTAGATCCAATCATGGTACGCTATGGCACGGGATTCCCTAGGAAGGTAGCAAATCTCCCCGGGAATTAGTGTCTGTACATGCACAAGATATCAAGGAAACAAGTCTCGTACAAGCTACACCATGAATAAGGAATAACATCTCATGACGAGATCCGTGTATACCAATCCGTGTAACCATCGTGTCAAGATCATGGATATTTACACTAGATACAGTGAACATAGGAGATATCATAAATTAGAAACTAATCATAGAATGTACTCGCCTTGGGTCCTTAGCTGGTAAAACCAATGTCCTGTCCCAGAGTATCGTCTGGAGGAACCAACAGTCCTAAAAATATATCAAAAGCAAAACCACATTTGCATCAGATGCTACACTAACACATCACAAATACATGAACTCAGGGGCTCTGCCAGACGTGGCTCTAGTCAACTAGGGTCATCTAGTAGTTTACCAATTAATCATATTATCAATAAATAATTTAATACATATATATATAGTTATTCCAAAGTATACAGAATAGGTATCACTGTATGTACATAAGTGGAAATATATTTTATTTATGTGAAAAATTATACATCACTCATACATATAGACTAGTATACATGTACCAAAATACATATTAACTTATATTATATAGATATACATACATACCAAAATAATACTATACTATATACAGGTAATATACCAAAATATGTTTTACAAGTACATATATATCAATATAGTTTTTATATATATACTATATATGTATATATTTACCAAAAATATGTTTATACATGTTTATATATATATAGGTACACATATTTATACCAAAATACGGTTATATATATACATATATACCAATATACATTTATTTATATTTAAATAAATATAATTAACCACTAATCTAATTAACTAAATAACACTAAACTAATTATATATAATTTATACTTAATCTAATATATTACTAACACACAGAGTGAACAAAGGGAAAGAGGGAAAGGGAGAGAGGACTCACCGAGGGATTCCGGCGTCGACGGAGGCGGTCTCGCCGGGGTCAGGCCGGGCAGGGCGTCGGCTTGTCTCGTCGGCGGGGTTCTGCTCGGCGGATCTGCTCGAGGGCAGGGCGGCTTCGACTCGGCTCGAGACAGCGGCGTTCGGCGCTCGAGGAGGCGGGCTCGGCGCTCGAGGAGGCGGCGGTGACTGGTTCCAGCGGCAGTGGCGTCTGGTCGGCCACGGCGAGCTCGACGACGGGTCGTCGGCTGGCTCGGGGAGGCGATCGAGATCTGGGCGGCGGGTCTGAAGTGACGGCGGTGGTCGGCGGCTTGACGAGGGCTCGGCTCGAGGGTGAGGTGGTCCGAGGCGGCTCCAGCGGCGGTGGAACTCGAGGAGGTGGCGGTTCAACCCAGGGCAGCGACAGGGCGACGATGGCGACTTCGATCTAGGGTTAGGGTCGGTGTCTGTGAACGTGTCGGGGTTGGGTTCGTGTCCGGGGTGGACACGACGGGTTCGCTGAACTTGTGAGGGACGTGTCCGGGTGTGTCGGACACAAAATCTGATTGTAATATTGTAACCGAACCCAGAAATAAATGGATACTGTGGGACACCCGGGGTCGGACCCGAGGCCATCACGGCTGACACGGTGATGCTGGACACACGGACACGAGCACACAAAATGGTGGTGGCTTTGGCTTTATGGGGATTTGTGAAGGCTAGCTAGGGTTTCTAGGGAGATGTGATGAGGGACTTAAATAGGGAGAGATGGTGTGGGATAAAGGGTTGCGGGTTGGCCCAATAATGAATGGCCAAGATCAATACATGAATAAGTTCTTCATGTGGGAAAGGGTGTGGGCTAGTCAATGGAAATGGCGACTTGTAAAATTAAAGAAACAAAGGTTATAATTTCAGAAAATATTTTTAGGAAAGCTAGCAAATTTTAAATTAGCTACTAATTAATACATTTTGCAAAAATCTCAGAAAGTATGACATTTATTTATTTACTATCCCAATAAATAAAAATCTATTTTATTTTATCAACTAGTCTTTTAAATAAATATTTAGTTAAAACAATAATTTTATGATTCAAGCCAATAAATATTTGAAACTAGAAATATATATATATTATTATTTATTTATTTATTTTGTAATAAATCGCCATTTAGAAAAAATGATTTTTATAAAGATTTTTAAATTACCTTCTAAAATCAAACATCGTTCAAAATCAAATAAAAATTTCAAGGAGAAATATTTTATAAAACTTGATATTTTAAAATAAATTAAAATCTAATTATTTTGGAAATTGGAAATCGGAGGTTACACTCCCGTAGGATGGGTAAACTCCCTCAGGATTGGTGACCTCCCGCAGGATGGGTAACATCCGTAAGTATGGGTAACCTCTCTTAGGATGGGTAACCTTTCATAGGATGGGTGATCTCCCTTTGGATGGGTGACGTCCCTAGGATGGGTGACCTCCCTTAGGATCGGTAAACTACCTTAGGATTGGTAACATCCGGATGGGTAACCTCCCTAGGATGGGTAACCTCCCTTAGGATGGGTCACCTCCTTAGGATGGATAACCTCCCTTAGGATAGGTGACCTAATGGTTGGGTGACCTCTCGTAGGATGGGTAAACTTCCTTAGGATAGATAACCTACCTTAGGATAGGTGACCTCCCGTAGGATGGGTAACCTCCCTTAAGATAGGTGAACTATAGGATTGGTGACCTCCCATAGGATGGGTAATCTTCCTTAGGATGGATAACCTTCCTTAGGATGGGTGACCTCCCTTAGGATGGGTAACCTTCCTAGGACGGGTGACCTCCCTAAGGATGGATAACCTCCCTAGGATGGGTAACCTCCCTTAGGATGGGTCACCCTCCCTAGGATGGGTAACCTCCCTTAGGATAGGTAACCTCCCTAGGATGGGTGACCTCCCTAAGATGGGTAACCTCCCTTATGATAGGTAACCTCCCTAGGATGGGTAACCTCCCTTAGGATGGGTCACCCTCCCTAGGATGGGTGACCTCACTTAGGATAGGTAACCTCCCTAGGATGGGTGACCTCCCTAAGGATGGGTAACCTCCCTAGGATAATTAACCTCCCTTAGGATGGGTAACCTCCCTAGGATGGTTAACCTCCCTTAGGATAGGTGACCTATAGGATGGGTGACCTCCAGTAGGATGGGTAACCTTCATTAGGATGGGTGACCTCCCGTATGAAGGGTAACCTAACGTATGATGGGTAACCTCCCTTAGGATGGGTGACCTCCCTAGGATGGGTAACCTCCGGATGGGTGACCTTCAGTAGGATGGGTAACCTCCCTTAGGAGAGGTCACCATCCTCCTATAGGTCACCCGTCTTATGGAAGGTCACCCAACCTAAGGGAGGTTACCTATCCTAGGGCGGTCACCCATCCTAAGGGAGGTCACCCATCCTAGGGAGGTCACCCATCCTACGAGAGGTCATCCATCCTAGGGGAGGTTACCCATCTAAATGGAGGTCACCCATCCTAAGGGAGGTTACCCATCCTACGATAGGTCAACCATCCTACGGGAGGTTACCCATCTAAATGGAGGTCACCTATCCTACGGGAGGTCACCCATACTTAGGGAGGTTACCCATGTTTGAATAAACAAAATAGAAATAAAAAGAGGTTTATACGAAGCTCTTTCTGGTTTACAAACTCAGGCTATTAAACTCACAAGGTATACAAAACACTATCAGAGGTAATATGAACATGATAGGTTTTGAAAATTCACCTAGCGAGTCGCTATTTTGTTTAAATTACAACAGATAGAGGGTTTATACGAGACCTTTCTTCTTTTTGCTTACAAATAAGAAAAAGAGTACAATTAACCCTATATGAGGGTATTAAGTACAATAAAAATAATTCTGGGGAATAATTGCTATAGGAGTCTGATCTGCGGTCGATCACTTTGTCCCTTGGACCATACGATGACGAAGAAGTGCTGTAGAAGACGAAGAAGCTTCAAAGGTTGCAGGAGGGATTGAACTCTCGTTGTCAAAGTTGTCAATCAACACTCTCTGTCTGTGCTCTCTCTCTCTGATCTCTGATCGATCGTCCCCCATCGACCTTTTCTCTCCTATGATCGGAGGTCTCTATTTATAGAGCTCAGTCATAGTAACTGTCCAGTTGGCGTAGAAGCCAAACTGTGAAGAGAGTGGTACTCTTTACGCGACGGTTATAATAACTGCTACCCACGTCTGAATGATCTCCTGAATCCGTGTATGATGCGTATCCCATTATGAGGTAACGCGTATAATCGCTCATCGAAGATCACGGCATGCAAGCCACGTAGGTAACTGCTCCTTGCGCAAAGATGGTTGGCATAAAAGCCAAATAGTGTCTTGTTGGCGTAAAAGCCAAGTAACTGTCTTATTGGCGTAAAAGTCAAATAACTGCCAGTTGGCGTAAAAACCAAATAATTGTCTTGTTGGCGTAAAACCCAAGCTCTGCGTAAAACTTGAGGATGCACGAATAATAGATAACCAGCGTAAAGATAGCCAATTATCCTTCCTGACTTAGGTCTTGAGCGTATTCTGGGCTAAATAGCCTTATCACATACCTTTGCAATTATAGTCTAGTAGGCGTATTTCGAGGAGATAGCATACGGCGTACTCCTATAGTTAAAAATAGCCTGGTTGGCATAAACTGCAAGGATGGTGATGTGAGCGTATTAGTCACAGTTTTAGCTCCCCCAGTCATCATAAAATTATAAAGGATAGAACCAAATCTCGTGCATTAAATACAGAGATTTGCCTCCATCTCGTGCATTAAATGTAGAGATATGCCTCGAGTTCTGTATGAGAAACAACTTTTGACGTGGTATCTGGTTTTGTCTCATCTTGAGTGTAAAAGCTCATTTCTGCCGATGTAGAATAGGCAACATATTCTTTGAATGCGTAAAAATGACTTCTATCAAGAATATATCACTAAATGACAGCCTAGGTCTCTGTGCAAAATTATCATCACAGCCGTCCTCTCGATCGTCGTGCAGTACTTTTTTGTCAGGAGTCAGGTTCACTGTTCTGTCTGACAGATTCATCCGAGGAATACGAAGAGAGTTCTCGTACAACTTTATGTTTGTATTAAAGACAAATGTATTTTACGTCGGAGGGTATAGTACCCTTTTTACGCCCAAAAATTGCCTTGGTGTACTGCTTTACGCGGGCTGTCCTGAAGTCATATTTTATGCCACAGAGCGCTGAAGCTCTGTTTTATGCGTATAGCTCTGAAGTCATATTTTTATGCCACACAACGCTGAAGCTCTTCTTTACGCGTATAACTCTGAAGTCATATTTTATGCCACACAGCGCTGAAGCTCTATTTTATGCGAACTTCATATATGTTGGGGGTTTTACGCGTATAATTCCTGAACATATTTCATGCTTCTACAAGACCCCCTTCAAAGTTTTCAAATTCCTTGTAATTTGAAATACTTTGAATGAAGCATGAAATGGTCAACGTTGGCCCTTCGTCTGATGAAGTCCTCTCGACTGAAGAAGAAGAGCATTTTCTGCGTAAACCCTTGTAATTGTCCATCTGTAGCTTCTGAGCGTAGAACCGTAGATTTGTATCTTCTGAGCGTAAAAGCTTCTGAGCTTATTTAAATAAATCCATCCAGGAATATCAGCAAGAGATGGAGAAAGAGCGAGCGGTATTGGTGGAGAGTATTCCTCAGCTGGCTCAGTGCCGTGCAGAATGTGAGGGATTAAAAGCTGAACTTGCTCAGATAAGGGTGAAGCTTCTCAAAGCATCGCTAGTTCGCGATGTATTGGATGGCCAAGTGAAGACAGCTCAGCAGAACTTGGCACAGGTGGGTGTCATCCACGCGAGTTTTGTTGAAACTCTGTCCGAACTATCTCCCATTAGCAATGACAAGGCACGGCTGGAACAGGCTCGCACAAATATATTAAACTCCCAGAATGAGAGGATGATTGCTTTGGCGTAACAGATCAGGGATTTAACTGCTCCTCCCCAATGATGTAACTTTTTTGTTTCTCTTGTAATTTCTCAGAGATAATAAAGATACCTTTTCTGACTTTGTGGACCCATCACTTTAGAATATAAAGGATAGGCTAAGATGAAAGTGATATCAGAGGTAATATGAACATGATATACTTTCGGTAAGGTTTGGCCGAATGTAAAACTATTCTGGGGTAATATGAACCTGATAGAATATAATCCAACTAAGTTTGTATACAAAACACTATCAGAGGTAATATGAACATGATAGGTTTATAAATTAGTTAAGGATATCTATTCATAGGTCATACGAACGTGATAGAATAGGATTCAGCTAACCTTTGTAAGTAGTATCATCAGAATAAAATCTTCATCATACTCCGTTAAGCAAAGGAGATCAAGTATAGTACTTCTTCAGGAATTTGCAATTGATAGGAGCCATTATCAGATTTCTATTTAGGCTTTGGCAAATCTGTAAGCGCCATTTGAGAATGTTGTGAACTTCGGATATCGTACTAGAGGTAATATGGACGTAGTACAATACCGTGTTTGTTAAGGACATCCCACTGAGGGATTTTTTATGGACCTATTACTTCTTGTGCACGAGAGTACAAGTAATAAGTTCAAAACAAGCCCTATCAGAGGTAATCTAGACGTGATAGGTTTTGTGGCTAGTAAAGATATCCCGCTGAGGAATTTTTTTGTGGACTCATTGATTGTTTGCGCACGTTAGTGCAAGTAATGAGTTTGAGACAAGTCCTGACAGAGGTAATATATAGACGTTTGTAAAATATGACTCTGTGGGGATAGTGGAGAGACGTAGTTCAGAGGTAATATGGACGTGAACTGACTTTTTCTCTACTGGGGAATATGAAAATAGTTCAGAGGTAATGTGGACTTGAACTGTTCATTTTTATTATGGGCATCCCAAGGGGGTTTTTGGTGGACCTATTATTTGTTGCGCACGTTGAATGCAAATAATAAGTTCAAAATGAAACCTTATCAGAGGTAATATGAACATGATAGGTTTTATGGATTTAACACCGTTGGCGTACTTAGAGTTAAGTACGGGTGCTAAGTTGAGACGACAACCGATATCAGAGATAATATGGACATGATAATCGTTAGCCGCAACTCGGAAGGTTTGCTCAGAGGTAATATGAACATGGCGAACTCAGCCTGAGAGAAAAATTATGACAGCAGTTCAGAGGTAATATGGACGTGAACTGATCGATAAACTTATTGAGGAGTAATTCATTGAGTGTGGTCCATCCGAACATAAAGATAGACCAAAGGGTCACTCCGCTGGAGAGATTGATAGGACGATAGCTCAGGGGTAATATGAATATGGCTAGCGTCTAACGAGATTGGTTTGAATAGTCACTGCAGGAGTGTGCGAGTAGACCTAAGGATTGCTCCGCTGGGGAGATTTTGAGGACCCATCATCCATTGCATATCCGGGACTCTTGGATACAAAAATGATGGTTTATTTTTGTAACGAGGGAAAAATGTTGCACATAGGCACTAGCTGGGGATGAAGAATCAAGAGTTGATTTGTACATTTGCTGGGGATGAAGAACCAAGAGTGGACTTATAGCTCTGGGTTATCCCGCTGGGGATGAGGGGAGTACAAGTCTAGTTTAGACATAGTACTTCTTTTAGGAACTGGGCGTTGATGGGCAATAATGTTTATTCAGAGGTGAGATAGACATGACAAACTCTTGAGTTGTGACCCTACTGGGGATGGTGTTATATATCTACTCAGAGGCAGAATATGACCTGATTAGAACTCTGCGAGAGAATTCCAGTGGACTTATCATCATGGACATGCTTAAGGTTAAGTATGGATAATTAGTTGAAACGACTGACACCATAAATGGCAGTAGGAAGTCGATGGGCAAGAATGTTTGCTCAGAGGTAATATGAACAAGGCAAACTCTTGGGTTGTGGACTTATTACCCATTACGAACCTTAAGTACAGATAATAAGATGAAACGACTAGCACTATTAGGGGTTATGCGAACGTGATAGTAGAAACTCGAAGAGAAGAACTTTACTCAGAGGTGATATGGATATGGAAAAGTTCTAAAAATATCTTACTCAGAGGTAATGTGGACGTGACAAGATATGACTCTGTGGGGATCAAGAAAAACCGGACAGAGGTAATATGAAAGTGACCATTTTTGTGGTGGTAGATTCACTCTGCTAGAGAAAGTGGAGAGATGTAGTTCAGAGGTAATATGGACGTGAACTGATTGATAGCAACAACCTGGAAGGTTTGCTCAGAGGTCACTTGGACATGGTAAACTCAGCTGGGGAAAGTTTTATTTGGACAACAGTTCAGAGGTAATACTTGACGTGAACCCATGTCCAAAATATTCACTGGGGAGTGGTTTGCTGAGTGGGGATAGACCTGAAGGTTGCTCTGCTGGGGAGATTTTATGGACGCATCATCCGGTACTCCTTCAGGGGAAAAATTGCCAGATTGGAGTGAGGCCCATTTGCAGCGACCCTCTTTATAAATGCAAAGTGATGACTTTTGGCATTGATCAACTCCTGGATTTTCCTTTTCAGTACATAGCATGCCCTTGTGGGGTGATGAATGTACCGATGAAAGAGACAATATTTGGGGTTATCGACCTTGCCAGCCCTTTCAGGGTATCTGATGTTGGGTAGCCGAAGCTTGTTTTCCTTCATCAATATATTGAAGATTTCAATGATGTCATCATCATTGAAGGAGAAAGTCCCCTTTGGCTTCCTGGCTTCCGATACCCGAGTCGTATGGTCTTTAGGGAAGACGGTCGTATTTGCATCATCTTCAGACTTAGAGGGAATTCTACCCCCAGCTTTGGATGCTACTTTGTTTCGTCGAGGGAGACTATCCCCAGATATGTCACCTTTGTCCACAGAAGTTGATTTAGAAAGACCCGCCTCTGGTATTACAGGATCAGACCCTGGAGTTTTGGAGTTTGCAAGAGATGTGGTATACCCTAACCCAAAATGAGTTCGTTGACAGTAAGTGTCACCATACAACGATATTCGTCTGTCTTTTCCAAAATTGAGGCCTTGCTTCAACTTCAAATCATAACCCATGTTTTGCATAATCTTTAAGGCTTGTGGGCTATATCTGTGGATTTGCATGTTCCCAACATCAGACTCATGAGAATCTTCTTGTTCAATCGGTCTATTCCGCATTCGACCGAAGACTATTTGATGCTGATCGTCGCGAGCAGGTGGAACAATAAAGACAGATTCTTTATGTGGCCCATATGTCGCTACTTCCCACATGATCTCCCTACGCTTGGTAATTAGGGGCACTGAATCATGATTTTGACCCCTGTCTTTGCGTTTCTTGATCAAGAAATCACGCAAATCAGGGGGATTAACTGAAGAAGAAGAAGAAGAAGAAGAAGAAGGCTTATTCTGCCTTTTTACATCAGTAGGCCTGTGGAGATTAGGAACCAGAACCCTTTCTCTGCCATAGGAATACAACAGTTCACCCATGTGAGTGGCATATGATCCATCATCGGTCTGAGGAGCACATTTTCCCGTAAAATAGGTCTCCTTTATGCGGACAGATTTATCATGGCGTAATTTGAAGTTCTGCATAGGTTTGCGTAAAACAGGGAAAGTCCTCAAACGGCCTCCAGCGTCACGCATAATCTGGAAAGTGGGCAACTTCTTCTATTGTGGGCGTACAAGCCTGGATGTTGAGTGATTCTCCACTCATTTTCCTTTGATGTGATCGAAGGGTCCATCTGCCTCGTCATAGATGGGAGATGCATTTTTACGCGTGGGGCACATTTGAAATTTCCGAATTGGCGTTGAGGCCTTGTCAGAAATTTTGTCTGCCACGTCACAGACGGGAGACGAATTTTTACGCGCAGAGCGCGTTCTAGACTTCTGGATTGGCACTGGGGCGTTGCCAGAAGCTTTGTCTGCCACGTCACAGACGGGAGATAAATTTTTACGCGTAAGGCGTATAGGTTGTGATGTCACAACTTTGTTGATCAGCAAAGGAGAGTTCGTAGGAAGGGTAGAGGATGTCTTAGGCATCCACACTTTACGCAGCTTCCTGTTGTCCTGGACAGAGAGGGAATGAGAGCTACCCCCTGCGTGAAGCATATCTTCATAGGCAGATTGGTCGAATTGGACGACCAATGTCTTCTTTATCGATCCGACGGATACATCATCGTGTTGAGCAATGGCTTTCTCTTCAGATGAGAAAGTAGTCCCCAGCAGAGTCGACATCTTTGTTTGAATAAACAAAATGGAAACGAAAAGAGGTTTATACGAAGCTCTTTCTGGTTTACAAAGTCAGGCTATTAAACTCACAAGGTATACAAAACACTATTAGAGGTAATATGAACATGATAGGTTTTGAAAATTCACCTGGTGAGTCGCCATTTTGTTTAAAATAAAATAGATAGAGGGTTTATATGAGACCTTTCTTCTTTTTGCTTACAAACAAGAAAAATAGTACAATTAACCCTATACGAGGGTATTAAGTACAATAAAAATGATTCTGGAGAATAATTGCTATAGGAGTCTGATCTGTGGTCGATCACTTTGTCCCTTGGACCACACGATGATGAAGAAGTGCTGTAGAAGACGAAGAAGCTTCAAAGGTTGTAGGAGGGATTGAACTCTCGTTGTCAAAGTTGTCAATCAACACTCTCTGTCTGTGCTCTCTCTCTCTGATCTCTGATCGATCGTCCCCCATCGACCTTTTCACTCCTATGACCGGAGGTCTCTATTTATAGAGCTCAGTCATAGTAACTGTCCAATTGGCGTAGAATCCAAACTGTGAAAAGAGTGGCACTCTTTACACGGCGGTTATAATAACTGCTACCCACGTCTGAATGATCTTCTGAATCCGCGTATGACGCGTGTCCCATTATGAGGTAACGCGTATAATCGCTCATCGAAGATCATGGCATGCAAGCCACGTAGGTAACTGCTCCTTGCGTAAAGATTGTTGGCATAAAAGCCAAATAACTGTCTTGTTGGCGTAAAAGCCAAGTAGCTGTCTTGTTGGCATAAAAGCCAAATAACTGCCAGTTGGCATAAAAGCCAAATAATTGTCTTGTTGGCGTAAAATCCGAGCTCTGCATAAAACTTGAGGATGCACCAATAATAGATAACCAGCGTAAAGATAGCCAATTATCCTTTCTGACTTAGGTCTTGAGCGTATTCTGGGCTAAATAGCCTTATCACATACCTTTGCAATTATAGCCTAGTAGGCATATTTTGAGGAGATAGCATACGGCGTACTCCTATAGTTGAAAATAGTCTGGTTGGCATAAACTGCAAGGATGGTGATGTGAGCGTATTAGTCACAGTTTTAGCTCCCCCAGTCATGACAAAATTAAAAAGGATAGAACCAAATCTCGTGCATTAAATGCAGAGATTTGCCTCCATCTCGTGCATTAAATGAAGAGATATGCCTCGAGTTCTGTATGAGAAACAGCTTTTGATGTGGCGTCTGGTTTTGTCTCATCTTGAGCGTAAAAGCTTATTTCTGCCCATGTAGAATAGGGAGCGTATTCTTTGAATGCGTAAAAATGACTTGTATCAAGAATATGTCACTAAACGACAGCCTGGGTCTCTGTGCAAAATTATCATCACAGCCATCCTCTCGATCGTCGTACAATACTTTTTTGTCAGGAGTCAGGTTCACTTTTCTGTTTGACAGATTCATCCGAGGAATACGAAGAGAGTTCCTCGTACAACTTTATGTTTGTATTAAAGACAAACATTTTTTACGCCGGAGGGTATAGTACCCTTTTTACGCCCAAAACTGCCTTGGTGTGCTGCTTTACGCGGGCTGTCCTGAAGTCATATTTTATGCCACAGAGCGCTGAAGCTCTGTTTTACGCGTATAGCTCTGAAGTCATATTTTTACGCCACACAATGCTGAAGCTCTGCTTTACGCGTATAACTCTGAAGTCATATTTTATACCACACAGCGCAGAAGCTCTGTTTTACGCGGACTTCATATATGTTGGGGGTTTTATGCGTATAATTCCCAAATATATTTTATGTTTCTACAACCCATCCTACGGGAGGTCTCCCATCCTAGGTAGGTTACCCATCCTACGGGATATCACCCATCCATAGATTACCACCCTTAGGGAGGTTACCAAACCTATGAGTGGTTAACTATCCTAAGGGAGGTTACCCATCATATGAAGGTAATCCATCCTATGAAGGTCACCCATCCTAGCGAGGTTACCCATCCTACGGGAGGTCACCCATCCTACGAGAAGTTTCCCATCCTACACGATATTACCCATTCGGAGGTTACCACCCTTAGGGAGGTTACCCAACCTATGAGAGGTTAACTATACTAAGAGAGTTTACCCATCCTATGAAGGTCACATATTCTATGAAGGTTACCCATCCTATGAAGGTTACCTATCCTATGAAGGTCACCCATCGTATGGAGGTTACCCATCCTATGAAGGTCACCCATCCTAAGGGAGTTTACCCATCCTATGAAGGTCACCCATCCTAAGTGAGGTTACCCATCCTAGGGAGTCACTCATCCTACGGGAGGTTACCTATCCTATGAAGGTCACCCATCGTATGGAGGTTACCCATCCTATGAAGGTCACCCATCATATAGAGGTCACCCGTCATAAGGGAGGTTAACCATCCTACGAGAGGTCACCCATCCTACGGGAGGTTACCCATCCTAAGGGAGGATACCCATAATATGAAGGTCATCCATCCTAAGGGAGGTCACCCATCCTACGAGAGGTTACCCATCCTAAGGGAGCTCACCCATCCTACGGGAGGTCACCCATCCTAAGAGAGGTTACCCATCCTAAGGGAGGTCACCCATCCTACGGGAGGTCACCCAAACATAGGGAGGTTACCCATCCTATGAGAGGTTACCTATCATATAAGGGAGATCATCCATCCTATGGAATATCACCCATCCTAAGGGAGGTCACCCATCCTACGAGATATCACCCATCCTAAGGGAGGTCACCCATCCTTTGGGAGGTCACACATCCTTAGGGAGGTCACCCATTTTAAGAGAGGTTACCCATCCTACGAGAGGTCACCCATCCTAAGGGAGGTTACTCATCCTACGAGAGGTCACCCATCCAAATGGAGGTCACATATCCTAAGGAAAATAGGTAACTCATCCTACGGGAGGTTACCCATCCTAGGGAGGTTACCCATCCTACTGTAGGTCACTCATCCTAAGGGAGGTTACTCATCCTACGAGAGGTCACCCATCCTACGGGAGGTCACCCATCCTAAAGGAGGTTACCCATCATATGAAGGTCACCCATCCTAAAGGAGGTCACCCATCCTACGAGAGGTTACCCATCCTAAGGGAGGTCACCCATCCTACGGGAGGTCACCCATCCTAAGAGAGGTTACCCATCCTAAGGGAGGTCACCCATCCTACGGGAGGTCACCCATACTTACGAAGGTTACCCAACCTACGAGATGTTCACCCATCCTTAGGGAGGTTACCCATCATTTGAAGGTCACCCATCCTAGGGAGGTTACCCATCCTAAGGGAGGTCACCCATCATAAGGGATGTTACCCATTCTACGAGAGGTCACCCATACAAATAGAGGTTACCCATCATGAGGGAGGTCACCCATCCTAGGGAGGTCACCCATCCTAAGGGAGGTTACCCATAATATGAAGGTCACCCATCCTAGGAAGGTTACCCATCCTAAGGGTGGTCACCCATCATAGGAAAGTCATCCATCCTAAGGGAGGTCACCTATCCCAAGAAAATTTACCCATCCTATGGAGGTTACCTATCCTAAGGGAGGTCACCCATCCTAAGGAGGTTACCCATCATATGAAGGTCACCCATTCTAAGGGAGATTACCCATCATATGAATCTCACCTATCCTAAGGAAGATTACCCATCATATGAAGGTCACTTATCCTACGGGAGATCACCCATCCAAATGGAGGTCACTCATCCTACGGGAGGTCACCCATCTGGAGGTTACAAATTCTAATAGAGTTTTCCCATCTTAAGGGAGGTCACCCATGGATAACCACCAGTATGATGGGTGACCTCTCATAGGTTGGGTAACCTCCCTAGGATGGCTAACCTCCCATAGGATGGGTGACCTCCCTTTCGATGGGTAACCTCCCTTGGGATGGCTGACCTCTCGTAGGATGGCTAACCTCCCGTAGGATGGGTTACTTTACTTTCCCTAGGATAGGTAACCTCCGGATGGTTGACCTGCCTTTCGTTGGGTAACCTCCCTTGGGATGGCTGACCTCACCTAGGATGTGTGACCTCCCTAGGATGGGTAACCTCCATTTGGATGGGCAACCTCCTTAGGATGGGTAACCTCCCTAAGGATGGGTGACCTTCATAGGATGGGTAATCTACCTTAGGATGGGTGACCTCCCTTCGGATGGGTAACCTCCGAAAGGGTGACCATCCTTAGGGTGGTCACCCAACCTATGAGAGGTTACCCATCCTAAGGAAGGTCACCCATCCTAGGGAGGTTACTAATCCTATAGGTCACCCATCCTAAGGAATGTTACCCATCCTAGGGAGATGACTCATCCTACGTGAGGTTACCTATCCTTCGGGAGGTTACCCATCTGTAGGTTACCAATCCTAAGGGATTTTACCTATCCTAAGGGAGGTTACCCATCCTAAGAGAGGTTATCCATCCTTAGGGAGGTCACCCATCCTACAGGAGGTCACCTATCCAACGAGAGGTCACCTATCCTAAGGGAGGTTACCCATCTTAGGGAGGTCACCCATCCTATGGGAGGTAACCTATCCTAGGTAGGTCACCCATCCTACGGGACGTCACCCATCCTAGAGAGGTTACCCATCCTACGGGAGGTCACCCAACCTATGAGAGGTCACCTATCCTATGGGAGGTTACCCATCCAAAGAGAGGTCATCCATCCTAGGGAGGTCACCTATCCGAAGGAAGGTCACCCATCCTAAAGAGGTTACCTATCCTAGGGAGGTTACCCATCCTACGGGAAGTTACCCATCCAAATGGAGGTTATCCATCCTACGGGAGCTTACCCATCCTAGGGTGGTCATCCATCCAAATGGAGGTTACCCATCCTACGGGAGGTTACCTATCCTAGGGAGGTCACCCATCCTACGGGAGGTCACCCATCCTATGATAAGTTACCCATCCTATGGAGGTTACCCATCCTAGGGAGGTTACCCATCAAAAGGAGGTCACCCATCCTACGGGAGGTCACCTATTCTGGAGGAGATCACCCATCGTACGGTAGGTTACCCATCCTATGGAGGTTTCCCATCCAATGGGATGTTACCCATCCTATGAGAGGTTACCCATCCTACGAGAGGTCACCCAGCCTACGGGAGGTCACCCATCCTAAGAGACATTACCCATCCTATGGGAGGTCACCAATCCTACTGGAGGTCACCCATCCTATGGGAGGTCACCCATCATAGGGAGGTTACCCTTCCTAGGGGAGGTCACCCATCCTAAGGGAGGTTACCCATCCTAAGGGTGGTTACCCATCCTACGAAAGGGCACCAATCCTACGGGAGGTTATCGATCCTATGGGGGATCACCCATCCTAAGGGAGGTTGTCGATCCAAAGTTATCATTCCTACGGGGGATAACCCATCCTAAGGGAGGTTACCTATCTTACGAGAGGTTATCAATCCTACAGGGGATCACCCATCCTAAGGAAGGTCACCCATCCTACGGGAGGTTATCAATCCTAGGGGGGATCACCCATCCTAAGGGAGGTTACCTATCCTACGGGAGGTTATCAATCCTATTGAGGATCACCCATTCTAAGGGGGGTTACCCATCCTACGGGAGGTCACCCATCCTATGAGAGGTCACCCATCCGGAGGTCACCCATCCTATGAGAGGTCACCCATCCGGAGGTTACCCATCTTTAGGGAGGTCAACCATAATAAGGGAGATAAGCCATCCTATGAGTTACCCATCCTAAGGGAGGTAACCCATCCGGAGGTTACCCATCCTAAGGGAGGTCATCCATCCGAAGGGAGATTACCCATCCTACAAGAGGTTACCCATCCTAAGGGAGGTCACCCATCCGGAAGTTACCCATTCTATGGGAGGTCACCCATCCTATGGGAAGTCACCCATCCTTTGAGTCACCCATCGTATGAAGGTTACCCATTCTATGGGATGTTACCCATCCTAGGGGAGGTAACCCATCCAACGGGAGGTTACCCATCCTAAGGGGAGGTTACTCATCCTACGGTAGGTCACCTATCCTACTAGAGGTCACCCATCCTAAGGGAGCTAATCCATTCTAGGGAGGCTACCCAACCTACGAGTGGTTACCCTTCCTATGAGAGGTCACCCATCCTAGGGAGGACACCCATCCTATGGGTGGTCACCCATCCTAAGGGAGGTCACCCATCCATATGAAGGTCACCCATCCTAGGGAGGTCAACCATCCATATAAGGTCACCCATCCTAGGGAGGTCACCAATCCTAGGGAGGTCACCCATCCTACGAGAGGTCACCCATCCTAGGTAGGACACCCATCCTATGGGTGGTTACCCATCCTAAGGGAGGTTACCCATCATACGGGAGGTCACCTATCCTTAGGGAGGTCACCCATCCTAAGGGAGGTCACCCATCCGGAGGTTACCCATCCTAAGGGAGGTTACCCATCATAAGAGAGTTTACCCATCCTAAGGGAGGTCACCCATAGGTAACCACCCGTATGATGGGTGACCTCTCATAGGTTGGGTAACCTCCCTAGGATAGGTAACCTCCTATAGGATGGGTGACCTCCCTTTCGATGGGTAACCTCCCTAGGGATGGCTGACCTCTCATAGGATGGGTAACCTTCCGTAGGATGGGTGATTTTACTTTCCCTAGGATAGGTAACCTCCGGATAGGTGACCTCCCTTTCAATGGGTAACCTTCCATGGGATGGCTGACCTCCCGTAGGATGGGTGACCTCCCTAGGATGGGTAACCTACCTTAGGATGGGTAACCTCCCTAGGATGGGTAACCTCGCTTAGGATGGTGACCTTCATAGAATGGGTAATCTCCCTTAGGATGGGTGACCACCATTAGGGTGGGTAACCTCTGGAAGGATGATCATCCTTAGGGAGGTCACCCAACCTATGAGAGGTTACCCATCCTAAGGGAGGTCACCCATCCGAGGGAGTTTACCCATCCTATAGGTCACCCCGCCTAAGGGAGGTTACTAATTCTAGGGAGCTGACCCATCCTAAGGTAGGTTACCTATCCTATGAGAGATTACCCATCCTACGGGAGGTTACCCATCCGGAGGTTACCCATCCTAAGGGAGTTTACCCATCCTAAGGGAGGTCACCCATTCTAAGGGAGGTTACCCATCCTAGGAGAGGTTACCCATCCTACAGGATGTCACCTATCCTACAGGAGGTCACCTATCCTACGGGAGGTCACCTATCCTATGGGAGGTGACCCATCTTAGGGAGGTGACCCATCCTAACGGAGGTCACCTATCCTAGGGAGGTCACCCATCCTACGGGAGGTCACCCATCCTAGGGAGGTCACGCATCCTACGGGAGGTCACCCAACCTATAAGAGGTCACCCATCCTACGGGAGGTTATCCATCCTAAGAGAGGTCACCCATCCTAGGAAGGTTACCCATCCTAGAGAGGTCACGTATCCTAGGAAGGTTACCCATCCTACGGGAGGTTACCCATCCAAAGGGAGGTTACCTATCCTAAGGAGGTCACCCTTCCAAATGGAGGTTACCCATCCTACGGGAGTTTACACATCCTAGGGAGGTCTCCCATCCCACGGGAGGTCATCCATCCTACGGTAGGTTACCCATCCTAGGGAGATTACCCATCCTAGGGAGGTCTTCCATCAAAAGGAGGTCATCCATCCAAAGGGAGGTCACCCATTCTATAGGAGATCACCTATCATACGGTAGGTTACCCATCCTATGGGAGGTTATCCATCCTACGGGAGGTTACCTATCCTACGAGGGGTCACCCATCCTACGGGAGGTAACCCATCCTATGGGAGGTCACCCATCCTAAGGAAGGTTATCCATCCTACAAGATGTCACCCATCCTAAGGGTGGTTACCCATCCTACGAAAGGTCACCAATCCTAGGGAAGGTCACCTATCCTACGGGAGGTTATCAATCCTACGGGGGATCACCCAACCTAAGGGAGGTTACCCATCCTACGGGAGGTTATCAATCCTATTGGGGATCACCCATTCTAAGGGAGGTTACCCATCCTACGGGAGGTCACACATCCTACGAGAGGTCACCCATCCTATGGGAGGTCACCCATCCGAGGAAGGTTAACCATCCTAGGGAGTTAACCATCCTATAGGTTGCCTATCCTAAGGGAGGTTACCCATCCAATAATAGGTCACCCATCCAAATGGAGGTTACCCATCCTATGGGAGGTCCCCCATCCGGAGGTTACCCATCCTAAGGGAGTTTACCGATCTGAAGAGAGGTCACCCATCCTAAGAGAGGTCACCCATCCTAATAAAGTTTACCCATCCTATGGGAGGTCACCCATACTTAGGGGGGTCACCCATCCTAGAAAAGTTACCCATCCTACTGGAGGTCACCCATCCTACGGGAAATCACCCATCCTAGGGAGGTTACCCATTCTACGGGAGGTCTCTCATCCTAAGAAAGGATACACATCCTACGGGAGGTCACCCATCCTAAGGGAGGTTACCCATTCTAGGGAGGTCACCCATCCTATGGGAGGTCAGCCATCCTACGGGAGGTTACCCATCCTATGGGAGGTCATCCATACTTAGGCAGGTTATCCAACCTACGAGAGGTCACCCATCCTACGGGAGATTACCCATCCTAAGAGAGGTCAACCATCCTAAGGGTGGTTACCCATCCAACAAGAGGTTACCCATCCAAATGGAGGTCACCCATACTACGAGAGGTTACCCATCCTACGGGTCGTTACCCATCCAAATGGTGGTTACCTATCCTACAGGAGGTCACCCATCCTACGAGAGGTCACCTATCCTACATTAGGTTACCCATCCTAGGAGAGGACACCCATCCTACGGGTGGTTACCCATCCTACATGAGGTCACACAAACTTAGACAGGTTACCCATCCTAAGAGAGGTCACCCATCCTAAGGGAGGTTACCCATGCTAAGAGAGGTTACCCATCCATAGGGAGGTCACCCATCCTACGGAATATTACCCATCCTACGAGAGGTCACCCATGCTTGGTAGGACACCCATCCTATGGGAGGTCACACATCCCAAGGAAGGTTATCCATCATACGGGAGGTCACACATCCTAAGGGAGGTCACCCATCCGGAGGTCACCCATCCTACGAGAGGTTAACCATCCTTAGGGAGGTCACCCATCCTAAGGGAGGTTACCCAACCTATGAGAGGTCACCCATCCTAAGGAGGTCACCCATCCTACAGGACGTAACCCATCCTAAGGTTGGTTACCCATCCTATGGGAGGTCAGCCATACTACGGGAGGTCACCCATCCTATAGGTCACCCATCGTATGAAGGTTATCCATCCTACTTGAGGTTATCCATCCTAGGAAGGATACCCATCCTACGGGAGGTCACCCATCCTAAGGACGGTTATCCATCCTAAGAGAGGTCACCCATCCTAGGGAAGGTTACCCATCCTACAAGTGGTTACCCATCCAAATGGAGTTTACCCATACTACTAGAGGTTACCCATCCTACGGGTGGTTACCCATCCAAATAGTGATTACCAATCATACAGGAGGTCACCCATCCTACGAAAGATCATCCATCCGACGGGAGGTTACCCATCCTAGGAGAGGACACCCATCCTACGGGTGGTTACCCATCCTACAGGAGGTCACCCATACTTAGATAGGTTACCCAACCTATGAGAGGTCACACATCATATTGGTAGTTACCCATTTAAATGGGGGTTATCCATCCTATGGGAGGTTACCCATCCTATAGGAGGTTACCCATCATATGAAGGTGATCAATCGTATGGAGGTCACCCATCCTACGAGAGGTCATCCATCCTATAGGTCACCCATCCTATGGGAGATTACCAATCCTACGGGAGGTCACCCATACTAAGGAGGTTACCTATCGTTTGGAGGATACCCATCCTATTAAGGTCACACATCCTAGGGAGGTCACCCAGCCAAATCGATGTCACCCATCCATATGGAGGTCACCCATTATACAGGAGTTTACCCATCCGGAGTTTACCTATCCTATGGAAGGTTACCCATTCGAAGGTTACCCATCATAGGGAGGTCACCCATCCTAGAGTAGTTACCCTTCCTAAAGAAGGTTACCCATCCTACGAGAGATTACCCATCCTACAGGATATCACCCATCCTACAAGAGGTCACCCATCCTATGGGAGGTTACCCATCCAAATATAGGTCACCTATCCTAGGAAAGTTACCCATCCGGAGGTTACCCATCATAGGGAGGTCACCCATCCTAGAGTAGTTACCCTTCCTAAAGGAGGTTACCCATCCTACGAGAGATTACCCATCCTACAGGATATCACCCATCCTACGAGAGGTCACCCATCCTATGGGAGGTTACCCATCCAAATATAGGTCACCCATCTTAAGAGAGATTACCCATCCAAAGAGAGGTCACCCATCCTAAGGGAGGTTACCCATCCTAAGAGAGGTCAGCCATACTAAAGGAGGTTACCCATCCTACGGGATATCACCCATCCTACGAGAGGTCACCCATCCTACAGATCACCCTTCCTATAGGTCACCCATCCTATGGGAGGTCACCCATCATACGGATGGTTACCCATCCTATTAGGGGTTACCCATACTAGGGAGGTGACCCATCCTACGAGAGGTTACCCATCCTACTAGAAGTCACCCATCCTTGGGAGGACACCCATCCTATGGGTGGTCATCCATCCTAAGGGAGGTTACCCATAATACAGAAGGCCACATATCCTAAGGGAGGTTACTCATACGGAGGTTAACCATCCTTAGGGAGGTCACCCATCCTAAGGGAGGTTACCCAACCTATGAGAGGTCACCCATCCTAAGGAGGTTACCCATCCTAGAGGACGTAACCCATCCTAAGGTTGGTTACCGATCCTATGGGAGGTCACCCATCCTATGGAAGGCCACCCATCCTACGGAAGGTCACCCATGATATAGGTCACCCATCGTGTGAAGGTTACCCATCCTACGGGAGGTTACCCATACTACGGGAGGTTACCCATCCTAGGAAAGTTACCCATAATACGGAAGGTCACCCATCCTAAGGGAGGTCACTCATCCTACGGTAGGTCACCCATCCTACTAGAGGTCACCCATCCTAAGGGAGGTAACCCATCCTACGGAGGTTACGCAACCTACGGTTGGTTACACATCCTATGAGAGGACACCCATCCTATGGGTGGTCACCCATCCTATGGGTTATCACCCATCCGGAGGTTACACATCCTATGGGAAGTCACCCATCCATATGAAGGTCACCCATCCTATGGAGGTCAGCCATCCATATGAAGGTTACCCATCCTAGGGAGGTCATCCATTCTTTGAGAGATTACCAATCCTACGATAGGTCACCCATCTTAGGGAGGACACCCATTCTATGGGTGGTCACCCATCCTAAGGGAGGTTACCCATCATATGGGAGTTCACCCATCCTAAGGGAGGTCACCCATCCGGAGGTCACCCATCCTACGAGAGGTTACCCATCCTAGGGATCACCCATCCTAAGAGAGGTCACCCATCCTTAGGGAGGTAACCAATCCTACGAGAGGTCACCCATACTTAGGGAGGTTACCCATCATACGTGAAGTCACACATCCTAAGGGAGGTTACCCAACCTATGAGAGGTCACCCATCCTTGAGAGGTTACCCATCATATGGGAGGTCACCCATACTTAGGGAAGTTACCCATCCAAATGGAGGTTACCCATCTTATGAGAGGTCACCCATCATACGGGTGGTTACCCATCCTTAGAGAGGTTACCCATCCTAAGAGAGATTACCCAACCTGTGGAGGTCACCCATCCTAGGAAGGTAACCCATCCTACGGGAGGTTACCCGTCCTAGGGAGGTTACCTATCTAAGGGAGGTTACTCTTCTTATGGGAGGTCAGTCATCCTGTGGGAGGTCACACATCCTAAGGGAGGTTACACATCCTAAGGGAGTTTACCCATCATACGGGAGGTAACCCATCGTAAGGAAGGTTACCGATCCTAGGGAGGTTACCCATCCTAAGAGAGGCACCCATCCTAGGGAGGTTACCCATCCTAAGGGAGGTCACTCCTCCTACGGTAGGTTACCCATCCTAACGGAGGTCACTCCTCCTATGGTAGGTTACCCATCCTAGGATGGTCCTCCATCAAAAAGAGGTCACTCATCCTACGGGAGTTCACCCATCCTATATGCCATCCATCCTATGGGAGGTCACCCATTCTACGGGAGGTCACCCATCCTACCTCCCTAAGAATGGGTGACCTCCCTTAAGGTGGATAACCTCTCTTAGGATGGGTAACCTTTCGTAGGATGGGTGGTCATCCATCCTATCTCCCTTAGGATGGGTGACCTACCGTACGATGAGTGACCTCCGTTAGGATGGATAACCTCTCGTAGGATGGGTAACCTACCTAGGATGGGTGACCTCCCTTTGGATGTATGACTTCCCTAGGATGGGTAACCTCCCTTTGGATGGGTAAACTCCCTTAGGATGGGTATCCTCCCTTAGGATGGGTGATCACCCGTAGGATGGGTGACCTCCCTAGGATGGATAACCTCTCGTACGATGGGTAACCTCCCTAGGATGGGTAACCTCCCTTAGGATAGGTGATATCCCGTAGGATGGGTAACGTCCTGTAGGATGGGTATGATGGGTGACCTTCCTCCGAATGGGTGACCTCCCTTAGGAGGGGTAACCTCTATATGATTTGTTACCTCCCTTAGGATGGGTAACCTCCCTTAGGTTGGGTGACCTTCCTTAGGATGGGTGACCTTCTTAGGATGGGTAACCTCCCTTAGGATGGGTGACCTCTAGTAGGATAAGTGACCTTCATATGATGGATGACCTCCTTTTGATCGGTGACCTCCATTTGGATGGGTAACCACTCTTAGGACGGGTAACCTCTCGTAGGATGCGTAACCTCCATTTGATTGGGTGACCTCTCATAGGATGGGCAACCTCCCTAGGATAGGTGATATCCCGTAGGATGGGTAACCTCCCTAGGATAGGTGACCTATAGGATGGGTGACCTCCAGTAGGTTGGGTAATCTCCATAGGATGGGTGACCTATCCTCCCTAAGATGGGTAACCTCCATTAGGATGGGTGACCTCCATAGGATGGGAAACCTCCCTAGGATTGGTGACCTCTATAGGATGGGTAACCTCCCTAGGCTGGGTAACCTCCCTAAGGATGGGTGACCTCCCGTAGGATGGGTGACCTCTCGTAGGATTGGTAACCTCCCTTAGGATAGGTAACCTCCCTAAGTATGGGTGACCTCCCGTAGGATGGGTGACCTCTCTTAGGATGGGTAACCTCCCTTGGATGGGTAACCTCCCTAAGGATGGGTGACCTCCCTAAGGATGGGTGACCTATCACTACCACGTTCCAAAAACAGGGGTATTTTTGACTTTTTATAATATTTAATATTATTTTAGTTACAATTAATAAATTGCATGATAGTATATTTGATTTTTAAATAAATGTGTGATGTGTAATTTAAATATAATATTATATGCAGTATTTATTTATTTTTAAGCTGGTAGACTAGACCTAGAAGCCCAGTAGATGACCACCTGTCCGAATTATAGAATTTTGGATTTTATTATTTTATCTAGAATTTAATATTTGGAGATTGTAATTAATTATCGTATTTTATTTAATATTTTTGCGCCCTACCTTTGCTCTGATATTTGGAGCGCTACCCTAGCTTTTGTCTTCCAACAAATTTCACAATCTTGCCCTAGACATGCCCGCCTTCCATTCTGCTATTTTTGCAACTCATAATTATGCTCTCTGTGCATTGTTTCTAGCTGCACAAAAATCGTCGCGGACGTTATTTAATAAATTTCTATTTTTGTATCGTTGTGCGTTCCAATTGAAATTGGAGACAATCTTGACCTATTTTTCGTGCGGCCCAAATTAGGGTAATATTCTGTTCTGAGTCTTCTTCATTATTGGTATTGATGACCTGACCTGATTTTGGCCCCATGTACTCCTAATTAATTTTTGATCACAACTTGTATTTATTCCTAATTAAATTGAGGATACTATTTAAACCAATTCTGAAAATCCCAATTTAATTCCAGTGCCCTGCTATTGAGCCCATACCAATCTTACAGCGCCCCCTGACCCTATAAAACACCGGACACCGAATTGCCCGCCAAATTTTTGTCATTTTATGTGTTTGTGCAATTTTCCGAATTTAAGGGGCTAAGTTGCAATTATTCAATTGTAGGTGTCATCACCCCATTGTCCAAGACCAAATGGAAAGGTTATTTATTGTGGACCAAATTGTATTTTTCTCCACTCTACTTTACATGAAAACAATTTTCTTCATGAATAATCCTAGCCACTCATTCTAGGGGTTCAATCACCACCCTCCATCAACACCCTCTCTCCCTATTTATGTCATGTCACCATCAACCCTAATCCCTAGAAACCTAGGTTCCCCAACCAAGCCTCCATCCTCAACCGTAGGAAAACTCTTTCCTTCCTCCTACTTTTTCCTTTCTTCTTCTATTTTCTTCTTCTTCTTCCTTCCTTCTTCTTCTTCTTTATTGTTTTTTCTTTCTTCTTCATTCATTTGAATTTAAAACTCAAGAGAGGGGGGGGAACACTGTTCCCAGGCCGAGTTCCCCCGCAGCCCTTCAACCACTGCACCCCGCACGTACTGTGCACCGGCGGCCGCTGCTCAACCCGAGCTCCCTCTCCGGCGACTGAGCCGACCCGGCCGGCGCTGCTTCGACGCGCCCGGCTGTGCTCCCTCCATCCCGGCGGCCAACCCCCTTCACTCCCTGTGAACTCCGACGGGCCGAGTCCCCCTGCACCCGGCCAAGTCCATCTCCGGCAGCCATCCCCAGCTATCACCACCACCATCTTCACTTACACCACCAGCCACCCCCTGCACTCCGCCAACCATCCCGACCCCGCTCCGGCTGAACCCCGGCGACCCCCAACTCACTAACTCCCCTCACCTCTGCACTCCGACGTCGGCACCCACTGTCCCCGCAGCTGGCCCCCTGCTGCTCGAGAGCCCCCGACTTCCTGTTCAGTTCCTGGCGGCCAACCCCCTTGCTCCCTCCGGCAAGCAAGCCCGACGGCCGACCCAACACACAGTAAGCTCCTTTCCCTCTCCCTCTTCCTTTCTCAATATATATGTATATATATATATATACATACGTATATACGTATGAGTATATATTAATATATATATATGTATAGCATTTAGTTAATTAATGTTTAATACAGGTATATGTATTGTATATATTTAATTAATGTGAATGTAAGTGTATGTATTTAATTTAATTTGGTATATATATATATATATATATATGTATATATATGTATTGATTTATTTTTATAATTGTATTAATAAAATGTATACTAGGTATAATTTTAATTAATGTTTTAATATCTGTATTGTTAATTTTAATGATGGTATATATATACATATATTTTGTATAAGCATAGTATATATATATATACTTTAGTATATGTATGTATTAATGTATATATATATATGACATAGGAAAATGTTTTTTTTAGTATATATATATGAACGTATTTTGATGTATAGTACGTGTCTTTCATCTAATATATATATGTATGTATTCTAGTATAAAAATAAATAAAGTTTGGTATATGTGTATACATGTATTTTATATATATATACTCAGCATATTTTCAATGTATGTTTAATTGGTATATATATATGGTAGGTATTAATGTTGGTTAAAATATGTAATATGTTTTAGATGTCTGTCTGCTAGATGACCCTAGTTGACCAGTAGCATACCTGGCATAGCCCTGAGTTAGTATTGTTGTGTGTTAGTATAGCTTCTGATTTCAATTATTGTATTATTATTATATGTTTTTAGGACTGTTGCTTCACCTAGGGGATACTCTGGAACAGGACACCAATAATTACCAGCTAAGGACCCGAGGCAAGTATATTCTCTGATAATTTCTAATTTCTTGATAATTTCTATAAATTCAATAATCTTGAAATGTTACAACTGAATCCTTGACACTGTGCTACACGGACTAGTATAGCTTGGATCTGCAGTCATGAGATGTTACAATGATTATCGTATTGACATTGTACACGACATGTATATTAGACATCGTACATGATAGATTGGACTTGCTCGTGTATCGTGACATGTCATGGTTGGATCCACAGTACTAGTTGGGGGCGGGGAAGTAGTTAGTAAGAAATGTGATCATAACCTCTTATTGTAGTGTAGAACAATGTAAGTGTTAATCATGCTCTTCACCATGATTAGCCAGGCCCTGTAGCTATCGTACATGTTCCCAAGCCGATCACATTTTGAAACTACTATTTCAAACACTTAGAATAGATTAATGTTTCCCTATTTAAATCATATACTACATCACCCGTATATGATACTTATCCTTGTTCTTTCATTTTCATACATGCACTGACTGTATTATATTGCCTGTCTCTTTACATTGCCTGTCTCTCTTTAATTGCCATTGCATTTATTTTACTGTCTTCTCAGTAGCTAGCATGACATATTTATTACTTTATAGTCCTTATCAATTAAATGGAACTGTTATTTGAGATTGTGCTTTGCTCCTTTCTGACTGGAAACATTTTTCCAGACTATGCCTTAGAGGACCGCTGTCCGACACTTTATGGACCATATGGTGAGTAGCTGCAGACTTGGTAGTAGTTGTGATTCCGGGAGGTCTAGCCGGAAATCACTAATTCTTCTAGTTTTCTGATTAGTTCTTTAAGTAGACTATTGGTACCGGATTTGTCTCCATCATTTTTATTGAGACTTGGATATTGTTGAGTTAGATTATTACTTTTGACTTGTGTTGTATTTAATTTCTGTTCGATATCTTATCGTGCTGTAATCCTGTGATTGAGTATGTGTTTAATTTATTTGTGTCATCCGTGCCTCCTTATGGAGATTGGATGCTTGTGTGAGATTGGCTAGATAGTATCAAGACCGTGACAGCGTTCTACCGTCGATGCTGCGGCGTAGGCTGGACGTACCCACGCACTCGTGCCCCTAAACCGGGTGTGGGTCGTGACACGTTTTTAGTGGTGGCCCATGCAGGTCAGACTTTGCGAGTTGTGCGATGTCGTAGTAGTGTGGCATCTTTGTTACACTATTGCGTGCCTGTGATAGGATCTAGGACATAGGATACTAGGACGAGAGCGAATACTCAATCACAATTCCTTGAGAGATTCCTGGGATGACCCTTGAGAATCTCATTATAAATTCTAATTTTAAATCCTTCGCCTTATTTTCGTCTGTCCTCACTCATTGATATTGAATTTGATTATTGTTGATCAATTATTAAAATTAAAATCTTGGTACCATTGTTGGGTTTGATTCTTGTTGCCCAGTTGTTAAATTTAACTCTTGGTGTCGTTGTTGAGTTTGATTTTTATTTTTTCATATCGAGATGAAGTTTTACGGGCTAAAATTTACGGTATCATCTGATGACATATGTTGATAAGGACAGTAAGAAAAGTAAAACGTCTACTTTGGTTATGGAACCTAGAGTTTATCGCAACCATATTAGCTGTCATGACGAGAACGTAGGAACTTGACTTGGATGTACATACTTTAGTTATAAAATTTAGAATTTCTCGCAGCCATACCGGTTGGCGTGGCGAAGATTCTAGATGACATGATTATAGAGTGGCATACCTTAGTTACGGAACCTGTCGTTTATCGCATCTATGCTTACTGGCGTGGCGAGGATTCTGAGTGTCATGATTACTGATAGACGTATATGATTATCAGGTTGTATCTTAAATTGGTTCTTAAAGTATCATCTCAAGACTTATCTATTTCTGTTATTCCAGGACTTTGTTCCATCGCTTCTTTTCTTTACTAGCAGTAAAGATACCTTCAGTCCTTGATCCAGTTCCTTTTTGAGCTTATTTTCTTTGAGGATTCCTTGTTAGTATGATAATTAGTGACTTACAATTTTGGTTGTGTCTTGTATTAGTTTGACTAAGTGTGACTTGTGAGTTTGTAAGTGTTCTTAGTTGGACATGTGAGCAGTAGGCACTAATCTAGAGATACCCATAGCATAGTACCTTGTAGCAATAGTTCTACGATATGTGTTATTATAATTAGTATTGGTATTATATAAAGAGGAGTAAGATGTCAGTGAGGGTTCTAAGAGTAAGTATCAGAATCAATATGCCAGTCCTGGATAGTCATTAGATTATGTAATTGGATGATCTATATAACTAATTAAGTATCAAGGAATTGTGTTTCAGATTAATGGAGCATGATGTTCAATTTGATGATTGATACTGGGTGTATTTGAGTGCACCTTTAGTATTAGAGACTGTGAGTATTATATGTATACTTGTGGATTTAAATTTATAATTTGAAGAGTAGAAATGAATTTCAATTTTTAAAGTTTTTGAGGAGTTAAGATTTTATGTTATTAAAGTTTTTAAGGATTAAAATTCAATTCAATAACCATAGTCAAAGCTATGAAGATTTTTGGAAGTGATTAAAATTTTATTTCAATGTTGAATTTTTGAATTTTGAGAAGTTGAGATATTGTCATTAAAACTTTTCGAGGATTTAGATTCGATTCAATGAACCTAGAAAAGCTGTAAGGATTTTTTGTGATTAAGTTTCATTTTAGTATTTAAATAATTGACTTTGAGGAAGGTATGTACATTATACTTTAAATTTTTTGAGTTAGTTTCGAGGACCTTGTTTGGAGGATAAAATCGTATAGTGAGAGAGATATATTAGTAAATAGTAGATGAGGTGCATATGTAAGGATTTGTTGGCTTGAGCATGATTGCGATTTCACTGCAAACTGACTTGTGTGTTCATCTAGGGTTATATTAGAGAGTGCAGTACTTAGTATGGTGTGTTGCATTTGATATGCACTTGAGTGACAAGGATAACCAGTATCAGCAATTGTAGTAGGTAAGAGAGCTAGC
This sequence comes from Iris macrosiphon, assembly GCA_036927795.1. Classification (NCBI taxonomy): domain Eukaryota; kingdom Viridiplantae; phylum Streptophyta; class Magnoliopsida; order Asparagales; family Iridaceae; genus Iris; species Iris macrosiphon. The sequence goes on along the minus strand of JAYESA010000002.1, from coordinate 2,042,509 downwards.
AGTGGATGTGCTGGTAGTAGAAATAGTGGTTCCTAAAAGGATAAGGGTATCAAACTTTGGATGCATCATTAAACCTATGGTTGTGTTAGAAGGCTATGTTCTGTTCTTTCCTTCCCTCTGTCCCTCTCTACTTGATTGATTGATTGATTGATTCCTTAGTACAATAGTTGTGTGCAAGATTTTCTTGTTATAATGTAGTTAGTAGTACACCCTGATACAGAGACTGCAATACCATAACAAAAGATACTATGACTGTACATATTCCCCTTGGGTTGTATGTTGTATGATTGTAGAAAGATTTTTGTAGACCATGATTATCGGGGTTTGACCATGACGAAGATTCATGAAGGAGTTATGACTTGACAGGAGACACAAGATGATTAACAAGATGATTAAAAATTTGAGGATAACCATTGATTTAAATAGAGGGTTAAGAAATTAACATTTCATAGTTGGTGGTTTATTAATTCCATGAAGATTATGACATGCTTAAATTGGTTATTAAATTTGGAAATTTTGGAAGATTATCAATATATTTATTTGATTGCAAGTTATGAATTTAAAATGTTATATTTGGATGTTGCAATTAAAAAAAAAATTCCTTAAGTATCGCATTGTTGAGTATTTTGAGGAGAGGAAATCGAGAAATAAAATTATTGATGGACTAATGTTTGAATTTAAACTTTTTGGCCGAGATTATATATGTGCATTGATTAAAATCAAGTTAGAGGAGCGGATATTAAAATCCGAGTATTGAATTATTAACTAAAAAGTTTTGGGGAAATTTTTGAAAAAAAAATATATATATAGACCTTGATTTCATTTCGAGGATTTTCAGGAATGCAATAATTTCAGAACTTTTGAAAAATTATGAAAAGACATCGTGGATTATTACCTGATTTCGTGATTTATGAATTTAAAATTTAAGAAAAATAATAATGAGTATGATTAAACGCTACTTTGAGGATTTTGAATTTCGAGGACGAAATTCTTTTAAGGAGGGTAGACTTGTCACTACCACGTTCCGAAAACAGGGGTATTTTTGACTTTTTATAATATTTAATATTATTTTAGTTACAATTAATAAATTGCATGATAGTATATTTGATTTTTAAATAAATATGTGATGTGTAATTTAAATATAATATTATATGCAGTGTTTATTTATTTTTAAGCTGGTAGACTAGACCTAGAAGCCCAGTAGATGACCACCTGTCCGAATTATAGAATTTTGGATTTTATTATTTTATCTAGAATTTAATATTTGGAGATTGTAATTAATTAACCGTATTTTATTTAATATTTTTGTGCCCTGTCTTTGCTCTGATATTTGGAGCGCTACCCTAGCTTTTGTCTTCCAACAAATTTCACAATCTTGCCCTGGACATGCCCGCCTTCCATTCTGCTATTTTTGCAACTCATAATTATGCTCTCTGTGCATTGTTTCTAGCTGCACAAAAATCGTCGCGGACGTTATTTAATAAATTCCTATTTTTGTATCGTTGTGCGTTCCAATTGAAATTGGAGGCAATCTTGACCTATTTTTCATGCCGCCCAAATTAGGGTAATATTCTGTTCTGAGTCTTCTTCATTATTGGTATTGATGACCTGACCTGATTTTGGCCCCATGTACTCCTAATTAATTTTTGATCACAACTTGCATTTATTCCTAATTAAATTAAGGATACTATTTAAACCAATTCTGAAAATCCCAATTTAATTCCAGTGCCCTGCTATTGAGCCCATACCAATCTTACAGCGCCCCCTGACCCTACAAAACACCGGACACCGAATCGCCCGCCAAATTTTTGTCATTTTATGTGTTTGTGCAATTTTCCGAATTTAAGGGGCTAAGTTGCAATTATTCAATTGTAGGTGTCATCACCCCATTGTCCAAGACCAAATGGAAAGGTTATTTATTGTGGACCAAATTGCATTTTTCCCCACTCTACTTTACATGAAAACAATTTCCTTCATGAATAATCCTAGCCACTCATTCTAGGGGTTCAATCACCACCCTCCATCAACACCCTCTCTCCCTATTTATGTCATGTCACCATCAACCCTAATCCCTAGAAACCTAGGTTCCCCAACCAAGCCTCTATCCTCAACCGTAGGAAAACTCTTTCCTTCCTCCTACTTTTTCCTTTCTTCTTCTATTTTCTTCTTCTTCTTCCTTCCTTCTTCTTCTTCTTTATTGTTTTTTCTTTCTTCTTCATTCATTTGAATTTAAAACTGAAGAGAGGGGGGGGGAACACTGTTCCCAGGCCGAGTTCCCCCGCAGCCCTTCAACCACTGCACCCCGTACGTACTGTGCACCGGCGGCCGCTGCTCAACCAGAGCTCCCTCTCCGGCGACTGAGCCGACCCGGCCGGTGCTGCTTCGACGCGCCCGGCTGTGCTCCCTCCAGCCCGGTGGCCAACCCCCTTCACTCCCTGTGAACTCCGGCCGGCCGAGTCCCCCTGCACCCGGCCAAGTCCATCTCCGGCAGCCATCCCCAGCTATCACCACCACCATCTTCACTTACACCACCAGCCACCCCCTGCACTCCGCCAACCATCCCGACCCCGCTCCGGCTGAACCCCAGCGACCCCCAACTCACTAACTCCCCTCACCTCTGCACTCCGGCGTCGGCACCCACTGTCCCCGCAGCCGGCCCCCTGCTGCTCGAGAGCCCCCGACTTCCTGTTCAGTTCCTGGCGGCCAACCCCCTTGCTCCCTCCGGCCAGCAAGCCCGGCGGCCGACCCAACACACAGTAAGCTCCTTTCCCTCTCCCTCTTCCTTTCTCAATATATATGTATATATATATATACATACGTATATACGTATGAGTATATATTAATATATATATATATATATGTATAGCATTTAGTTAATTAATGTTTAATACAGGTATATGTATTGTATATATTTAATTAATGTGAATGTAAGTGTATGTATTTAATTTAATTTGGTATATATATATATATATATATGTATATATATGTATTGATTTATTTTTATAATTGTATTAATAAAATGTATACTAGGTATAATTTTAATTAATGTTTTAATATCTGTATTGTTAATTTTAATGATGGTATATATATACATATATTTTGTATAAGCATAGTATATATATATATACTTTAGTATATGTATGTATTAATGTATATATATATATGACATAGGAAAATGTTTTTATTTAGTATATATATATGAACGCATTTTGATGTATAGTACGTGTCTTTCATCTAATATATATATGTATGTATTCTAGTATAAAAATAAATAAAGTTTGGTATATGTGTATACATGTATTTTATATATATATACTCAGCATATTTTTAATGTATGTTTAATTGGTATATATATATGGTAGGTATTAATGTTGGTTAAAATATGTAATGTGTTTTAGATGTCTGTCTGCTAGATGACCCTAGTTGACTAGTAGCATACCTCGCATAGCCCTGAGTTAGTATTGTTGTGTGTTAGTATAGCTTCTGATTTCAATTATTGTATTGTTATTATATGTTTTTAGGACTGTTGCTTCACCTAGGGGATACTCTGGAACAGGACACCAATAATTACCAGCTAAGGACCCGAGGCAAGTACATTCTCTGATAATTTCCAATTTCTTGATAATTTCTATAAATTCAATAATCTTGAAATGTTACAACTGAATCCTTGACACTGTGCTACACGGACTAGTATAGCTTGGATCTGCAGTCATGAGATGTTACAATGATTATCGTATTGACATTGTACACGACATGTATATTAGACATCGTACATGATAGATTGGACTTGCTCGTGTATCGTGACGTGTCATGGTTGGATCCACAGTACTAGTTGGGGGCGGGGAAGTAGTTAGTAAGAAATGTGATCATAACCTCTTATTGTAGTGTAGAACAATGTAAGTATTAATCATGCTCTTCACCATGATTAGCCAGGCCCTGTAGCTATCGTACATGTTCCCAAGCCGATCACATTTTGAAACTACTATTTCAAACACTTAGAATAGATTACTGTTTCCCTATTTAAATCATATACTACATCACCCGTATATGATACTGTTCCTTGTTCTTTCATTTTCATACATGCACTGACTGTATTATATTGCCTGTCTCTTTACATTGCCTGTCTCTCTTTAATTGCTATTGTATTTATTTTACTGTCTTCTCAGTAGCAAGCATGACATATTTATTACTTTATAGTCCTTATCAATTAAATGGAACTGTTATTTGAGATTGTGCTTTGCTCCTTCCTGACTGGAAATATTTTTCCAGACTATGCCTTAGAGGACTGCTGTCCGACACTTTATGGACCATATGGTGAGTAGCTGCAGACTTTGTAGTAGTTGTGATTCTGGGAGGTCTAGCCGAAAATCACTAATTCTTCTAGTTTTCTGATTAGTTTTTTAAGTAGACTATTGATACCGGATTTGTCTCCGGCATTTTTATTGAGACTTGGATATTATTGAGTTAGATTATTACTTTTGACTTGTGTTGTATTTAATTTTTGTTCGATATCTTATCGTGCTGTAATCCTGTGATTGATTATGTGTTTATTTTATTTGTGTCATCCGTGCCTCCTTATGGAGATTGGACGCTTGTGTGAGATTGGCTAGATAGTATCAAGACCGTGACAGCGTTCTACCGCCGATGCTGCGGCGTAGGCTGGACGTACCCACGTACTCGTGCCCCTAAACCGGGTGCGGGTCGTGACATGACCTCCCATAGGATGGTTGATATCTCAAAGGATGGGTGACCTCCCGTAAGATGGATAACCTCCTGTAGGATGGGGGACCTCACGTATGATAGGTGACCTCCCTAGGATGGGTGACCACCCTTAGGATAGGTGACCTCCCATTGGATGAGAGACTTCCCTTAGGATGGGTAACCTCCCTAGGATGGGTAACCTACCGTTTGATGGGTGATCTCCCTAGGATGGGTAACCTCTTTAAGTATGGGTAACCTCCCGTAGGATAGGATGGGCAAACCTCCCTAGGATGGGTAACCTCCCTAAGGATAGGTGACCTTCCTACGATGGGTAAACTCCAAACGATGGGTGACCTTCATATGATGGATAACCTCCCTAGGATGGGTAACCTCCAAACGATGGGTGACCTTCATATGATGGGTGACCTTCCTAGGATGGGTAACCTCCCATAGGATGGGTGACCTCCCATAGGATGGATGACCTCTCGTAGGATGGATAACCTCCCTTAGAATGGGTGACCTCTCGTAGGATGGGTAACCTCCCTTAGGATCGGTAACCTCCCTAGGATGGGTGACCTCCCGTAGGATGGGTGACCTCCCTTAGGATGGGTAACCTCCGGATAGGTGATCACCCGTAGGATGAGTGACCTCCCTAGGATGGGTAACATCCCTAGGATTGATAACCTCCCGTAAGATGGGTAAACTCCCATAAGATGGGTGACCTCCCTAGGATGGATGACCTCTCTAGGATGGGTGTCCTCCCGTAGGATGGGTGACCTCCCTTAGGTTAGGTAACCTCCCTAGGATGGGCAACCTCTCATAGGATGGGTGACCTCTCATAGGTTGTGTAACCTCTCATAGGTTGGGTAACCTCCCTAAGTATGGGTAACCTCTCTAAGGATGGGTGACCTTCATAGGATCGGTAACCTCCCTTAGGATGGGTGACCTCTCATAGAATGGGTGACCTCCCTAAGATGGGTGACCTTCCCTAGTATGGGTGACCTCCCATAGGATAGGATTTTACCCATCATATGAAGGTCACCCATCATATGGCAGGCCACCCATCATATAAAGGTCACCCATCCTATGAAGGTCACCCATCCTTCGGGAGGACACCCATCATATGAAGGTCACCCATCCTACGGGAGGTCACCCATTAAAAGGAGGTCACCCATCTTAAGTTAGGTTACCCATCCTACGAGAGGTCACCCATCCTAAAGGTGGGTGACCTCTCATAGGATGGGTGACCTTCATATGACTGGTGACCACCTTTTGATGGGTGACCTCCAGTAGGATGGGTGACCTCTCGTAGGATGGGTAACCTTCATATGATGGCTGACCTTTATTTTGATGGGTGACCTCCTATAGGATGGGGGACCTCACGTATGATAGGTTACCTCTCGTAGGATGGGTATCCTAGATTAGGATGGGTGACCTCCTGTAGGATGGATAACCTCTCATAGGATGGGTGATCTCTCGTAGGATGGGTAACCTCTCGTAGGATGGGTAACCTCCCTTAGGATGGGTGACCTCCCATAGGATGGATAACCTCATGTAGGATGGGGGACCTTCCGTATGATAGGTGATCTCCTATAGGGAGACCTTCCATAGGATGGGTAACCTCCCTTAGGATGGGTGACCTCCCGAAGGATGGGTGACCTCCCTTAGGATGGGTAACCTCCCTAAGGATGGGTAACCTCTCGTAGGATAGATAATCTCCCATAGCATGGGTAACCTCCCGTAGGATGAGTGACTTAACTTAGGATGGGTAACCTCCCGTAGGATAGGTATCCACCGAATGGGTAACCTCCCTTAGGATGGGTAACCTCTCTTAGGATGGGTGACCTTCCGTAGGATGGATAACCTCATGTAGGATGAGTGACCTAACTTAGGATGGGTAACCTCCAGTAGGATGGGTAACCTCCCTACGATGGGTGACCTCCCTAAGATAGGTAACCTCCATTTGCATGGGTAACCTACCTAGGATGGGTAACCTCTCATAGGTTGGGTAACCTCCCTTATGATGGGTAACCTCTTATAGGATGGATGACCTCCCTAGGATGGGTGTCCTCCCTAGGATGGGTGACCTCCCTAAGATGGGTGTCCTCCCTAGGATGGGTGACCGACCTTAGGATGGGTAACCTCGCGTATGATGGATGACCTCCCTAGGATGGGTAACCTCCCGTAGGATAGGTAACCACCCGTTGGTTGGATGGTCTCCCATAGAATTTGTGACCTCCCATAGAATTTATGACCTCCCGTGGGATGGGTAACCTCCCATAGGATGGGTAATCTCCCTAAGTATGGGTGACCTCCGGATGGGTGACCTCCCTTAGGATGGGTGTCCTCCCTAGGATGGGTGACCTCCCGTAGGATGGGTGACCTATCGTAGGATGAGTGTCCTCCCTAGGATGGGTAACATCTCTTAGGATGGGTGACCTCCCGTAGGATGGGTAACCTTTCTTAGGATGGGTGACCTCCCTAGGATGGGTGATCTTCCTTAGGATGGGTGACCTCTCGTACGATGGGTGATATCCCGTAGGATGGATAATGTCCCTTAGGATGGGTAACCTCCCTTGGATGGGTACCCATAGGATGGGTAACCTTCATAGGATGGGTAACCTCCCTAGGATGGGTGACCAGCCTAAGGATGAGTGACCTCCCATAGGATGGGTGACCTATTGGATGGGTGACTTCTTTAAGGATGGATAACCTCTAGTAGGATGGATGACCTCTCGTAGGATGGGTAATATCCCTTAGGATGGGTAACCTCCATAGGATGGGTGACCTCCCCATCGTACGAGAGGTTAACCATCCTAGGGAGGTCACCCATCTTACGGGAGGTCACCCATCCAGAGGTTACCAATCCAAAGGGAAGTCAATCATCCCAAGGAAGGTTACCCATCATATAAAGGTCACCCATCCTAAGGGAGGTTACCCATTAGATAAAGGTCACCCATCCTAGGGAGGTTATATATCATATGAAGGTCACCAATCATTTGGAGGTTACATAGGTAGATTTTCTATCCTAAGGAAGGTTACCCATCCTAAGGTAGGTTACTCATCCTAGGGAGGTCACCCATCCTTATGGAGGTTACCCATCCTACGGAGGTTACCTATCCTACGTGATATTACCCATCTTAAGGGAGGTTACCCATCCTATGAAGGTCACCCATCGTATGGAGGTTACCCATCCTATGAGAGGGTACCCATCCTATGAAGGTCACCCATCGTATAGAGGTTATCCATCCTATAAAGGTCACCCATCCTATGAGAGGTTACCCATCCTAAGAGAGGACACCTATCCTACGAGATGTCACCCATCATAGGGAGACACCCATCCTAAAGGAGGTTATCCATCCTACGAAGGTCACCCATTCTTAGGGAGATTACCCATCCTCCGGGAGGTCACCCATCCTACGAGAGGTCACACATCCTAAGAGAGGACACCCATCCTACGAGACGTTACCCCATACTTTTGAGGACACCCATCCTAAGGGGGGTTACCCATCCATAAGTCACCCATACTTAGGGAGGTTACCAATCCTACGGGAGGTTACCCCTCCTAAGATAGGTCACCCATCTTTAGGGAGGTCACCTATCCTAAGGAGGTTACCCATCCTACGAGAGGTCACCCTTCCTATGGCAGGTCACCAATCCTATTGGTGGTCCTACGGGATATCACCCATCCTACGAGAGGTCACCCATCCTATAGGCCACCCATCCAATGGGAGGTCAACCATCCTTAGTTAGGTCACCCATCCTAGGGAGGTTATCCATCCTACGGGAAGTCACCCATAATAGGGAGGTTACCCATCCTAAGGGTGGTTACCCATCCTATGAGAGGTACCCATCCTAAGGGAGGTTACCCATCCAACGAGAGGTACCCATCCTAAGGGATGTTACCCATCCTATGAAGGTCACACATCCTAAGATAGGTCACCCATCCTTAGGGAGGTTACCCATCCTAAGAGAGGTTACCCATCCTTTGTTAGGTTACCCATCGTATGTTAGGTCACCCATCCTACGGGAGGTCACTCATCCTACGGGAGGTCACCCATCCTTAGTTAGGTTACCCATCCTACGGGAGGTCACCCATCCTAGGGAGGTCACCCATCCTATGGGAGGTCACCCATCATATAAAGGTCACCCATCCTATGAAGGTCACCCATCCTACGGGAGGTCACCCATCATATGAAGGTCACCCATCCTACGGGAGGTCATCCATCAAAAGGAGGTCACCCATCTTAAGGGAGGTTACCCATCCTACGAGAGGTCACCCATCCTAAGGGTGGGTGACCTCTCGTAGGATGGGTGACCTCCCTTAGGATGGGTAACCTCTCGTAGGATGGGTAATCGCCCGTAGGATGGGTAACCTCCCATAGGATGAGTGACCTAACTTAGGATAGGTAACCTTCCATAGGGTAGGTATCCTTCGGATGGGTAACCTCCCTTAGAATGTGTAACCTCTCTTAGGATGGGTGACCTATCGTAGGATGGGTAACCTCCTGTAGGATGAGTGACCTAACTTAGGATGGGTAACCTCTAGTAGGATGGGTAACCTCCCTACAAAAGGTGACCTCCCTAAGATTGGTAACCTCCATTTGGATGGGTAACCTCCCTAGGATGGGTAACCTCTCATAGGTTGGTAACCCCCCTATGATGGGTAATATCCGTAGGATGGGTAACCTCCCATAGGATGGATGACCTCCCTAGGATGGGTGTCCTCCCTAGGATGGGTGACCTCCCTAAGATGGGTGTCCACCCTAGGATGGGTGACTTCACTAAGATAGGTGTCCACCCTTGGATGGGTGACCTCCCTTAGGATGGGTAACCTCCCATATGTTGGATGACCTCCCTAGGAGGGGTAACCTCCCATAGGATGGGTAACCACCCGTTGGTTGGATGACCACCTATAGAATTTGTGACCTCCCATGAAATTTATGACCTCTCGTAGGATGGGTAACCTCCCGTAGGGTGGGTAACCTCCCTAAGTATGGGTGACAACCGGATGGGTGACCTCCCTAAGGATGGGTGTCCTCCCTAGGATGGATGACCTTCTGTAGGACGAGTGACCTATCGTAGGATGGGTGTCCTCCCTAGTATGGGTAACATCTCTTAGGATGGGTGACCTCCGGTAGGATGGGTAACCTTTCTTAGGATGGATAACCTCCGTAGAATGGGTGACCTCCCTAGGATGGGTGACCTTCCTTAGGATTGGTGACCTCTCGTAGGATGGGTGATATCCCGTAGGATGGGTAACCTCCCTTAGGATGGGTAACCTTCATAGGATGGGTAACCTTCCTAGGATGGGTGACCTCCCTAAGGATGGGTGACCTCCCATAGGATGGGTGACCTATAGGATGGGTGACCTCTCTTAGGATGGATAACCTCTAGTAGGATGGATGACCTCTCGTAGGATGGTTGATATCCCGTAGGATGGGTAACCTCCGTAGGATGGGTGACCTCCCTATCCTACGAGAGGTTACCCATCCTAGGGAGGTTACCCATCCTATATGAGGTCACCCATCCTACGGAAGGTCACCCATCCGGAGGTTACCCAAAAAAAGGGAGGTTACCCATCCTAAGGGAGGTTACCCATCATATAAAGGTCACACATCCTAGGGAGGTTATATATCATATGAAGGTCACCCATCATTTGGAGGTTACATATCCTATGGTAGATTTCCTACCCTAATGATGGTAACCCATCCTAAGGGACGTTACTCATCTTAGGGCGGTCAATCACCCTACGGAAGGTCACCCATCCTTAGGGAGGTTGCCCATCCTAGGGAGGTTACCTATCTTACGTTATATCACCCATCCTAAGAGAGGTTACCCATCCTATGAAGGTCACACATCGTATGGAGGTTACCCATCCTACGAGAGATTACACATCCTATGAAGGTCACCCATCAAATAGAGGTTACCCATCCTATAAAGGTTACCCATCCTACTAGAGGTTACCCATCCTATGAGAGGACACCCATCCTACGATTGGTCACCCATCCTAGGGAGACCTATCCTAAAGGAGGTTACCCATCCTATGAAGGCCACCCATCCTTAGGGAGGTTACCCATCCTACGGGAGGTCACCAATCCTACGAGAGGTTACACATCCTAAGAGATGACACCCATCCTACGAGAGGTCCCCCATCCTATGGGAGGTCACCCATCCTTGGGAGGACACCCATCATAAGGGAGGTCACCCATCCGGAGGTCATCCATACTTAGGGAGGTTACCAATCCTATGGGAGGTTACCCCTCCTACGAATGGTCACCCATCCTTAGTGAGGTCACCTATCCTAAGGAGTTTAGCCATCCTACAAGAGGTCACCCATCATATGAGAGGTCAACCATTCTACGAGATATCACCCATCCTAAGGCAGGTCACCCATCCTATTGGTCGTCCTACGGGATATCACCCATCCTACGAGAGGTTAGCCATCCTATAGGCCAACCATCCTATAGGAGGTCACCCATCCTTAGGGAGGTCACCCATCCTAGGGAGGTTACCCATCCTCAGGGAGGTTACCCATCCTACGAGAGGTACCCATCCTAAGGAAGGTTACCCATCCTACGAGAGGTACCCATCCTAAGGGAGGTTACCCATCCTATGAAGGTCACCCATCCTAAGAGAGGTCATCCATCCTTAGGGAGGTTACCCATCCTAAGAGAGGTTACCCATCCTATGTTAGGTTACCCATCGTATGTTAGGTCACCCATCCTAAGGGAGGTCACTCATCCTACGGGAGGTCACCCATCCTTAGTTAGGTTACCCATCCTACGGGAGGTCACCCATCCTAAGGAGGTCACCTATCCTACGGGAGGTTACCCATCCTACGGGAGGTCACCCATCCTTAGTTAGGTCACCCATCCTAGGGAGGTCACCCATCCTATGGGAGGTTACCCATCCTTTGAGAGGTCACCCATCCTATGAAGGTCACCCATCCTAAGGGAGGTCTCAGTCATATGGAAGATCACCTATCATACATGAGATCACCCATCCTACAGGAGGTTACCTATCCTACGGGAGGTCACCAATCCTTAGGGAGGTTACCCATCCTACAAGTGGTCACCCATCCTACGGGAGGTCACCTATCCTAGTAAGGTCACCAATACTTAGGGAGGTTACCATTCTACGAGAGGTCACCCATCTTAAGAGAGGTTACCCATCCTAAGGGAGGTTACCCATGCTAAGAGAGGTTACCCATCCTAGGGAGGTCACCCTCCTACCGATCCTAAGGGAGGTTACCCATCCTAAGCCAGGTCATCCATCCAAAGGGAGGTTACCCATCCTACGAGAGGTTACCCATCTTGCGAGAGGTCACCCATCCTAGGGAGGTTAACCATCCTTAGGGAGGTCTCTCATCCTATTTTAGATTACCTATAATACGTGAGTTCCTTCATACTAAAGGAGGTTACCCATTCTACGGGAGGTCACCATTCCTAAGGGAGGTTAACCATCCTACGAGAGATTACCCATCCTACGAGAGGTTACCCATCCTTAGGGAGGTCACCCATCCTAAGAGAGGTTTCCTACCCTAAGGAAGGTTACCCATCCTACGAGAGGTCACCCATCCTAAGGGAAGTTACCCATCCTACGAGAGGTTATCCATCCTACGAGAGGTCACCCATCCTAGAAGAGGTCACCCATCCTCGGGAGATTACCCATCCTACGGTTACCCATCCTACGAGAGGTCACCCATTCTAGGAAGGTTACCCATCCTAGGAAGGTTACCCATCCTTAGGGAGGTCACCCATCCTAAGGGAGGTTACCCATCCTAAGGGAGGTTACCTATCCTAGGGAGGTTACGATCCTAAGAGAGGTTACCCATCCTAGGGTGGTTACCCATTCTACGAGAGGTCACCCATCCTAATGGAGGTCACCCATTATACGGAAGGTTACACATCCTACGAGAGGTTACCCATCCTCGGGAGGTTACCCATCCTAAAGGTCACCCATCCTAGGGAGTTACCCATCCTACGGGAGGTTAGGAATCCTATGGGAGGTCACCCATACTTAGGGAGGTTACCCAACCTATTAGTGGTTACCCATCCTACGGGATATCACCCATCCTATGGGATATCACCCATCCTACGGGAGGTCTTCTATCCTAAGGCAGGTTACCCATCCTATGGGAGGTCACCCATCCTACTGGAGGTCACCCATACTTAGGGAGGTTACCCATCCTAGGGAGGTTACCCATCCAAGGATGTCACCCATCCTAGGAAGATTACCTATCGTAGGAAGGTTACCCATCCTAGGGTTATCCATCCTAGGGAGATTACCCATCATACGGTAGGTTACCCATCCTAGGGAGGTTACCCATCCTAGGCAGGTTACCCATCCTAGGGAGGTCTTCCACCCTATGAGAGGTCACCTATCCTAAGGGAGGTCACCCATCCTAGGGAGGTCACCTATCATACATGAGGTCCCCAATCATACAAAAGGTTATCCATCCTAGGAAGGTTACCCATCTTTATGGAGGTCACCCATCCTTAGGGAGGTAACCCATCAAAAGAGAGGTCACCCATCATAAGACATGTTACCCATCCAAATGGATGTTACCCATCATACGTGAGGTCACGCATCCTATGGAGGTCTCCCATCCTAAGGGAGGTTACCCATCCTAGGGAGGTAACCTCCCTTAGGATGGGTAACCTCCTTTAGGATAGGTAACCTTCCGTAGGAAGGGTAACCTCCCTACGATGGGTAACCTCCCTAAGGATGGGTAACCTCCCTAGGATGGATGACCTTCCTAAGGATGGATAAACTCCCTAGGATGTGTGACGTCCCTAAGGATGGGTAACCTCCCTAGGATGGTTTACCTCCCTAAGGATGGGTTACCTCCCTTTGGATGGGTGACCTCCCTAGGATGGGTAACCTTCGAGAGTATGACCTCCCTTAGGATGGTTAACCTCTCTTAGGATGGGTAACCTCTAGTAGGATGGGTGACCTCCATTTGGATGGGTGATCTCGCGTAGGATGGGTGACCCCCGGTAGGAAGGGTAAGCCCCATTTGGATGGGTAACCTCCCTTAGGATTGGTGACCTCCCTAATGATGGGTGACCTCTCTTAGTATGGGTGACCTCCCGTTGGATGTGTGACCTCCCTTAGGATAGGTGACCTTCATAGGATGGGTAATATCTCTTAGGAAGGGTGACCTCCCTTAGGATGGGTGACCTCCCGTAGGATGGGTGACCTACCCTAGGATAGATGACCTCCCTTAGGATGGGTGACTTTTATAGGATGGGTAACCTCCACACGATGGGTGACCTCCCGTAGGATGGGTGACCTCCCGTAGGATGAGTGATCTTCCTTAGGATGGGTGCCCCCCCGTAGGATGGGTGATATCCTGTAGGATGGGTAAACTCCCGTAGGATGGGTAGCCTCCCGTAGGATGGATAACCTCCCTTAGGATGGGTGATCTCCAGTAGGATGCGTGACCTCCTTTAGAATGGGTAACCTTCCATAGGATGGGTGATATCCTAGGGAGGTCACCCATCCTATGGGAGGACACCCATCCTTAGGGAGGTCACCCATCCTAAGAGAGGTTATCCATCCTTATGGAGGTCACCCATCCTAAGAGACGTTACCCATCCTAGGGAACTCACCCATCCTATGAGAGGTCAACCATCATATAGGTCACCCATCCTATGGGAGGTCACCCATCCTATTGGTCACACATCCAAATGGCGGTCACCCATCCAGAGGTTACCCATCCTAAGGGAGTTAACCCATCCTAAAGGAGGTCACCCATCCTAGGGAAGTTACCCATCGAAAGGAAGGTCACCCATCCTAAGGGAGGTCACCCATTTAAGGGAGATTACCCATCATATGAAGGTCACCCATCCTAGGGAGGTTGCCCATCCTACGAGAGGTCTCCCATCCTTAGGGAGGTCACCCATCCTACGAGAGGTTACCCATCCTAAGAGAGGTCACCTATCCTAGGGAGGTTACCCATCCTATGAGAGGTTACCCATCCTAGTGAGGTTACCCATCCGATGAAGGTCACCCATCGTTTGGAGGTTACCCATCCTATAAAGTTCACCAATCCCAAGTTAAGTTACCCATCCTATGAAGGTCACCCATTATACGGGAGGTTACCCATCCTAAGTAGGACACCCATCCTATGGGATGCCACCTATCTTACCTAAGGTCCCCAATCCTATATGAGATCACCCAACCTATGGGAGGTCACCCATTCAAATGGAGGTCACCCATGATGTGTGACCTATAGGATGGGTAACCTCTGGTAGGATGGAAGATATCCCGTAGGATGGGTAACCTCCATATGATGGGTGACCTCCCGTAGTATGGGTAACCTTTCATTCTATGGGTGACCTCCCTAAGGATAGGTGACCTCCCATAGGTTAGGTGACCTATAGGATGGGTGATCTCTCATATGATGGATGACCTCCCTAGGATAGGTAACCTCCCGAGGATGGGTAACCTTACTTAGGATGGGTAACCTCCCTAGGATGGGTAACCTCCCATAGGATGGGTGACCTCTCGTTGGATGGGTAACCACCCTTAGGATGGGTAACCTTCCTAGGATGGATAACCTCCCTAAGATGGGTAAACTCCCTTAAGATGGGTAAATTATGAATGGGTGACCTCCCGTAGGATTGGTGATCTCTCTTAGGATGGGTAACCACGCTTAGGATGGGTGACCTCCCGTAGGATGGGTAACTCATAGGATGGGTGACCTCCCTTAGGATGGGTGACCTTCATAAGATGGGTAACATCCCTTAGGATGGGTGACATCCCTTAGGAATGGTAACCTCCGGAAGGGTGACCTCCCTTAGGACTGTTGACCTCTCGTAGGATGGGTAACCTTCCTAAGTATGGGTGACCTCCTTGGGATGGGTAACCTCCATTTGGATGTGTAACCTCCCTTGGGATGGTTGACCTCTCGTAGGATTGGTAACCTCCCGTAGGATGGGTGACTTTACTTTTCCTAGGATAGGTAACCTCCGGATGGGTGACCTCCATTTCGATGGGTAACCTCCCTTGGGATGGCTGACCTCCCGTAGGATGGATAACCTCTTGTAGGATGGGTGACCTCTAGTAGGATGGGAAACCTCCCTTAGGATGGGTGACCTAACTTAGGATGGGTGACCTCCCGTAGGATGAGTGATTTCCCATAGGATAGTTAACCTCCCTTAGGATGGGTGACCTCCCTTAGGATGGCTGGCCTCTCATAGGAAGGGTAACTTCACGTAGGATGGGTAACTTCCCTAGGATGGGTAACCTCCATTTAGATGGGTAACATCCCTTGGGATGGCTAACCTCTCGTAGGATGGATAACCTCTCGTAGGATGGGTGACCTCCATTTGGATGGATAACCTCCCGTAGGATGGGTAACCTCCCTAAGTATGGGTGACCTCCCTAGTATGGGTAACCTCCATTTGGATGGGTAACCTCCCATGGGATGGATAACCTTGATAGCATTGGTAACCTCCATTTGGATGGGTAACCTCTATTTGGATGGGTAACCTTCCTTGGGATGGGTAACCTATAAAGGATGGGTAGACTCCCTTAGGATGGGTGACCTCCCTAGGATGGGTGACCTCCCTAGGATGGGTAACCACCCTTAGGATCGGTGACCTCCCGTAGGATGGGTAACCTCAATACGATAGTTGACCTTCATATGATGGGTAACCTCCCTAAGAATGGGTGACATCCCTTAGGATGGGTGACCTCCCATAGGATTGGTGACCTCTATACGATGGGTGACCTTCATATGATGGGTAACCTTCCTTAGGACGGGTGACCTACCATAGGATGGGTAACCTCTATTAGGATGGGTAGCCTCTCTTAGGATGGGTGACCTCCCTAATGATGGGTGACCTCCCATAGGATGGGTGACCCATAATTTGGGTGACCTCCCTTATGATAGGTGACCTCCCATAGGATGAGAGACCTCCCTAAGGATGGGTAACCTCCCTAGGATGGGTAACCACCATTTGGATGGGTGACCTCCCGTAGGATGGGTGAACTCCATTGGATGGGTGACCTCCGTAGGATGGGAGCACCTCTATAGGGATGGGTAACCTCCCGTAGGATGGGTGACCTTCATAGGATGGGTAACCTCCATACGATGAGTGACCTTCATAGGATGGGTGACCTCTCGTAGGATGAGTGACCTCCAGTAGGATGGGTGACATTCCTAGAATGGGTGACCTCCCTTAGGATGGGTAACCTCCCTTAGGATGGGTGACCTCTCATAGGATGGGTGACCTCCCTTCGGATGGGTGACCTCCCGTAGGATGGGTAACCTCCGGATGGGTGACCTTCCTTAGGATGGGTGACCTCCCATAGGATGGGTGAGCTTCCTTTGAATTAGTAACCTCCCTAGGATGGGTAACCTCCATTTTGATGGGAAACCACCTCTATGATGGGCAACCTCCCTTTGGATGGGTAACCTTCCTTAGGATTTGTTAGGATGGGTAACCTCCCTTAGGATGGGTAACCTCCATTAGGATGGGTGACTTCCCTTTGGATGGGTTACCTCCCTATGATGGGTGACCTCCAGTAGGATGGGTGACCTTCACAGGATGGGTAACCTCCCGTAGGATGGGTTATCTCCCTAGGATGGGTGACCTTCATAGGATGGGTGACCTTCCATAGAATGGGAGTCCTCCCGTAGGATGGGTGACCTCCCTAGGATGGGTTATCTATCGTAGGATGGGTAACCTCTCATATGATGGGTAACCTCTCATACGATAGGAAACCTTCATAGGATGGGTAACCTCCCGTAGGATGGGTGACCTTTCATAGGATGGGTGACCTCTCATAGGTTGGGTAACCTTCCTTTGGATGGGTGACCTCCCTTAGGATATGTAACCTCTCTTAGGATGGGTAACCTCTCGTAGGATAGGTGACCTCTATTTGGATGGGTGACCTCCCGTAGGATGGATGACCTCCATCTGGATGGGTAACCTACCTTAGGAAGGTTAACCATCCTACGGGAGGTCACCCTTCATTCGGAAGGTTACCAACCTAAGGGAGGTCTCCCCTCCTAAGGGATGCCACCCATCCTACGGGAGGTCTCCCATCCTAAGGGAGGTTACCTATCCTAAGGGATGTCTCTCATCGTAAAGGAGGTCACCCATCCTAAGGGAGGTTACCTATCCTACGAGTGGTTACCCATCCTATGGGAGGTCACCCCTAATACGGGAGGCCACCCATCCTACGAAATATTACCCATCATATGTGAGGTTACCCATCCTTAGGGAGGTCACCCATCCTATAGAGGTTACCCATCCTATGAAGGTCACCCATCCTAATGGAGGTCACCCATCCTACGAGAGGTTACCCAACCTACGGGAGGTCACCCATCCTCAGGGAGGTTACCCATCCTAAGAAGGTCACCCATCTTTCCGGGGATGGCTGACCTCCCGTAGGATGGGCAACCTCTGTTAGGATGGGTGACCTAACTTAGGATAGGTCACCTAACTTTGAATGGGTGACCTCCCGTAGGATGAGTGATTTTCCTTAGGATTGGTGACCTAAAGGAGGATGTGTGACCTCCCTAGGATGGGTAACCTCCCGTAGGATGGGTGACCTATAGGATGGGTAACCTCAATACGATGGGTGACCTTTATATGATGGGTAACCTCCCGTAGGATGGGTGACCTCTCGTAGGATGGGTGACCTCCCTAGGATGGGTGACCACCCTAAGGATGGGTAACCTCCCTAAGTATGGGTGACCGCCCGTAGGATGGGTGACCTCCCATAGGATGGGTGACCCATAGGATGGGTGACCTCCCTAGGATGGGTAACCTCCATTTTGAAGGGTAAACTCCCTTAGGATGGGTGACCTCCCGTAGGATTGGTGACCTCCCGTAGGATGGGTAACCTCCCTTATGATAGGTGACCTCCCTAGGATGGGTAACCTCCATTTGGATGGGTGGCCTCCATTAGGATGGGTAACCTCCGGATGGGTGACCTTCTATAGGTTGGGTAACCTCCCTAGGATGGGTAACCTCTCTTAGGATGGGTGAACTCTCGTAGGATAGGTAACCTTCCTAGTATAGATGACCTCCCTTAGGATCGGTAACCTCTCTTAGGATGAGTAACCTCTCGTAGGATGGGTGAACTCCCTTAGGATGGGTAACCTCCCGTAGGATAGGTAACCTCCCTTAGGATGGGTAACATACGGATGTGTGTCCTCCCTAGGATGGGTAACCTCCCGTAGGATGGGTGACCACCCTAGGATGGGTGACCTCCCGTAGGATGGGTAACCTCCCTAGGATGGGTGACCTTTCTTGGTATGGGTAACCTTCACACGATGGGTGACCTTCATAGGATAGGATGGGTGACCTCCCGTAGGATACGTAACCTACATTTAGATTGATGACCTACCTTAGGATGGGTGACCTCCCGGAGGATGGGTAACCTCCCTTTGGATGGGTGACCTCCCTTTGGATGGGTTACCCATCCTAAGGGAGGTCACCCATCTTATGGCAGGTCACTCATCCTAGTGAGGTTACCCATCCTACGGGAGGTCACCTATCCAAAGGGAGGTTACCCTTCCAAAGAGAGGTCTCCCATCCTATGGGAGGTCGCCCATCCTTAGAGAGGTCACCCATCCTAAGAGAGGTTACCCATCCTAAGGGAGGTCGCCCATCCTACTGGAGGTCACCCATACTTAGGGAGGTTACCCAACCTATGGGAGGTCACCCATCGTACGGGTGGTTACCCATCCAAATGGAGGTTACCCAACCTATGAGAGGTCACCCGCACCCTCCCTTAGGATGGGTGTCACGACCCGCACCCGGAATTTGGGCATGAGTCGTGGGTACGTCCAGCCTACGCCGCAGCATCGGCGGTAGAACGCTGTCTAGGTCACAAACATAGTATATCCTGTCAATGGTCTCAACTCCGTACGGAGGACAATGATAAATAAATCACAGATCTATAATATACTCAATCTCAGCTATAAGAATAATGGCACGATGAGAATTGAAAAGAGTTCTAATAAAAACCAACCACAATAAGTCCAACTCAAATCCTGGTCTAAAAGACCTCACAAAGTCACAAAATAATAAATATATCTCAGTCTCAGTCTAAAACAATAATGCAGAAAAAATAGTCTAAGAACAGGCTGGTAAGTTCTCCTCTAGGGTAGGCACCTCCTCTGGGATTTCTGGAGTGAAATCTCCCTCTATTCCTGGGCCGTAATGAGTGGGGCAAAGATCCTCCAGGTCCTCTGAAAAACGTTGTTATCCAGTCAGGATTGGAGCGAAGCACAAGCACTAACAGCAGTTTCATTAAATTGACAAAGTCTATAAACAGTGTAATAGATACAAGATGGAAATAAAAGCTGAATATGTGAAGTACAGGAGAAAATGAAATAGACAATAGAGCATCTAGCAATGAACAATAAATAGTGAATGCTAGAACAAGTAATCTGAATAAAGATAAAACATCTAGCTATGTGTTTGAAATATTAGTTTATTATGTGATCGGCTTGGGACTAGATCAGGCTGGTTATATATGATTAGCTATGATTCTTGAAGGTCAGGCTAACCATATGGTTAGCTATGATGCATGATAATGGTCAGGCTAATCATATATAACAGCTATGAAGCATGATGATGGTCAGGCCGCACCCGACGTGAGAAGTGGGGTGAGCTATGATGCATGTAAAGGATTTGGATATGATCACATAATCTACTAATAATTCCCCATCCCCAGCTAGCACGATGGATTCCAATCACGACTCCTCATGATGGGGATCTAGGGTACTAACCCGTGTATCCACAGTGTCGGAATCAAGTATGTAATACACTACAATTTATAGAAGTAATCAACCATGAAAACTGTCAGAGAATGTACTCGCCTGTGGTCCTGAGCAAGGTGTGAGGATCGATGTCCAAAATGGTATCAAAATGACCTAATATGGAGATTCAATGTTAATTAATGAATTAAAAGAATAACATGTTTAACAATTTAAATACGAGGTTTCTAGGTCAAAACTAGCTAAACTAGGCCTTAGCTAGGTCCAACTAGGTTAACTAGGTCTTATCTATACCATAATAGTCTACATTAGACAATATCTAACTAAAGTAGTTATTATTAGTTATCTAGCTAGTACTCCACCTTAATTAGTATTTAACTAATTCTTTTCTTAAGTCATACTAGCACCAACTTAACTAATCGCTAATGCAATATACAAATTCTTACACCCTTAATATCTTAATAAGTTAACTAACACTAGTCATTAACTAGCCCATAACTTTACTGTTACACAATTTGCACACAGACATTTCTAACATGTATACTGATACACTAGGTTCTGGATTCTAATGATACTCAACTCCCTGACACACTACTCTCACACAACATTCACAGCATCACACTCACATAGGCAGATATTTCCTACTCTGAATCTGAAATAACCTGGGGGACACACTATACTGCCTCCCTCTACTGATACACCTCCAGTTTCACTCATACACACTCTCACTGTCACAGCTTCCTCACACAAGCAGGTGATGCTGCTGTAGGTATTACTGATACTGATACACACCTATTTCTTACACTAATTCTGCACACACAGCACACATAGCCACTACACACACACACATGCCTCACAGGCACACACACTGGCACTGTTTCTGAAGATACAACACAGTTACACAGATAATTTATACATAGACACACACATTCTCAGATATCTCATACACACATTAAACTGTACAACACACAGGTAAATCACTGCCACACTGCTCACTGTCATAACTCCTACACTGATGCACAACACCTAATTATCTAGACACACTAAGACACACAGGCACTCATACAACTTCTCAACACACAGTTTTGACACAGGCTCTCCCCCAATCCACAGCCACACACTGAAGTTCCTAGCTTACCTCAACTCACAAGCACACACACATAACTGCTACACTGAACACACAGGTTCTCAACTGAGACACTAAACACTAAGACACTGCACACAGCCAATTAAATCCCCATCTCACTGTTCCACATAGATACAGAGGTATCTAGCACACACTCAAGTTATAAATTTGCACATTGATACACACAAGTCAGTCCAGTTCCTTCACACACTCAGACAAGGGTTCACACATATTGGTTGACACACACAAATCACTGAGAAAACACAGGTATCATCTACACATTGGTTCATTCATTCACCTATACACAGATCCATAAACACACAGTTAATATCTGAGAGCATAACACAGAATTCTGTCACTCCCACACATTCAGTTCTATGGTACAGGCACAATACAGTACTGCTTTGAAACTCTACACTGATACATAAACAACTACACTAAGACACAACCAAAATAGGGACACACTGATACATCACTACCCAAGTTCACACTGACACTCATATACCTACACACACATATATTACCCAAAATACTGACTGATACATAAACACAGCCACATGCACATGTATTCCTCAACCATTCACTGATGCTCCAACTAGTACCAACTTCTACTGCTAATAGCCAATAATACTCGAGCCCCAAATCCTAATTACAGTCGACTACAACTGTGAACCAATATGAAAACCTTACCTGCAACTTAAAGCCACATCTGAAGCCTCCCTAAGCCCATGCAACTGGTGCTTTATGAGGTTCACGAGATTACATTGCAGGGACCATCAACTGAGCAAAATTTCTGATACACACTGAATTTCAATTACCTAAACTGCACAGAATTCTCATTGAATACAAAACACTACACACATATTGGTTCATACATCATCTATACACTAATACAATCCAGAACTCTCCCCTACACCGAACAACTCCCCACAGTGTCTGACACCCCGAGACACGGGGCACAAGACACACACTGCAACCACACATAGCACAAAATTCCACCCGACTGCACCCTGTTTTCCCCAAATCTTACTGTGCAGTGAGAAACCCCAAACAAAACCCTAAATCAAGATCTAATCCTACAGGTAGGGGTGTAATCGTATATGAATGCATACTTCAAGATTAGGGTTCACAAAAAATTAGGAATAACAAACGTTGGGACACCTAAACCCTAAAATTTCTAAGGTCTCCATGTAGGATCTACAAAATCGAGATCCAACAGCAAGGGTGGGTTCCTAATGGGCATGAACAACAGAAAACAGGAATTTAATGAAGAAAAATGGGGTTTTTTACCTGCAGGGATGGTTTCTTCACTGAGGTTCTTCTTCTTCAAGGCTTCCTGACCCACGTTTCTTGCTTTCCTCGCTTGGAGGAGGAAGATAAAAACCCTAGGGTTAGGATTTCGAAATCTGGAGGTGGGGAGATGTTTTTCTCTTGTGGAGGCTAGGGTTTCTTCTTCTGCATGAAGAATGAGAGGGTTCCTCTTATATATTAAGGCCCAGTTAGGGTTTCTAGTGTATAGCCTAGGTTTAACCCCTAGATTAGGTCATGTAGAACCTAATTAACTAAGGTTTAGCCAGTCTAGGGTTTGAGGGTTCACCCTAAAATTTGAATTCTAGGGTTTCACTAGAACTGGTTTCCAAATTAGGGTTTAGTCAACAGGGTTTGACCTAATGGGTTCTAGGGCTTGACCTAAACCAAAAATCACTAACAATATGAATAGTTTATATAACTCAGCAGATTAATTAAATAAATAATTATTTAAAAAAATGGTGAAATTACACAAATGCCCTTATTTGGAAAAGTGGTAGTGACAAGTCTACCCTCCTAAAAGAAATTTCGTCCTCGAAATTGGACTGAACTACAATAAGAATGAAATCAGAAAAGGAAATATACCTCAAGTCTAGAAGAGATACGGGTATTGCTCGCGCATCTCGTCCTCTCTCTTCCTGGTCGACTCCCCTGGAGAGTGATGTCTCCATGCAACACGAACCAAAGGGATTGTTTGGTTCCGCAACACCTTCTCTCTGCGGTCCAAGATCTCTACGGGCTGCTCGGGGTAGCTGAGCGTCGGACCAACCTCAATCTTCGAGTGGTCAAGTACGTGACTAGGGTCTGCCACGTACCGTCTCAGCTGCGACACATGGAACACATCATGCACTTCCTCCAATGCAGGCGGCAAGTCTAGTCTATACGCCACTGCACCTATCTTCGCAAGAATACCGAAGGGTCCGATGTAGCGTGGGCTAAGCTTCCCGCCTCTGCCAAAACGAATCGTTCCACGCGTCGGAGAAATCCGTAGGAATACTAGATCGCCAACCTAGCACAAAACAGTCTCAACATACAGTCTAAACAACAAACACAAACCAAAATAACAATCTATACCTGAAACTCAAGGGGTCTACGGTGGCTATCGGCCCAATGCCGCTGTCTGTCCTGCGCCACTCGCAGTCTGTCTCTGATGAGTTTCACCTTTTCTGCTGCATCCACGACCATATCTGGTCCTAGCAAGGCCCTCTCTCCAACGTCGTCCCACGACAGCGGTGTACGATACCTCCTTCCATAAAGAGCCTCAAATGGTGACATCTCGATGCTGGCCTGGTAGCTGTTGTTGTAAGCAAACTCTACCAGGTGCAGATGATCCTCCCAAGAACCTTCGAGATCTAGAACGCAAGTACGTAGCATATCCTCGAGAGTCTGAATAGTCCGTTCAGACTGCCCGTCTGTCTGGGGGTGATATGCGGTACTGAACTTGAGCTGAGTGCCCAAGCTAGCCTGCAGACTCCTCCAGAAGTGGGAAGTGAAACGACTATCTCGATCTGAGACGATGCTCACTGGAACTCCATGAAGCCTAACAATCTGTTGCACGTACATCTCTGCTAGCTTCTCTGTCGACGTGCCCACCCTGAAAGGTAAGAAATGGGCTGATTTGGTCAACCTGTCCACAATAACCCAAATTGCGTCTTTCCCTCCTGGAGAACGTGGAAGCCCTGAAATGAAATTCATGGTCACGTGCTCCCATTTCCATTCTGGAATCGGTAAAGGTTGAAGCAAACCACCTGGCCTCTGCCGGTCTGCCTTTACCTGCTGGCACACTAGACACCGAGATACGAAGCGTGCTACCTCGCGCTTCATTCCATACCACCATACGTGCTCTCTCAAGTCCCGATACATCTTGTTGGCACCGGGATGCATCGAGTACTGAGAGCGGTGTGCCTCCTGCAAAACCTCCTCGCGCAGCTCCCCGCTAGGCACACATATCCTCGTGCCGTGCCGTAAGGAACCATCATCTGCGATAGTAAAGTCGTCCGACAATCCCATCTGAACCTGTGCTCTGATACTCCTTAGAGCCTCATCCTCATACTGCGCAGCTCTGATCCTGTCCATCAGTTCGGACTGTATCTGCAATCCCCACATCTGAATCTCGGTACCGGGAACTAACACTTCAATCTCCAAACTCTCCAAATCAGCCAACAAATGTCTATCAGTCGTCAAGTACATAGCCATCGGATACCTGCTCAAGGCATCGGCGACTACGTTGGCCTTCCCTGGATGGTACTGTAATGAGATGTCAAAGTCCTTCATCAACTCTAACCACCTCCTCTGCCTCATGTTCAGCTCCTTCTGTGTGAATACGTACTTCAAGCTCTTGTGGTCTGTGAAGATCTCCACACGCTCTCCGTACAGGTAATGTTTCCACAGCTTTAGAGCGAAGATAACTGCTGCCAACTCTAAATCGTGGGTGGGGTAGTTCTTTTCATGAGGGCGTAACTGCCTGGAAGCATAGGCAATTACCTTCCCGTGCTGCTGAAGAACACATCCCAGACCCTTCCCTGAAGCATCACTGTAGATGGTGAAACCACCTGTCCCTGCTGGCAACGTCAAAATTGGAGCTGTTGTCAACCTCTTCTTTAGTTCATCAAATGCAGCCTGGCACTCCTCCGTCCAGACAAAATCCACATCTTTCCTAGTCAATCTGGTCATCGGCGCTGCAATCTTGGAGAAGTCTTGTACAAACCTCCTGTAGTATCCTGCTAGTCCGAGAAAACTCCTGATCTCAGCTACCGAACTGGGGGTAGCCCACGACTCCACTGCCTCAATCTTCTTTGGGTTTACCGAAATTCCGTCACCCGATACCACATGCCCAAGAAATTCGACCTTGTCAAGGAAGAATTCACACTTAGAGAGTTTCCCGTACAGCTTCTCCCTCCTGAGAGTCTCTAAGACCAACCTCAGGTGCTCTTCGTGCTCCTCCGGAGTCTTGGAATACACAAGAATATCGTCAATGAACACCACCACGAACTTGTCAAGGTACTGGTGGAACACCTTGTTCATCAAGTTCATGAATACTGCCGGCGCATTGGTTAAACCAAATGGCATCACCATGAACTCAAACTGGCCGTATCTGGTCCGAAAAGCTGTCTTCGGCGTGTCTTCTTTCTTTACCTTCACCTGGTGATAGCCTGACCTCAAATCAATCTTTGAAAATACCCTCGCCCCGCTCAACTGGTCGAAAAGATCATCTATCCTCGGCAGCGGGTATTTGTTCTTGATAGTGATATTGTTCAAGGCTCTATAATCAATGCACATGCGCACCGTGCCGTCCTTCTTCGGTACGAACAATACCGGAGCTCCCCATGGTGATAAACTGGATTTGATGAAGCCTTTGTCCTGCAGCTCCTCAACTTGCTTCTTCAGTTCTGCCAGCTCGCTGTTGTTGACTCTTAGACATGTTGTGAAATAGGCTCCGCTCCTGGAACCAAGTCTATAGAGAATTCAACATCTCTGTCTGGCGGCAAGCCTGGCAACTCTTCTGGAAATACATCCAGAAACTCCGCTATCAGAGGATGTGGCAACTCCTCCTCTTCTGCCCTGGCTCCGCAAAATGTGCTCCTGCTCTGTTCCGCTGCTCCTCTGACGACCTCAAACTCCGGCTCTCCTGGTGGTCTAAATAATACTCTGCCTCTATAACAATCTATAGTAGCATGATGTCTACTCAACCAGTCCATTCTGAGCACAATATCGTACCCTGGAAGTGGCATGACAAGTAAGCTCACGCTCAACTCTCGGCCTTCTACTGACACCCTCCGGTCCTTGCAGTGATCACGAACTAGGATAATACCTCCACCAGTCGTGATCTTGCAAGTCCTAGCTAATGGTTCTGTGTCTAAATGATGTCGAAGTGCATATGATACAGACACAAAACTATAGGAAGCGCCAGAGTCAAATAAGGTAAATGCGGGAATACAATCGAGAAGAACCGAACCTGTGATCAAATCTCCTGCTGGCTCGATCTCCTCGACTGCCATGGCGTATGCTCGCCCTTGGGGTGCACCTCTCTGCTGCTGATGCTGGGTGAACTTCTGATGTTGCGGTGGAAGTGGTCCCCAATGTTGTTGGCCTCCTGGTACGGTAGGTACCCTATCTGATCCTCTCTGGGCGGCTGCTCCACCCTGACCTGGACGAAAGGTAGGACAATCCTTCAGCTGGTGTGTCGTCGATCCACAGGATAGACATGAGCCCAATCTCTTTCTGCAGATATCTCTAGTATGTCCCATCTTCCCGCAGTACGCACACTGGATGGCGGGCTGGTTCTGTCTCTGTTGCTGCTGCTGGGCCTGCCCTCGGGCTGGTACCTGATGCTGCTGCTGAAAGGGTCTCTGCTGTTGCTGCTGAAAGTGTGGACGCTTGCCCGGTCCCGTACTACTGTTTGCTCCTCCGGAACCATCGCGTCCCCTCTTGGGCCTGAGACCCAAGTCGTCCTCGGCTACTTGGGCATCCATCAATATGCCCTCGTAGGTAGCTGTGCGACGCCCCGACGTGCGAGACTTGATCTCCCTTGTCAGCCCCTTTCTGAATTTTCGGGCCCTGTCCCCCGGATCTCTAATCATCGATGGCGCGAAGCGGCTCAGGCGGGAAAACTCTGCGGCATACTCATCGACGGACGAGCTTCCCTGGGCTAAGTCATGGAACTGACTCTCCAAAGCTCCCAGGGCAACGTCAGAAAAGAACTTTTCTTTGAAGAGCTCCTTGAAAGCTTCCCAAGTGAGTCCCCTGCGCAAAAGTCTCGGCTCCGTGCGAAACCATGTCAAGGCAATGTCGAACATCTGGCTGCCAGCGGCCTCGATCTGGAGAGCCTCCGGAAGCTGCGCCAAACGCAAGTTCCTCTCAATGTCCTCTAGCCAATCATCGGCGTAGAGTATCCCTTCTGTCCCCTTGAACTCCCGAGGCATCATCCTCTTGAAGTCCACAATGGTGCCCGGCCTCTGTTGTTGCTGACCAGGATGTTGCTGCTGCTGAGTGACTCTCTCCACAGCCTGGAGAGCCACTTGGTGAGCATTCTCCATGTTCACCCTCATCATCTCTGTCTGGGCCTGATGTGCCTCTGCCTGCACTCTCTGGGCCTCTGCCGACGTCCTCTGGGCATCGACCATGCCCTGAATCAAGGCGAACATCTGTGCCCCATCGACGGGCACACCTCCTGGATGCTGAGCTGGTGGTGGTGGAGGTGGTGGTGCCGTCGTAGCTGTGGGGACCCTCTGAACTGGTGGTGGAGGACCCCCGAATGCTACAGACACTCCCACATGTACTGGAGATGTAGGAGGTGCTGCTGATGTCTGTCCGGCAGCGCGAGAGGTGGCAGACCTCTCTGAATCTGCTACTCCAAGTCTCTGGGATCTTCTTGGCGGCATCCTGAAGACAGATCGAAAGATTTAATTAAGGCAATAGATACGATATCAAGGAAGGACAGAAAAATTTCTAAAGGAATTAGTCATTAAGAATAGTATCATAAGATTCAGAATTCCCTAATTGTGATTGAGCATATCCTCGGCCTAATTCCTATTACTACAATATCGCTCTAATGTGAATCTAAGACTACTGGCTAGACCTGCATGGGCCACCACTAAAAACGTGTCACGACCCGCACCCGGAATTTGGGCATGAGTCGTGGGTACGTCCAGCCTACGCCGCAGCATCGGCGGTAGAACGCTGTCTAGGTCACAAACATAGTATATCCTGTCAATGGTCTCAACTCCGTACGGAGGACAACGATAAATAAATCACAGATCTATAATATACTCAATCTCAGCTATAAGAATAATGGCACGATGAGAATTGAAAAGAGTTCTAATAAAAACCAACCACAATAAGTCCAACTCAAATCCTGGTCTAAAAGACCTCACAAAGTCACAAAATAATAAATACATCTCAGTCTCAGTCTAAAACAATAATACAGAAAAAATAGTCTAAGAACAGGCTGGTAAGTTCTCCTCTAGGGTAGGCACCTCCTCTGGGATTTCTGGAGTGAAATCTCCCTCTATTCCTGGGCCGTAATGAGTGGGGCAAAGATCCTCCAGGTCCTCTGAAAAATGTTGTTATCCAGTCAGGATTGGAGCGAAGCACAAGCACTAACAGCAGTTTCATTAAATTGACAAAGTCTATAAACAGTGTAATAGATACAAGATGGAAATAAAAGCTGAACATGTGAAGTACAGGAGAAAATGAAATAGACAATAGAGCATCTAGCAATGAACAATAAATAGTGAATGCTAGAACTAGTAATCTGAATAAAGATAAAACATCTAGCTATGTGTTTGAAATATTAGTTTATTATGTGATCGGCTTGGGACTAGATCAGGCTGGTTATATATGATTAGCTATGATTCTTGAAGGTCAGGCTAACCATATGGTTAGCTATGATGCATGATAATGGTCAGGCTAATCATATATAATAGCTATGAAGCATGATGATGGTCAGGCCGCACCCGACGTGAGAAGTGGGGTGAGCTATGATGCATGTAAAGGATTTGGATATGATCACATAATCTACTAATAATTCCCCATCCCCAGCTAGCACGATGGATTCCAATCATGACTCCTCATGATGGGGATCTAGGGTACTAACCCGTGTATCCACAGTGTCGGAATCAAGTATGTAATACACTACAATTTATAGAAGTAATCAACCATGAAAACTGTCAGAGAATGTACTCGCCTGTGGTCCTGAGCAAGGTGTGAGGATCGATGTCCAAAATGGGATCAAAATGACCTAATATGGAGATTCAATGTTAATTAATGAATTAAAAGAATAACATGTTTAACAATTTAAATACGAGGTTTCTAGGTCAAAACTAGCTAAACTAGGCCTTAGCTAGGTCCAACTAGGTTAACTAGGTCTTATCTATACCATAATAGTCTACATTAGACAATATCTAACTAAAGTAGTTATTATTAGTTATCTAGCTAGTACTCCACCTTAATTAGTATTTAACTAATTCTTTTCTTAAGTCATACTAGCACCAACTTAACTAATCACTAATGCAATATATAAATTCTTACACCCTTAATTTCTTAATAAGTTAACTAACACTAGTCATTAACTAGCCCATAACTTTACTGTTACACAATTTGCACACAGACATTTCTAACATGTATACTGATACACTAGGTTCTGGATTCTAATGATACTCAACTCCCTGACACACTACTCTCACACAACATTCACAGCATCACACTCACACAGGCAGATATTTCCTACTCTGAATCTGAAATAACCTGGGGGACACACTACACTGCCTCCCACTACTGATACACCTCCAGTTTCACTCATACACACTCTCACTGTCACAGCTTCCTCACACAAGCAGGTGATGCTGCTGTAGGTATTATTGATACTGATACACACCTATTTCTTACACTAATTCTGCACACACAGCACACATAGCCACTACACACACACACATGCCTCACAGGCATACACACTGGCACTGTTTCTGAAGATACAACACAGTTACACAGATAATTTATACATAGACACACACATTCTCAGATATCTCATACACACATTAAACTGTACAACACACAGGTAAATCACTGCCACACTGCTCACTGTCATAACTCCTACACTGATGCACAACACCTAATTATCTAGACACACTAAGACACACAGGCACTCATACAACTTCTCAACACACAGTTTTGACACAGGCTCTCCCCCAATCCACAGCCACACACTGAAGTTCCTAGCTTACCTCAACTCACAAGCACACACACATAACTGCTACACTGAACACACAGGTTCTCAACTGAGACACTAAACACTAAGACACTGCACACAGCCAATTAAATCCCCATCTCACTGTTCCATATAGATACAGAGGTATCTAGCACACACTCAAGTTATAAATTTGCACATTGATACACACAAGTCAGTCCAGTTCCTTCACACACTCAGACAAGGGTTCACACATATTGGTTGACACACACAAATCACTGAGAAAACACAGGTATCATCTACACATTGGTTCATTTATTCACCTATACACAGATCCATAAACACACAGTTAATATCTGAGAGCATAATACAGAATTCTGTCACTCCCACACATTCAGTTCTATGGTACAGGCACAATACAGTACTGCTCTGAAACTCTACACTGATACATAAACAACTACACTAAGACACAACCAAAACAGGGACACACTGATACATCACTACCCAAGTTCACACTGACACTCATATACCTACACACACATATATTACCCAAAATACTGACTGATACATAAACACAGCCACATGCACATGTATTCCTCAACCATTCACTGATGCTCCAACTAGTACCAACTTCTACTGCTAATAGCCAACAATACTCGAGCCCCAAATCCTAATTACAGTCGACTACAACTGTGAACCAATATGAAAACCTTACCTGCAACTTAAAGCCACATCTGAAGCCTCCCTAAGCCCATGCAACTGGTGCTTCATGAGGTTCACGAGATTACATTGCAGGGACCATCAACTGAGCAAAATTTCTGATACACACTGAATTTCAATTACCTAAACTGCACAGAATTCTCATTGAATACAAAACACTACACACATATTGGTTCATACATCATCTATACACTAATACAACCCAGAACTCTCCCCTACACCGAACAACTCCCCACAGTGTCTGACACCCCGAGACACGGGGCACAAGACACACACTGCAACCACACATAGCACAGAATTCCACCCGACTGCACCCTATTTTCCCCAAATCTTACTGTGCAGTAAGAAACCCCAAACAAAACCCTAAATCAAGATCTAATCCTACAGGTAGGGGTGTAATCGTATATGAATGCATACTTCAAGATTAGGGTTCACAAAAAATTGGGAATAACAAACGTTGGGACACCTAAACCCTAAAATTTCTTAGGTCTCCATGTAGGATCTACAAAATCGAGATCCAACAGCAAGGGTGGGTTCCTAATGGGCATGAACAACAGAAAACAGGAATTTAATGAAGAAAAATGGGGTTTTTTACCTGCAGGGATGGTTTCTTCACTGAGGTTCTTCTTCTTCAAGGCTTCCTGACCCACGTTTCTTGCTTTCCTCGCTTGGAGGAGGAAGATAAAAACCTTAGGGTTAGGATTTCGAAATCTGGAGGTGGGGAGATGTTTTTCTCTTGTGGAGGCTAGGGTTTCTTCTTCTGCATGAAGAATGAGAGGGTTCCTCTTATATATTAAGGCCCAGTTAGGGTTTCTAGTGTATAGCCTAGGTTTAACCCCTAGATTAGGTCATGTAGAACCTAATTAACTAAGGTTTAGCCAGTCTAGGGTTTGAGGGTTCACCCTAAAATTTGAATTCTAGGGTTTCACTAGAACTGGTTTCCATATTAGGGTTTAGTCAACAGGGTTTGACCTAATGGGTTCTAGGGCTTGACCTAAACCAAAAATCACTAACAATATGAATAGTTTATATAACTCAGCAGATTAATTAAATAAATAATTATTTAAAAAAATGGTGAAATTACACAAATGCCCTTATTTGGAAAAGTGGTAGTGACAATGGGGAACCTCCCTAGGATAGGTGACCTCCCGTAGGGTGGGTGACTTCTCGTAGGATGGGTAACCTATCGTATGATAGGTAACCTCCCTTAGGATGGGTGATCTCTGTTACGATGGGTGACCTCTAGTAGTATGGGAGGCCACCCATCCTACGAAATGTTACCCATCATATGTGAGGTTACCCATCCTTAGGGAGGTCACCTATCCTATAGGTCACCCATCCTTAGGGAGGTTACCCATCCTAAGGGAGGTCATCCATCCTAGGGAGGTTACCCATCCTACGGGATATCACCCATCCTGCGGGAGGTCACCCATCCTATGAGAGGTCACCCATCCTTAGGGAGGTCACCCATCCTACTAGAGGTTACCCATCCTAAGAGAGGTCACTCATCCTAAGGGAGGTCACACATCCTAAGGGATGTCACCCATCCTAACGGAGGTTACCCATCCTAGGGAGGTTACATATCCTATAGGTTACCCATCCTATGGGAGGTCACCTCCCGTAGGATGTCACCCATCCTAAGGGAGGTCACCCATACTTAGGGAGGTTATCCATCCTACGGGAGGTCACCCATCCTATGAGTGTTCACCCATCCTAAGGGAGGTTACCCATCCTACAAGAGGTCACCCATCCTACGGTAGGTCACCCATCCTACGGGTTACCCATCCAAAGGGAGTTTACCCATCCTATAGAGAATACCCATCCTAAGGGAGGTCACCCATCCAAAGGGATGTTACCCATCCTAGGGAGAGGTCAACTAGGGTCAAGTGTGCGTCTGATTTCACGGGTGTAGCATCTGTAATTGATCTGCAAAATAGACAGTCAAATGATACGGGGCTTGCTAGTACGTCAGTGTACATGTGGCAGTCAACTAACATTTACATGGTCACAGGTCAATGTAACTACGGGGTATCCGTTGGTTACACTTGGGTCATCTTGTACATATCATTAACTAACATATACATTAATATCCATTTTGTACAAATATAATAGATATATGTATATATATATACTTTAAATAGAAATAATACTTTGTATATATATAAACATATATTAGGGAGAGATATATATAATACGTATATATATGTATATATACTAAATAGAATTAATACTATATGTAAAAATATAAAATATATACTAGGAAATACATTATACAATACATATACATATTAATATATGCTAATTTAGAATTATACTATATGTAAACCCCCTCGACCAGAATATAGGGTTAACTAACTTAATTAGCATGATTAGGGTTAACCTAGATTAATTATAATTTAATTTTTAGTATTATACATACTTGTGCAATGATTGGTTGTTTTATGATACTACCCTAGCTGTTGCTCTAGAACAAATTCCATATATTTGACCTAGACCTGTAAACCCATTATATTGAACCTAGAACAAACCCCGGATACCGATTTTTGTGCCTGATTTTAGCCGCACAAAAGT
The DNA here is from genome assembly GCA_036927795.1 of Iris macrosiphon. NCBI lineage: Eukaryota > Viridiplantae > Streptophyta > Magnoliopsida > Asparagales > Iridaceae > Iris > Iris macrosiphon. The sequence continues at coordinate 2,008,648 of JAYESA010000002.1, read as the reverse complement.
ATTTACAATCGTCCGTGCACAAATAAATTAAATTGCGCAATTACGTTCGTTGCCCGTTCCAATTAAAATTAAGACCCAACCTCAGCCAGTTTTGACCAACCCAGATCACGATATTATTGTACACTGAGCCTACTACACTAATGACCCTTGTCCAGCCCAATTTAGACTCCCGGTTTTTAATTAAATTAAATTAGAAACACCCGTCACATTAATTACGAATTAATTAATGTGGCTACCCAACCTCAATTAATTTGGACCCAACTCCAGCCCAAACCTACATCCACACCCCCAAGCCTCATACAAAAATACCAAACACCATCATAGTCCAATAAGGAACACCAAACATGGTGTTTGGTTGCATTAAATCCCTAATCCTAATTAATTGTGCAAATACCAAATTATTCAGGGGCCTAATTGCAAAATTGCAATATGGTGTCCCCCTCTCATTGGCCCAAACCATCATGGAGAAAAGTAATGCTCATGACCAATCATATGCATTTGATTTCCCCCCCTTTCCTATGTACCTACATCACTTTATGTAGGGCACATCATGGCCCTACATTTTGAATGACTAAATCCTAGCCCTCCCCTCAACATGTAGAAGCTTCCCCAACTCCCCAAACCCTACCTACAGCCGGCCCTAATCCCTAGGCAGCCCCCCTCACTCTCTCTCTTACATATACCTACACTACAACTCATTAAAGGAGAAACCAAACCCAAAAAAATACCAAAGCCCTAACTTCCCCAACCGAGCACCCCTTCCAGCCCAACCCCAACTCGCCACCCCGAGCTCGACGCCGACCACCTGCCACCACCAGACACCACCACACTAACCCGACACCTTCGCCGGACAGTTCCCCCCCTGCCACCACAGCCAACCACCCCTACGCCGCCGGCAGCCACCTCCCCAGCCAACCACACCGACTCGGGCCACCCATCCCGTACAGCACAGCCGACCGCCCCTCCTCTTCGTGCTTCACCACCACCGCACCTCCGGCCAACAAACTTTGCCGAGCCCTCCCCCAGCCAGTCCTCCACCACCCCGTGAAGTTTCAGCCGACGCCGCCGCCACCTTGAGGAGTTATCGAGCCCGCAGCGCCACCGCTCCCTGAACCGAGCAGTTCGGTGCCGACGACCCCGAGCTTCGCCGGAGCGCCGTCCGGCCACCCCCACCGACGACGATCCACCACCTGACTCCCCTCGACCCGAGCGTCGCCTAGGTACAATATTTTATGTACAATTTTCAGTATTTATACGAGTATTCTAGTATGCATAGTATATATCGTTATATATATATTTCAGAATTAAATTTAGTATATATATATACCTATAGTTTAGTATAAATACAGTATTTTAAATTATTATATGTGGTATTTTGTATATGTGGTATATACTGGAAATATATGTATATGCCTATTATATACAATAGTTTTGTATTTAAAATACCTTATATGTATTAATAACTATTTGTGTATATGTATACATATATATATATATATAGTATTTTGTATAATATTTATATATGTACTTTCCCGTATAAATATAGTATTCTATATATAATACACTGTATTTTGTGCTTTTAATATATTAAATAGCTATTATGTATATGTAGAAAATGTACAATATTTTGTATTTCAATACCTTGTATGCATTAAATAGCCATTATGTATATGTATTCACATATAATAACTATAAATAAATATCCATATATATATTGTGTATTTTGGTATTTAGAGTATTATATAAATATGTAAATAGATATGTATATACATATACTTGTGTATTAACGTATGTTAGTTATATGTGAGTTCACTTTCCAGTTTTGTACAAATAAATAAATATGTATAGACCTGTTATGTATAGGGTATTATTTTGCTTATATAATTATATCTAATGTTAAAGTAACTAATTAATATTTATGAAAGAATTATGTTCAAATATATAGAAATATGTGTAATTTCACTTATGTACAAATTAATTATTTAAATATAGAGATATGTATCAGTATATAATTTATGGTATTGCCAGCTAGGTTCATATATTTAATACTTGTATTATTGTTAATTAATACATAAATACTATTTTTTGTACTACTAAAACATATATATATTATTTTAATATAATTAAGTATGATTTAGTGTATGTACTTGTATTAGCTATATATATATATACAGTCCCGACCCTATGACAACTGTAGATACGAACAACGTGTATTAGTCGTGCTATTGTAGCGACTAATTTGGTCGTTACTATATCCTATATAGGATTATTGGACACTACTGCCGAGGCATCAGGAGCAGGGCTTTGGATTTCGCAGCTACCCGGGACAGGCAAGTATACCTTGCTGGATTTCTGTTTAAAATTAAATGTTTAAATATTGCAAATGTATATGAACTGTGTGCGTCCGAGACTAACTCGGGCGCAGTCGACATTGCGTCGATGAGTAGTGTACTTGACCTAGTTGCTAGTTGACTCACCCACTACTGCGAGGATATTTTGATATCTTCCTAGACCATGGCACTTTACACGTACCACGATGGTACATTCATATTAGGATGCAGGTCCGCGTACCCAATTCGCTATCGATACGTACGACATGCATCACGGATTAGCCTGTTTACTAGAGTAGTATAGTTAGCTGAGACTTGGCATCTAGATACGGTACACTCATGTCGTGTATTCGACTTGCATATCTACATTGGGCGGAAAGGACAACTGATAAACGTATGGGATACCCCCATCGGACTTCGTGGTATCCAGAGGAACCACAGACCCGGTGACTCCCTATATTCAGACACCGCGCTCTTCGGAGTATTACAGACGTATATACATTGCAGATACCACGTCCCTTAGAGTATGGACGTTATATATATACAGATACCTCATTCTTCGGAATAATGGACGTTGTAGATACCACACTCTAGAGGATGTTGGACGTTATGCCTACACCTACCTATATGTTCCTAGGTTGTCCTTACATTGCATTCACATAGATGGTTAGCACACCCCTCTTTACTTTTATTCAGTACTATATCTGGCATACATTTTGTATCTTGTTACGTCTCTCTGAGGACCTGGTTATCTTCCAGATCTGGACGAGGCCTTTTATCCCACAGTTTATGGGCCAGGTGTGGAGACAAGGTTTGCTCTGGACGAGGAGCTAGAGGTCTTTCCATCAGAGTACCCCTGATCAGATTGGTAGGCTTTCTGCCTATGACTGGAGCTCCTTACCTAGTTAGCCGTTGTTCCAGTCACTCTCTTTATCAGTACTCTTATTTCAGACTATCAGTACTTTATTTCAGGCTATCAGTATATTTTGTAGTGGGTTTGTTCCCACCTGACATATTTCAGTTGTACTATGTCAGTCGACTATGTTTCTTATATTCCAGTCTTTTATTTCAATATTTACTTATTATCTGTGGATAAGATTAGACATTGCCTGTTGTTGATATTAGTCTTGTTAGATTTAGGACAGCGTAGCACGCTTCGCCAGGATCCATTAAATTGGGATATCCTCAGAGACGTATCAGCTGGCCAATGCCACGTAGCCTGGTTCCATATATTTTGGAACTGGGGCGTGACATGGTTTTAGTGGTGGCCCATGCAGGTCTGCAAACATTAAATGTTTATCGCTTGTGGTATGGTAACGTGCCCAGCGAGCCTGCAATAGGATAGAAATTACTAGGTCTCATCCACTTGATTACGCCCTTGAACCTCTGCCGAACTGTAATATATTTGCATCCTGTTTGATTTATTCTGTACTCTCTCTAATGAAGTCCTATCTCTTACAGCGAGATGAACCTTCGGAGCCGACGTGAGATACTCGGTGCCATAACACCACCAGCAGCACCGAGAGAGGATACGACTCGGGGACCACCCAGAGAGCAGCCTCAGCCAGAGGCAGAGGTGATCCCTCAGGCCCCGATGATGCACTGGCATCAGATCTCTCCCGACGAGGAGACACAGCAACCAGAGGGCCAGGCATCACAGACGATTCTGAGGCAGTACTTCGAGGGGCAGACCTCGAGGGCGACACCGATGCCGCAGTACGAGAGGCCGACACCCGAGGAGACACCGAGGAGACAGCCGGAGGTACCGCTTCCACCACCTCCACCGTTTCCACCTCAGATGCCACCAGCGGAGGGACATACCCAGATGATGCAGTTCTTCCAAATGATGATGCAGGCCCAAATAGAGCAGACGGAGACTCTGAGACAGGGTCTGATGGCAGTACTGGAGAGGTCACCTGCCCAAGCACCAGCACCAGCACCAGCACCTGCATATGTCCAACAAACAGGCACTGTAAAAGGCTTCAGACAGATGGGCCCGGGAATCTTCTCGGGCAAGGAGACGGCTGAGGAGATCTCAGACTGGGTCTCCAACACTGAGATGCTGTTAGAGGGTTCGCAGCTACACCCCGATCTCTGGATGACCGCGGTGAAGGCCCAACTCACAGGCAACGCCCATCACTGGTGGGACTCTATGGAGCACAGTATTGGCCGACAGCAGACCTGGGAAGAATTTCTAGAGCACTTCAACACGAAGTATTTCCCAGCCACGGTGAGGAACGCCCTGTACTCCCAGTTCCAACACCTGGAGCAGGAGAACCTGACTGTGGATGCCTACGACGGAGAGTTCAGCAAACTCAGCCGATTTGGAGCAGCCCTGATCCCCAATGACCGGGAGAAAGTCAGGAGATTCCACCATGGCCTCTCTCACGAGCTGCAGCGGTACACTACTACCCAGGCGAGGATCTCTTATGAAGAGGTCCTATCAGAGGCGAGGATCCAGGAGGCTATAGGAGGAGGAGGAGCGAGACATTCCAGCGCGAACGTACCAGCCAGGACCCAGCAAGGAGCAGGAGGACCGATCCGCCGTCCAGGAGCGCAGGCGCATCAAAGGACAGTGCCGTACCAGCAGAAGGAGCTTCCAACCTGTCACTTCTGTGGCAAGAGGGGACACGTCATCCGAGACTACAGGAAGAAGCTTGGGCTCTGCATGGTCTATGGAGCCAGCCAGCACCTTGCTAGAGACTGCCCCCAGCGCAGAGACGCAGCACCCCAGACTGGACAGAGGCCAGCAGCACCACCTTTGAGGATCCAACCCCCAGCAGGAGGCCAGCGTCCCCCAGCTACCGGAGGACAGCAGAGAGGACCACCCTTGGTCACACAGGAGGCACACTTCAACCAGGCCCGACAGCAGGCAGGAGGGCAGAGGTGCGGGCAAGCCTTTGCTTTAGCATCTATTGAGGAGGAACCAGAGGGAGAGGCTATAGCAGGTACAATTCTCGTTGCATCATTACCTGCGACTGCACTGTTTGATTCTGGAGCTACATTGTCATTTATATCTAGTAGATTTGTAGCAATGCATAGAGTAGCAACTTCCCCCTTACCTAAGAGTTGGAGAATACTTACCGGAGGAGGCATCGTACCGGTTACCAGCACCATTAGAACATGCTCGGTAGTAGTTTATGGTAGGGAGATGAGAGCGCGATTGTTGGTACTCCCAATGCCAGCTTTCGACGTTGTTCTGGGCATGGACTGGTTAAGCCAGTACAATGCCGTGCTAGATTGCCGGAAGGGTAGCGTTACTTTTAGACTGCCAGGACAACCGGAGTTCGAATTCATGCGAGGCACCATCGAGCGAGGAGTAGGACATGCAGCTGGAGCTTACATGGCGATGGAGATGGCACCCCCAGAAATTGTTGCAGAGTTCGAAGATGTTTTCCCAAATGAGTTGCCAGGCCTACCGCCTGATAGAGAGGTAGAGTTCACCATTGAGCTAATACCTGAAGCAGCACCGGTATCATCAAATGTGTACCGGTTGGCGAAGAAGGAGCTTGATGAGCTGAAGCTACAACTAGAGGAGTTGCAGATCAAGGGATTCGTTCATCCTAGTACATCATCCTGGGGAGCACCAGTGCTGTTTGTACCAAAGAAGGACGGAACATTCCGGATGTGCATTGATTACAGAGCCCTTAATGCTCTGACTATCAAGAACAAGTACCCTCTACCACGAATCGACGATCTGTTCGACCAGCTGACAGGAGCAGTGGTGTTCACGAAGATCGACTTGAGATCGGGCTACCATCAGGTGAAGGTACGAAGGAAGGACATTCCAAAGACAGCATTTAGGACTCATTATGGTCACTACGAGTTCCTAGTGATGCCTTTTGGGTTGACAAATGCGCCTGCTGTGTTTATGAACCTGATGAACCGAGTCTTCCATGAGTATCTGGACCAGTTCGTGGTAGTTTTTATCGACGACATCTTGGTATATTCGAAGAGCCACGAGGAGCACGGAGAGCACTTGAGGCTAGTGCTAGAGACGCTGAGGCAAGAAAGGCTTTATGCCAAGCTGAGCAAGTGCGAGTTTCTCCTAGATTGTGTCACATTTCTTGGACAGGTTATCTCGGCAGATGGCATCTCAGTAGATCCTGCGAAGATTTCATCAGTAGAGACGTGGCCGACCCCTACTAACGTCACAGAGGTGAGGAGTTTCCTAGGACTTGCCGGATATTACCGAAGGTTCGTAGAGAACTTCGCAAGGATCGCAGAGCCAATGACACGCTTGACCCGCAAGGATCAGGAGTTCACCTGGACAGAGGAGTGTCAGACGGTATTCGATGAGCTGAAGAAGCGTCTGACTACAGCACCCATCTTGACCATACCTTCTGGACCCGGAGGATTTGTGATCTATAGCGATGCGTCCGGGAAAGGATTAGGATGCGCCTTGATGCAGCATGGGAAGGTTGTGGCCTATGCCTCTAGGAAGTTAAGGACCCATGAGAAGAATTACCCCACCTACGACTTGGAGCTTGCCGTAGTGATCTTTGCTTTGAAGCTTTGGAGGCACTACCTGTACGGAGAGCGCGTGGAGATATTTACCAATCATAAGAGCCTGAGATACGTCTACACACAGAAGGACCTGAATCAGAGGCAGAGACGTTGGCTCAAGGTGATGGCAGACTTCGAGATTGAGCTGCAGTACCATCCGGGAAAGGCTAATGTGGTAGCCGATGCTTTAAGCAGGAAGCCCATAGCATTTTTCTTGACTACCCAACAACATCTGTTGAGAGATCTAGAACAGTTGGGTATCGAAGTCGTCATGCCCGGAGTAGACGGCCAGATGTCGAGTTTCCAGGTACAATCGATATTGGTGGAGAGAATCAAGGCTGCTTTGCCGACAGACGCCAGATTTCAGAGGCTTTGACAGAGGACAGAGGCTGGACTACCGACGGGACTGCGTATACATGAGGACGGGACTTTGAGATGTGGTGATCGTCTCTATGTTTCGAATGGAGAGCTACGCCAGGAGCTGATGACGGAGGCCCACAGCTTGACCTATTCTATACATCCAGGAGGCACGAAAATGTACCGAGACCTGAGGCAGTACTACTGGTGGCACGGGATGAAGAGAGAGATAGCCCGCTTCGTGGCTAAGTGTCTGGTGTGTCAGCAAGTCAAGGCTGAGCATCAGAGGTCTGCCGGATTGCTTCAACCGCTCCCAATACCGGAGTAGAAATGGAAGCACATCTCCATGGACTTCGTCACGGGTTTTCTGAGGAGTCCTAGTGGTCGCAATGCCGTATGGGTAATCGTAGATAGACTCACCAAGTCTGCCCACTTCTTACCTTTCAGAGTAGGGCAATCTACGGAAGTCATGGCAGACATGTACATGAGGGAGATTGTACGATTGTATGGAGTGCCAGTCACTATCGTGTCTGACCGGGATACGAGGTTTACATCGTACTTTTGGAGGAGTATGCAAGAGAGTCTTGGTACCCGCCTTAAGTTCAGTACTTCGTACCACCCGCAGACAGATGGACAATCCGAGCGCACCATTCAGACGCTGGAGGATATGTTGAGAGCTTGCATGCTTGACTTCAGCGGTTCATGGAAGGACCACTTGTACTTGGTCAAATTTTTCTACAACAATAGCTATCAGGCGAGCATTCAGATGGCTCCCTATGAGGCATTGTATGGTAGGAAATGTTGTTCCCCAGTATGCTGGAGCGACGTAGGCGAGAGGCAGATTCTAGGGCCAGAGTTGATCGTCCATACAGTGGAGAAGGTGAAGAAGATCCAGGGGCATCTACGAGCAGCACAGGACAGGCAGAAGCATTGGGCTAATGTGCATCGACGACCCTTAGAGTTCCAGGTGGAAGAACATGTGTTCCTGAAGATTTCACCTACTAGAGGAACCATCAGATTTGGAGGCAGAGGGAAGCTGAGTCCGAGGTACATCGGACCCTTCGATGTGCTAGAGCGCGTCGGAGAAGTTGCTTACAGATTGGCCTTGTCGCAGACACTGGAGGGAGTTCATGACGTCTTCCATGTATCTCAGCTGAGGAGATACATACCAGATCCGAGTCAAGTGCTTGACCACTCGGAGATCACAGTTGGTCCAAGCTTGTCATACCAGGAGGAGCCGGTAGAGAACCTAGACCGAAGTGAGAAGGTACTGCGAGGCCAGACTATCCCCCTAGTTCGTGTCGCATGGAGGCATCATGCACCAGGTGAATCAACCTGGGAACGAGAGGACGATATTCGGTAACGTTTTCCCCATCTCTTCGAAGGCCTAGGTACGTGATAGTCTTTATTTCATTCAACAGTTTTTCTATATGTCTGTTTTTAATTTCGAGGACAAAATGCTCTAAGGAGGGTATGTTGTAAACCCCCTCGACCAGAATATAGGGTTAACTAACTTAATTAGCATGATTAGGGTTAACCTAGATTAATTATGAATTAATTTTTAGTATTATACATACTTGTGCAATGATTGGTTGTTTTATGATACTACCCTAGCTGTTGCTCTAGAACAAATTCCACATATTCGACCAAGACCTGTAAACCCATCATATTGAACCTAGAACAAACCCCGGATACCGATTTTTGTGCCTGATTTTAGCCGCACAAAAGTCGTTACAAACGTCCGTGCGCAAATTAATTAAATTGCATAATTACGTTCGTTGCCCGTTCCAATTGAAATTAAGACCCAACCTCAGCCAGTTTTGACCAACCCAGATTACGATATTATTGTACACTGAGCCTACTACACTAATGACCCTTGTCCAGCCCAATTTAGACTCCCGGTTTTTAATTAAATTAAATTAGAAACACCCGTCACATTAATTACGAATTAATTAATGTGGCTACCCAACCTCAATTAATTTGGACCCAACTCCAGCCCAAATCTACATCCACACCCCCAAGCCTCATACAAAAACACCAAACACCATCATAGTCCAATGAGGAACACCAAACATGGTGTTTGGTTGCATTAAATCCCTAATCCTAATTAATTGTGCAAATACCAAATTGTTTAGGGGCCTAATTGCAAAATTGCAATGTGGTGTTTCCCTCTCAGTGGCCCAAACCATCATGGAGAAAAGTAATGCTCATGACCAATCATATGCATTTGATTTCCCCCCCTTTTCTATGTACCTACATCATTTTATGTAGGGCACATCATGGCCCTATATTTTGAATAACTAAATCCTAGCCCTCCCCTCAACATGTAGAAGCTTCCCCAACTCCCCAAACCCCACCTACAGTCGGCCATAATCCCTAGGCAGCCCCCCTCACTCTCTCTCCTACATATACCTACACTACAACTCATTAAAGGAGAAACCAAACCCAAAAAAATACCAAAGCCCTAACTTCCCCAACCGAGCACCCCTTCCAGCCCAACCCCAACTCGCCACCCCGAGCTCGACGCCGACCACCTGCCACCACCAGACACCACCACACTAACCCGACACCTTCGCCGGACCGTTCCCCCCCTGCCACCACCGCCAACCACCCCTACGCCGCCGGCAGCCACCTCCCCAGCCAACCACACCGACTCGGGCCACCCATCCCGCACAGCACAGCCGACCGCCCCTCCTCTTCGTGCTCCGCCACCACCGCACCTCCGGCCACCAAACTTCGCCGAGCCCTCCCCCAGCCAGTCCTCCACCACCCCGTGAAGTTTCAGCCGACGCCGCTGCCACCTCGAGGAGCTATCGAGCCCGCAGCGCCACCGCTCCTTGAACCGAGCAGTTCGGTGCCGATGACCCCGAGCTTCGCCGGAGCGCCGTCCGGCCACCCCCGCCGGCGACGATCCACCAACTGATTCCCCTCGACCCGAGCGTCGCCTAGGTACAATATTTTATGTACAATTTTCAATATTTATACGAGTATTCTAGTATGCATAGTATATATCGTTATATATATATTTTAGAATTAAATTTAGTATATATATATACCTATAGTTTAGTATAAATATAGTATTTTAACTTATTATATGTGGTATTTTGTATATGTGGTATATACTGGAAATATATGTATATGCCAATTATATAAAATAGTTTTTTATTTAAAATACCTTATATGTATTAATAACTATTTGTGTATATGTATACATATATATATAGTATTTTGTATAATATTTATATATGTACTTTCCCGTATAAATATAGTATTCTATATATAATACACTGTATTTTGTGCTTTTAATATATTAAATAGCTATTATGTATATGTAGAAAATGTACAATATTTTGTATTTCAATACCTTGTATGCATTAAATAGCCATTATGTATATGTATTCACATATAATAACTAAAAATAAATATCCATATATATATTGTGTATTTTGGTATTTAGAGTATTATATAAATATGTAAATAGATATGTATATACATATACTTGTGTATTAACGTATGTTAGTTATATGTGAGTTCACTTTCCAGTTTTGTAAAAATAAATAAATATGTATAGACCTGTTACGTATAGGGTATTATTTTGCTTATATAATTATATCTAATGTTAAAGTAACTAATTAATATTTATGAAAGAATTATGTTCAAATATATAGAAATATGTGTAATTTCACTTATGTACAAATTAATTATTTAAATATAGAGATATGTATCAGTATATAATTTATGGTATTGCCAGCTAGGTTCATATATTTAATACTTGTATTATTGTTAATTAATACATAAATACTATTTTTTGTACTACTAAAACATATATTTATTATTTTAATATAATTAAGTATGATTTTGTGTATGTACTTGTATTAGCTATATATATATATACAGTCCCGACCCTATGACAACTGTAGATACGAACGGCGTGTATTAGTCGTGCTATTGTAGCGACTAATTTGGTCGTTACTATATCCTATATAGGATTGCTGGACACTACTGCCGAGGCATCAGGAGCAGGGCTTTGGATTTCGCAGCTACCCGCGACAGGCAAGTATACCTTGCTGGATTTCTGTTTAAAATTAAATGTTTAAATGTTGCAAATGTATATGAACTGTGCGCGTCCGAGACTGACTCGGGCGCAGTCGACATTATGTCGATGAGTAGTGTACTTGACCTAGTTGCTAGTTGACTCACCCACTACTGCGAGGATATTTTGATATCTTCCTAGACCATGGCACTATACATGTACCACGATGGTACATTCATATTGGGATGCGGGTCTGCGTACCCGATTCGCTATCGGTACGTACGACATGCATCACGGATTAGCCTGTTTACTAGAGTAGTATAGTTAGCTGAGACTTGGCATCTAGATACGGTACACTCACGTCGTGTATTCGACTTGCGTATCTACATTGGGCGGGAAGGACAACTGATAAACGTATGGGATACCCCCATCGGACTCCGTGGTATCCAGAGGAACCACAGACCCGGTGACTCCCTATATTCAGACACCGCGCTCTTCGGAGTGTTACGGACGTATATATATTGCAGATACCACGTCCCTTAGAGTGTGGACGTTATATATATACAGATACCTCATTCTTCGGAATGATGGACGTTGCAGATACCACACTCTAGAGGATGTTGGACGTTATGCCTACACCTACCTATACGTTCCTAGGTTATCCTTACATTGCATTCACATAGATGGTTAGCACACCCCTCTTTACTTTTATTCAGTACTATATCTGGCATGCATTTTGTATCTTGTTACGTCCCTCTGAGGACCTGGTTATCTTCCAGATCTGGACGAGGCCTTTTATCCCACAGTTTAGGGGCCAGGTGTGGAGACAAGGTTTGCTCTGGACGAGGAGCTAGAGGTCTTTCTATCAGAGTACCCCTGATCAGATTAGTAGGCTTTCTGCCTATGACTGGAGCTCCTTACCTAGTTAGCCGTTGTTCCAGTCACTCTCTTTATCAGTACTCTTATTTCAGACTATCAGTACTTTATTTCAGGCTATCAGTACATTTTGTAGTGGGTTTGTTCCCACCTGACATATTTCAGTTGTACTATGTCAGTCGACTATGTTTCTTATATTCCAGTCTTTCATTTCAGTATTTACTTGTTATCTGTGGATGAGATTAGACATTGCCTGTTGTTGATATTAGTCTTGTTAGATTTAGGACAGCGTAGCACGCTTCGCCAGGATCCATTAAATTGGGATATCCTCGGAGACGTGTCAGCTGGCCAATGCCACGTAGCCTGGTTCCATATATTTTGGGACTGGGGCATGACACTATATATACATATACCAAAATATATTTAACCTATACTAATACATGTACCATTCGTATATTCTAATTAGGTTCATATACATTATGAATATATATATATATATATATATATATATATATATATATCAACATACACATAATAACCAATGCTAATACATATACTAATACATGACTATACCTACTTGAATACATATACTCATACGTGCACACATACACCCAATACAGTAATACATGTATTATATAATTTGTATGCGCGTACGTGTACGTGAGGGGGAGAACGTGAACCTGTGCGCGTGCACGAGATCAGTGATGGTGATGGTGTCCACGAGGTTGAGGATGACGATGACGACGACGAAGGCGACGACAACGATGATGACGAAGACGATGGTGACGATGAAGGGTGGTGGTCCTGGTGGAGGGGGCTGGTAGTACGGGGTGGTCGAGAAGGAGGAGGCAGGGGGTGGTATTGGTGGTGTAGGGTGGCTGGTCGAGGTTCTGATGATGATGGTAGTGGTGATTCTGATGATGATGGTGGTGGTTGTTCTGATGATGATGGTGGTGGTGGTTCTGATGATACGGGGTGGTGGTGGTTCTGATGATGATGGTGGTGGTGGTTCTGATGATACGGGGTGGTGGTGGTTCTGATGATGATGGTGGTGGTGGTTCGGATGATGATGGTGGTGGTGGTTCTGATGATACGGGGTGGTGGTGGTTCTGATGATACGGGGTGGCCGGAGATTGGAGGTGTGAAGTCGTGGTTCAGCAGCGGGTCACTGGTCGGCCGGAGGGGATGCTCAGTAGTAGTTGCAGATGGCGATGGAAGCAGCGGGTGGTCGGCTCGTGGAGGGACGGGCTCGCAGGGGTGATGCCGGAGGGAGGGGCCGGTGCAGTTGGTGGTGGAGTGTCACTACCACATTCTGAAAACAGGGGTATTTTTGACTTTTTATATATTATTAATATTATGGTATTTATATTAAATGATTATCGATAGGTGTATTTAAATTAAATCATTTCGTGAGATGTGTAATTAAATATATTATTATTTACAGTGTTCATTAATGTTTGAGCGGGTAGACTTGACCTAGAAGCCCACTAGACGAACACCTAACAGAATTATGGGGATTGTGTATTTAATTACATTATTTAGGATTTAATTATTGGATGTCGTAATTAACTACCGTGATTTATTTAATTATTGCGCACTGTCGCTGCTTCCAACCAATTTTACAACATTGCCCTAGACGTGCCCGCCTTCCATTCTGCCATTTTTTGTAACTCATAATTATGCTCTCTTGTGCTTCATTTTAGTCGCACAAAAATCGTCGCGGACGTTTATTTAAATTCTAAATAAATTCGAATTTTGTATCGTTGTGCGTTCCAATCGAAATTGGAGGCAATCTTGACCTATTTTTCGTACGACCCAAATTAGGGTAATATTCTGTTCTGAGTCTTCTTCATTAATGATATTGATGACCCGACCTGATTTTGGCCCCACGAGCTCCTAATTAATTTTATAACGCCAATCGTATCTAATTTTAATTAATTAAATCCAGTGACCCACTCCTGTGCAATTTTTTAATTGTTGGGGGCTTAATTGCAAAATTTCGACGAGGTGTCACCATCCTATTGGTTTAGCCAAATGAAGAAATCAACCCCCTCATTTTTTTCCATATTGAATCCTGGCCACCCATTCAAAATGGGGGCTTATCATCACCACAAATCTTCCATCACTTCTCCTATAAAGTGTCTCCTTCTCCCCATTTCCCAATACAGCCCTAATTTCAAGGAGCATTGGAAACCTCACTCTTTCTCTCTCCTCCTCCCTCCCTACACACACAGCCAACCAAATTTTCTACTTTCCTTCTTCTTCTCTTTTCTTCTTCTTCTTCTTCTTCTTCCTTTCTTCCCCTTCTTCTTGTATTTTGAAATTATTAGAGGGAGGGGGGGAAATCACCACCATACTGTACACTGCCCCTCCGATCCTTCCCCGACCGGCCCTTCGGCCAGGCCCCGACCCGCATCTCCCTCAGAACCACCCAGCTCTCCCCATGAGACCCTCCCGCTGCTCACTCCGGCGCGGCTCCGCCACTTCCCGGCCACGACACCTCCAACTCCACCTCATACGACCCAGCTCCGGGCTTCACGTCTGATTCCTCACCTCAGCACTCCGGCCCGGCAAGCCCCCGATCCCGGTCTCCTCTATTACTTAGCCCGTAGCCACCTCACTCCGGCACCACCACCGTCCTCATCACCTAACACCACCATCATCATCAACATCCACCTCACTCTCCTTCGACTCCTATCCCGGCCGAGCTTCACTGCTCCGGTCACACGCTGTCGACCCCGCAGGCCAACTCCCCGCTCCCTCGACTCTGGTCGTGCTCCCCACCGTTCTCCACCTTCTTCGGCTCACACTCCGGCCAGCATCCTCATCTCTCCTCCTCTCCTGAACCGAGCATCCCCGACGTTCATCTGGCTCCCTCCGGCCATCTCTTCCTCAATAGCAGCTATACGACCAACATTGGCAGCCTCGATCCCGTCCCGCTGCGACGACTCGACCACCTCGTCGTCGTGCGCAGGTACGGTTTCCCTCCGTGTATGTACGTAGTTATGAATGTATGCATTTTGTATATAGATAGTATATATGTAATGTATACATGTATTCATACGTATTATTGTATATGTATCCATATATAAATTAGTATAATGTATGTATTTAATATATATGTATAGTGTATATATAATTATGTATATTATGAATTTAATTAATGTTTAATACGTATATGTATACGTATGTATTTAATAGTGTGTATGTATATGTATACATATACATAATGTATATGTATATGTATATGTATATGTACATGTATTTATTTAATATAATTTATATATATAAATACATATTCTAGTATATGTAATATTGGTATATGTATATGTATATATTTTGTATATACTTAATATATTTTCAATATAAAATTGGTATATATATATATATGTATTTTCAGTATATGTATGTAATTATCAATTGGTATATATAAATATAAATATGTATATTTATTTTGGTATATGTTTAACAAAACGTATTTTAGTATATATGTATGTGTAGCATAATATACATATTTATTTTGGTATAAATATGTACATATATACGTATATGGTATATGTGTAATTTCACTTAGTATATACTATATATATATATATATATATATAGTACATCCTCAAATCAGTATATATGTATATATACATTAATGTATATGTTAGTTAAATAAGTGTAATGTGTTATAGATGTCTATCTACTAGATGAACCGAGTGTAAATACGGACACCCCGTCTTTAAACCTGACCCATGATCCTGCGAACTGATAGAAGACTGCCACACGTACACTGACATACTGGCAAGCCCCGTACCGTTTTGATTGTCTGTCTTGCCAGCAATCACAGACGCGACGCCCGTGCAACTTGACGCACACTGACCCTAGATTGACTAGTGCCATACCTGGCATAGCCCTGAGTTATGTATTTGTGTTAGTGTAGCATCTGATGCAAATATTGTATTGTTTGTTATATGTTTATAGGACTGTTGGATCCTCCAGACGATACTCTGGGACAGGACATTGGTTTTACCAGCTAAGGACCCAAGGCGAGTACATTCTCTGATTAGCTTCTTGTTTATGATATCCCCTATGTTCATTATATCTAGTGTAAATATCCATGCTCTTGACACGATGGTTACACGGATTGCTATATACGGATCTCGTCATGAGATGTTATTCCTTGTTCATGGTATAGCTTATACAAGTCTTGTTTCATTATTATCTTGTACATGTACAGACACTGATTTCCGGGGAGATTTGCTACCTCCCTAGGGAATCCCGTGCCATAGCGTACCATGGTTGGATCTACTATACCAGTCGGGGGTGGGGAGTATTTTAGTATAGATATGTGATCATACCCAACTCTACATGCATCATAGCTCACCCCACATCTCACGTTGGGTGTGGCCTGACCATTTACATGCTTCATAGCTGTTACGTATGATTAGCCTGACCTCTACATACATTATAGCTAACCAACGGTTAGCCTGACCTTACATGAATCATAGCTAATCATATGTAACCCGCCTGATCAAGTTCCCAAGTCGATCACATGTTAAAGCTAGTACTCACACACTTAGTCATAGTATTCTTGCTCAATGACATATTGTTTCCTTTCCTGCATTTACTTACAGTATTTACAGTATATCCATTATTGTATGTTTCTCGTACATATACATGCATCTTGTATATTTCCATCTATATACTGCTATATAGTTTATATCATTGATATAGAACAGTTATTTAGAAATATACTTTGCTCCTTCCTGACTGGAAAAACATTTTCCAGACTATGCTTAGAGGACTGGTATCTGACACTTATGGACCACAGGGTGAGTAGTTGAGACTTGGCTTGATAGTTCAGTCGTGATTCCGGGAGGTTTAGCCAGAATCACTAGTTCTAGTTAGTTCCTTTAGCATATTATTTTGGTACCGGATTTGTCTCCGATATTTTTTGAGACTTGGATTTATTGTTGAGTTAGATTTATTTACATTAGACTTGTGTTGTATTTTATTTTTTCTTCGATTTCTTATCGTGCTATAGTTATGTGATTGAGTATTTTATTCATTTATTTTTTGTCATCCGTGCCTCCTTATGGAGATTGGATGCTCGTGTGAGATTGCTTAGTTAGTATCATGACCTAGATAGCGTTCTACCGCCGATGCTGCGGCGTAGGCTGGACGTACCCGCGCACTCGTGCCCCTATATCGGGTGCGGGTCGTGACACATTTTTAGTGGTGGCCCATGCAGGTCAGACTTCACAAGTTATGCGATATCGTGGTAGTGGGACGTCATAGTTGTACTACTGCGTGCCTGCTATAGAATATAGGACATAGGAAACTAGGATGAGAGAGGATACTCAATCACAAATTCTTGAGAGATTCCTGGGACGACCCCTTGAGAATCTTATTACAATTTCCAATTTAAATCCTTCGCCTTGTTTCCGTCCGTCCTCACTCATTGATATTGAGTTTGATTCTTGTTGACCAGTTGTTAAATTAAATTCTTGGTATCGTTGTTGAGTTCATTTCTCATCGAGATGAATTTTACGGACTAAACTTTACGATATCATCTGATGACATATATTGATGAGAATAGTGAGAAAGGTGAAACGTCTACTTTGGTTATGGAACCTAGAGTTATCGCAGCCGTACCGGTTGGCGTGGCGAAGATTCTAGATGACATGACTATAGGGTTGCGTACTTTAGTTACGGAACCTGTCGTTTATCGCACTTATGCTTACTGGCGTGGCGAGGATTCTAAGCGTCATGCAGCCATGTATGATTATCAGGTTGTCTTAAAAATTGGTTCTTAAAGTATCATCTCAACACTTATCTATTTATGTTAATACAGGAATTTATTCCATCGTTCTTTTGTTGCTAGCAGTAGAAACGCCTTCAGTCCTCAATCCAGTCTTTCTGAGCTCCTATTCCTTGAGGATTCCTTGTTAAGTATGATAATTAGTGACTTATGATTATGTCTGTGTCTTGAGTATTAGTATTGACTGAGTATTGCTTGTAAGTGTTTCCTAGTTGGACATGTGAGCAGTAGGCCTTAATCTAGAGTTAACCCATAGCATAGTACCTTGTGGCAATAGTTCTAGGATATGTGTCATTATAATACTGAGAGTAAATGAGAGTATGGAGTATCAGTGATAGTTCCAAGAGTTAGTATCAGAGCCAACATACCCGTTATGGATAATCATGATTATATAATTGAATGATCTATGTAAAACAATTAAGTATCCAGGAATTGTGTTAAGGATTAATGGAGCATGATGTTCAATTTGATGATTGATATCGGGTGTATTAAAAGTAAAGAAATATATGCATGAAGAGTTATAATGAGGTATCATGAGTAGAGAAATATCGGAATTAGTAATGAAAGTGGTGAAGTGTATCACAGATTAGTTTAACAGGCTGTACAAGATTAAAAGGAAATACATAAACATCAATCGAGATGAGGAACCATATACTTGCCCATGGGGGTAAAGAAACATGAGTGTTATAGAAGGTACAGATAATCACGAGTTCTAATAAGTTTGATGAGATGATCCAATAATGAAGCTAGTGATATCATACCAAGGGTACTAATGATTCTATATCAAGGATTAGTCGAGAATGATGATAATAACAGTAAGCACTTTGCGTGATGATAATTAGATGATATACCAGTTGATATAGATTGAAAATTATGGAAGAAAATACGTGTGATGATAACTTAAATTATTGGGAGTAATAGTGCAATTAATTTCGGGCAGTACCATTTTAGTACACAGTTGTAGGCAATAGATGTATTGAGTACACCTCGAGTATTAGAGGCCGTGAACACTTATATGTATATTTGTGGATTTAAAATTAAAGAGTGGAAATGAATTATAATTTTTGAGAATTATTGAGGAGTTGAGATTGTGTCATTAGAATTTTGAGGATTCCAAATTTGATTCAATAAACAGGGTCAAGGCTATAAAGATTTTAGACGTGATTAAAATTTGATTTCAATACTGAATATTTGACCCTTGAGGAAATACATTTTGTTGTTCAAAGGTTAAATTTTGATGATTTTATTATGAGGATAAAATTTTATGGTGGAAGAGAAAAATATATTAGTAGATGATATACATGTGTAAGGATCTGTTGACTTGAGCATGATTGAGATGGCACCGCAGACTGACTTGGGTGTCCATCTAGAGTTGTATTGGAGAGAGCAGTACTTAGTATGGTGTGTTACACTTGGTGTGCACTTGAGTGATGAGAACAAATAGTATGGACAATTATAGTAGGAACGAGAACTAGCAGTGGGTATACTTATAGTAGAACAGAGGTATCTAAAGAGATAGAGGTATCAAACTTTACATGCATCATTGACCTATAATTGTGTTAGAGGTTCTTGGTATCAGATTTTGGTATTAATAGACAGGTGTGTGCAATATGGATGAATTCATGGATCTTGTGAATTAATGATTAGTTGATATGGGTACCAGTGTACAGGAATAGGAATTAGTTAGTGAATGTGCCAAAGTTAAGGAGTTAATATAACAGAATTGATGGATCATTGATTTACGAAGATTGAGGATAATTGAAACTCGAGGATAAACATTAACTTAAATGGAGAGTTAAGAAATTAATATGGCAAAATTGAGAATTTATTAATTTTAGGAAGGTTATGATATGATAGAATTGGTTATTAAAATTTGAGAAAATTTGGGAAATTATCATTATATCTATTTGATTGCAAGATAGTAATTTAAAATTTTATATTATGAATGTTGCATTTTAAGATTCCGTAAGTATCGTATTGTTGAGTATTCTGAGAAAAAGAGAAATCAGGAAATAAAATCATTAATGGGATAGTGTCGAATTCGATTCTCGGAATGAGGATTTAGATTTTGAATATGCATTGATTGGATTTAAATTGAAAAAAAAATCATTAACGGATTGGTGTTTAAATTCAAACTTTTCGGATGATAATTCCAATTTTATGAATATAGTGGATTAATTGAATTGAAGGGTTGGATTTATGGATTGTGTTTTAGATGGGAGTCTTAATGTGCATTGAGTGAATTAGAGGATGGGATGTCAAATTTCGAGTATTTAATTTTTAATTTAAAATTGGAGGAAATTGTGAGGAAAATGGAGACTGATTTTATTTCGAGAAATTTTCAGGAATACAATAAATTCAGAATTTTTGAAAATTGTGAAATGACAAGGTGGATTGTTTCAGGATTTTGTGGGTTGGTGAATTTAACCGTTGATGGAAAATAATAATAAATAAACACTACTATGAGGATTTTAAATTTTGAGGACGAAATTCTTTTAAGGAGGGTAGACTTGTCACTACCACATTCTGAAAACAGGGGTATTTTTGACTTTTATATATTATTAATATTATGGTATTTATATTAAATAATTACTCGATAGGTGTATTTAAATTAAATAATTTCGTGAGATGTGTAATTAAATATATTATTATTTACAGTGTTCATTAATGTTTGAGCTGGTAGACTTGACCTAGAAGCCCACTAGACGAACACCTGACAGAATTATGGGGATTGTGTATTTAATTACATTATTTAGGATTTAATTATTGGATGTCGTAATTAACTATCATAATTTATTTAATTATTGCGCGCTGCCGTTGCTTCGATATTTGGAGTGCTACCCTAGCTTTTGCCTTCCAACAAATTTCACAACATTGCCCTAGACGTGCCCGCCTTCCATTCTACCATTTTTTGTAACTCAAAATTATGCTCTCTTGTGCTTCATTTTAGCCGCAAAAAAATTATCGCGGACGTTTATTTAAATTCTAAATAAATTCCAATTTTGTATCGTTGTGCGTTCCAATCAAAATTGGAGGCAATCTTGACCTATTTTTCGTACGACCCCAATTAGGGTAATATTCTGTTCTGAGTCTTCTTCATTAATGATATTGATGACCCGACCTGATTTTGGCCCCACGTGCTCCTAATTAATTTTAGAACGCCAATCGTATCTAATTTTAATTAATTAAATCCAGTGACCCACTCCTGTGTAATTTTCTAATTGTTGGGGGCTTAATTGCAAAATTTCGACCAGGTGTCACCATCCTATTGGTTTAGCCAAAGAAGAAAGCAACCCCCTCATTTTTCTCTATTTTGAATCCTGGCCACCCATTCAAAATGGGGGCTCATCATCACCACACAACTTCCATCACTTCTCCTATAAAGTGTCTCCTTCTCCCCATTTCCCAATGCAGCCCTAATTTCAAGGTGCATTGGAAACCTCACTCTCTCTCTCCTCCTCCCTCCCTACACACACAGCCAACCAAAATTTCTCCTTTCCTCCTTCTTCTTCTTCTTCTTCTTCTTCCTTTCTTCTCCTTCTCCTTGTATTTTGAAATTATTAGAGGGGGGGGGGAAATCACCACCATACTGTACACTACCCCTCCGATCCTTCCCCGGCCGGCCCCCCGGCCAGGCCTCGACCTGCATCTCCCTCAGAATAACCCAGCTCTCCCCCTGAGGCCCTCCCGCTGCTCACTCCGGCGTGGCTCCGCCACTCCCCGGCCACGACACCTCCACCTCCACCTCACACGACCCAGCTCCGGGCTCCACGACTGATCCCTCACCTCAGCACTCCGGCCCGGCAAGCCCCCGACACCTCCACCTCACTCCGGCACCACCACCGTCCTCATCACCTAACACCACCATCATTATCAACATCCACCTCACTCTCCTTCGACTCCTCTCCCGGCCGAGCTTCACTGCTCCGGTCACACGCTGTCGAGCCCGCAAGCCAACTCCCCGCTCCCCTCGACTCCGGTCGAGCTCCCCACCGTTCTCCACCTCCTTCGGCTCACACTCCGGCCAGCATCCTCGTCTCTCCTCCTCTCCTGAACCGAGCATCCCCGATGTTCATCCGGCTCCCTCCGGCCATCTCTTCCTCAACAGCAGCTACACGACCAACATCGGCAGCCTCGATCCTGTCCCGCTGCGACGACTCGACCACCTCGTCGTCGTGTGCAGGTACGGTATCCCCCCGCGTATGTACGTAGTTATGAATGTATGCATTTTGTATATAGATAGTATATATGTAATGTATACATGTATTCATACATATTATTGTATATGTATCCATATATAAATTAGTATAATGTATGTATGTATTTAATATATATGTATAGTGTATATATAATTATGTATATTATGAATTTAATTAATGTTTAATACGTATATGTATACGTATGTATTTAATAGTGTGTATGTATATGTATACATATACATAATGTATATGTATATGTACATGTATATATTTAATATGATTTATATATATAAATACGTATTCTAGTATATCTAATATTGGTATATGTATATGTATATATTTTTTATATACTTAATATATTTTTAATATAAAATTGGTATATATGTATATATGTATTTTCAGTATATGTATGTAATTATTAATTGGTATATATAAATATAAATATGCATATTTATTTTGGTATATGTTTAACAAAATGTATTTTAGTATATATGTATGTGTAGCATAATATACATATTTATTTTGATATAAATATGTACATATATACGTATATGGTATATGTGTAATTTCACTTAGTATATACTATATATATATATATATATATATATAGTACATCCTCAAATCAGTATATATGTATATATACATTAATGTATATGTTAGTTAAATAGGTGTAATATGTTATAGATGTCTGTCTACTAGATGACCCGAGTGTAAATACGGACACCCCGTCTTTACACCTGACCTATGATCCTGCGAACTGATAGCAGACTGCCACATGTACACTGACATACTGGCCAGCCCCGTACCGTTTTGATCGTCTGTCTTGCCAGCAATCACAGACGCGACGCCCGTGCAACTTGACGCACACTGACCCTAGATTGACTAGTGTCATACCTGGCACAGCCCTGAGTTATGTATTTGTGTTAGTGTAGCATCTGATGCAAATGTTGTATTGTTTATTATATATTTATAGGACTGTTGGATCCTCCAGACGATACTCTGGGACAAGATATTGGTTTTACCAGCTAAGGACCCAAGGCGAGTACATTCTTTGATTAGCTTCTTGTTTATGATATCCCCTATGTTCATTGTATCTAGTGTAAATATCCATGCTCTTCACACGATGGTTACACGGA
This sequence comes from Iris macrosiphon, assembly GCA_036927795.1. Classification (NCBI taxonomy): domain Eukaryota; kingdom Viridiplantae; phylum Streptophyta; class Magnoliopsida; order Asparagales; family Iridaceae; genus Iris; species Iris macrosiphon. Next base: position 1,985,402 of record JAYESA010000002.1, on the reverse strand, counting down.
TTGGTATATACGGATCTCGTCATGAGATGTTATTCATTGTTCATGGTGTAGCTTGTACAAGTCTTGTTTTCATTATTATCTTGTACATGTACAGACACTGATTTCTGGGGAGATTTACTACCTCCCTAGGGAATCCCGTGCCATAGCGTACCATGGTTGGATCTACTATACCAGTCGGGGGTGGAGAGTATTTTAGTATAGATATGTGATCATACCCAACTCTACATGCATCATAGCTCACCCCACATCTCACGTCGGGTGTGGCCTGACCATTTACATGCTTCATAGCTGTTACGTGTGATTAGCCTGACCTCTACATACATCATAGCTAACCAACGGTTAGCCTGACCTTACATGAATTATAGCTAATCATATGTAACTAGCCTGATCAAGTTCCCAAGCCGATCATATGTTAAAGCTAGTACCCACACACTTAGTCATAGTATTCTTGCTCATTGACATATTGTTTCCTTTCCTGCATTTACTTACAGTATTTCCAGTATATCCTTTATTGTATATTTCTCGTACACATACATGCATCTTGTATATTTTCATCTATATACTGCTACATAGTTTATATCATTGATATAGAACTGTTATTTAGAAATGTACTTTGCTCCTTCCTGACTGGAAAAATATTTTCCAGACTATGCCTAGAGGACTGGTATCCGACACTTGTGGACCACAGGGTGAGTAGCTGAGACTTGGCTTGGTAGTTCAGTCGTGATTCCGGGAGGTTTAGCCGGAATCACTAGTTCTAGTTAGTTCCTTTAGCATATTATTTTGGTACCGGATTTGTCTCCGGTATTTTTTGAGAGTTGGATTTATTGTTGAGTTAGATTTATTTACATTAGACTTGTGTTGTATTTCATTTTTTCTTCGATTTCTTATCGTGCTGTAGTTATGTGATTGAGTATGTTATTCATTTATTTTGTGTCATCCGTGCCTCCTTATGGAGATTGGATGCTCGTGTGAGATTGCTTAGTTAGTATCATGACCTAGACAGCGTTCTACCGCCGATTCTGCGATGTAGGCTGGACGTACCCGCGCACTCGTGCCCCTATACCGGGTGCGGGTCATGACATGGAGTTGTCGTGTAATGGAGGTGGTCAGTGGCAGCAGCAGCCGGGGATGAAGGTTGCGGGCTCGGTTGTCTGCCGGAGTAGATGCCGGTGGGGAGCTCGACCGGTTCAAGGGGAGAAGGCCGGCGGGTATACAGCGGGTTGATGGAGATTGGAGGGAGGTGCTGGCGGCCAGGGGAAGTCTTGGCCGGAGTAGGGAGGTCGGGTGGTAGGGTTCTCCTTGGTTGGAAGGAAGGAGATGATTCAAGAAGAAGAAGAAGAAAAAGAAGAGTAGAAGAAGAAGAAATAAAGAATGGAAAGGAAAGAAGAAGCTACGGTTTGGAGCTTGTGCGGAGGGAGGAGAGAGAAGGTGGGTTTCCAAGGTGTGGGGATTAGGGTCTGCTTGGGAAAGGGTGCATTGAAGAGACATTTTATAGGGGATGGTGAGTGGGAATGTGTGGTGATGATGCTCCATTTTTAAAAGAATGGCCAGGATTGATCATGGAGAAATTATTCATACAAGGAGAGGGGTTGTTTGACTAGTCAAGAATTAGGGCTTTTCCATTTGGTTTGAACCAATGGGGTGTTGACACCTAATGCAATATTTATAAATAAGCCCCCTTAAATTTGGGTATTTGCACAAACAAGTGAAATGATAAAAAAATTGTAGGCGATTTAGTATTTTGTAGGGTGAGGGGGTGTTGTGTGTTTTGTATGGGCTTAATGAATGGGGTATTTGGATTAAATTGGGGTTAAAACAGGATTAGTCAAAGTTGGTATCCCCAATTTAATTAAAGAATAAATGCAAGCAGTGTTCTAAAATTAATTCAAGGTACATGGGCTCAAATTAGGTGGGACAGAAATGTCATAAGTGAAGTAGACTTAGAATAGAATATTACCCTAATTTTGGTTGCACAAAAATGGGTCGAGATTGTCTCCAATTTTAATTGGAACGCACAATGATACAAAGTTAGATTTTATTTAGAAATTAAGTAAACGTCCGCGACGAATATTATGCGGCTAAAATGAAGCACAATAGAGCATAATTATGAGTTACACATGGGTCAGAATGAAAGGCGGACACGTCTAGGACAAGATTGTGAAATTTGTTGGAAGACAAAGCTAGGGTAGCGCTCTAAATATTGAAGCAACGGTAAGGCGCAACAATTAAATAAAATTAAGGTAATTAATTACAACCTCAAATAATTAAATCCTAAATAATACTAATTAAATTCATAATCCTATAATTCGGTCAGGTGTTCATCTAGTGGGCTTCTAGGTCAAGTCTACTAGCTAAAACATTAAGAACACTGTATATAATATATATGTAAATACACATCTCATACAATTATTTAAATTAAATACACATATCATGAAATCACTTAAAATAACTACCTCAATATTAATAATATATAAAAAGTCAAAAATATCTCTATTTTTAGAATGTGGTAGTGACACTAGAGGTCACCCATCCTAAGGGAGGTAACCCATCCTAGGGAGGTTATCCAACCTACGGGTTGTTACCCATCCAAATGGACGTTACCCATCCTACGGGGGGTCACCCATCATACCGGAGATCACCCATCCAAATGGAGGTCACCCATCCTAAGAGAGGTTATCCATCCTAAAGGAGGTCACCCATCCTAAGGGAGGTTACCCATCCTATGAGAGGTCACCCATTCTAACGGAGGTAATCCATCTTAGGGAGGTTACCCAACCTACGGGTGGTTATCCATCCAAATGGAGGTTACCCAACCTACGGGGGGTCACCCATCCTAAGAGAGGTCACCCATCCTACGGGAGGTCACCTATCCTAAGGGAGGTCACTTATCCTATGGGAGGTCCTCCATCAAAATGGAGGTCACCCATCCTAAGGGAGGTAACCCATCCTAGGGAGATTACCCAACCTACAGGTGGTTACCCTTCCAAATGGAGGTTACCCATCCCACGGGGGGTCACCCATCCTAATGGAGGTCACCCATCCTACGAGAGGTTACCCATCCTAAGAGAGGTTACCTATCATACGTGAGGTCACCCATCCTAAGGTAGGTTAGCCATCCTAGGGAGGTCAGTCATTCTATGGGAGGTCACCCATCCAAATGGGGGTTACCCATCCTACGAGAGGTCACCCATCCTAAGGGAGGTTACCCATCCTATGAGAGGTCACCCATCCTAGGGGAGGTCACCCCCATCCTAATGGGGGCCATCCATCCTACGGGATATCTCCCATCCTACCGGAGGTCACCCATCCTAAGGAAGGTCACTCATCATACGGTAGGTCACCCATCCTAAGGGAGGTCACTCATCCTATGTGAGGTATATTTGTGGTATTAAACGAAAGAATGAAAATGTATTCAAGATGGGGTTTATACGAAACCCGCCTTCTTTGGTTTACAAACAAACTTGTATAATTTGATCCTATACGAGGATATGGAAGTACAATTTATTTAATCTGGATAAATATTGCTATAGGTGTCTGATCTGCAGTCGATCACTTTTGCTATAGGTGTCTGATCCTATTCGAAGGTTGCAAAAGAGGGTGGACGTACGATGCCAAAGTCGTCGATCCCTACCCTATGCCCGAGCTCCGGGTTCCTCTCTCTCTCTCTCGATCTCCTCTCTCCTTGCTCGATCTTCAATTGTTTGACCTCTTCTCTGAGTCTTTAATTGTTCAATCTTTTAATTTGTCGACCTTTTCCCCATTGATAGGGGTCTCTATTTATAGAATTTTTGTGACAGTGACCACTCAGTTGGTATAAAAATCGAGGAGCGGACAACACAGCACCCTTTTACACGATGGTTAAAGTAACCAATGCCTGCGTATGGATGATCTTTTGAATGAGCGTGTGACGCGGGTCCAACTAAGGGACACAACGCGTACAATTGCTACGAAGATCACGGCATAAAAGCCACGTAGGTAGGTATCCCCCGTGTAGAAGAGGTGGGCATAAAAACTGATGTCTGTCACCGTGGCATAGAAGCCAAGTAGGCATTGAAGCCGGGTGGGCGTAGAAGCCCGATAGGCATAGAAGCCGAACAGGCGTTGAAGCCGAACAAGCATGGAAGCCGAACAGGCATAGAAGCCGAACAGGCATAGAAGCCGAATGGTCGTAGAGACTGAGTGGGCATTGAAGCCGAACGGGCGTTGAAGCCGATTAGGCACAGATCCTGGGCGTAGAAGTCGCTGCGTACCGTGCAAAAATGCTGATGTGGACGTCTTTAGCCGGAATCACGACTTTTGAAGATATAATCAAATCCTTGCATTAAATGCAGAGGTCTGCAGCTCTCCTGTGTGTTCGTCGCAGAGGCGTGCCTCGAGAAGACTGTTACCGCCTTGTCCGCTAATCGCAGAGACGTGCCTCAAGCCCTGCGCAACGTGCAACTTTTGACGTGGCAGGCGGTTTGTTCACTGTGGAGCGTAAACAGCTCACGTCTGCCCGTGTAAAATAAGGTGGTGTATCCCCTTGCACGCGAAAGAGCGGTTTATGCTGAGGGGACTTCAGTGAGCGACGGTTTGGTGATATTTTAACCAAATCCTCTGCATTAAATGTAGAGATCTGCCATCATACTGTGGAGCGCGTCCCGAGGGGTCTGCCACCGTTTCCAGCCGTCGTCTGGGTAGCCGTGCAGCACTTTTTTGTCAGAAGTCAGGGGTCAGATTTACTGCGTGACTTGACAGGTTTGTTTCGGGGAAGACGAAGCGTTCCTCGTACGCTTTAAGCTGCTTTGAGAGCGGCTGAGTTTTACGCCATGGAGGCGATAAAGAACTCTTTTTTATGCTGGGTTGGCCTGGACGTACCGTACTTACGCGGATGGTCCTTTGAGCTCATATTTCATGCTATATTTGGCGGAAGAGCTCTGTTGCATGTTCGACGGCTCTGGAGGCCTCTACTTACGCTGCTCTGTATTAAGATACCGCGTAGATCCTCTCAGCGTATTTTTCATGCTTCTACAAGACCCCCTTTAAAGCTTTTAAATTCATCAGAATTTGAAATGCTTTGAATAAAGCATAAATGGCCCCTCGTAACTCGAAACGTTTCTGAGTGGAGCATTGAAACGGTCAAGTTTGACGCGTTCTTTCAGGCCGGTCTTGATGGCGGATTTATTGGGGGTAGGTGTGACCTCGCTTGCCTATAAAAGGGCTGAGGAGTTAACCTGTTTCTTCCCATATTTCCTTTTACCATGATGAGATGATCGCCGGAGTTCGTCGGGTCGACCTGAGGAAGAAGAAGACCATGTTCTTTCAGCATGTAAGGAGCCGAGAAAGATGGCATCTTCGAGCAAGTGTCCATTGCAACGATGGATCATGGAAGGACATCTTAGCCTCCCTTGCTCGAGATAATCAGCAACTTCGTATGGCATCTCACTCGGAGAATGGGGAGGGGTCACTTTTGACCAGGCCTCTTGCAAGTGGCGCCTCCTCTCGTTACTTCCGGTGACGAGAGGCAGACAGACCGGCCAGAGTGGCGGTGGTCTGTAGGGAGGCAGAGTTACCCTGCTTCGGAGGATGGGTCATCTGCCCAGTTGTGTATCCTCCTGCCACCGATCATCTTCTTGGAAGAAGGGAAAGACCTTTGTAGAGGGGATTTCCCTCATATGTAATCACAAAAATAAAGAAAACCCCTGTAGACAGGATTTCCCTCATATGTAATTGTGATTTTAACTTTTAATAAAGTCGTCTTTCTTCTCTGCATATGATCGTCTTTGCAATATGTTGCTGTGAAGTCTGAATATGTGTAGCTTCGACACGTCTGATTCTTTACGCTGACTCTGATAAAAAGAGTACTAGGCCCTGTCCATAGAACGCTGTTGAGCATTTTTTTTGAACATTTGGAACTGTCCTGTTGCTATGACTGAGGGACCGCGTAGAGTTTTTCTGATGAACAGAACTTTTTGTTCAGACTTCGTCTTCAAGAATGATCTCTCGAAACTCCCTTGGAACAGGGTCGAGGCTTTGGCCGTCAAAAACTGAATTGCCATCTTGATAGACGAGATGTTCAGACTGAAGTCTGGATGAACCTCCAATTTTGACCCGAGAAGAGTAATTTCTCAATGTTTAAACTCTGCTTGCTTCGGGTACTTGGGATGCTTTGGGTCAAGAACGAGTATCTTCTGTGTGAACTCTTTGTATTTGACCGCTTGGAGAACTCGTCCGAATACACGGAAAGTCAGAGATCCGTAGTGTAGATGAGCTGGAAATCCTGAGTTCATAGCTTATTGAGCGTAGAAAGCCACCGAGCGTGAGATCGTGGGTTTGTATCTGCTAAGCGTGAAGTCGTAGGTTTGTAGCCTCTCGAGCATGAAAGCTACTGAGCACAAAAGGCATCCGGGCATAAAACTATAGACTTGTAGCTGGCGAGCGTAAAACCGTAGATCCGTTGCTGTCGAGCGTAGAAAGCCCCTTAGCGTAGAACTGTAGATTCGTAGCCTGTTTAGAGAAAGAAATCTTCGAGCGTAGGGTCTGTGGACCTGTTGCTTCCGAGCGTAAACTAAACGCCATCGAGCGTGAGATCGTAGGTTTGGTAACTGCTAAGCGTGAAGTCGTAGGTTTGTAGCCTCTCGAGCATAAAAGCTACTGAGCACAAAAAGGCATCCGGGCGTAAAACCATAGACTTGTAGCTTGTGAGCGTAAAACCGTTGATCCGTTGCTGTCGAGCGTAGAAAGCTCTTTAGCGTAGAACCACGAACCTGCTTTGCACGAAAACTCTTCGAATTTGCTGACTGTCCGTCTTCCGAGAGTAGTGGGCTGACGTAGCATCTAATCATAACCAACTATTAATTGCAAGATTTGGTTAGGGTTTCGAGGAATCCGTCCGAGGATTCGAGGAGTCGATCCGACCCCTATATATATCTCGAGCTTTGGAGAGAAAACTTTTCATTCGTCTGCTGCGAAAGAGAGTCTTTGTCTGTTCGAGTTTTTCTCTGTTGCTTCTCCGAGCACTCAGAGTTTTCAGAAATGGCGCCGAAGCAAACCTCCTCCGCTAAGGGAAAGAGTGTAGGTTCTTCTTCCCATTCTTCTGCCCCGGCGAGGGAGTCTTCGGTTGGGCAAGGCAAACTTCATCCTGAGCAAAGTATCCCGCCGACGAGCAGCGCTCCCGGCCTTAGAGGTAGAGCCCTTTTGGATAACATAAAAATGATGAAAAATCCTTCGCACACGTTGAATGTGACCGCACTAGGTCGTCTTCTGTGCTGATAGCCTCTTTGAGGAAGATGATGCACGGAGATGTTTTTATCTTTTACGCTCATATTTGTAATGTGCTAGCGTAAGGGCTCTATCATTTTTCCAGTTCTGGGCGTAACAGCTCCGACTGCTGAAAACTTGGTGTATACTATAAAATTTTAGTTTTATGCCTGGGGACGAAACCTTCGGCGTAATAACTAGAATTTTTGGTAGCCCGCCGTAAAGCACGGATCGTACGCTGCCAGTTACGTCTCTGGATGAGACTTCCTGCGTAAAAATGGCCAAATTTGTACAGTCTTGGCTTAAAGCACAGACTGTGGCTTCTGGATCCCCATGTTGCAAGATTTCGAAATGACGTGTTTTTCTCGCACTTTTGCAGTTAATTTGGGTGAGTCTCCACTGGCTGAGGTGATGGGTTCCGCTGCCGGGATGCTGCACTCGAACTATTTGGAGGATCTGTCCCACGTGGCATTTTCCATCTCCGGACACCAGTATCCTGAGGGAAGGGGGCTTTTGATATCAGCCCAGGGCGAACGGACACTGCTGAATATGATTAACGGGGAGCCCCTGACGTATATAGACGGGGAGCAGTACATAAAGCCAGCTTTTCTCTTTGGGGACATGATCGATAAACAGTCCCAGACGAAGCCTAAGAGAGAACCTTGGGTATTTCTTGTCGGGAATCTGGTTTTGTATCTGCCGACGATGCCGAGGGATTATCCCATCTCGTCCTTCTTCCATGCGACACACCCTAGGAGGATGTCGTGGAACCTGACGCCCGATCTTCACGGCAAACCGGGGAAGATCTTTCATCTGAAAGGAGCTGACCAGGGGTCGTTTGTCAGTCGTCCTTCTGGCCTCGTGACATCGTTCAGGGGACTGAGCCCGGGCAGTGCTCCGAGCGAGGACAGTCTAGTGATCTAGCCGGTCCAGTTGCCGACTTTCTGCAACGACTTCATGGGGCGAGGGGGAGTATATCCCAAGGAGAATCCTCGATGCAACGGGTGGATCACTCCAACAAATCGTCGATGGGCCTGCCTTGTTGACTGGGCCTTGAAGCACTGTCAGAGAGAGCTGGAGTGCATTGGACTGTATGCCGCTGTGAGTGCAACCAGTGTTGGGTTGCCTGCTAACCCTAACCTATACTTGGCACTGATGGAGCGATACATTTCGCTCACTGGGACTTTTGCCACTCCGCTGGGGGAGTTGGGATTGGCCCTCCATGAGATGGCAGCGATCTCGAGGCTGCCGATGGGGGATGCCCCATTTGAAGAGTATGTCCCCACCAATCGGGAGTTGGAGGATTTGGACCCTCGGGTAGTAGAGGTGTATCAGGAGCTGATGTGCCACTACTTCGCGTGCACGGCCTTTTATGACGAGCCTTCTGATTTGGCCCATACTACCAAGTGGACGTCCTACCTCTTCTTCCACCTAGCCAGGGCCGCCAAGCCGGAGAAAGTCTCGGGGGGCAAGGATGAGCCCGTAAATTATTTGGGCGTGCTTAGTGCCCAGGTCGTCGAGGCTCTTATGGATGACGCCAAGGCTTCGGACCAGATTATTGACGACGGGGTAGGAAAGTATCCCGAAGGCACTAAGGCCTATAGCTACTTAAGGCGTTGCCGCAGGCCTCTGTCAAAGGAAGCCCAGCTGGCCGGTTTTCTCTCCATATGGCTACGTCGAGTAGTGGTGCCCGGCACTGCATCTGCGGACCGCATTCACCGGAATATCCTGTGGCCTGCGGTGCATCTGGTGTTTAGGGCGAGACTGGGCTTGCTCCCTACTATGGTGTGCCGTATACAGGCTGGCCTGAGGGCCATGACTGACGGGCTGCTCGCCGATGAGACTCGGCATGAAAGCTTTCCCAGGGTGGAATTACCATACCTGTATTTAATGGGATGGTTAATTCTCCACAACCCTCGGGTGATGTCCCCTAGCTCCGGTAGTAGCCCGGGGGGTAGCTTCCTGCTGAATTATAAGGACTCTCCCTGGAATATGAACACAGTTTTAGACTGTAGGCTGACACTGGGCCTCAGTCATGGCTGGAAGCTCCTTTGCATTGCTCCCCCAGTACATCGTAATCAATCGGGGATCAGGCTGGAGGATTTAGGTGGAGAGAAGACTAATATTTCTCCGGAGGCCTTTAAGTGGTTGATCTGTATCAGGCCTTCCCACTTGTTGTATAGAAGTGAAGATCATTGCTTCCTCGAGCCTTACTTGCCTAGTCGGTTCGCAAGGCAATTTGGGTATGACCAGTTGCACGTGGGCAATGCCGTCACCAGCTTCAGGTCCAGGGGCGGACTCATCGATGGTGCCAGAGGATGGCAATATTTCATCATGGGATGCACTGGAGCAATCTTTACCGTGCCGGTCGTCACACCCTCCACGGAGCTGCGCATCCTACATTCGTATGCCCAGTTCTACGTGGCGGTTAACACCTTCCACCGTGATTTTAACATGCGTGGGAGTTTTAGGGTGCCGCCTTCCACGCCTGGGGGAAGAGTCGAAGTCCCTTCGGTTTCTCCTGACGAGGGTGAGGAGTTCGCTACTCCTGATGAGCCGTTGGTGACGGTGCCGAGGTGTGAAGTGCCTCTGCCTGCGGGGGCTTTGGTAGTCTCTGGGAAGCGAAGGGCAGCTGCTCCCAAGAAGATTTCTCCTCACAAGAGGAAGAGGACGGTCAGTCGTTCTCTTCGAATCCCTGGTATCGAGGCTCCCAGAGAGGAACCTGCTGTTTCGCCTGTCGAGGATGTTTTCCTGATCGGGGGTCCTCGCCTTCTAGAGAGGGACCCTCAATTTCGGCTGGCGGTGCCGGAGCATTCCGTCTTGAGGATGTCGTCGCCGCTACTGACTCCGGTAGTGGTACGAGATTGCCGGTGTGGCCGGGGCAGATGGGAGAATCTTCCCTTAGACCAGCAACGGATGAAACCCCTGCTGTGTCCGTGAGTATGCCTGGCGAGGTCCCAACTGACGAACCTGGACCGCGCCTTGGTGGAGGCTTAGTAGAGCTCCTGGCGATGTCGGTTGGCCTACCCCCTTCTCCAGGTATGACAGTTCGTATTACGTCATTAAGGCATGATTTAGCTACCTCGACTGCAGATGCGTCGTATATACCGCTGGCCACGGGTAAATGTCATCTTTATGTCTCCTTTTTAGAAAGAGTACCATTATATTGATATCAACTCTCTTGTCCTTTTCCCAAGGGATGGCGTCCACGGGGAATATAGCTTTAAAGTGCCTTCTGGCTCTGCTCCGGCTCCTGGCGATGATACGGAGGCGTTTGATCTTGAGGAGGAAATATCTTTGGGGGCCGGTTCGCCTATTGAAGAGGCTTTGATATTCCAAGAAGAAGAAGAGCCTGTCATTGCGACTACTTCGGTCGACGTACCTCTTTTGGTTGCACCACCTGTCGAGGCGACGGTTGTGACCACTTCGCCTGCAATCATTCCTGGAGGGGGACTTGCCAATACCGCGGCTTCTCCTGGGGCCCAATCGGTTTTAGCTGCGCTGACCGAGCAATATACCCGTGTCTTCTATGCTACTTTGAAAGCGCTGATACCGATGGTGCTGAAGGGGAATCTGGATCTCGAGCTCCTGAAGAAGTCCTCTCGGATTCTGATAGAGGCGATCCGGGATTTTGACGGCACTGGGCTGGCTGATGCCTTGGAGGCGATGGTTAATGGTTTGGAGCAACCCATTAACGAATATCTGCAGCTAACTCGGGGCGATATTGAAGCTGAGGTCCGGTCCAGATATGACTTCAAGACTGCGCAGTTTGCCAAACAGATGGAGAGCTTAGATAAACTCGCTCAAATACGTCAGTTGGAGATGGACGAAAGAAAGACCGTCGAGGAAGAGGCCCTTGCCCTTCAACTGAAGTGCCAATCCGAGCATGAAGGGAACGTAGCGAGGGCTCGCAAGTTGAAAGAGGAGCTCACTCAGGCAGAGGAGTGGGCTTCCCAGTCGTTGGCAGGTCTAGACGTAGCGATCGCTCGATTGAGTACAGCGCGACGGGATCTGGATCATGCAGAAGCTGCCCGCGCGGGTGTTCGTCGGGCGAGGGCCGAATTGTCCCTCAGGGGAGACAATGAAGCACGACTGGAGCAGGCCCGCGCCGATACCTCGGCCTGCAGGGATGAGAGGATAGCCGTACTGGCGTGGCAGATTCATGATCTGACTGCTCCCCCGCAATGATGTACCCTCTTTTTTTTGCTTGCCAGTGTAATTCTGCTCTTTCTTGGGAATAAAGCGAACTCTTTTCTGACTTTGTGGACCCATCATTTCGGAATGTAAATGACATGTTTGGGCGAGAGTGATATCAGAGGTAGTATGGACGTGATAAACTCTCAGGAAACTCTAGCAGGACATATTTATTCAGAGGTCATACGGACATGATAGAATATGCTCTGAATAAGGTTTGTTGGTAAGATACTATCAGAGGTGATATGGATATGATAGGCTCTCAAGAAACTTTAGCAGGACACATTTATTCAGAGGTCATACGGACATGATAGAATATGCTCTGACTAAGGCTTATGGGTAAGTTACTATCAGAGGTGATATGGACATGATACTATCAGAGGTTATATGGACATATTTATTCAGAGGTTATATCAGAGGTGATATAGGCTCTCAAGAAACTTCAGCAGGACATATTTATTCAGAGGTCATACGGACATGATAGAATATGCTTTGGCTAAGGTTTGTAGGTAAGATACTATCAGAGGTGATATGAACATGATAGGCTCTCAAGAAACTTCAGCAGGACACATTTATGCAGAGGTCATACGGACATGATAGAATATGCTTTGGCTAAGGTTTGTAGGTAAGATACTATTAGAAGTGATATGGACATGATAGGCTCTCAAGAAACTTCAGCAGGACACATTTATTCAGAGGTCATACGGACATGATAGAATATGCTTTGGCTAAGGTTTGTAGGTAAGATACTATCAGAGGTGATATGGACATGATAGGCTCTCAAGAAACTTCAGCAGGACACATTTATTCAGAGGTCATACGGACATGATAGAATATGCTCCGACTAAGGCTTGTGGGTAAGATACTATCAGAGGTGATATGGACATGATAGGCTCTCAAAAAACTTCAGCAGGACACATTTATGCAGAGGTCATACGGACATGATAGAATATGCTCTGACTAAGGCTTGTTTTGGAAGTAGTTTTGTCAGAATTGAGGTTTCCGCTATATTCTACCCGAGCAGAGAAGATTAAGCATAGTACCTTTTTAGGAATTTGCCGTTGATAGGAGCCATTAACAGGTCTCCATTAGGCTGGGCTAACCTGTAAGCGCCATTTGAGAACGTTGTCTCGACCACATAAGGACCCTCCCAATTGGGCTGGAATTTGCCTTTACTCCTGTGGGTAAGAATCATCAGCCTTCTTACGGCTAGAACTAGCTCGCCGACTCTGAACACTCTTTCCTTTATTTTATGATTGAAAGCTCTGGAAATGCGTGCTTGGTAGAGCGCGATGCGCTGCTGAGCTTGGAGGCGTTTCTCGTCTAATCCTTCTAGCTCCTGAAGTATTAAAAGGTCGTTCTTCTCTTGAGTCAGCTCGTTAGCCACGGCTATTCGGAGTGACGGGATCTGGACTTCAATGGGGAGAACTGCTTCACTCCCGTAGACCAGTGAGAATGGGGTATAACCTGTCGGTGTTCGTACCATTGTGCGATATGCCCAGAGGCATTCGCCCAGTCTCTCATTCCAATCTCTCTTGTTTGAAGAGACGAACTTCTTCAAGAGTTTGATAATGGTTTTGTTGAAAGCTTCCGCCAAACCATTAGCAGCTGGATAATATGCCGTAGAGGCAACATTATGTATCCGATTTTTATCGCAAAATAGATAAAATGCTTGACTGATGAACTGAGGCCCATTGTCGTGAATTATCCTCCGAGGTACCCCGAAGCGATAGATGACGTGATGCTTGATGAAGCTGATCACATTAGACGCTTTTAGCTCTGCGAGAGGGATTGCCTCTGCCCACTTGGAGAAGTAATCCGTGATGGCCAGTATGAACTGGTGACCCCTGGAAGAAGACGGGTGGATAGGACCAATGACATCCATACCCCATGCTTCGAAAGGCCAGGATGCAACCGTAGGATGTAGATATTCAGACGATTGATGTATGAAGTCCGCATGGACCTGACAGGCCTTGCATTATTTTGCATAGTTGATCGCGTCTGTGATCATAGTGGGCCAGTAGTAGCCCATTCTCCTGATACGATCCTGTAGCTTAGGACCGGGTTGATGCGCTCCGCATATGCCGTCGTGAGCTTCACGGATGATCATCTGTGCCTCGTCGTCAGAGAGGCATCTTAATAGCAGTCCGTCATAGGTCCGACGATATAGGCATTGTGAAGATGCATCGTAGTAGAAGCGTAAGGACCGCCTCTTGACGGATACTGCTTCTTTAGGGTCTTCCGGCAAGATCTCGTATGCCACGAAATCTATGAAAGGACTCTTCCAATCTCATTCGGGAGGATTGGCGTATGCAGCGTAGCTGCGTTCTATGTGAGAGTTGTTTTTCACACAGAATAAATCTCTGTTAAGAAGGATTACCGAGTCCTGCCTTCTTATCGGAGTAGCCAGATCTGCGACTAGACTGGCTAGGGCATCAGCTTCAAGATTCAGGGATCGAGGTACATGCTCCAGGAAGAACCCTTTGAATGTCATGGCTATCTCGACCGTTGCTTGGTGATAGGGGATGAGGTCTGGATTCCGGACTTCATATATTCCTCTGACTTGATTGACAATAAGCAGGGAATCACCGAAAGCTTCCAGGGATTCGACCCCCAGCTCTTTAGCGTCTTGGAGCCCGATTAAAAGAGCGTTATACTCTGCCACGTTGTTGGAGTAGGGCTCGTTGAGAGAGTATGCCCGGTAGATGACGAGTTTGTCGGGAGTAACTAGGACGATTCCTACTCCTGAGACCACACTTCTCCTAGGACCGGTTCTGGAGGCACCATCAAAGAATAGTTGCCATGCGTCACTCTCTGTCGCGGAATTACATTCTGCAACTTCGTCAGGGATGTCCTCGTACAACATGGAGGTCTTCGGGATTGGATGAGCAGCTAGGAAGTCGGCCAATGCTTGGCCTTTGATAGACTTCTGAGGGACGTACACCATGTTATATGGTGTTAACAGCATCGCCCACGTTGCGAGTCGGGAATTAAGAGCACTTGGCTTGCTCATTAGTACTCGAAGAGGGTTGTCCTAGAGATGATATGGATAGTCTGGTCGGTGACATAGTGCCGCGTCTTCTGGATAGCGAACATCAGGGCCAAGCATTCTTTCTCCACTGGGTTGTACCGGTGTTCGGCTCCGACCATCATTCTACTTAGATAGTAGATAGCCTGTTCATGCCCTACATTGTTCTTCTGCGCAAGAAGAGCTCCCAGGGAATTGTCCATTGCTCGAACGTATAGGAAGAATGGTCTTCCTACGACGGGGGGCACCCGAACTGGTGGATGAGTGAGGTAGCGTTTGATATCGTTAAACGCTTGTTGATAGGCTTCGTCCCATACGAAGGATACACCTTTCTTCTTGAGGCGAGAAAAAGGCTGACATCTTCCGGAGAGGTTGGATATGAATCTCCGGATGTAAGCCAGACGACCTTGAAATCCCCTAAGTTCCCTCAGATTGTGAGGCGATCGCATTTCTACGATGGCTTGGACTTTCTCAGGGTCCACTTGGAAGCCTTTGGCGGTAATGACAAATCCCAGAAATTTGCCGCTAGATACACCCAGAAAGGACTTCGTAGGATTCATCTTGAGTTGATGTAGGCGCATTCACTCGAACATCGACCTCAAGTCTCGAATGTGATCATCCTTGAGGCGACTTTTGACAGCTATGTCATCTACGTAGCATTCCACCGTTTTGCATAAATGCTCATGGAATATGTTACTCATAGCTCGTTGGTATGTTGCCCCGGCGTTCTTTAATCCGAAGGGCATTACTGTATTGCAATATACCCCCAGTGGTGTTCGAAAGGCGGTATGCTTCTCGTCTCCAGGATGCATCTTGATTTGATTGTACCTCGAGAATCCGTCCATGAAAGACATGCGTTCAAAACCGCAGGTGTTGTCGATCATGATGTTTGTGATGGGAAGAGGGAACTCATCCTAGGCCGCATTCAGATCCCGATAATCGATGCAGATGCGTATTTTCCCATTTTTCTTCATGACTGGGACAACGTTGGTGACCCAGTCGGGATGTTGTTCCTCCAGAATAAAACCGCAGGCTATCAACTTTTTTGACTTCGGCTTCAATGGCGTCCATCATATCCGGGCGGAACCGGCGCTGGTGTTGCTTTACCGGCTTTGAATCGGGTGATATGTTGAGTTTGTGGGTAGCCATCTCTGGATCAAGTCCTGGCATATCCTCATAATTCTACGCGAAGACGTCGATGTATTCTTTTATCAGTTGAATAACTTCTTCCCTTTCGGCTGGGGAAAGATTATTACTGATAAATATTGGCCTCGGTGAGAGTTCATCCCCAACGTCGATCTGGATAACTTTATCTTCAGTGGGAGGTTCTCTCTGCTCGAAGCGGAACTCCCATTGTGTATCCATCTGTTGAGCCCAAGAGTCATTTTCGAATGGCTCAGACTCTGGCTCGTTCGCTCCGCAGGGATCTGTCACTACCATATTTACTGATAATGTCCGTTCGAGAGCGTCAGGTGAGTCAGGGGGTGACGAGCCATCCTGACAGGAGGAAAGGACATTCTTGCTTGATTTGGAGGAGGCGATATACCCTAACCCAAAATGGGTCTGTTGATAGCGGGGATTGCCGAACAGTGGCGTTCGTCTGCCCTTCTCGTAATTGAGGCCTGGCTTCCGCTCCTTCTCGTAAATGATCCTCAATGCCTGTGGGCTGTATTGGTGGACCTGTATTTTCCCAGTATTGTTATCGAGAGGATCCTCTTGGACCGTCAGTTGATTGTGCATGCGGTCGAAGACTATTGTACGCTAGTTGCCGCAGGTAGACGGGACGAGGAAGATAGAGTCCTCTTGTGGTCCGTATGCCGTGACGACATTGGATGATGATGTCACCTCCCATATGTACGGGTGATAGGAATCCATAGCTGCCAAGAATTTTTGTGCTATAGGTTCTATATCGTCATGGGGAGAGGATATATCTGTTCAGAGGTAAGATGGACATGGCAGTTTTTTGGTGGATTTTAACACTACTGGTGTACTTAGGGCTAAGTACCAATGTTAAGTATAGATGACAATCGATGATCAGGGATAATGATAAACCCTTTTTACTATATAGTGATTTTCTCGAGTGGGGATAGACCTGTAGGATCCACTGGGAAACCTTCAGGGGTTCATCATGCCGTATCTTTCTTGAGGAACCAAAAAGGTGAACCCTGGCTCACAGTGGTTGTTTCCCTTGCTTATAGATGTAAAGTGATAACCTTGGCGTCGATCAACTCCTAAATTTTCCTTTTTAACAAATAGCAGGCCTTCGTAGGGTGATGGACGTACTGATGGAAGAGACAATAATCTGGATCATCGACTTCGCCGGCTCCTGGAGTTTGTCTTCTTTTATCAATATGTTGAAGAGTTCAATGATGTCATTTTCCTTAAAGGAAAAGGCCTCTTTCGGTTTCCGGGATCCTGAAGCCCCGGTCCTTTGCTCTTCCGGGAGAGTCGCCTTCGCCGCATTGTACCTAGATTTTGAGAGGGTTCTACCTCCCGTCTTATTGTTATATTGGTCTTTAGAAGCTGACTTGGAGGGACCTTCCTCCGGTATTACTGGATCACCCTCTGGCAGTTTGGAGTGTGCAGCAGGGGATGCGGTGTACCCCAACCCGAAACGAGTTTGTCGATAGTAAGGATTACTATGCAACGGTGTTCTCCTACCTCTTCCATAGTTGAGGCCTTGCTTTGATTTTAAATCATAACCCATATTCTGTATAATCTTCAGAGCTTGAGGGCTATACCTGTGGATTTGCATCTTCCCTCCCTCAGCCTCGCGAAAATCCTCCTGTACAATCGGACCGCTTCCCCTGCGACTGAAGACTATTGGATGCTGGTCGTCGCGAGTTGGTGGGACCACAAAGGTCCCACTTTCATATGGTTCAGATATCATGATGATGTTAGATGTTGACGCATCTTCCCACATGATTTCTCCCCGTTTGATGCCTGGGAGATCTAAAGCCTGCTTGCGACTCCCGTCTTTGTGTCTCTGGGTCAGATGTGCACGCGGATTTGTGGAAGAAGACGATTGTTTGTTTCTTCTGTTCCCATTAGTGGTCGTACGGAGGTTGGGCACCATGGCTCTTGTTGTGCCACCTATGTACAATAGGTTGGCCATTTGGGTGGCGGATAACCCCCAGGGAGGTTGCCTTTCGGCGAATCGAGCTTGCACTACGCCGTGGGACTTCGCCTGGCGTATCTTGGAGACTTGCTCAGGCTGGCGTGAAGCTGAAGAGGTACTCAGTCGGCCATCGGCTTCTTGCGTAATTCGGAGGGTATGCAGATTGTTCCCTAGCTGGCGTAAGGAACGAGCAGTTGCGCATTCCGCCGCCTGTTTTCCCCCGTGGAGATCACAGCGTTCATCTGGTTCCCCTAGAGGTCAGACGTCGTCTTGTGTGCGGAGTGTGACCTGTACTTCTGATTTGGCGCTAAGGCCTTATCAGAAGTTTTGTCTGTACCGCGCGTAGCGGGAGACTGATTTCTGCGCGTAAGGCGCAGTGGATACTCCTGGGTCAGCACTGAGGCTTTGCCCAAAGTTTTGTCTGTACCGCGCGTAGCGGGAGACTGGTTTCTACGCGTAGAGCGCAGTGGATACTTCTGGGTTAGCGCTGAGGCTTTGCCCGAAGTTTTGTCTGTACCGCGCGTAGCGGGAGACTGAATTTTATGTACGGGGCACGGAGGGAGCGATGCTACAACCTCATTGGTCGGAGAGATTGGAGAGATCGGAGAGTCCACAGGAACGGTAGAGGATGTCTTGGGCATCCAGACCTTGCGTAGCTTCCTGTTGGCTTGGACGGAGAGAGGGTGAGAGCTACCCCCGGTTTGAAGCATGTCTTCGTAGGCAGACTGGTCGAATTGGACGACCAGTGTCTTCTTCACGGTTCCTATAGATACCGCATCGTATTGAGCAATTACTTCCTCATCAGAAGAGAAAGCTGTCCCCAGCAGAGTCGCCATCTTTTTTGTGGTATTAAACGAAAGAATGAAAATGTATTCAAGATGGGGTTTATACGAAACCCGCCTTCTTTGGTTTACAAACAAACTTGTACAATTTGATCCTATACGAGGATATGGGAGTACAATTTATTTAATCTGGGTAAATATTGCTATAGGTGTCTGATCTGCAGTCGATCACTTTAGCCCTTGGACCACACGATGTTGAAGAAGTGCCGTAGAAGAAAGGAAGCAACTTCGAAGGTTGCAAAAGAGGGTGGACGTACGATGCCAAAGTCGTCGATCCCTACCCTTTGCCCGAGCTCCGGGTTCCTCTCTCTCTCTCTCTCGATCTCCTCTCTCCTTGCTCGATCTTCAATTGTTCGACCTCTTCTCTGAGTCTTCAATTGTTCGATCTTTTAATTTGTCGACCTTTTCCCCATTGATAGGGGTCTCTATTTATAGAGTTTTTGTGACAGTGACCACTCAGTTGGTGTAAAAACCGAGGAGCGGACAACACAGCACCCTTTTACACGACGGTTAAAGTAACCAATGCCTGCGTATGGATGATCTTTTGAATGAGCATGTGACGCGGGTCCAACTAAGGGACACAATGCGTACAATTGCTACGAAGATCACGGCGTAAAAGCCACGTAGGTAGGTATCCCCCGTGTAGAAGAGGTGGGCATAAAAGTCGATGTCTGTCACCGTGGCATAGAAGCCAAGTAGGCATAGAAGTAGGGTGGGCGTAGAAGCCCGATAGGCATAGAAGCCGAACAGGCGTTGAAGCCGAACAGGCATGGAAGCCGAACAGGCATAGAAGCCGAACAGGCATAGAAGCCGAATGGTCGTAGAGACTGAGTGGGCGTTGAAGCCGAACGGGCGTTGAAGCCGAATAGGCACAGATCCTGGGCGTAGAAGCCGCTGCATACCGTGCCAAAATGCTGATGTGGACGTCTTAAGCCGGAATCACGGATTTTGAAGATATAATCAAATCCTTTGCATTAAATGCAGAGATCCGCCATCATTCTGTGCATTAAATGCGGAGGCATGTTTTTGAAGGTCTGCAGCTCTCCTGTGTGTTCGTCGCAGAGGCGTGCCTCGAGAAGACTGTTACCGCCTTGTCCGCCAATCGCAGAGACGTGCCTCGAGCCCTGCACAACTTACAGCTTTTGACGTGGCAGCGGTTTGTCCGCTGTGGAGCATAAACAGCTCACGTCTGCCCGTGTAAAACAAGGTGGTGTATCCCCTTGCACGCGAAAGAGCGGTTTATGCTGAGGGGACTTCAGTGAGCGATGGTTTAGTGATATTTTAACCAAATCCTCTGCATTAAATGCAGAGATCTGCCATCATACTGTGGAGCACGTCCCGAGGGGTCTGCCACCGTTTCCAGCCATCGTCTGGGTAGCCGTGCAGCACTTTTTTGTCAAAAGTCAGGGGTCAGATTCACTGCGTGACTTGACAGGTTCATTTCGGGGAAGACGAAGCGTTCCTCGTACGCTTTAAGCTGCTTTGAGAGCGGCTGAGTTTTACGCCATGGAGGCGATAAAGAACTCTTTTTTATGCTGGGGCGGCCTGGACGTACCGTACTTACGCGGATGGTCCTTTGAGCTCATATTTCACGCTGTATTTGGCGGAAGAGCTCTGTTGCATGTTCGACGGCTCTGGAGGCCTCTACTTACGCTGCTCTGTATTAAGATGCCGCATAGATCCTCCCAGCGTATTTTTTATGCTTCTACAAGGTCACCCATCCTAAGGGAGGTTAACCATCCTTAGGAGGTCCCCCATCCTATGGGAGGTTACCCATCCTATAGGTCACCCATCCTTAGGGAGGTCACCCATCCTAAGGGAGGTCACCCATCCTAAGGGAGGTCACCCATCCCATGGGAGGTCACCCTTCCTAAGGGAGATTACCCATCCTACGAGAGGTCACCAATCCTACGGGAGGTCACCCATCCTAAGAGAGGTCTCTCATCCTACGGGAGGTTACCCATCCTAAGGGAGATCACCCATCCTAAGGGACGTCACCCATCCTATGAGAGGTTATCCATCCTACGGGAGGTCACCCATCCTATGGGAGGTTACCCATCCTAGGAAGGTTACCCAACCTAAGGGAGGTTACCTATCCTATGAGAGGTCACCCATCCTACGAGCGGTTACCCATCCTAGGAAGGTCACCCATCCTATGGGAGGTCACCTATCCAAGGGAGGTCACCCTTCAAAAGGAGGTCACCCATCACACAGGAGGTCACCCATCCTAAGGGAGTTTACCCATCTTACGAGAGGTTACCCATCCTATAGGAGGTCACCCATCCTAAGGGAGGTAACCCATCCTAAAGGAGGTCACCCAACCTACAGAAGGTCACCCATCCTAGGGAGGTCACCCATCATATGAAGGTCACCCATCGTATGGAGGTTACCAATCCTACGGGAGGTCACCCATCATAGAGAGGTTACCCATCCTATATGAGGTCACCCATCCTAAGTGAGGTAACCCATCCTAAGGGAGGTCACCCATCCTAAGCGAGGTCACCAACCTAAGAGAGGTCCCATATCCTATGGGAGGTTACCTATCATAGGGGAGGTTACCCATCCTAGGGAGGTCACCCATCCTACGGTAGGTCACCCACCCAATGGGATATCACCCATCCTTAGGGAGGTCACCCATCGTGAGAGAGGTTACCCATCATATGAAGGTCACCCATCGTATGGAGGTCACCCATCCTAAGGGAGGTTACCCATCATATGAAAGTCACCCATACTTAGGGAGGTTACCCATCCTAAGGGAGGTCACCTATTATACGCGAGGTCACCCATCCTTGGGAGGTCACCCATCTTAAGGGAGGTTACCCATCCTAGGGAAAGTCAAGTCACCCATCTTAAGGGATGTTACCCATCCTAAGGGAGGTTACCCATCCTAGGGGAGGTCACCCATCCTTAGGGAGGTCACCCATCCTAAGAGAGGTTACCCATCCTAAGGAAGGTCACCCATCCAAATGGAGATTACCCATCCTAGGGATGTCACCCATCCTACGGCAGGTCACCCATCCTATGAAGGTCACCCATCCTACGGGAGGTCATCCATCCTATAAGAGGTCACCCATCCTATGAGAGGTTACCCATCCCACGATAGGTCACCCATCCTACGATAGGTTACTTGTCCTATGGGAGATCACCCATACTTAGGGAGGTTACCCATCCTAGGGAGGACACCAATCTTACGAGAGGTTACCCATCTTAGGGAGGACACCCATCCTACGAAAGGTAACCCATCCTAAGATAGGTTACCCATCCAAAGGGAGGTAACATATCCTGTGGTTACCCATCCTTAGGGAGTTTACCCATCCTGCTATAGGTCACCCATCATTTTTAGGTTGCCCATCCTATGAAGGTCACCCAACCTAAAGGAGGTTACCCATCCTTAGAGAGGTTACCCATCCAAATGGAGGTTACCAATCCTAAGGGAGGTTACCAATCCTAGGGAGGTCAACCATCCTACGAGAGGTCATCCATCCTAAGGGAGGTTACCCATCCTACGATAGGTCACCCATCCTACGGGAGGTCACCCATCCTACGGGAGGTTACCAATCCTAGGGAAGTCATCCATCCTAAGGAAGGTGACCCATCCTACAGGAGGTCACCCATCCTAAGGGAGGTCATCCATCCTACGGGAGGTCACCCATCCTAAGGGAGTTTACCCAACCAAATAGAGGTCTTCCATCCTAAGAGAGGTCACCCATCGTATGGAGGTTACACATCCAAAGGAGGACAACCATCCTAGGGAGGACACCGATCTTAGGGAGGTTATCCATCATATAGGTCACCCATCCTAGAATGGTTACCCATCCTAAGGGAGGTCACCCATCCTAGGGAGGTTACCCATCCTAGGAAGGTTACCCATCTTAGGGAGGTCACCCATCGTACGGGAGGTCACCCATCCTAGGGAGGTTACCCATCCTAGGAAGGTTACCCATCTTAGGGAGGTCAACAATCCTACCGGAGGTTACCCATCTGGAGGTTACCCATCCTAAGGGATTTTAACCATCCTACGGGAGGTCACCCATCCAAATGGAGGTCACCCATCCTAAGAGAGGTCACCCATCCTACGAGAGGATACCCATCGTATGGAGGTAATCCATCCTAAGGGAGGCCACCCTTACCCATCCTAGGGAGGTTACACATCCTATGAAGGTCACCCATACTAGGGAGGTTACCCATAACTATGATGGGTAACCTCCCTTAGGAAGGTAACCTCCCGTAGGATGGGTGACCTCCGTTAGGAAGGGCAAACTCCATAAGGATGGGTAACCTCCGGATGGGTGACCTCCTTCATAGGATGGGTAACCTCCGGATGGGTGACCTCCTTCATAGGATGGGTAATCTCTCATAGGATAGGTGACCTCCATTTGGATGGATAACCTCTCTTAGGATGGGTAACCTCTCGTATGATGGGTGACCTCCATTTGGATGGGTAACCTCCCTAAGGATGGTTGACCTCCCAAAGGATCGGTGACCTATAGGATTGGTGACCTCTCGTAGGATAGGTAATATCCCGTAGGATGGGTAACCTCCCTAGGATTGGTAACCTCCCGTAGGATGGGTAAACTCCCTTAGGATGGGTGACCTCCCATAGGATGGGTAACCTCCATACAATGGGTGACCTTCATAGGATGGGTAACCTCCATTTGGATCGGTGACCTACCAAGGATAGGTGACCTACTGTGGGTTGGGTGACCTTCCTAGGATGGGTGACCTATATGTCATGACCCGCACCTGGAATTTGGGGCACGAGTACGTGGGTAAGTCCAGCATACGCCACAGCATCGGCGGTAGAACGATGTCTAGGTCACAATGCTATCTAATCAATCTTACATGAGTATCCAACTCCATAAGGAGACACGGATATAACCATATAATATAGAAATACTCAATCATAGAACTAAAGCATGTTGAGATATCGAAGAAAATAAATAAAATACAAGACAAGTCTAGATAACCCAAATAATCTAACCTATAATCTATAACATCCAAATCTCCCAGTATGTTGGAAACAAGTCCTCTAAGTCATAGTCTGGAAAAATATTTCCAGTCAGGATGGAGCAATGTACAAGCACTAACAGCAGTTCCATGTATATTGACAAAAACTATAATACAGTGTAAAGAAACACAAGATAGATATAATACTGGAAATAAGAATACAGGTAAGTATGAAATATTAGAAATATAAATACTGGAGCATATGTCTTCATCAATAGCATACTAGCAATGTACAGGAATACAAGTGAATGCTAGAACAATGAACGGGAATATAAGTGAATGCTAGAACAATAACTAGAATATAAGTGAATGTTAGAACAATAACTAGAATATAAGGGAATGCTGGAACAATAACTAGAATATAAGGGAATGCTTGAACTATAAATTGGAAATACATGTCTAGAATATCTAGCTAAGTGTGTGAAACATCAGCATATCATGTGATCGGCTTAGGACTGATCAAGCTTGTTATGTATGACTAGCTATGATTCATGTAAGATCAGGCTAACCATCCAGATAGCTCTGTTGCAAGCAAGAGTCAGGCTAATCATACATAACAGGCTATAATACATCTAATGGTCAGGCTACACCGACGTGAGGTGTGGGTGACCTATAATTCATGTAGAGTTGGGTATGATCACATAATCTACTAATATTTCTCCATCCACAGCTAGCACGATGGATCCTAATCATGACTCCTCGTGACAGGTCTCGATTATGCCAACTCGTGTATACATAGTGTCAGAATCATGTACGCTATACAAATAGAATAATAGAGATAATCAACATAATGAAAACTGTCAGATAATATACTCGCCTGGGGTCCTCTGCTGGAAATACCAATATCCTATTTCCGAAGTCTCGTCTGAATAATCCAACAGTCCTATAGACATCATTTAATAATAATGCAGAATCACTCATTACTCTAACACACAATCATAAATACACTAAACTCAGGGCTATGCTAGGTATGACACAGGTAAACTAACAGGGCCAAGTATGCGTCTAACTGCACGGGTGTCATGTCTACAAATGATGTGCATAATCAGACAGTCAACCACTAACATATGTCTCATCAGTACGTTAGTGTACATAAGGCAGACACTCACAATCACTCAAGGTCACAAGGTCAACTATAAATATAGGATATCCGTAATTATACTGGGGTAATATAGTACATATATACATTGCAGTCGTAATTAGTATTAGCATTTAATTACTATAGAATATATATATATTACAGTCATATATATTACTAGCATATAATTACTTATATAAATACATCCATATATTTATATATATATATCAATTTGATTATAATACACATACGCGTACGTATACGCATATGAGTCATTGGGTTCAATGACCCGGGTCTAAAATTTACATCAACTAAACTAACCACGAAGCAATATGCTGAAGGTTATGATGAACCTTGGCAGGCACGCACAGGATCGACGATGACGATGGTGACAAAGATGATGACGATGTTGATGATGATGGTTATGATGACGGTGATGATGATTGTGAAGGTGATGAAGGGGTATCGAGGTGGTCGTGGTAGGGCTACCGGAGTCGGAGCTCAGGCGGGTCATTCAGTGGGGACGGTGCTGCTCTGTCGAGAAGGAGGAGAGAGCAGGAAGGAGACTGGCAGTGGGGCTCTGGGTGGTCAGGCGAGGTCGAAGGCTGGGAGGGAGATGATGGAAAAGGAGGAGGAGGTTGTTGATGTTAATGGTGATGGTGGTGGCTGTGTCGTGATGTCGAGAAGGAGTAGAAGTCGGGGTATCGGGGGTGCTGTCAATGTCATAGTTTCGATGATGAAGATGAAGGTGGTAAAGGTGATGGTGGTTGTGGTCGGTTGTGGTATGAAGTCGGGTTTGTGGCCATCCGACAAAGTAGAAGGTCCGGATGCCGCTGTGTTGCTTGGGAAGATGAGGTCGGTGAGGAGGTCGGGAAGTTCGGTTGGATTGAGAGGTGATCACCGGGGATCCGGCGGGTGATCACCGGGAAAGATGGTAGAGAGTAGGTCGGGTGATGGGGATGAAGGAGTTGACAGAGGTAAAGTCGTGGGGAAGAGAAGCTCAGGGTGCTCGATGGGGTGGTCTCAGCGTGGGGGAGACTCAGGCGATCGTGTTGATGTTGAGGCGAATGGTGGTGGTGGTTGTGTCATTGGGAATGGCGGAAAACATTCAGGAGATCGAGGAGTTGATGCAAGGAAGATGGGAAGGCGGTGAGGATGATGAGGAGGTCGATGCTGGTGTTGTTGGGGACTGTGCGAAGGAGACGGCAGTTGGAAGTCGGGGAGAAGGCCGACTCAGGCGGGGAGGAGATGGTGGGCAGGTCGTGGAGGAGCTCAGGCGGCGGCGGAGTCGGCTGCTCCGGAGGGAAGGTGGCTGTCGGAAGATGAGGGTGAGGGGAAGGTTTATCGTTAGGTTTGAGTTATAGGAAGAAGGATGGTGGGGATGATGTAAAAATATAAAGGAGAGGTGTTTTGCATGAGGGAGCAGAGGGTGTTGACTACCTAGGGATTAGGGCCGGCCAAGTATACATTGGTATAGAGTTTGCTTTGGGAAGAGGGTTAGGATGATATATATATATATATAGGAGGGTGTTGTGTGGTGTAGATGGTGTTTCATATAAAATGGATGGCCATGATTTAAGATAAAAGAAAATACACAAACAAAAGGAGGAGAGAGGGAGAGAGAATTGAACGGTCAAAGGGAGGGGTTGTTTTCTCCATTGGTCTTGACCAATAGGAAGGTGACACATCATTGCACTTTTGTAAATAAGTCCTCAACAATTAGAAAATTGTACAAAAAGTGGAAATTGGGATTGGATGGGGGGAAACACCATGTTTGGCGTGATGTATTGGCTAAAAATGATGTATGGTGTTTAGTATGAGTCTTGTGGGTGTAAATGGCGGTTTGGGTTATTGTTGGGTCTAGTTTTGGGTTAAGTTGGGTCCTTACACCAATTTAATTAAAATTAATAAAAATGGTGTTCTAAAATAAATTGGAAGTACATGGGGCTAAAATTAGGTGGGACACAAGTGTCTTGGATATAGAAGACTTAGAATAGAATATTATCATAATTTGGGTTGCACAAAACGGGTTGAGATTGTGTCTCCAATTTCGATTGGAACGCACAAAGATACAAAGTTAGATTTATTTGGAATTAAAAATAAACGTCCATAAAGAATATTGTGCGACTAAAATGAAGCACAAGAGAGTATATATATAAGTTACACAAGGGTCAGAATGGAAGGCGGGCATGTCTAGGACAAAGGTATGAAATTTGTTGAAAGACAAAAGCTAGGATAGCACTCCAAATATCGAAGCAACGGTAAGACACAACAAGAAAATAAAATCACAATAATAAATTATAACCATAAATAATTAATCCCAAAATAATACAAATTAAATTCATAGCCCTATATTTCGGTTAGGGGTTCATCTAGTAGGCTTCTAGGTCTAGTCTACTAACTCAAACATTAAAGAATACTATACAATATAATATATATACACATATCATGCAATTATTTGAAATAAATACACACAACACTTATAATATATATAAAATGACAAAAATATCCCTAGTTAAGGATGTTGTAGTGACATATAGGATTGGTAATCTCCTTTAGGATGGGTGTCCTCCGGATGGGAAACCTCCAAACGATGGGTGACCTCCATTAGTATGAATAACCACCCTCAATTTATTCTGTAGATAGTTAGAGTAGACCAGGAAAATTTTTGATGGCAGATGTTGAGGTTTAGAGTAGAGGAATTTATCTGGAATTTAAATTCGATTAATTTAAAACCCCTTGGCGCGCACTATCTTTGTCTAATTATTCGGAGCCCATTCTCAGCCCATAAATTTCGTACAAATATTGTACACTCGACTCAACTCGCCAAATTAGGCACTGGACCTATCTGACTGTTAAAATCAACTTTTGTGTGATCTAAATTAATTGCGCAACATTTCCAAAAATCGTAACCCGTATTTAATTCCGTGTCGGACACCTGTGTCGTTACCCTCGATTTTGGGGTACCAACTTAACTCGTTGAGCCGGACCAACTAAAGGGTCCAAGACTGACTCCAAGCCCCCAACCTTTTTGGCCTTTGCGCCGTTTTCGGATTTGGACCCCACGGGCCCCAATTAAATTAAATTTGCGGAACGCGTTATCTCTATTTAAATCGGGATTTACCAACTTTGTAAATTCCATTTTAATATTAAATTAATCCCAATGCTCTTCAATTTAGACCCGTGCCTAACGAGCAACACCCCCTCACCATGACAATTTTAAATATATTTTTCTCCATAATTTTTATGTCATTTCATGTGTCCATGCAAATTCCCGAATTTACGGGGGCTTATTTGCAATTAAAATTGTTGGCAACATCCCATTGGTCATGATTAATTGAGAGGGTCCCAAAATGGGGTCCCAATCCCAATTCCCTCATTCCCTCATGAAGAAACCCCACACCCTATCCATATTAAATCACAACCATTCATTCTACCTAGGATGATCACCACCACTCATTCTAACCTACACACTCCCCTATAAAGTAACAACTACTCCCCACCCTCAATGAAACCAACCGGCCCTAATCCCAAAGATCTCTCTCTCTCTCTCCTACCTCATTAACTTTCTTCATGCAAGAAGAAAGCTCCCTACTTCTCCCTACCCATTCTTCTTCTTCTCCCTTCCTTCCTCTTCACTTCACCTACTCCACCCTAACCCGACTTCACCCGTCGGCCGAGCACCAACTCCGGCCGACTCCTCCACCGGCCAACCTCATCCCCTCCGGCCGGGCACTACTCCTCCGCCCTGCTGACCGCGAGCCTCTCCCCCCTTGAGCTGTTGTTTCCCCCAAGCCAGCCACCCCACGCTACGGCCAACGTCGGCCAGCCACCCCCGTGCATCCGCCACCCCCCTCTGCTGCACGCCAGCCACCCGCTGCAGTCCGCGGCCACCCCCGCGGTAGCCCGTGCGTCCCTCCCGATCCCCGCTCCGGTCCCGCCTGTAAGTCTCCCTCCGTCAGCCAGAGCCGGCCGACCACCATCAACACCATCACCATCACCACCTTAGCTTCTTCACCACCACCGTCGCCAACTCCTCCGGCCAACCGTCCCGCGGCGAGGTCGATTCTCCTCTCCCTCTCATTCTTTTAAATTCTAGATTTATATATGGTTGTAAATAGGAATTTCTTACATATATTTAGGTGTTATTGTTAGCTAGGGATTTGGGTTTATATATGTGAATGTATAGTGTAAGGTGGTAAAGGATATATGAGTTTGATATATACAAATATTATTTTGAATGAGGATGTTTATATATACATATGGACTTAAGTTAGCTAGGGTTAAGTATTGATGGTTATGGATGGTAAGTGGTTCGAGGATTATATGTAGATAAGGTGCTTAGGGTTTGTATATATATTGTTGGCATATACATGGTTGAAAATAAATAATTAAATCCAGTATTTTTCGGATGAATAGAAAATTTATTGAGGGTATGAAATACCAGCAAATGGAGAGCTGGTGAATTAATACGGAATGGGTATTATATCGGATCACGAGACAAAGAATTGAGGACGGGAAAATATTAGATAATTTTTGAGACTGAGTCTAGATGTAGCTGTGTGTAGCACACCTGTCTGTCTTAAGTAGATTATTAATTCAAATTTGTATCTCATCTCTAGGTACTGCGGGACCTGAGGGCTTGGACGTGGTACCGGGACCCCGTCATCAGCAGCCGCACGCAGGCAAGTGTACCTTGCCATCCTGTATTTCAGTTACAGATATTTTTATTCTTTTTGTACATTGTACGCATATTTACGTTAATGTTCGATATTCCGTGTTCGGTTCACAACCGGGTGTTGTCATTCGACTTAACGTATTAGAATAATTACTGATGCTTCATAGCACCTCGATGCACGTACCAGAGTACATCGATACCCCAGGATAGACTCATACACTGTGTTCGTGCCAGATTCCTGTATCCTGATACTAACATCATGACCAGAGACTGGGACGACCTTAGGGTCGCGTCTGTTGAGTTATTTCCATGTGTTGAGACTTTAGTTAGAGGTTCAGGTTCAACGCACAATCGTTAACCGCTTGGGAAGGGGAAGACAGTTACTAGACGCTTGGGCTACTCTGTACGCGCCTATATATATGTAGTATTTTCTAGTGATACCTGTATCTAGTGTAGCTGTTTCACCCGTGTGACTCTATGCCCGGAGCTGCGATACGTGCCGTGTGTTTCCGTATCCGGAGCTACGGTTTTACTTTGTACGGCCCACGCGTCGAACGTTGTCTTTAAACTGTGTCACACTTGTTTGGTTGTACTAGTTTACCCTGTTGTTGTACTTGTACTTTCTGTTTACTTGGCATGCTATATTTTTGTACCTTGTTACGTCCCTCTGAGGACCTGGTTCCCTGCCAGTTTTGCAGCATAGACGATTACGGAGCACTTAGAGATACTGATGGAGTGGCCTATCTTGCGAGCATGGTACCAGGTACTCATATTATATCTACCGGCATTATGGTTATTTTACATTGATTATTCATCTGCTGTTGTAGCCTAGTTTTGTAGATTGATACTTCTTCTCGAGTCTATTCGAGTTAGTGTATTATTGGGCGGCCGACCTTAGCACATATAGCTCTTTCTTGTTGACTGATGTACATTATGGATTGAGACATAGAGGTTTATATTTATAGAATATCTAGATGTGCCCTTTATATTACAGCTTATACGTATTCGAGTCAGACCAGAGTCTGGTCGAATGCGTAGCTGGCGTGTCACGTATTCCTGGTCCTACGTATTTTGGGACTGGGGCGTGACATGTTTTTGTGGTGGCCCATGCAGGTCCAATTTAAATCGTCTTGGTCACCTGACTGTGCCAAGCGAGCCTGCAAATTAAGAATAGATGTTATGATTGTTGAGTAGGATCTCAATCCATAATCGATTTTAAAACTCTTTGTATGTGATTATCGCCCTTGGACTTCCACTTTGCATTCGTTCAATCTTCGTCAATATCGCTATCCTTGTTTCTCGTCCCCTATTGTTCGGGGAGACGAATGCTTGTGACTGATGACTTCCCTCCAGAAGAAGATCGAAGACCAGACGACAGGAGACAAAATTCGTATACCTTTCTCGGAGAAGATTGTTACCTTATCAGGATAGATTGATGGGTTCTTTAGATTCTAGATCTAGTATATAAAGTTGGCAAGAGAGTTGGACCCACTAGTACCCTACCCGTGCTTGAGGTAACAGTAATCTTGGAAGCACTGAGAGCTAGAAGGATTGTTGATCATGACCTAGAATGATTTATGGGAATGCATAGCCTGATGATGGAAACTAGTGGTTGGATATGATAGCAATACCAGGAATGATATTATGGACTAAAGAAGATAAAATTTCAGGCTCTCACTTGGGAGATAATAATCAGAATTCCAGGAAATTCTAGTATGTGCTTGAGTGATACCATTATTGTACTTGTGACTTGGAGAGAGGAATAACGAAAAGAAGAAATTCGAGAAATAAAATTTTAGGGAAAACCTTGAGGAGAACAGAAAATTTTACATTAGGCAGGAAGGAATTTTTCTTTTGGAGGATTAGTGTGGTAAACAGAACAGGAGAATTTATTTTGAGGTTAAGTCTGGACGATGACACCGTCCTAACATGAGTTGATTGAGCCAATACCACGCGACACTAGATTGTCGACGTAGTGCATTATATTTTTAGACCACCAGGTTACCCTGAGTTGAGTTCAGAAAGCCCAGGAGTATGGTGCCCATCTACCTTAGGGGTATACAATACAGGAGGTGAACCAGTGTACCACCATGTTATATCAGAGTTAGAGGATGTGATTCTAGATAATCTTTCCGGCCTGCCACCTGACAGAGAGATAAAATTTGTTATAGAGTTGACTCCAAGAGCGGAGCCAATTATTTTCCCGTCTTCAGACTAGCACCGAAAGAGTTGGTTGAGTTGAAGGTCCATAGTAGAGGATTACTTTGACAAAAGTTTTAGTCGGGATAGTGTTTCTCCATGGGGGGAAAACTCATCTTAATTATGCCAAAGAAGGACGGGACGGTACGTTGCATAATGATTACAGAGCAATAAATATCGTAGCGATAAAGAGCAAGTACCCTTGTCGCGCATCGAAGAATTATTTGAATCAGCTAAGTGGCGCATATATATTTTGAAGAACGATCTCAGATCCAGCTATCATCAGACCTAAGTACGGAAAGAGGACAATCATAAGACGGCCTTTCGGACGAAGTATGGCCACTATGAGTTTTTAGTCATGCCATTTGGTTTAACCAACGCTCCAGCAGTATTCATGTGTTTGATGAACAATGTTTTCCACTAGTACTTAGATAAGTTTGTGGTGGTATTTATAGACGATATCATGATATATTCCAAGAGCCAGGAGGAGCATGAGAGATATCTCAGGATTGTGTTGGAGACGCTGAGACATGAGAGGCTGTACGCCAAACTCAGCAAATGTGAGTTTTGCTTGGATAGAGTACCGTTTTTGGGACACATAATCACCGGAGATGGACTATCAGTTGATCCGGAGAAGATAGCTGCAGTAGAGACCTGGCCTATCCCTACATCAGTTACGGAGGTTAGGAGTTTCCTCGGACTTGCCGGATATTATCGGAGGTTCATGGAAAACTTTTTGAGGATAGCTGAGCCTATGACGCGACTGACACGTAAAGGCGAAGAGTTTATATGGACCGACGAGTGTCAGGCAGCTTTCGATGAGCTGAAGAAGCGTTTGACATCGGCACCGATTTTGACACTACCCTCAGGATCAGGAGGATTTGTAGTGTACAGTGATGCGTCAGGGAGCGGATTGGGATGTGTACTGATGCAACACGGCAAGGTGATAGCCTACGCATCGAGACAGTTGAGAGTTCATGAGAAGAACTATCCGACGCACGACTTGGAGCTAGCTGCGGTGATATTTGTACTAAAGCTATGGAGACATTACCTTTATGGTGAGCGTATTGAGATTTATACAGATCATAAAAGCCTGAAGTATGTCTACACGCAGAAGGAGCTTAATATGAGGCAGAGACGTTGGCTAGAGCTGATGACAGATTATGACATTGAGCTACAGTACCACCCTGGCAAGGAGAACGTCGTAGCAGATGCCTTAAGCAGGAAGCCCATGACATACTTTTTGATGACGCAGCGACAGTTGCTAGAGGATCTGCAGGAGCTTGGAATAGAGATCATACTGTCAGGCATGGATGGACAGATGGCCAGTCTTGAGGTTCAGTCTACTTTGATTGAGAGGATCAAGGCAGCATTGCCTACAGATGAGAGATTTCGACGTCTGCGAGAGAGAACAGAAGCCGACCTGCAGACAGGACTCAGGATTCATGAAGACGGAACGCTGAGGTGCGGAGATAGCCTATATGTTCCGAGTGGCGAGCTAGCCAAGAGTTGATGACCGAGGCTCATAGCTCGATTTATTCCATTCATCCCGAGGGTACGAAGATGTACCGAGACTTAAGACAATATTTCTGGTGGCATGGGATGAAGAGAGAAATTGCAAGATTTGTGGCGAAGTATTTAGTTTGTCAGCAAGTCAAGGCTGAACATCAGAGGACTGCAGGATTATTACAGCCGCTCCCCATTCCCGAGGGGAAGTGGAAACACATTACCATGGACTTCGTCACAGGATTCCTGCGGAGCCCTAGCGGGAAGGATGCAGTTTTGGGTTGTCATAGACAGACTCACCAAGTCTGCACATTTCTTGCCCTTCAGAGTTGGAAAATCCACAGAGACTTTAGCTGACGTATATATGAGGCAGATAGTACGACTACATGGAGTGCCTGTCAGCATTGTATCGGACCGTGATTCCAGATTCATGTCGCATTTTTGGAGGAGTATGCGGGAGAGCCTAGGAACTCGTCTCAAGTTCAGCACCGCATATCCTCCACAGACTGATGGTCAGTCAGAGCGCACGATACAGATATTAGAGGATATGTTGAGAGCGTGCATGATTGATTTTGGAGGATCTTGGGAGGACCACCTACACTTGGTGGAATTCTCCTACAATAACAGTTACCAGGCTAGCATACAGATGGTACCTTATGAGGCACTGTACGACAGGAAATATAGGTCGCCAGTTTGTTGGAGTGACGTGGGAGAGCGTCAGATACTTGGTCCAGAGTTGGCGACACAGACAGTAGAGAAAGTCAAGCAGATTCATAGCCACCTGCGCGCAGCACAGGACAGACAGAAACACTGGGCAGATGTGCACCGCAGACCATTGGAGTTTAAGGAGGGTGACCACTTATTTTTGAGGATATCGCCCACTCGTGGTACCATCAGATTCGGAGGCGGAGGCAGAGGCAAGCGGAGTCCGAGGTATATCAGACCTTTTGACATTCTGGAACGAGTTGGCGAAGTGGCATACCGTCTTGCATTACCTCCATCATTAGAGGGAGTACATGACGTATTTCACGTATCGCAGCTGAGGAGATATGTCGCAGACCCTAGCCACATGCTTGATCATTCGGAGATTACAGTCGGGCCCAGTCTGTCTTACGTAGAGCAGCCAGTTGAGATCCTCGATCGCAGCGAGAAGACTTTGAGAGGACAGACGATTCGACTGGTCAGAGTGGCATGGAAGCACCATTCACCAGGCAAGTCTACTTGGGAGCACGAGGATTCTATTCGGCAGCGATTCCCGTACTTATTTGAGGAGCACGGTACGATTCCACGTACGACATTTAATTACTAGTTATTTTAAATTCTGTTAGATATTATCGTGCTTTACTTTTAATTTTGGGGACGATTTTTCTAAGTTGGGAAGAATGTAAACCCCCTCAATTTATTCTGTAGATAGTTAGAGTAGACCAGGAAAAACTTTGATGGCAGATGTTGAGGTTTAGAGTAGAGGGATTTATCTGGAATTTAAATCCGATTAATTTAAAACCCCTTGGCGCGCACTATCTTTGTCTAATTATTCGGAGCCCATTCTCAGCCCATAAATTTCGTACAAATATTGTACACTCGACTCAACTGGCCAAATTAGGCACTGGACCTTTCTGACTGTTAAAATCAACTTTTGTGTGCTCTAAATTAATTGCGCAACATTTCCGAAAATCGTAACCCGTATTTAATTCTGTGTCGGACACTTGTGTCGTTACCCTCGATTTTTGGGTACCAACTTAACTCGTTGAGCCAGACCAACTAAAGGGTCCAAGACTGACTCCAAGCCTCCACCATTTTTGGCCTTTGCGCCGTTTCCGGATTTTGACCCCACGGACCCCAATTAAATTAAATTCGCAGAACGCGTTATCTCTATTTAAATCGGGATTTACCAACCTTGTAAATTTCATTTTAATATTAAATTAATCCCAATGCCCTTCAATTTAGACCCGCGCCTAACGCGCAACACCCCCTCACCATGACAATTTTAAATATATTTTTCTCCGCAATTTTTGTGTCATTTCATGTGTCCATGCAAATTCTCGAATTTACGGGGGCTTATTTGCAATTAAAATTGTTGGCAACATCCCATTGGTCATGATTAATTGAGAGGGTCCCAAAATGGGGTCCCAATCCCAATTCCCTCATTTCCTCATGAAGAAAGCCCACACCCTATCCATATTAAATCACAACCACTTATTCTACCTAGGATGATCACCACCACTCATTCTAACCTACACACTCCCCTATAAAGTAACACCTACTCCCCACCCTCAATGAAACCAACCGGCCCTAATCCCAAAGATCTCTCTCTCTCTCCTACCTCATTAACTTTCTTCATGCAAGAAGAAAGCTCCCCACTTCTCCCTACCCATTCTTCTTCTTCTCCCTTCCTTCCTCTTCACTTAACCTACTCCACACTAACCCGACTTCACCCGTCGGCCGAGCACCAACTCCGGCCGACTCCTCCACCGGCCAACCTCATCCCCTCCGGCCGGGCACTGCTCCTCCGCCCTGCTGACCGCGAGCCTCTCCCCCCCTTGAGCTGATGTTTCCCCCAAGCCAGCCACCCCACGCTGCGGCCAACGTCGGCCAGCCACCCCCGTGCGTCCGCCACCCCCCTCTGCTGCACGCCAGCCACCCGCTGCAGTCCGCGGCCACCCCCGCGGTAGCCCGTGCGTCCCTCCCGATCCCCGCTCCGGTCCCGCCTGCAAGTCTCCCTCCACCGGCCAGAGCCGGCCGACCACCATCAACACCATCACCATTACCACCTTAGCTTCTTCACCACCACCGTCGCCAACTCCTCCGGCCAACCGTCCTGCGGCGAGGTCGATTCTCCTCTCCCTCTCATTCTTTTAAATTCCAGATTTATATATGGTTGTAAATAGGAATTTCTTACATATATTTAGGTGTTATTGTTAGCTAGGGTTTTGGGTTTATATATGTGGATGTATAGTGTAAGGTGGTAAAGGATATATGAGTTTGATATATACAAATATTATTTTGAATGAGGATGTTTATATATACATATGGACTTAAGTTAGCTAGGGTTAAGTATTGATGGTTATGGATGGTAAGTGGTTCGAGGATTATATGTAGATAAGGTGCTTAGGGCTTGTATATATATTGTTGGCTTATACATTGTTGAAAATAAAAAATTAAATCCAGTATTTTTCGGATGAATAGAAAATTGATTGAGGGTATGAAATACCTGCAAATGGAGAGCAGGTGAATTAATACGGAATGGGTATTATATCGGATCACGAGACATAATTGAGAACGAGAAAATATTAGATAATTTTTTAGACTAAGTCTAGATGTAGCTGTGTGTAGCACACCTGTCTGACTTAAGTAGATTATTAATTCAGATTTGTATCTCATCTCTAGGTACTGCGGGACCTGAGGGCTTGGACGTGGTACCGGGACCCCGTCATCAGTAGCCGCACGCAGGCAAGTGTACCTTGCCATCCTGTATTTCAGTTTACAGATATTGTTATTCTTTTTGTACATTGTGCGCGTATTTTCGTTGATGTTCGATATTCCGTGTTCGGTTCACAACCGGGTGTTATCATTCGATTTAACGTATTAGAATAATTACTGATGCTTCATAGCACCTTGATGCACATACCAGAGTACATCGATACCCCAGGACACACTCATACACTGTGTTTATGCCAGATTTCTGTATCCTGATACTGACATCATGACCAAAGACTGGGATGACCTTAGGGTCGCGTCTGTTGAGTTATTTCCATGTGTTGAGACTTTAGTTAGAGGTTCAGGTTTAACGCACAATCGTTGACCGCTTGAGAAGGGGAAGACAATTACTAGACGCTTGGGCTACTCTGCACGCGCTTATATATATGTAGTATTTTCTAGTGATACTTGTATCTAGTGTAGCTGTTTCACCCGTATGACTCTTTGCCCGTAGCTGCGGTACGTGCCGTGTGTTTCCGTGTCCGGAGCTACAGTTTTACTTTGGACGGCCCACGCGTCGAACGTTGTCTTTAAACTGTGTCACACTTGTTTGATTGTACTAGTTTACCCTGTTGTTGCACTTATACTTTCTGTTTACTTGGTATGCTATATTTTTGTACCTTGTTACGTCCCTCTGAGGACCTGGTTCCCTGCCAGTTTTGCAGCATAGACGATTACGGAGCACTTGGAGATACTGATGTAGTGGCCTATCTTGCGAGCATGGTACTAGGTACTCACATTATATCTACCGGCATTATAGTTATTTTACATTGATTATTCATCTGCTGTTGTAGCCTAGTTTTGTAGACTCATACTTCTTCTCGAGTCTATTCATGTTAGTGTGTTATTGGGCGGCCGAACTTAGCACATATAGCTCTTTCTTATTTACTGATGTACATTGTGGATTGAGACATAGAGGTTTACATTTATAGAATATCTAGATAGTGCCCTTTATATTACAGCTTATACGTATTCGAGTCAGACCAGAGTCTGGTCGAATGCGTAGCTGGCGTGTCACGT
The DNA here is from genome assembly GCA_036927795.1 of Iris macrosiphon. Lineage (NCBI taxonomy): Eukaryota > Viridiplantae > Streptophyta > Magnoliopsida > Asparagales > Iridaceae > Iris > Iris macrosiphon. The sequence goes on along the minus strand of JAYESA010000002.1, from coordinate 1,948,013 downwards.
ATTCCTGGTCCTACATATTTTGGAACTGGGGCATGACAGTCCTCCGGATGGGAAACCTCCAAACGATGGGTGACCTCCATTAGTATGAATAACCACCCTTAAGATGGGAAACCTCCATTATGATGGGTGACCTCCGGTAGTATGGGTAACCTCCGGATGGGTAACCTCCATACGATGGTTGACCTTCATATGATGGGTAACCTCCCTTAGGATGGGTGACCTTCCTTACGATGGGTGATATCCTGTAGGATGGGTAACCTCTCGTAGGATGAGTGACCTTCATATGATGGGTAACCTCCCTTAGGATGGGTGACCTCCATTTAGATGGGTGACCACCCGTAGAATGGGTGACTTCCGTATGATGGGTGACCTCCATTTGGTTGGGTAACCTCCCTTAGGATGGGTGACCTCCCATAGTATGGGTGAACTACCATAGGATGGGTGTCCTACCTTCGGATGGGTAACCTCACTAGGATGGGTGACCTCCCGTAGGATGGGTAACCTTCATACGATGGGTGACCTATAGGATGGGTGGCCTCCCGTAGGATGGGTGACCTCCCGTAGGATGGATAACCTCTCATAGGTTGGCTAACCTCCCTAAGTATGGGTGACCTCCATCTCTAGGATGGGTGATCTCTCATAGGAAGGGTAACCTCCATTTGGATGGGTAACCTCCATAAGATGGGTGACCTTCCTTAGGATGGGTAACCTCCCGTAGGATGGGTAACCTCCATTAGGATGGGTAACCTCTCGTAGTTTGGCACCTCCATTTGGATGGGTAACCTCCCGTAGGTTGGGTACCTTCCCGTAGGATGAGTCACCGTCATATGATGGATAACCTCCATTTGGATGGGTGACCTCCCTTAGGATGGGTAAACTCCGGAAGGGTGACCTCCCTTAGGATAGGTTACCTCCCTTAGGATGGGTGACCTCGCGTAGGATGGGTGACCTCCCGTAGGATGGGTATCCTAAATTAGGATGGGAGGTCACCTATCATACGTGAGGTACCCCATCCTATAGGAGGTTACCCATCCTACGGGAGTTCACCCATCCTAAGGGAGGTTACCCATCCTACGAGAGGTTACCAATCTTACGATAGGTCACCCATCCTAAGAGAGATTATACATCCTAAGAGAGGTTACCCATCCTACGGGAGGTTATCTACCCTAAGGGAGGTCACCTATCCTACGAGAGGTCACCCATCCAACTGGAGGTCACCCATCCTATGAGATTTTACACATCCTACGGTGGTTACCCATCCTAGGGAGGTTACCCATCCTATGGAAGGTCATCCATTCTAAGGGGGGTTACCAATCCTAAGAGAGGTTACACATCCTAAGAGAGGTTACCCATCCTATAGGAGGTTATCCACCATAAGGGAGGTCACCTATCATACGGGAGGTCACCCATCCCTAGGATGGTTACCCATCCTATGGGATATCACCCATCCTAAGGGAGGTCACCCATCCTAGGGAGGTTATACATCCTAGGGAGGTCATCCATCCTAGGGACGTTACCCATCCTAATAGAGGTCACCCATCTAAACGGAGGTCACTCATCCTACGGGAGGTTACCCATCCTAAGGCAGGTCACACATCCGAGGGAGATTACTCATCCTACGGGAGGTCACCCATCCTAAGGGAGGTCACCTATCATACGGGAGGTCACCCATCCTAAGGGAGGTCACCTATCATACGGGAGGTCACCCATCCTATGAGAGGTCACCCATCCAAATATAGGTTACCCATCCTAGGGAGGTAACCCATCCTAGTGAGGTCACCCATCCTAGGGAGGTTACCCATCCTAAGAGAGGTTACCCATCCTAAGGGAGTTCACCCATCCTATGGAGGTTACCCATCCTAAGGGTGTTTACCCCTCCTATGGAGGTTACTCATCCTACGAGAGGTTATCCATCCTATAGAAGGTCACCCATCCTAAGGGAGGTTACCCATCCTAAGGAGGTCACCCATCCTAAGGGAGGTCACCCATCCTAGAGAGGTTACCCATCCTACGAGAGGTCACCCATCCAACGGGAGGTTACCCATCTAAATGGAGTTGACCCATCCTAAGGGAGGTCACCCATCCTAAGCCCTAGGGAGGTTACCCATCCTACGAGAGGTCAACCATCCTACGGTAGGTTACCCATCTAAATGGAGGTCACCTATCCTATGGGAGGTCACCCATACTCAGGGAGGTTACCCATCCTACGGGAGGTCTCCCATCCTAGGGAGGTTACCCATTCTACGGGATATCACCCATCCGTAGGTTACCACCCTTAGGGAGGTTACCCAACCTATGAGTGGTTAACTATCCTAAGGGAGGTTACCCATCATATGAAGGTCACCCATCCTATGAAGGTCACCCATCCTAGCGAGGTTACCCATCCTACGGGAGGTCACCCATCCTACAAGAATGTTCCCATCCTACAGGATATTACCCATTCGGAGGTTACAACCCTTAGGGAGGTTACCCAACCTATGAGAGGTTAACTATACTAAGGGAGTTTACGCATCCTATGAAGGTCACCCATTCTATGAAGGTTACCCATCCTATGAAGGTTACCTATCCTGTGAAGGTCACCCATCATATGGAGGTTACCCATCCTATGAAGGTCACCCATCCTAAGGGAGGTTACCCATCCTATGAAGGTCACCGATCCTAAGGGAGGTTACCCATCCTAGGGAGTCACTCATCCTACGGGAGGTTTCCTATCCTATGAAGGTCACCCATCGTATGGAGGTTACCCATCCTATGAAGGTCACCCATTGTATGGAGGTCACCCATTCCAAGGGAGGTTAACCATCCTACGAGAGGTCACCCATCCTACGGGAGGTTACCTATCCTAAGAGAGGTTACCCATAATATGAAGGTCACCCATCCTAAGGGAGGTCACCCATCCTACGAGAGGTTACCCATCCTAAGGGAGGTCACCCATCCTACGGGAGGTCACCATCCTAAGAGAGGTTACCCATCCTAAGGGAGGTTATACATCCTATGGGAGGTCACCCAAACTTAGGAAGGTTACCCAACCTATGAGAGGTTACCTATCATATAGGGGAGTTCACCTATCCTACGGGATATCACCCATCCTAAGGGAGGTCACCCATCCTACGGGATATCACCCATCCTAAGGGAGGTCACCCATCCTTTGGGAGGTCACCCATCCATAGGGAGGTCACCCATTTAAAGAGAGGTTACCCATCCTACGAGAGGTCATCCATCCTAAGGGAGGTTACTCATCCTACGAGAGGTCACCCATCCAAATGGAGGTCACCCATCCTAAGAAAAATAGGTAACTCATCCTACGGGAGGTTACCCATCCTAGGGAGGTTACCCATCCTACGGGAGGTCACCCATCCTAAGGGAGGTTACTCATCCTACGAGAGGTTACCCATCCTAAGGTAGTTCACCCATCCTATGGAGGTTACCTATCCTAAGGTAGTTTACCCCTCCTATGGAGGTTACTCATCCTACGAGAGATTATCCATCCTATGGAAGGTCACCCATCCTAAGGGAGGTTACCCATCCTAGGGAGTTCACCCATCCTAAGGGAGGTGACCCATCCTTGGGAGGTTTCCCATCCTACGAGAGTTCACCCATCCTACGGGAGGTTACCCATTAAAATAGCGGTGACCCATCCTAAGGGAGGTTATCCATCCTAGGGAGGTCACCCATCCTAAGGGAGGTCACCCATCCTAGGGAGGTTACCCATCCTACGAGAGGTCAACCATACTACGGTAGGTTACCCATCTAAATGGAGGTCACCTATCCTACGGGAGGTCACCCATACTTAGGAAGGTTACTAATCCTATAGGAGGTCTCCCATCCTTGGGAGGTTACCCATCATACGGGATACCACCCATCCGTATATTACCACCCTTAGGGAGGTTACCCACCCAATGAGTGGTTAACTATCCTAAGGGAGGTTATCCATCATATGAAGGTCACTCATCCTATGAAGGTCACCCATCCTAGCGAGGTTACCCATCCTACGGGAGGTCACCCATCCTAAGAGAAGTTTCCCATCCTACAGGATATTACCCATTCGGAGGTTACTACCCTTAGGGAGGTTACCCAACCTATGAGAGGTTAACTATACTAAGGGAGTTTACCCATCCTATGAAGGTCACCCATTCGATGAAGTTACCCATCCTATGAAGGTTACCTATCCTATAAAGGTCAACCATCGTATGGAGGTTAACCATCCTTTGAAGGAAACCCATCCTAAGGGAGGTTACCCATCCTATGAAGGTCATCCATCCTAAGGAAGGTTATCCATCCAAGGGAGTCACTCATCCTACGGGAGGTTACCTATCCTATGAAGGTCACCCATCGTATGGAGGTTACCCATCCTATGAAGGTCACCCATCGTATGGAGGTCACCCATCCCAAGGGAGGTTAACCATCCTACTAGAGGTCACCCATCCTACGGGAGGTTACCCATCCTAAGGGAGGTTACCCATAATATGAAGGTCACCCATCCTAAGAAAGGTCACCCATCCTACGAGAGGTTACCCATCCTAAGGGAGCTCACCCATCCTACGGGAGGTCACCCATCCTAAGAGAGGTTACCCATCCTAAGGGAGGTCACCCATCCTATGGGAGGTCACCCAAACTTAGGGAGGTTACCCAACCTATGAGAGGTTACCTATCATATAGGGGAGATCACCCATCCTACAGGATATCACCCATCCTAAGGGAGGTCAGCTATCCTACAGGATATCACCCATCCTAAGGGAGGTCACCCATCCTACGGGATATCACCCATCCTAAGGGCGGTCATCCATCCTTTGGGAGGTCACCCATCCTAAGGGAGGTCACCCATTTTAAGAGAGGTTACCCATCCTATGAGAGATCACCCATCCTAAGGGAGGTTACTCATCCTACGAGAGGTCACCCATCCAAATGGAGGTTACCCATCCTAAGGAAAATAGGTAACTCATCCTACGGGAGGTTACCCATCATAGGAAGGTTACCCATCCTACGGGAGGTCACCCATCCTAAGGGAGGTTACTCATCCTACGAGAGGTCACCCATCCTAAAGGAGGTTACCTATCATATGAAGGTCATCCATCCTAAGGCAGGTCACCTATCCTACGAGAGGTTACCCATCCTAAGGGAGGTCACCCATCCTACTAGAGGTCACCCATCCTAAGAGAGGTTATCCATCCTGAGGGAGGTCACCCATCCTACGGGAGGTCACCCATACTTACGTAGGTTACCCAACCTACGAGACGTTCACCCATCCTAAGTGAGGTTACCCATCATATGAAGGTCACCCATCCTTGGGAGGTTATCCATCCTAAGGGAGGTCACCCATCATAAGGGAGGTTACCCATTCTACGAGAGGTCACCCATACAAATTTAGGTTACCCATCCTAAGGGAGGTAACCCATCCTAGGGAGGTCACCCATCCTAAGGGAGGTTACCCATAATATGAAGGTCACCCATCCTAGGAAGGTTATCCATCCTAAGGGAGGTCACCCATGATAGGAAAGTCACCCATCCTAAGGGAGGTCACCCATCCTAAGGGAGGTTACCCATCATATGAAGGTCACCCATTCTAAGGGAGATTATCCATCATATGAAGCTCACCCATCCTAAGGGAGATTACCTATCATATGAAGGTCACTCATCCTACGGGCGGTCACCCATCCAAATGGAGGTCACCCATCCTACGGGAGGTCACCCATCCAGAGGTTACAAATTCTAATAGAGTTTTCCCATCCTAAGGGAGGTTACTCATCCTACGAGAGGTTACCCATCCTAAGGTAGTTCACCCATCCTATGGAGGTTACCTATCCTAAGGTAGTTTACCCCTCCTATGGAGGTTACTCATCCTACGAGAGATTATCCATCCTATGGAAGGTCACCCATCCTAAGGGAGGTTACCCATCCTAGGGAGTTCACCCATCCTAAGGGAGGTGACCCATCCTTGGGAGGTTTCCCATCCTACGAGAGTTCACCCATCCTACGGGAGGTTACCCATTAAAATAGCGGTGACCCATCCTAAGGGAGGTTATCCATCCTAGGGAGGTCACCCATCCTAAGGGAGGTCACCCATCCTAGGGAGGTTACCCATCCTACGAGAGGTCAACCATACTACGGTAGGTTACCCATCTAAATGGAGGTCACCTATCCTACGGGAGGTCACCCATACTTAGGAAGGTTACTAATCCTATAGGAGGTCTCCCATCCTTGGGAGGTTACCCATCATACGGGATACCACCCATCCGTATATTACCACCCTTAGGGAGGTTACCCACCCAATGAGTGGTTAACTATCCTAAGGGAGGTTATCCATCATATGAAGGTCACTCATCCTATGAAGGTCACCCATCCTAGCGAGGTTACCCATCCTACGGGAGGTCACCCATCCTAAGAGAAGTTTCCCATCCTACAGGATATTACCCATTCGGAGGTTACTACCCTTAGGGAGGTTACCCAACCTATGAGAGGTTAACTATACTAAGGGAGTTTACCCATCCTATGAAGGTCACCCATTCGATGAAGTTACCCATCCTATGAAGGTTACCTATCCTATAAAGGTCAACCATCGTATGGAGGTTAACCATCCTTTGAAGGAAACCCATCCTAAGGGAGGTTACCCATCCTATGAAGGTCATCCATCCTAAGAAAGGTTATCCATCCAAGGGAGTCACTCATCCTACGGGAGGTTACCTATCCTATGAAGGTCACCCATCGTATGGAGGTTACCCATCCTATGAAGGTCACCCATCGTATGGAGGTCACCCATCCCAAGGGAGGTTAACCATCCTACTAGAGGTCACCCATCCTACGGGAGGTTACCCATCCTAAGGGAGGTTACCCATAATATGAAGGTCACCCATCCTAAGAAAGGTCACCCATCCTACGAGAGGTTACCCATCCTAAGGGAGCTCACCCATCCTACGGGAGGTCACCCATCCTAAGAGAGGTTACCCATCCTAAGGGAGGTCACCCATCCTATGGGAGGTCACCCAAACTTAGGGAGGTTACCCAACCTATGAGAGGTTACCTATCATATAGGGGAGATCACCCATCCTACAGGATATCACCCATCCTAAGGGAGGTCAGCTATCCTACAGGATATCACCCATCCTAAGGGAGGTCACCCATCCTACGGGATATCACCCATCCTAAGGGCGGTCATCCATCCTTTGGGAGGTCACCCATCCTAAGGGAGGTCACCCATTTTAAGAGAGGTTACCCATCCTATGAGAGATCACCCATCCTAAGGGAGGTTACTCATCCTACGAGAGGTCACCCATCCAAATGGAGGTTACCCATCCTAAGGAAAATAGGTAACTCATCCTACGGGAGGTTACCCATCCTAGGAAGGTTACCCATCCTACGGGAGGTCACCCATCCTAAGGGAGGTTACTCATCCTACGAGAGGTCACCCATCCTAAAGGAGGTTACCTATCATATGAAGGTCATCCATCCTAAGGCAGGTCACCTATCCTACGAGAGGTTACCCATCCTAAGGGAGGTCACCCATCCTACTAGAGGTCACCCATCCTAAGAGAGGTTATCCATCCTGAGGGAGGTCACCCATCCTACGGGAGGTCACCCATACTTACGTAGGTTACCCAACCTACGAGACGTTCACCCATCCTAAGTGAGGTTACCCATCATATGAAGGTCACCCATCCTTGGGAGGTTATCCATCCTAAGGGAGGTCACCCATCATAAGGGAGGTTACCCATTCTACGAGAGGTCACCCATACAAATTTAGGTTACCCATCCTAAGGGAGGTAACCCATCCTAGGGAGGTCACCCATCCTAAGGGAGGTTACCCATAATATGAAGGTCACCCATCCTAGGAAGGTTACCCATCCTAAGGGAGGTCACCCATGATAGGAAAGTCACCCATCCTAAGGGAGGTCACCCATCCTAAGGGAGGTTACCCATCATATGAAGGTCACCCATTCTAAGGGAGATTATCCATCATATGAAGCTCACCCATCCTAAGGGAGATTACCTATCATATGAAGGTCACTCATCCTACGGGCGGTCACCCACCCAAATGGAGGTCACCCATCCTACGGGAGGTCACCCATCCAGAGGTTACAAATTCTAATAGAGTTTTCCCATCCTAAGGGAGGTCACCCATGGGTAACCACCGGTATGATGGGTGACTTCTCATAGGTTGGGTAACCTTCCTAGGATGGCTAACCTCCCAAAGGATGGGTGACCTCCCTTTCGATTGGTAACCTCCCTTGGGATGGCTGACCTCTAGTATGATGGGTAACCTCCCGTAGGATGGGTTACTTTACTTTCCCTAGGATAGGTAACCTCCGGATGTGTGACCACCCTTTCGATGGGTAACCTCCCTTGGGATGGCTGACCTCCCCTAGGATGTATGACCTCCCTAGGATGGGTAACCTCCCTTTGGATGGGCAACCTCCTTAGGATGCGAACCTCCCTAAGGATGGGTGACCCTCATAGGATGGGTAATCTACCTTATGATGGGTGACCTCCCTTAGGATAGGTAACCTCCGGAAGGGTGACCATCCTTAGGGAGGTCACCCAACCTATGAGAGGTTACCCATCCTAAGGAAGGTCACCCATTCTAGGGAGGTTACCCATCCTATAGGTCACCCATCTTAAGGAATATTATCCATCCTAGGGAGATGACCCATCCTACATGAGGTAACCCATCCTACGGGAGGTTACCCATCTGTAGGTTACCTATCCTAAGGGAGGTTACCGATCCTAAGAGAGGTTACCCATCCTTAGGGAGGTTACCCATCCTACAGGAGGTCACCTATCCTACGGGAGGTCACCTATCATAAGGGAGGTTACCCATCCTAGGGAGGTTACCCATCTTAGGAAGGTGACCCATCCTAAGGGAGGTTACCCATCCTAGGGAGGTCACCCATCCTACGGGAGGTAACCTGTCCTAGGTAGATCACCCATCCTACGGGACGTCACCCATCCTAGGGAGGTCACCCATCCTACGGGAGGTCACCCATCCTACGGTAGGTTACCCATCCAAAGAGAGGTCATCCATCCTAGGGAGGTCACCTATCCGAAGGAAGGTCACCAATCCTAAGGAGGTTTTCTATCCTAGGGAGGTTATCCATTCTACGGGAAGTTACCCATCCAAATGGAGGTTACCCATCCTACGGGAGGTTATCCATCCTAGGGAGGTCAGCCATCCAAATATAGGTTACCCATCCTACGGGAGGTTATCCATCCTAGGGAGGTCACCAGTCCTACGGGAGGTCACCCATCCTACGATAGGTTACCCATCCGGGAACACCGGGATGAAGCCTGAGGTTTGATCATGGCTTAAACTGCTGATAAACAACGTGATGAATAGTGGGATCGAGGGTTTGTCTGATAATATTATACAGGTGATTAATTTTGAGATAGGTATAATTCGGATCAAGGATCAAAGATTGAGGACTGTAAAATTAGTAGTTAACTATTTTAGTTTGAGACTGTGTTTAGGTGTAGATGTGTGTCGCATCCCTACTTGGCGTAGAATAGATTATTAATTTTGGGTTGTATCTATCTCTAGGTACTGCGGGACCTGAGGGCTTGGACGCGGTACCGGGACCCCGTCATCAGCAGCCTCGCGTAGGAAAGTATACCTTGCCTTTGTTGCACTGTTTAAATTCAGTTATTTTTAGTGGCATATTTATTTAATTTAATATTATATAACTGTGTGCGTCCGAGAAGACTTGGGTGCAGTCAACGAAGGCATTGACGTTAGGACTTGTGTCTGACTTAGTGTCTAGTGGACCCACCTAAAGTTATAGAGTCATTGGTGTGACTCCCCAGGCCTTGACACATTTCTTACACGTGTTGTGAGTCTCATGTAGGGCACAGACTTGCGTATATGGTTGGCCACCTGTACGTGTAGGCATGCGACGGATAGGGAATAACTGCTATTAGTGATGCATGATAGAAGACTTAGCAGTTATTAGTAGTCGGAGCATAGAATATTGTGGTACGAAGGTCCAATCCTTGTCCTTGTTTGGTTGTAAGGTTGGACTATTGTTCTAACGATAGACTATGAGCCAGATCTACGACGCCTCGACGTAGTAGCTAAGGCGTGTTGTGATACGACATGCATAGATCATTGGGCGGGGAGGACGACTAGTAGGCGTATGGGACACCCACGTCCTTTATACAGATACCGCAGTCGACGGAGTGATACAGACGTATATATATTGCAGATACCGCGTTACTTAAAGTGTTGGATGTTACTTGTTATTATTGCAGATACCACACTCTAAAGAACGTTGGACGTTATACTATTTCAGATACCATGCTCCTCGGAGATAGACGTTATCAGGCACCCGTGTTATAGGGGGCATATGTGGCATATACTAGCCGGTTGTCACGATTGGTGAATTACGTCAGCATATGTCTAGCCTACACCTTCCCATATACTCACAGTTGTCCTCAAATTGTATTCACTTAGATGGTTAGCACACCCCCTTTATTTATTCAGTATTTACTTTATGGCATGTTTCTATGTATCTTGTTACGTCCCTCTTAGGACTTGGTTCCCTTCCAGGTTGTTTGTGAAGTTGCAGGATACTTGATCTGATAGAGTATGGACGTTATTGCAGGTATATTTATATTTCCAGCTATTTTAGTCTTGTATTACTTTCCATTTTATTCTGCTTATATAGCCTAGTGTTTATAGACCTATATTGTTCTTTTGGTCTATTCGAACGGATCTATTATTGGGCTGCAGACTGATGATGCGTATCGTTCTTTCTTGAGATTACTTATCCTGGATTGAGATTTAGATTCAGTTGTTGTATATTAGAAATAGATTATTACTTGGATCACTTGACCATGGACAGCGTAAGTGCACTTTGTCGGGTCTTTTAAATTGGAAAACCCTACGAAGTCGTACCAGCTGGCCATTGCCACGTGTCTGGTCCCATAGATTTTGGGACTGGGGCGTGACATGGTTTTAGTGGTGGCCCATGCAGGTCAGAGCAAATCGTTTCGGTTACGTTACTGTACCGAACGAGCCTGCAACTTAGAATTAATGTGAATAAGATCTCAATCCATAACCGATTTTAAAACTCCTCTTGTTTGTGATTATCGCCCTTGGACTTCCAATTTGCATTCGTTCAATCGTCGTTAATATCGCTATCCTTGTTTCTTGTCCCCTATTGTTCAGGAAGACGAACACTTGCGCCTGATGGGTTCCTCCAGAAGAAGATAGCAGTTCAGACGGCAGAAGACGTGATTTGTGCAATAATCTCTGAGAAGATTGTTACCCTCAGTAGGGCCGGCTGATAGGTTCTTTTGGATTCTAGAACTAGTAAGGAAGGGTAGCAAGAGAGTTGGACCTAGTAGTACCCTACCCGTGCTGGAGGTAACAGTAATCTTAGAAGTACTGAGAGCTAGAAGGATTGATGATCATGACCTAGAATGATTTATGGGAATGCATAGCCTGATGATGGAAACTAGTGGTTGGATACGATAGCAATATCAGGAATGATATTATGGACTAAAGAAGATAAAACTTTAGGATCTCACTTGGGAGATAATGATCTGATTTCAGGAATTCTAGTGTGTGCTTGAGTGATACCATTATTATACTTGTGACTTGGAGAGATAAATAACAAAGAAAAAAATAAGAAATTCAAGGAATAAAATTTTAGGAAAAACCTTGAGGAAAAGAGAAATTATACATTAGGCAAGGAAACATTTTCTTTTGGGATTGATGTTGAAAATAGAATAGGAGAATTTATCTTGAGGTTAAAGTCTAGACTAGGACATTATCCTAGACATGGATTGGTTGAGCCAATACCATGCAATGCTTGATCGTCGTCGTGGTTGTGTCATCCTTAGACCACCGGATTACCCTGAGTTTGAGTTTCTTCAGAGAGCCTGGGAGCATGGTGCCCATCTACCTTGGGAGTATACAACGCATAAGGTGAACTAGTGTACCACCATATTATATCAGGGTTGAGGATGTGATTTTAGATAATCTTCCAGGCCTGCCACCTGACAGAGAGATAGAGTTGTTATAAAGTTGACTCTAAGAGCCGAGCCAGTTAATTTTTTATCTTCAGACTAGCACTGATAGAGTTGGTTGAGTTGTAGGTCCGTCGTGGAGGATCTCTTAGACAAGGGTTTCAGTCGGGCTAGTATTTTTCCATGGGGAGTAACCATCTTATTGTACCAAAGAATTACGGGACGATACGTTGCATAAACGATTACAGGACATTAAATGCCGTAGCAATAAAGAGCAAGTACACTTGTCGCGCATCGAAGATTTATTGGAATCAGCTAAGTGGCGCGTACGTATTTTGAAGATCGATCTCAGATCCAGCTATCATCAGATCTAGGTACGGAGAGAGGACATTCCTAAGACGACTTTCTGAATGAAGTATGGATACTATGAGTCACTAGTCATGCCGTATGGCTTAACCAACAGGCCAGCAGTATTTATGAGTTTGAGGAACAATATTTTCCACCAGTACTTGGATAAGTTCGTGGTGGTAATTATCGACGACATCTTGGTTTATTCCAAGAGCCAAGAGGAGCACGAGGGACATCTCAGGATCATGTTGGAGACGTTGAGACACGAGAGGCTGTACGCCAAACTCAGCAAATATGAGTTCTGCTTGGATAGAGTACCGTTTCTGGGGCACAAAATCACCGGAGATGGACTATCAGTTGACCCGGAGAAGATAGCTGCAGTTGAGACATGGCCAACACCCCTGCACCTGTTACAGAGACTAGGAGTTTCCTCGGACTTGCCGGATATTATCGGAGGTTAGTGGAAAACTTCTCGAAGATAGCTGCGCCTATGACGCAACTGACGCGTAAAGGCGAGAAGTTTATTTGGACCGACAAGTGTCAGACGGCTTTCGATGAGCTGAAGAAGCGTCTGACATCAGCACCAATTTTGACACTACCTTCAGGATCAAGAGGATATGTAGTGTATGGTGATGCGTCTGTGAGTGGATTAGGATGTGTACTGATGCAACACGACAAGGTGATAGCCTACGCATCGATACAGCTGAGAGTTCATGAGAAGAACTATCCAACGCACGATTTAGAGCTAGCTGCAGTGATATTTGCACTAAAGCTATGGAGACATTACCTTTATGGTGAGTGTGTTAAGATTTATACAGATCATAAAAGTATAAAGTATGCCTACACGAAGAAGGAGCTCAACATAAGATAGAGGCGTCGACTAGAATTGATGACAGATTATGATATCGACTTGCAATACCACCCTGGCAAGGCGAATATCGTAGCAGATGCCTTGTGCAGGAAGCCCATGGCATACTTTTTGATGACGCAGCGGCAATTGCTAGAGGATCTCCAGGAGCTTGGGATAGAGATCGTATTGCCAGGCATGGATGGACAGATGGCCAGCCTCTAGGTTCAGTCTACTTTGATTGAGAGGATCAAGACAGCATTGCCTACAGATGCGAGGTTTTGACGTCTACGAGAGAGGACAGAGACAGGCATACAGACGGGACTCAGGATACACGAAGACAGAATATTGAGGTGTGGAGATCGCCTATATGATCCGAGAGGTGAGCTACACCAAGAGTTGATGACCGAGGCTCATTGGTCAATTTAATCTATTCATCCCGGGGGTACGAAGATGTACCGAGAGTTGAAGCAACATTACCGGTAGCGTGGGATGAAGAGAGAGATTGCAAGATTGGAGGCGTGGTGCTTGGTATGTCAACGAGTCAAGGCTGAATATCAGAGAACTACAGCGCTTCCCATACCCAAGTAGAAGTGGGAACATATTACCATGGACTTCATCGCAGGATTCTCGCGGAGCCCTAGCGGGAAGGATGTAGTTTGGGTGGTCGTAGACAGACTCACCAAGTCTACACATTTCTTGCCCTTCAGAGTTGGGCAAACCAATGGAGATTTTAGCTGACATGTATATGAGGTAGATAGTACGACTACATGGAGTGCCTGTCAGCATCGTATCAGATCATGATTCCAGATTCAAGTTGCATTTGTTTTTGGCAGACTATGCAGGAGAGCCTAGAAACTCGTCTCAAGTTCAGCACTGCATATCATCCACAGACTGATGGCCAGTCAGAGCGCACGATACAGATATTAGAGGATATGCATGATTGATTTTGGAGGATCTTGAGAGGACCACCTATACTTGGTGAAATTCTTCTACAATAACAGCTACGAGGCTAACATACAGATGGCACCTTATGAGGCACTGTACGGCAGGAAATACAGGTCGCCAGTTTGTTGGAGTGACGTGGGAGAGTGTCAGATGCTTGGTCCTGAGTTAGTTACACAGACAGTGGAGAAGGTCAAGCAGATTCGGAGCCACCTGCGTGCAACACAAGACAGACAAAAATATTGGACAGATTCGTACCACAGGCCATTGGAGTTCAAGGAGGGTAACCATGTATTTTTGAGGATATCGCCTACTCGTGGTATCATCAAATTCGGAGGAAGAGGCAAGCTGAGCCCGAGGTACATCGGGCCTTTTGATATCTTGGAACGAGTTGGCGAAGTAGCTTACCGTCTTGCATTGCCTCCATCATTAGAGGGAGTGTATGACGTATTTCACGTATCGCAGCTGAGAAGATATATCACAGACCCTAGCCACGTGCTTGATCATTCGGATATTACAGTCAGGCCCAGTCTGACTTACGTAAAGCAGCCAGTTGAGATCCTCGATCACAGCGAGAAGACTTTGAGGGGGCAGACTATTCGACTGGTCAAAGTTGCTTGGAAACACCATTCACCAGACGAGTCTACTTGGGAGCGCAAGGATTCTATTCGGCAGCGATTCCCATACTTATTTGAGGAGCAGGGTACGAATTTACGTACGACATTTGATTACTAATTGTTTTAAAATTTGCTTAGCTATTATCGTGCTTTACTTTTAATTTCAGGGACAAAAATTTTCTAAGTTGGGAAGAATGTAAAACCCCTCGATTAATTCTATAGATAGTCGGGTTTGGACTGGGAAATTTTTTGGATTTAGCAGCAGATGTTGAGGTTAAGAGTAGAGTTAAGTTTGTCTGTTATTTTAATTTATTTAATTAAAATCCTTGGCGTGCCCTATCATTGCTAAATTATTCGGAGCCCAATATCAGCCCATAAATTCCATCGGATCATTGTACTTCTGACTTGACTCGCCAAATTAGGCACTGGACTTTTCCGCCACTCAAAATCATTTTCCTTGTGCTCTAAATTAATTGCACAATTTTCTGTAATCGAAATCCCATAATTAAATTCTGTGTCGGACACCTGTGTCGTTACCCTCAGTTTTGAGATACCAACTTAACCCGTTGAGCCGGACCAACTAAAGGGTCCAAGACTGACTCCAAGTCCCCACCATTTTTGGCCTTTGTGTCATTTCCGAATTTTGACCCCAAGTGCCCCCATTTAATTTAAAATTCGCGGGACACATTATTTTTATTTAAATCGAGGATACCAACTTTGTAAATCCCATTTTTAATCCTTAATAAATCCCAATGCCATTTTAATTAAACCCGTGCCTAACGAACAACACCCTCTCACCATGAAAATTACTACACACATTTTTCTCCATAATTTTTGTGTCATTTTATGTGTCCGTGCAATTTCCTTAATTTACGGGGCTAAGTTGCAATTAATGAATTTATGTGTCATCACCCTATTGGCCATGAACAATGGAGAGGTCCCAAAATGGGGTCCCATTCTCACCCATCCATTCACCCCCTTCATGAAGAGACCCACTTTTCTTCATGACAAATCTCCACCCTCCATTTTGAATAGGATGATCACCACCCTCCATCCCCTTCATAAACCCCTATAAAGCAACACCTCACCCCACCCTCAAAGCACACCACCGGGCCTAATCCCAAGGAAGACTCCCCCCTCTTTCTCTCTCCTCCTCCATTTATTTTTCATGCAAAGAAAACTCCATTCTTCTTCCTCCTTCATTTCTTTCTTCTTCTTCAACTTTCTTCTTCGTCTGACTTTCTTCTTCTTGGTAGAGGAGCAGTCCGGCCCGACCGACTGAACCCATCCGGCCTGTGCACAGCGACTCTGGCCCGGAGGCTCCGGCCTGTGCACGGCCACTCCGGCTCAGACTCCTCCATCCGGCCTGCTACACTCGACTCCGGCTGTGCACCGACAGCGTCGCACCACTCGACTCCGGCTGTGCACAGACAACGCTGCTGCACTCAACTCCGGCTGTGCACAGACAGCGCAGCTACACTCGACTTCGGCTGTGCACGGACAGCGCTGCTACACTCGACCTCGGCTGTGCACAACCGCACCAGCAGCCGCACTCCGGCCTACTCTCCCATCCGACCTCCTCCCTATCACTACCACCACCACCATCACTTCCAGCACTCGCCACGACCGAGCTTCCTCCACCTAGCCCATTCTCATCCTCTGGGTCGAGCCACTGCTCCGGTCGAGCAGCTCCGGCCTCAATCCCGACAGGACCGCCATCGTCACCTCCGGTCAACCTCGGCCGAATGTGGCGAGCCCGCTTCCTGAACCACCATCACTCCCGCTGCCATCTCCGGCGAGAACCCGTACTACCACCTCGACTCCATCGTTTTCCCCGCTGCCTCAACCACCTCCCTTCGACCGGCCACTCCGGCGTGCTGATGTGCCGCCACCTTGGTAAACTCTTCCCCATTCCCCTTTTTATGGTATAGTATTGTTTGTTAGTCTAATAAGTATTGTGTTGCTATATATATCTTAGGGTTCATAGTTTAGATTTAGTAATGGGTTACGTATATGCATTGAGATTTGAGGTTTGGTGTCATGTAAAATCGTAGGGTAACTACATTTTATTATATGCATTTTGATGCTAGTAGAGAAGCAAATTTAATTATTGTGGGATGAGGTTGTGATATTAAATTATTGATTGGTATCGAAGAGTATGTTTTTGTTTAGGAGATGTGTTTGATATCATAAGTTGTTCATTGGCTGAGGGCTGATAAATAATAATAAACAGATAGAGGAGTAGCTATGTATATGTGAGAGGATGTTCAAATGATGAAATAACATTGTCGAGGGTTAATAAATAAAATTAAATTATTTGAGGATGATAGTTGTAAACGTGCTTGATAACGACCGTGAATACCGGGATGAAGCCTGAGGTTTGATCATGGCTTGAACTGCTGATAAACAACGTGATGAATAGTGGGATCGAGGGTTTGTCTGATAATATTATACAGGTGATTAACGATAGACTATGAGCCAGAGCTACGATGCCTCGACGTAGTAGCTAAGGCATGTTGTGATACGACATGCATTGTCACTACCACTTTTCCATATGAGGGCATTTGTGTAATTTAACTATTTAAATAATTATGTATTTAATTAATTGCTGAGATTTATAAACTAATTATATTATTATTAGTGATATTTGGTTTTAGGTCTAACCCTAGAACGCATTAGGGCAAACCCTATTGACCAAACCCTAAATTGTAAACCCTATTCCAGCAAAACCCTAGAATTTTAATTTAAGATGGAACCTCAAACTCTAGCAGACCTAAACCTTAGTCAATTAGGTTCTACATGACTTAACATAAAGGTTTAACCTAAAACTAAGCTTGGAAACCCTAACCTAGTTGTTTATATAAAAGGAAGCCTCTTTCTAGGCTATTCTTCACGTAGAGAGAAAGGAAACCCTAGCCTCCACAAGAGAAACCAATTCCCCACCCCATTTTCGAAATTAAACCTAGGGCTTCCATTTTCTCCTCCTCCAAAGCAAGGAAATCAGGAAACTTGGGTCAAGGAAACTCGAGAAGGAAGAAATTTCATAGAAGAACCATCCCTGAAGGTAAAAACCCTATTTCTATTCCTTTAAACTCTGTTTTCAGATGTTCATGGCCCTTTAGGAACCCACCCAATTGTGTGTAGTTCGAATTTAGGGTTTTGGTTAGGTTAAGGGTCCCCAACAATTGTTTTCCAATTAATTCAGGAACCCTAACCCTAGAATTTGGTATATAGGCTGATTTCACTCTCATACGTATAGATTTGATTATGATTATGGTTTAGGTTTGGGTTTTTGGAGTTCTTGATGTGGGATCCGATTCTGCAAAACATGTGTTTGATGAAATGCCAAGAAGGGTTGAACACCTATCTAATCTCCTCTAAAATAATCTAATTTGATGAATGATGTATATATATATATATATATATTTATACATATGTATATGGATTTGATGTGTTGTATATATATATCTAGGTTGTAGTTGTGTGGGTGTTTAGAAGAGGGGAAAACTGTGAAGGGTTCACTGTACGATCGGGTATGTGTATTGGAGGAAGGCACTGTTCAGTCGGGTTTGATTTCTGTGTGTACTGTGTCTGTGAGTTTCAGTTTTGTTGGGTGACAGTGCCTGTGCCGTACAAATGGGTAGACAGGGGATCGCAGCAAGTTGGTTGATCCCTGCTGTGCACTTGTCCACATGTGTATTTGTGTGCACACAAGGGATGGGGGAAATAGGAACTTGTGTGTGTGCAGTGAATTTCTTCCTGTGTATAAAACTGTGAGTTTTATGTGTCAGTGGGTAGCAGTTGTGAGTGTGTCCATTTTGCATCAGTATGCCTATGTATCAGTCAGAATTGTGTGTATGTTGTATCAATTTCAGAGTACTGTGTGTAGCAGTTTTGGTGAGTTGCATGTTTTGAGTTCATTGGTGTAGATGTGTTAATGCACATCAGTGTGTGGGTATCCCAAAACTGGGGGTTTAAGTATCTGTAAACTGTGTGTGTGTAGTGTGTTAGGAATTTCAGTGGCTGTGTGTAGATATTGAGTGCCAGTTTCAGAGAAATGTGTAGGTGTGGTGAGGTGTTCACTGTGATGGGTAATTGGAGTGTGGTTGTTGTTCATGTGGGAGATGGCTGTGCTGTGTTCACAGTATGTGAGGGTGCTTTAGTGTAGTACATAGATGAGTTGTGACTGTGTGTTGACAGTTAGTTGTGTGTGGATGATTGAGTATCTACACTCAATTTCTGATAACTGGAACTATCTGAACTAGGTTAATGACTGAAGGTGCTCAGGCATTATGAGTTGATCTTGGTCCTGGTGGCAAGCAGGGTAATATTATTTAGTTTCAACTTGAGGTATCAGGCAATTATGGGGGCAATTTAGCATTTCAGTTGATGTTATAACAGCAGCTAATAACAGGCCAAGGTAAGGAGTGAAGGGTGAAGGGTGTTTGCAGTTGGTTGCTGTGGTGGTGATGTTGGTGTTGCAGTCAGATACATATTGTACAGTGGTGCAGTACGTTCGTGTTGATGTTTTGTGTGTGTTGTCAAGGTGAGGTAGTGAATACAGGGTATGTGAGGTTGTTAAGGAACATCAGTGCTCAGGTTAAGAGGGGAGGGTTCAGATGAGTACCTGCAGATTAGTATAAGTTACCTAATTTATTGCTATCATGAGTGAATTACCTGTATGTATTTCTGAGCTGTGTATGAGTTGGTCAGTGAGTTGTGTATGTGTGAGTATTAGTTTAGAGGAGCAAGGAGAGGGAGTTGTGTAGCAGTGTCTTAGTGTTTTAGTGTCTCAGTTTAGGTACCTGTGTGTATTAGCTAGATGTGTGTTGAGTTGAGTATTAGAGTTAGGAAAGTGTTTCAGTAAGGAATTTTCAAGTATCAGTATATAGTAGTTGTATTGGGGACTGATACTTAAGTATCAATATCTGTGTGTGTTCATGTGTCAGTTGGTATCAACTTAAGTATCAGTATTGGGGACTGATACTTAATTTCAGTTGGGGTGATGGTGAAGGTCTGTGTGTAGTTGTTATGTGTCAGTCAGTTAGAAAAGTAGAGTTAGTATGTTTTGAGAGTTAGTAAGCTAGGAATTGATAGTTAATATATATATTAAGAATCAGTTAGCCAATTAGAATGTCAGTTAGTATTAGTAGCTTGTTAGTTATTTGGGTATATATGTTAATATGATAAAATAAGTTACTAGTTAATGTAGATAATTAGCTAAATAATAAGCTAGTATCACTTAGAAACTTAGGTAAATACCTAGAATAGCTAGGGTTAGTTAGTAAGTGGCAAATTTAGACCAATTGACTTAGTTGGACCTAGTATTGACCAGTAAACCTTAGACATGACCTAGAAACCTCGTTTTAAAATTGTTAAGCATGTTATTCTTTTAATTCATTAATTAACATTGAATTTCCATAAATAGGTCATTGTGATTCCATTTTGGACCTCGATCCTCACACCTTGCTCAGGACCACAGGCGAGTACATTCTCTGACAGTTTTCATGGTTGATTACTTCTATAAATTGTAGTGTATTACATACTTGATTCTGACACTATGGATACACGGGTTAGCACCCTAGATCCCCATCATGAGAAGTCGTGATTGGAATCCATCGTGCTAGCTGGGGGATGGAGAACTATTAGTAGATTATGTGATCATATCCAAACTATCATGCATCATAGCTCACCCCACTTCTCACGTCGGGTGCGGCCTGACCACCATTATGCCTCATAGCTGTTATATATGATTAGCCTGACCATTATCATGCATCATAGCTAACCATATGGTTAGCCTGACCTTCATGAATCATAGCTGATCATATATAACCAGCCTGATCCAGTCCCAAGCCGATCACATAATAAACTAATATTTCAAACACTTAGCTAGATGTTTATCTTTATTCAGATTCATTTGTTCTAGCATTCACTGTTTATTGTTCATTGCTAGATGCTCTATTGTCTATTTCATTTCTCCTGTACTTCTCATTTTCAGTATTTATTTCCATCTTGTATTTCTTACACTGTTTATAGACTTTGTCAATTTAATGAAACTGCTGTTAGTGTTTGTACTTTGCTCCTTCCTGACTGGAAAATATTTTTCTAGACTGTGACCTTAGTAGACTGGTTTTCCTATACACTTGGGGATTGGATGTTACAGATTGCAGGTATGATTATTTTGTCATTAGACTTGTGTTGTATTCTTTATTCTTCAAATTCCTATCGTGCTGTCGTTGTGATTGAGTATGTTGTTAATATTTTTATAGTGTTATCCGAGTCTCCTTATGGAGTTGGATACTAGCGTGAGATTGTTTTAGATAGTACTTGACCTAGACAGCGTTCTACCGCCGATGCTGCGACGTAGGCTGGACGTACCCATGCACTCGTGCCCCTAAACCGGGTGCGGGTCGTGACATGCAAAGATCATTGGGCGGGGAGGACGACTAGTAGGCGTATGGGATACCCACCTCCTTTATACAGATACCGCACTCGACGGAGTGATACGGACGTATATATATTTCAGATACCGCGTTCCTTAGAGTGTTGGACATTAGTTGTTATTATTGCAGATACCACACTCTAAAGAACGTTGGACGTTATACTATTTCAGATACCATGCTCCTCGGAGATGGACGTTATCACGCACCCGTGTTATAGGGGGCATATGTGGCATATACTAGCCGGTTGTCACGATTGGTGAATTACGTCAGCATATGTCTAGCCTACACCTTCCCATATACTCACAGTTGTCCTCAAATTACATTCACTTAGATGGTTAGCACACCCCCTTTATTTATTCAGTATTTACTTTATGGCATGCTTATATGTATCTTGTTACGTCCCTCTGAGGACCTGGTTCCCTTCCAGGTTGTTTGTGCAGTTGCAGGAAACTTGATCTGATAGAGTGTGGACGTCATTGCAGGTATATTTATATTTCCAGCTATTTCAGTCTTGTATTATTTTCCATTTTATTCTGCTTATATAGCCTAGTGTTTATAGACCTATATTGTTCTTCTGGTCTATTCGAACGGATGTATTATTGGGCTACAGACTGATGATGTGTATCGTTCTTTCTTGAGATTACTTATCCTGGATTGAGATTTAGATTCAGTTGTTGTATATTAGAAATAGATTATTACTTGGATCACTTGACCATGGACAGCGTAAGTGCACTTCGTCGGGTCTATTAAATTGGAAAACCCTACGAAGTCATACCAGCTGGCCATTGCCACGTGTCTGGTCCCATAGATTTTGGGACTGGGGCGTGATAATAGGTCACCCATCCTATGGGAGGTCACCCATGCTTAGGGAGGTCACCCATCCTAAGAGAGGTTACCCATCCTTAGAGAGGTTACCCATCCTTAGAGAGGTCACCCATCCTAAGAGAGGTTACCCATCCTAGGGAGGTCACCCATCCTACTAGAGGTCACCCAACCTATAGGTCACACATCCAAATGGCGGTCACCCATCCAGAGGTTACCCATCCTAAGGGAGTTTATCCATCCTAAGGGAGGTCACCCATCCTAGGGAAGTCACCCATCGAAAGGAAGGTCATCCATCCTAAGGGAGGTCACCCATCCTAAAGGAGGTTACCCATCATATGAAGGTCACCCATCCTAGGGAGGTTACCCATCCTACGAGAGGTCTCCCATCCTTAGGGAGGTCACCCATCCTATGAGAGGTTACCCATCCTTAGAGAGGTCACCCATCCTAGGCAGGTTACCCATCCTATGAGAGGTCACCCATCCTACGGAGGTTACCCATCCGATAAAGGTTACCCATCATTTGGAGGTTACCCATCCTATAAAGGTCACCCATCCTAAGGGAGGTTACCCATCCTATGAAGGTCACCCATCTTACGGGAGGTCACCCATCCTAAGTAGGACACCCATCCTATGGGAGGTCACCTATCTTACCTAAGGTCCCCCATCCTACATGAGGTTACCCGTCCTACAGGAGGTCACCCATTCAAATGGAGGTCATGCAAGATGGATGACCTATAGGATAGGTGACCTCTCATAGGATGGGAGATATCCCGTAGGATGGATAACCTTAACATGGTGGGTGACCTCCCGTAGGATGGTTTACCTCCATATAATGGGTGACCTCCCGTAGTATGGGTAACCTTCCATCCTATGGGTGACCTCCCTAAGTATAGGTGACATCCCATAGGATGGGTGATCTATATGATGGGTGATCTCTCATATGATGGATGACCTCCCTAGGAAGGGTAACCTCCCTAGGATGGGTAACTTTCCTTAGGATGGGTAACCACCCTAGGATGGGTAACCTCCCATAGGATGGGTGACCTCTCGTAGGATGGATAACCTCCCTTAGGATAAATGACCTCTCGTAGGATGAGTAACCTTCCTAGGATGGGTAACCTCCCTAAGATGGGTAAACTCCCTTAGGATGGGTAATCTTTGAATGGGTGACCTCCCGTAGGATTGGTGACCTCCCTTAGGATGGGTAACCACCCTTAGGATGGGTGACCTCCCGTAGGATGGGTAACTCATAGGATGGCTGACCTCCCTTAGGATGGGTGACCTTCATAGGATGGGTAACCTCCCTTAGGATGGGTAACCTCTGGAAGGGTGACCTCCCTTAGGATGGCTGACCTCTCGTAGCATGGATAATCTTCCATGCTTGACCTCCCTGGGATGGGTAACCTCCATTTGGATGGGTAACCTCTATTGGGATGGTTGACCTCTCGTCGGAAGGGTAACCTCCCGTAGGATGGGTGACTTTACTTTTCCTAGGATAGGTAACCTCCGGATGGGTGACCTCCGTTTCGATGGGTAACCTCCCTTGGGATGGCTGACCTTCCGTAGGATGGATAACCTCTTGTAGAATAGGTGACCTCTAGTAGGATGGGAAACCTCCATAAGGATGGGTGACCTAACTTAGGATGGGTGACCTCCCATAGGATGAGTGATTTCCCATAGGATAGTTAACCTCCCTTAGGATGGGTGACCTCCCTTGCGATGGCTGACCTCTAGGAGGAAGGGTAACTTCACGTATAATGGGTGACTTCCCTAGGATGGGTAACCTCCATTTAGATGGGTAACATCCCTTGGGATGGCTGACCTCTCGTAGGATGGGTAACCTCTCGTAGGATGGGTGACCTCCTTTTGGATGGGTAACCTCCTATAGGATGGGTAACCTCTCTAAGTATGGGTGACCTCCCTATGATGGGTAACCTCCATTTGGATGGGTAACCTCCCTTGAGATGGGTAACCTTCAAAGGATTGGTAACCTCTATTTGGATGGGTAACCTCCATTTGGATGGGTAACCTCCCTTGGGATGGGTAACCTTCAAAGGATTGGTAACCTCCATTTGGATGGGTAACCTCCCTTGGGATGGGTAACCTATATAGGATGGGTAGCCTCCCTTAAGATGGGTGACCTCCCTAGGATGGGTGACCTTCATAGGATGGGTAACCTCCCTTAGGATGGGTGACCTCCCGTAGGATGGGTAACCTCAATACGATGGTTGACGTTCATATGATGGGTAACCTCCCTAAGAATGGGTGACCTTCCTTAGGATGGGTGACCTCCGATAGGATTGGTGACCTCTATACAATGGGTGACCTTCATATGATGGGTAACCTCCCTTAGGATGGGTGACCTACCGTAGGATCGGTAACCTCCATTAGGATGGGTAACATCTTTTAGGATGGATGACCTCCCTAATGATGGGTGACCTCCCATAGGATGGGTGACCCATAGGATGGGTGACCTCCGTTAGGATAGGTGACCTCCCATAGGATGAGAGACCTCCCTAAGGATGGGTAACCTCCCTAGGATGGATAAACTCTATTTGTATGGGTGACCTCCCGTAGGATGGGAGAACCTCCCTAGGATGGGTAACCTCTATAGGTATGGGTGACCTCCCGTAGGATGGGTGACCTACATAAGATGGGTAACCTCCATACGATGGGTGACCTTCATAGGATGGGTGACCTGTCGTAGGATGAGTGACCTCCAGTAGGATGGGTGACATCCCTAGGATGGGTGACATCCCTTACAATGGGTAACCTCCGGATGGGTGACCTATAGGATGGGTGACCTCTCATAGGATGGGTGACCTCCCTTCGTATGGGTTACCTCCCGTAGGATGGGTAACCTCCGGATGGGTGACCTCCCTTAGGATGGGTGACCTCCCGTAGGATGGATGACCATCCTTTGGATGGGTAACCTCCCTAGGATGGGTAACCTCCATTTGGATGGGTAACATCCATTTGGATGGGTAACCACCCCTATGATGGGCAACCTCCCTTAGGATTGGTGACCTATAGGATGGGTGACCTCTCGTAGGATGGGTAACCTCCCTTAGGATGGGTGACCGCCCTTTGGATGGGTTACCTCCCTAGGATAGGTGCCTCCCGTAGGATGGGTGACCTTCATAGGATGGGTGACCTCCCGTAGGATTGGTGACCTCCCTAGGATGGGTGACCTTCATAGGATGGGTGACCTTCCATAGGATGGGAGACCTCCCGTAGGATGGGTGACCTCCCTAGGATGGGTTATCTCTCGTAGGTTGGGTAACCTCTCGTAGGATAGGTGACCTCTCATACTATGGGAGACCTTCATAGGATGGGTAACCTCCCGTAGGATGGGTAACCTCCATTTGGATGGGTGACCTCCCTTAGTATGGGTGACCTTTCGTAGGATGGTTGACCTCTTATAGGTTGGGTAACCTTCCTTTGGATGGGTGACCTCCCTTAGGATATGTAACCTCTCTTAGGATGGGTAACCTCTCGTAGGATAGGTGACCTCTATTTGTATGGGTGACCTCCCGTAGGATAGGTGACCTCCATTTAGATGGGTAACCTACCTTAGGAAGGTTAACCATCCTACGGGAGGTCACCCTTCATTCGGAAGGTTACCCAACCTAAGGGAGGTCTCCCATCCTAAGGGATGTCACGCATCCTACGGGAGGTCTCCCATCCTAAGGGAGGTTACCTATCCTAAGGGATGTCTCTCATCCTAAGGGAGGTAACCCATCCTAAGGGAAGTTACCCATCCTACGAGAGGTTACCCATCCTATGGGAGATCACCCATCCTACGGGAGGTCACCATCCTACGAAAGGTTATCCATCATATGTGAGGTCACCCATCCTTTTGGAGGTCACCCATCCTATGGAGGTTACCCATCCTATGAAGGTCACCCATCCTAACGGAGGTCACCCATCCTACAAGAGGTTACCCATCCTAACGGAGGTTACCGATCCTAGGAAGGTCACCCATCTCCCATGGGATGGCTGACCTCCCATAGGATGGGTAACCTCCGTTAGGATGGGTGGCCTAACTTAGGATAGGTTACCTAACTTAGGATGGGTGACCTCCCGTAGGATGAGTGATTTTTCTTAGGATGAGTGACCTATAGGAGGATGTGTGACCTCCCTAGGATGGGTAACCTTCCGTAGGATGGGTGACCTCAATACGATGGGTGACCTCTCATAGGATAGGTGACCTCCCTAGGATGGATGACCACCCTAAGGATAGGTAACCTCCCTAAGTATGGGTGACCGCCCGTAGGATGGGTGACCTCCCATAGGATGGGTCAACCATAGGATGGGTGACCTCCCTAGGATGGGTAATCTCCATTTTGAAGGGTGACCTCCCTAAGGATGGGTGACCTCCCATAGTATTGATGACCTCCCGTAGGATGGGTAACCTCCCATAGGATGGGTAACCTCCCTTATGATAGGTGACCTCCCTAGGATGGGTGACCTTCCTAAGGATGGGTGACCTCTCGTAGGATGGGTAACCTTCCAAATGGACGTTACCCAGCCTAACGGGGGTCACCCATCTTACTGGAGGTCACCCATCCAAATGGAGGTCAACATCCTAAGAGAGGTTATCCATTCTAAAGGATGTCACCCATCCTAAGGGAGGTTACCCATCCTACGAGAGGTCACCCATCCTAAGAGAGTTAACCCATCCTAGGGAGGTTAACCAACCGACGGGTGGTTACCCATCAAAATGGAGGTTACCCATCCTACAGGGGGTCATCTATCCTAAGAGAGGTCACCCATCCTACGGGAGGTCACCCATCCTAAGGGAGGTCACTCATCATACGAGAGGTCCTCCATCCAAATGGAGGTCACCCATCCTAAGGGAGGTAACCCATCCTAAGGAGGTTACCCAACCTATGGGTGGTTACCCATCCTAATGGAGGTTACCCATCGTACAAGAGGTTACCCATCCTAAGAGAGGTTACCTATCATACGTGAGGTCACCCATCCTAAGGTAGGTTACCCATCCTAGGGAGGTCACTCATTCTACGGGATGTCACCCATCCAAATGGGGGTTACCCATCCAACGATAGGTCACCCATCCTTAGGGAGGTTACACATCCTACGAGAGGTTACTCATCCTAAGGAAGGTCACCCCAATCCTAAGAGAGGTAATCCATCCTACGGGATATCACCCATCCTACGGGAGGTCACCCATCCTAAGGGAGGTCACTCATCCTACGGTAGGTCACCCATCCTAATGGAGGTTAACCATCCTAAGGGAGGTTACCCATCCTACGGGAGGTTACCAATCCTATAGGTCAACCATCCTACGGGAGTTCACCCATCCTAAGGGAGATTATCCATCCTACGAGAGGTAACCAATCCTACTGGAGGTCATCCATCCTAAGAGAGGTCATCCATCCTACGGGAGGTTACCCATCCTAAGGGAGGTTACCCATCTTAATGGAGATCACCCATCGTAAGGGAGGTCACCCATCCTACGGGAGGTCACCCATCGTAGGAGGGGTTACCCATCCTACCGGAGGTCACCCATCATATAGGAGGTTACCCATCCTAGGGAGGTTACCCAACCTAAGGGAGGTCACCCATCCTACGAGAGGTTACCCATCCTAGCGAGGTCACCCATCCTATGGAAGGTGACCCATCCTTGGGAGGTCACCCATAAAAAAGAGAAAACCTATCACACGGGAGGTCACCCATCCTACGGGAGGTCACTCATCCTACGAGAGTTTACCCATCCTATAGAAAGTCACCTATACTAAGCGAGGTCACCCATCCTAAGGGAGGTCACCCAACCTAGGTAGGTTACCCATCAAATGAAGGTCACCAATCGTGTGGTGGTTACCCATCCTACGGGAGGTCACCTATCCTAAAGAGGTTACCCATCTTATGAGTGGTTACCGATCCTATAGGAGGTCACCAATCCTAAGTGAGGTCACCCATCATAAGATAGGTCACCCATCCAAAGCGAGGTCACCAACCTAAGAGAGGTCCTCTATCCTATGGGAGGTTACCTATCATAAGGGAGGTTACCCATCCTAGGGAGGTCACTCATTCTACGGTAGGTCACCTACCCTATGGGAGGTCACCCATCCTTTGGGAGGTCACCCATCTTAAGGGAGGTTACCCATCATATGAAAGTCACCCATACTTAGGGATATTACCAATCCTAAGGGAGGTCACCTATCATACGCGAGGTCACCCATCCTAAGGAGGTCAACCATCTTAAGGGAGGTTACCCATCCTAGGGAAAGTCAAGTCACCCATCCTAAAGGATGTTACCCATCCTAAGGGAGGTTACCCATCCTAGGGGAGGTCACTAAACCTTAGGGAGGTCACCCATCCTAAGAGAGGTTACCCATCCTAAGGGAGGTCACCCATCCTACGGGAGGTCACCCATCCGAATGGAGGTTACCCATCCTAGGGAGGTCACCCATCCTACGGTAGATCACCCACCATATGAAGGTCACCCATCCTACGGGAGGTCACCCATCCTATGAGAGGTCACCCATCCTACGGGAGGTCACCCATCCTAAGGGAGGTCACTCATCATACGAGAGGTCCTCTACCCAAATGGACGTCACCCATCCTAAGGGAGGTAACCCATCCTAAGGAGGTTACCCAACCTACGGGTGGTTACCCATCCTAATGGAGGTTACCCATCCTACGAGAGGTTACCCATCCTAAGAGAGGTTACCTATCATACGTGAGGTCACCCATCCTAAGGTAGGTTACCCATCCTAGGGAGGTCACTCATTCTACGGGAGGTCACCCATCCAAATGGGGTTTACCCATCCAACGATAGGTCACCCATCCTTAGGGAGGTTACATATCCTACGAGAGGTTACTCATCCTAAGGAAGGTCACCCCAATCCTAAGAGAGGTAATCCATCCTACGGGATATCACCCATCCTATGGGAGGTCACCCATCCTAAGGGAGGTCACTCATCCTACGGTAGGTCACCCATCCTAATGGAGGTTAACCATCCTAAGGGAGGTTACCCATCCTACGGGAGGTTACCAATCCTATAGGTCAACCATCCTACGGGAGTTAACCCATCTTAAGGGAGATTATCCATCCTACAAGAGGTAACAAATCCTACTGGAGGTCATCCATCCTAAGAGAGGTTATCCATCCTACGGGAGGTTACCCATCCTAAGGGAGGTTACCCATCTTAATGGAGATCACCCATCGTAAGGGAGGTCACCCATCCTACGGGAGGTCACCCATCGTAGGAGGTGTTCCCATCCTACCGGAGGTCACCCATCCTATAAGAGGTTACCCATCCAAGGGAGGTTACCCAACCTAAGGGAGGTCACCCATCCTACGAGAGGTTACCCATCCTAGGGAGGTCACCTATCCTATGGAAGGTGACCCATCCTTGGGAGGTCACCCATCAAAAAGAGGAAACCTATCACACGGGAGGTCACCCATCCTACGGGAGGTCACTCATCCTACGAGAGTTTACCCATCCTATAGAAAGTCACCTATACTAAGCGAGGTCACCCATCTTAAGGGAGGTCACCCAAGCTAGGTAGGTTACCCATCAAATGAAGGTCACCAATCGTGTGGAGGTTACCCATCCTACGGGAGGTCACCTATCCTAAAGAGGTTACCCATCTTACGAGTGGTTACCCATCCTATTGGAGGTCACCAATCCTAAGTGAGGTTACCCATCATAAGAGAGGTCACCCATCCAAAGTGAGGTCACCAACCTAAGAGAGGTCCCCTATCCTATGGGAGGTTACCTATCATAAGGGAGGTTACCCATCCTAGGGAGGTCACTCATTCTACGGTAGGTCACCTACCCTATGGGAGGTCACCCATCCTCTGGGAGGTCACCCATCCTAAGGGAGGTTACCCATCATATGAAAGTCACCCATACTTAGGGATATTACCAATCCTAAGGGAGGTCACCTATCATACGCGAGGTCACCCATCCTAAGGAGGTCAACCATCTTAAGGGAGGTTACCCATTCTAGGGAAAGTCAAGTCACCCATCCTAAAGTATGTTACCCATCCTAAGGGAGGTTACCCATCCTAGGGGAGGTCACTAAACCTTAGGGAGGTCACCCATCCTAAGAGAGGTACCCATCCTAAGGGAGGTCACCCATCCTACGGGAGGTCACCCATACGAATGGAGGTTACCCATCCTAGGGAGGTCACCCATCCTACAGTAGATCACCCATCATATGAAGGTCACCCATCCTACGGGAGGTCACCCATCCTCTGAGTGGTCATCCATCCTACGAGAGAGGTTACCCATCCTACGATAGGTCACCCATCCTATGATAGGTTACCCATCTTATGGGAGGTCATCCATCCTACAAAAGGTTACCATCCTAAGAGAGGTTACCCATCCAAAGGGAGCTAACCCATCATGTGGTTACCCATCCTTAGGGAGGTCATCCATCCTGCTATAGGTTACCCATCGTATGGAGGTTACCCATCCTATGAAGGTCACCAAACCTAAGGGTGGTTACCCATCCTAAGAGAGGTTACCCATCCAAATTTTGGCCACCCATCCTAAAAAAGGTAACCCATCCTAGGGAGATCATCCATCCTATGGGAGGTTACCCATCCTATCAGAGGTCACCCATCCTAAGTGAGGTTACCCATCCTATGATAGATCACCCATCCTACGGGAGGTCACCCATCCTACGGAAATTTACCAATCCTAGGGAAGTCATCCATCCTAAGGAAGATGACTCATCCTATAGGAGGTCACCCATCCTAAGGGAGGTCATACTTCCTACGGGAGGTCAACCATCCTAAGGGAGGTTACCCATCCAAATGGAGGTCACCCATCCTAAGAGAGGTCACCTATCATATGGAGGTTACCCATCCAAAGGAGGACACCTATCCTAGGAAGGACACTGATCCTAGGAAGGTTACCCATCCTATAGGTCACCCACCCTTGGGAGGTTACCCATCCTACGGGATGTCACCTATCCTTGGAAGGTTACCCATCCTACGGGAGGTCACCCATCCTAGGGAG
Source organism: Iris macrosiphon (assembly GCA_036927795.1). Lineage (NCBI taxonomy): Eukaryota > Viridiplantae > Streptophyta > Magnoliopsida > Asparagales > Iridaceae > Iris > Iris macrosiphon. The sequence continues at coordinate 1,917,031 of JAYESA010000002.1, read as the reverse complement.
GTTACCCATATTAGGGAGGTTACCCATCTTAGGGAGGTCACCCATCCTACGGGAGGTCACCCATCCGGAGATTATCCATCCTAAGGGAGTTTACCCATCCTACGGGAGGTCACCCATCCAAATAGAGGTTACCCATCCTAAGAGAGGTCACCCATCCTATGAGAGGTTACAGATCGTATGGAAGTTACCCATCCTTAGGGAGGTCACCCATCCTAAGGGAGTTTACCCATCCTAGGGAGGTTACACATCCTATGAAGGTCTCCCATCCTTGGGAGGTTGCCCATCCCTAGGATGGATAACCTCCTGTAGGATGGGTAACCTCCCTAGGATGGGTAACCTCCCATAGGATGGGTGACCTCCGTTAGGAATGGGAAATTCCCTTAGGATAGGTAACCTTCGGATGGGTGACCTCCTTCATAGGATGGGTAACCTCTCATAGGATGGGTGACTCCATTTGGATGGGTAGCCTCTCTTAGGATGGGTAACCTCTTATAGGATGGGTGACCTCCATTTGGATGGGTAACTTCCCTAAGGATGGTTGACATCCCAATGGATCGATGACCTATAGGATGGGTGACCTCTCGTAGGATGGATGATATCCCGTAGGATGGGTAACCTCCATACGATGGGTGACCTCCCGTAGGATGGGTAACCTCCAATCATATGGGTGACCTCCCTAAGGATATGTGACCTTCCATTGGATGGGTTACCTATAGGATGGGTGATCTCTCATATGATGGATGACCACCCTAGGATGGGTAACCTCCCGAGGATGGATAACCTCCTTTAGGATGGAGAACCTCCCTAGGATGGGTAACCTTCTATAAGATGGGTGACCTCTCGTAGGATGGGTAACCTCCCTTAGGATGAATGACCTCTCGTAGGATGGGTAACCTCCCTTAGAATGGGTAACCTCCCTAAGATGGGTAACCTTCCTTGGATGGGTAACCTTCCTAATATGGGTAAACTCCCTTAGGATGGGTAACCTTCGGATGGGTGACCTCCCATAGGATGTGTGACCTCCCTTAGGATGGGTAACCACCCTTAGGAATGGGTGACCTCCCGTAGGATGGGTAACTCATAGGATGGGTGACCTCCCTTAGGATGGGTAACCTCCGGAAGGGTGACCTCTCTTAGGATGGCTGACCTCTCATAGGATAGGTAACCTCCCTAAGTATGGGTGACCTCCCTAGGATGGGTAACTTCCAATTGGATGGGTAACCTCCCTTGGGATGGTTGACCTCTCGTAGGATAGGTAACCTCTCGTAGGATGAGTTACTTTACTTTTTCTAGGATAGCTAACCTCCGGATGGGTGACCTCCGTTTTGATGGGTAACCTCCCTTGGGTTGGCTGACCTCCCGTAGGATGGGTAACCTCTTGTAGGATGGGTGACCTCTCGTAAGATGGGAAACCTCCCTTAGGATGGGTGACCTAACTTAGGATGGGTGACCTCCTATAGGATAAGTGATTTCCCTTAGGATGGGTGACCTCCCTTGTGATGGCTGACCTCTCGTAGGATGGTTAACCTCACGTAGGATGGGTGACTTCCCGAGAATGGGTAACCTCCATTTAGATGGGTAACCTCCCTTGGGATGGCAGATCTCTTGTAGGATGGATAACCTCTCGTAGGATGGGTGACCTCCATTTGGATGGGTAACCTCCGGTAGGATGGGTGACCTTTATAGTATGTATAACCTCCTTAAGTATGGGTAACCTCCCTAGGATGGGTAACCTCCATTTGGATGGGTAACCTCCCTTGGGATGGGTAACCTTCATAGGATGGGTAACCTCCATTTGGATGGATAACCTCCATTTGGATGGGTAACCTTCATAGGATGGGTAGCCTTCCTTAGGATGGGTGACATCCCTAGGATGGGTGACCTTCATAGGATGGGTAACCTCCATTAGGATGGGTGACCTCTCGTAGGATGGGTAACCTCAATACGATGGGTGACCTTCATATGATGGATAACCTCCCTAAGAATGGGTGACCTCCCTTAGGATAGGTGACCTCCATACGATGGGTGACCTTCAAATGATGGGTAACCTCCCTTAGGATTGGTGACCTACCGTAGGATGGGTGACCTCCCTAAGGATGGGTAACCTCTCTTAGGATGGGTGACCTCCCTAATGATTGGTGACCTCCCATAGGATGGGTGACCTCCCTTAGGATAGGTGGCCTCCCATAGGATGAGAGACCTTTCTAAGGATGGATAACCTCCATTTGGAAGGGTGACCTCTCGTAGGATTGGTGACCTCCATAGAATGGGTGACCTTCCTAGGATGGTTAACCTCTATTTGGATGGGTGACCTCCCATAGGATGGGTGACCTTTATAGGATGGGTAACCTCCATACGATGGGTGACCTTCATAGGATGGGTGACCTCTCGTGGGATGGGTGACCTCCATTATGATGGATAACCTCCCTAGGATCGGTGACCTCCGTTAGGATGGGTAACCTCCCTTAGGATGGGTGACCTATAGGATGGGTGACCTCTCATAGGATGGGTGACCTCTCGAAGGATGGGTAACCTCCGGATGGGTGACCTCGCTTAGGACGGGTGACCTCCCGTATGATGGGTGACCTTCCTTTGGATGGGTAACCTCCCTAGGATGGGTAACCTCCATTTGGATGGGTAACCACCCATATGATGGGCAACCTCCCTTTGGATGGGTAACCTCCTTTAGTATAGGTGACCTATAGGATGGGTGACCTCTCATAGCATGGGTAACCTCCCTTAGGATGGGTAACCTCCATTTGGATGGGTGACCTCCTGTTGGATGGGTGATCTCCCTAGGATGAGTGACCTCCCGTAGGATGGGTGATCTTCATAGGATGGGTGCCCTCCCGTAGGATGGGTAACCTCCCTAGGATGGGTGACCTTCATAGGATTGGTGACCTCCCATAAGATGGGAGACCTCCCGTATGATAGGTGACCTCCCTAGGATGGGTGACCTCTCAAAGGATGGTTAACCTCTCGTAGGATGGGTAACCTCTCTTAGGATAGGTAACCTCTCGTAGGATGGGTAACCTTCCATAGGATGGGTAACCTCCATTTGGATGGGTGACCTCCCTTAGGATTGGTGACCTTTCGTAGGATGGGTGACGTCTCATATGTTGGGTAACCTTCCATTGAATGGGTGACCTCCCTTAGGATGGGTAACCTCTCTTAGGATGGGTAACCACTCATAGGATAGGTGACCTCCATTTGGATTGGTAACTTCCCTTAGGAAGGTTAACCATCCTACTGGAGGTTACCCATCCTAAGGGAGGTTACACAACTTATTATAGGTTACCCATCCTAAGGGAGGTTACCGATCCTACGAGAGGTTACCCATCCTATGGGATGTTACCCATCCTACGGGAGGCCACCCATCTTATGGATGGTTACCTATCATACGTGACGTCACCCATCCTATGGAGGTCACCCATCCTATGAAGGTCACCCATCCTAACGGAGGTCACCCATCCTACGAGAGGTTACCCAACCTACGGGAGGTCACCCATCTTAAGGGAGGTTACCCATCCTAGGGAGGTTACCCATCTCCCATGGAATGGCTGACCTACCGTAGGATGGGTAAACTCCGTTAGGATGGGTGACCTATAGGATGGGTGACCTCTCCAAGGATGGGTAACCTTTCGTAGGATAGGTGACCTCTCTTAGGATGGGTAACCTCTCGTAGGATGGGTAACCTCTCTTAGGATGGGTAACCTCTCGTAGGATGGGTAACCTTCATAGGATGGGTAACCTCCGGATAGGTGACCTCCCGTAGAATGGGTGACCTCCCGTAGGATGGGTGACCCCCTATCGGATGGGTGACCTCCATTTGGATGGGTAGCCTCCCTTAGGATGAGTGACCTCCCGTAAGATGGTGACCCCCTGTATGATGGGTAACTCCCTAGGATGGGTGACATCTAGTAGGATGGGTGACCTACCATAGGATGGGTAACCTCACATAGGATGGGTGACCTATAGGATAGTTGACCTCTCATAGGATGGGTAATATCCCGTTGAATGGGTAACCTCCCTAGGATGGATGACCTCTAGTAGGATGGGTGACCTACCGTAGGATGGGTGATATCCCGCTGAATGGGTAACCTCCCTAGGATGGGTGACCTCTAGTAGAATGGGTGACCTCTAGTAGAATAGGTGACCTACCGTAGGATGGGTAACATCCCATAGGATGGGTGACCTATAGGATGGGTGACCTCTCGAAGGATGGATGATATCCACTAGGATAGGTGACCTTTATATGATGGTAACCTCTCTTAGGATGGATGACCTACCGTTGGATAAGTGACCTCCCATAGGATTTGTGACCTCCCTTAGGATGGGTAACCTCCATTAGGATGGGTGACCCATCCTAATGGAGGTTACCCATCCTACAAGAGGTCACCCATCCGGAGGTTACCCATCCTATGGAGGTTACCCATCCTAAGGGAGGTCACCTATCCTAAGGGAGGTTACCCATCCTAGGGAGGTCACCCATCCTACAGGAGGTTACCCATCCTAAAAGAGTTCACCCATCTTAAGAGAGGGAGGTTACCCATCCTACGGGAAGTTATCCATCCTATGGGAGGTCACCCATCCTACTAGAGGTCACCCATCCTAAGGGAGGTAACCCATCCTAAGGAGGTTATCCAACCTACGGGTGGTTACCCGTCCCAATGGAGGTTACCCATGCTTCGGGGGGTCACCCATCCAAATAGAGGTCACCCATCCTAAGAGAGGTTACCCATCCTAAGGGAGGTCACCCATCCTAGGGAGGTTACCCAACCTACGGGAGGTCACCCATCCGGAGGTTACCCATCCTAAGGAATGTTATCCATCCTAGGGAGGTCACCCATTCTACTAGATGTCATAACCCGCACACGGATTTTGGGACACGAGTGCATGGGTACGTCCAGCCTACGCCGCAGCATCGGCGGTAGAACGCTGTCTAGGTCATGATACTATCTAAACAATCTCACACGAGCATCCAACTCCATAAGGAGACACGGATAACACAATATAATATGAACAACATACTCAATCACATAACTATAACACGATTGTAGAAGCATGAAAAATATGCAGGAACGATCTACGCAGCATCTTGATACAGAGCAGCGTAAGCAGAGGCCTTTGGAGCCATCCAACGTAAAACAGGGTTCTTCATCGCCTCCATGGCGTAAAACCCAGCCGCTCTCAAAGCAGCGTTAAAGCGTACGAGGAACGCTTCGTCTTCCCCGAAATGAACCTGTCAAGTCACGCGGTGAACCTGACCTCTGACTTCTGACAAAAAAGTGCTGCACGGCTACCCAGACGATGGCTGGAAACGATGGCAGACCCCTCGAGATGTACCCACAGTATGATGGCGGATCTCTGCATTTAATGCAGAGGATTTGGTTAAAATATCACCAAACCGTCGTTTACCAAAGTCCCCCCAGCGTAAACCGCTCTTTCGCGTATAAGGGAATACGCTGCCTTGCTTTACACAGGCAAACATGAGCTATTTTGTGCTCCGCGGTAAGACAAACCGCTGCCACGTCAAAAGCTGCACTTCATACGAGGCTCGAGGCACGTCTCTACGTCTAATTACACAGAGCAGTGACAGTTTCCCACAAGGCACGTCTCTGCGACGGATGCACAGAAGGGCTGCAGACCTTCAAAACACGTCTCCGCATTTAATGCACAAGATGATGGCAAATCACTGTAGAAGATTTGATTATATCTTCGAAAGACATAATTCTGGCTAAGACGTCCATATCAGCATTTTGGCACGGTACGCAGCGGCTTCTACACCCAGGATCTGTGCCTATTCGGCTTCAACGCCCGTTCGGCTTCAACACCCACTCAGTCTCTACGACCACTCGACTTCTATGCCTACTCGGCTTCTATGCCTGCTCGGCTTCTACGCCTGTTCGGCTTCCATGCCTGTTCGGCTTTAACGCCTGCTCGGCTTCTATGCCTGCTCGGCTTCTACATTTGTTCGGCTTCCATGCCTGTTCGGCTTCAACGCCTGCTCGGCTTCTATGCCTATCGGGCTTCTACGCCCACCCGGCTTCTATGCCTACTTGGCTTCTATGCCACGATGACAGACATCGACTTTTACGCCCACCTCTTCTACACGGGGGATACCTACCTACGTGGCTTTTCTGCCGTGATCTTCGTAGCAATTGTACGCGTTGTGTCCCTTAGTTGGACCCGCGTCACATGCTCATTCAAAAGATCATCCATACGCAGGCATTGGTTACTTTAACCGTCGTGTAAAAGGGTGCTGTGTTGTCCGCTCCTCGGTTTTTACACCAACTGAGTGGTCACTGTCACCAAAACTCTATAAATAGAGACCCCTATCAATGGGAAAAAAGGTCGAAAAATTGAAAGATCGAACAATTGAAGACTCAGAGAAGAGGTTAAACAATTGAAGATCGAGCAAGGAGAGAAGAGATCGAGAGAGAGAGAGAGAGGAACCCGGAGCTCAGGCAAAGGATAGGGATCGGCGACCAGGGCATCGTGCATCCACCCTTTTCTGCAACCCCCGAGGCTGCTTCCTGTCTTCTACGGCACTTCTTCAACATCGTGTAGTCCAAGGACTAAAGTGATCGACCGCAGATCAGACACCTATAGCAATTTATACCCAGATTAAATAAATTGTACTTCCACATCCTCGTATAGGATTACATTGTACAAGTTTGTTTGTAAACAAAAGGGCGCGGGTCTCTTATAAATCCCGTCATTGAAATACACTTTTATTCTTTCGTTTAATACCATAAACAAGATGGCGACTCTGCTGGGGAAGCCCTTTCTCTTCTGACGAGGAAGTAATTGCTCAACACGATGCGGTATCTGTAGGAACCGTGAAGAAGACACTGGTCGTTCAGTTCGACCAGTCTGCCTACGAAGATATGCTTCGGACTGGGGGTAGCTCTCACTCTCTTTCCGTCCAAGACAGCAGGAAGCTACGCAAAGTATGGATGCCCAAGACATCCTCCGCCGTTCCTGTGGACTCTCCGATCTCTCCGATCTTTCCGACCAATGAGGTGGTAGCATCGCTCCCTCCGTGCCCCGCACGTAAAATTCAGTCTCCTGCTACGCGCGGTACAGACAAAGCTTCTGGCAAAGCCTCAGTGCTAACCCAAGAGCATCCTCTGCGCTCTACGCGCAGAAATCAGTCTTCCGCTACGCGCGGTACAGACAAAGCTTCTGGCGATGCCTCAGCGCTAAACCAGGAGTATCCACTGCGCTCTACGCGCAGAAATCAGTCTCCCGCTACGCGCGGTACAGACAAAGCTTCTGGCAAAGCCTCAGTGCTAAACCAGGAGTATCCACTGCGCTCTACGCGCAGAAATTAGTCTCCTACTATGCGCGGTACAGACAAAATCGCTGATGGCACCTCAACACCAAATCAGAAGTACAGATCACGCTCTATGCGTAAAACGATATCTGAGCTTTACGGTGAACCAGATGAGCGCTGTGATCTCCGCAAGGGAAAGCAGGCGGGTGAATATTCAACTACTAGGCCTTTACGCCAGCAAAAGAATGACCTGCCTACTCTCCGGATTACGCGAGAAGCTAATGGCCAACTGAGGGCCTCTCCAGCCTCACGCTAGACTAAGCGGACCTCCAAGTTACACCAGGCACAGTCCCTCGGCGTAAAACAAGCTAAGATCGCGGAAAGACACCCTCCTGGGGAATTATCCGCCGCCCAGATGGCCAGCCTGTTGTATACAGGTGGTATAGGGAATACCAGGGTGCCCAGTCTCTGCGTACCCGCTGAGGGGAACAGAAGATGCAAGTCTTCATCTTCCTCTTCGGCAAATCCTCCTGACCTGCATATCTATCTAATCCGAAAAGACAAAGACAGGAGTCATAAAACCGTCAGACGGGAAGAGATCGTATGGAAAAATGTATCCACATCTAATGTCATCATGATGCATGAACCATATGAAGATAACGCCTTTATTATCCCTCCTACCCGCGGCGATCAGCATCCAATAGTCTTCAAACACAAGCGGAACGGTCCGGTCGAACAGGAAGAATTCCGCGAGCCTGAGAGTGGGAAAATACAAATCCACAGGTACAGCCCACAGGCTTTGAAGATTATACAGAACATGGGTTATGATTTGGAATCAAAGCAAAGCCTCAACTATGGAAAGGGTAGACGAACACCATTGCAGGGAAATTCCCGCAATCGACAAACTCGTCTCGGGTTAGGGTATGCCACCTCCCTCGCGACTTCCGAGCCAAAAGAGGACCCCTTTTCCTCCTCCCAGAACAGCTCATCGCCCTCTAACTCACCAGATGCTCTCGAACAAGCACTATCAGTGAATATGGTAATGACAAATCCCTCAGAAGTCGAGGAACAGGATACGGAGCCATTCGAGGATGACCCTGGGCTCAACAGATGGATACGCAGTAGGAATTCCGCTTCGAGCAGAGGGAACCTCCCACCAAGGACGAAGTCATCCAGATCAATGTTGGGGGTGAGCTCTCACCAAAGCCAATATTTGTCAGTAACAATCTTCCCTCACCTGAAAGGGAAGAAGTTATACAGCTGATAAAGGAATATATTGACGTCTTTGCGTGGGATTATGAGGACATGCCAGGCCTAGACCCGAAGGTAGCTACTCATAAGCTTAATATACTGACCGATTCAAAGCCGGTAAAGCAGCACCAACGACGGTTCTGCCCTGATATGATGGACGCCTTCGAGGATGAAGTCAAGAAGTTGATAACTTGCGGTTTCATCCGGGAGGAACAACACCCCGACTGGGTCGCTAACGTGGTCCCAGTCATGAAGAAAAATAGGAAGGTACGTATCTGCATCGACTATCGAGATCTGAATGCGGCCTGCCCCAAAGATGAATTCCCTCTTCCCATCATGGACATCATGATCGACAACACCTGCGGCTTCGAACGCATGTCTTTCATGGACGGATTCTCAGGATACAATCAGATCAAGATGCATCCTGAAGACGAGAAGCACACTGCCTTCCGAACACCACTGGGGGTATATTGCTATACGGTCATGCCCTTCGGATTAAAGAACGCTGGGGCTACATACCAACGGGCTATAAGTAACATATTCCGTGGGCATTTACGTAAAACTGTGGAATGTTACGTAGACGACATAGCTGTCAAAAGTTGCCTCAAAGGTGATCACACCCGAGACCTGAGGGCGGTATTCGAATTAATGCGCCAGCATCAACTCAAGATGAACCCTACAAAGTCTTTTCTGGGTGTATCCAGTGGCAAATTCCTGGGATTTGTCATTACCACCAAAGGCATCGAAGTAGACCCTGACAAAGTCCAAGCGATCACGGCAATGCGACCGCCCCATAATCTGAGGGAACTCAGGGGGTTCCAAGGACGTCTGGCTTATATCCGGCGATTCATATCCAACCTCTCCGGGAGATGTCAGCCCTTCTCTCATCTCATGAAGAAAGGTGTATCCTTCATATGGGACGAAACCTGTCAGCAAGCGTTCGAGGATATCAAATGCTACCTAACCAGTCCGCCAGTTCTGGTGCCTCCCGTCATGGGAAAACCATTCTTGCTGTATGTTCGGGCAATGGATAATTCGCTAGGAGCTCTCCTCGCACAGAAAAATAATGCGGGTCATGAACAGGCTATCTACTATCTCAGCAGGATGATGGTCGGGGCCGAGTACCGGTACAACCCAGTGGAGAAGGAATGCTTGGCTCTGATGTTCGCTGTCCAGAAAATGTGGCACTATGTCACCGGCCAGACTATTCATATCATCTCCAGGATCAACCCTATCCGAGTGCTGATGAGCAAGCCAAGTGCCCTCAACTCCCGACTCGTAACTTGGGCGATGCTGCTAACACCATACGACATAGTATACATCCCACAGAAGTCCATCAAAGGCCAAGCACTGGCCAACTTCCTAGCGGCTCATCCGATCCCGGAGACCTCCAAGCTATACGAAGACATCCCTGATAAAGTTGTAGAATGTAACTTCGCAAGAAAAAGTGACGTATGGCAACTGTTCTTTGATGGCGCCTCCAGAATTAGTCCTAAAGGAAACGTCATTTCAGGAGTGGGAGTCGTCCTAGTTACCCTGGATCAACTTGTCATCTACCGAGCATACTCTCTTAGCGAGCCCTGCTCCAACAATGTGGCAGAATACAATGCTCTACTAATTGGGCTCCAAGTTGCTACAGAACTGGGGGTAGAATCCCTAGAAGCTTTTGGTGATTCTCTGCTCATCGTCAATCAAGTCAGGGGAATATACGAAGTCCGTAATCCAGACCTCATCCCCTATCACCGGGCGACAATCAAGATAGCCATGACGTTCAAAGGGTTCTTCCTGGAGCACGTACCTCGATCTCAGAATCTGGAAGCTGATGCCCTGGCCAGCCTAGCTGCAGACTTAGCTACTCCTATAAGAAGGCAAGATTCGGTAATCCTTCTTAACAGAGATTTATTCTGTGTGAAGAACAGCTGTCACATAGAATGCAGCTACGCTGTAAACACCGATCCTCCTACGAGAGATTGGACAAGTCCTTTCATAGATTTCATAGCATACGGAATCTTACCGGAGGACCCCAAGGAAGCAGTATCCGTCAAGAGACGATCGCTACGCTTCTACTTCGATGCATCTTCACAATGGCTGTATCGTCGAACCTACGACGGACTGCTGTTGAGGTATCTCTCTGGCGCCGAAGCACAGCAGATTATCCGTGAAGCTCACGACGGCGTATGCGGAGCGCATCAACCCGGGCCTAAGCTACAGGATCGCATCAGGAGAATGGGCTATTACTGGCCGACCATGATCGCAGATGCAATACAGTACGCAAAGCATTGCAGAGCCTGTCAGGTTCATGCGGACTTCATACATCAACCATCGGAACATCTACATCCTACGGTCGCATCCTGGCCTTTCGAAGCATGGGGAATGGATATCATCGGTCCTATTCACCCATCTTCTTCCAGGGGTCACCAGTTCATACTGGCCATCACGGATTACTTTTCCAAATGAGCCGAAGCAATCCCTCTCACAGAGGTAAAGGCATCCAACGTGCTCAGCTTCATCAAATATTACGTCATCTATCGCTTTGGGATACCCCGGAGGATAATTCACGATAATGGGCCCCAGTTCATCAGCCAAACGTTTCATCGGTTTTGCGATAAAAACCGGATACACAATATTGCCTCCACGGTGTACTATCCAGCTGCTAATGGTCTGGCGGAAGCTTTCAACAAAACCATTATCAAACTCTTGAAGAAGTTTGTCTCTTCAAACAAGAGAGACTGGAATAAAAAGCTGGGCGAATACCTCTGGGCATACCGTACGACGGTACGAACGCCGACGGGTTGTACCCCATTCTCGCTGGTCTACGGGAGCGAAGCAGTTCTTCCCATTGAAATCCAGATCCCGTCGCTCAGAATAGCCGTGGCTAACGAGCTGACTCAAGAAAAGAACAAGCTTTTAAGGCTTCAGGAGCTAGAAGGATTAGACGAGAAACGCCTCCAAGCTCAACAGCGCATCGCACTCTACCAAGCACGCATTTCCAGGGCTTTTAACCATAAAGTAAAGGAAAGGGTGTTCAAAGTCGGCGAGCTAGTTCTAGCAGTAAGAAGGTCGATGATTTTAACTCACAGAAGTAAAGGCAAATTCCAGCCCAAGTGGGAAGGCCCTTATGTGATCGAGACAACGTTCTCGAACGGCGCCTACAGGATAGCCCAGCCTAAGGGGGACCTATTAATGGCTCCCATCAACGACAAATTCTTGAAAATATACTACGCTTAATTCCCCCCTGCCCAGGTGGAACATAGCGAGAATCTCAATTCTGACAAAACTGCTCCAAGAAAAGAAACTAGTTAGGTCATATCCTATCATGTCTGTACGACCTCTGAATAGATATATCCTGCTAAAGAGGTTTATCGAGAGTATATCAGGTCCATACTACCTCTGATATCCCCCTCACCTAAAAAACTATCATTTACATTCCGAAATGATGGGTCCACAACAGTCAGAAAATAGTCGCTTTTATTCATTCCCAGAAGGAGGCGAAATTACATAGGGAGAGATACATTAAGATGGCGGAGTAATCAGATCACGAATCTGGCGCTCCAGTGTAGCCATTCTCTCATTCCTAAGGGCCAAGGCATCGACGCGAGCCCGCTCCAGCTGTGCCTCGGGGGTATGCGTAAGAGTCAGATTAGCCCTTGCCCGAAGACAGCCCGCACGAGCAGCTTCCACACGGTCCAAATCCCATCATGCTTCACTCAGTCGACCAGTCGCTACCTCTGAACCTGCCAACGACTGGGAAGCCCACTCCTCTGCCCGAGCAAGTTTTTCCCTCAACTTGGAGACCCTCGCTGCATTCCCTTCATGCTCGGATCGACACTGCGTCTCAACAGTAAGAGCTTCTTCCACAACAGCTTTTCTCCTATCCACCTCCAGTTTGTGCTTCTGGATAGAGTTGTCTAGGCTTTCAAGCTTTGTAGCGAGCCGCTCAGCCATGAGGTCGAATCGAGCCTGGACATCAGCATCAAGGCTGCCGTCAGCCCGCTGCAAATATTCGTTAATGGGTTGCTCTAAACCATTAACCACCGCCTCCAGAGCATCAGCTACTCCAGGATTGCCAAGCCCCCTGACAACCTCGATCGAAAGCTAAGAAGTCTTCTTCAGGAGCTCGAAGTCAAGATTCTTCGCCAACACCATCGGTATCATCGTTTGTAAACCGGTGTAGACAAGGCTGGTATGCTGCTCGGTCAACGCGACTAGACCCGACTGAACGCCCGGAGTGGCCGCAGTGCTAGTAACTCCCTCTTCAGGGACAATTGCAGACGAGGTAGCCACCACCGCCTCCTCGACGGGTGGCACGACCGAAAAAGGTGTGACAGCAACGATCGAAGTCATCAGCATACTCGCGAAAGGCGAGGTCACGATAACAGGTTCGTCCCCCTCCTGAGACGACGAAACCTCTCCAGGCGAGCTGGCCCCCGAAGACACTTCTGCCTCGGAATTAGGCGCCTCCACGTCATCGCTAGGAGCCGGAGCCAACGGCATATACGACGCGTCTGCAGCCGATATGGTTAAACCACGCCATAATGACGCGATACGACCTGTCATACCTGGAGAAGGAGGTGGGCCGACCGACATTACCAAAAGCTCGGTCAAGCCTTCCCCGAGACGCGGTCGAGATTCGTCAGCCGGGGTCTCGCTAAGCGCACTCGCTGACACAGAAGCAACTTCCCCCAATGCTGACCTCGGGAAAGATTTTCCCATCTGCAGCGGCCACGTGGGCAATCCCGCTCCACTACTTGAAGTAGTCGCAGCGACAGCAGCCTCTAGCGAAGACTCTCTAGCGCCACCAGAAGGAACTGTAGAAGGTCCCTCTCTAAAAGGCGAGGAACCTCTAGCCAAAGATTCATCCCTGATGTAGGGAGGTGCCGGCTCACTCATGGGAGCCTCAATACCAGGAATGCGGAGAGGACGAGCAACCGTCTCCTTCCTCCTCTTACGAAGGGAAGCTTCCTTCGGAGCAGAAGCCCGTCGCTTCCCAGAAGAGACTACCAAAGCCCCCGCCGGCGCAGGCACTGCACACCTCGGCAACGACACCAGAGGCTCGTCCGGAGTACCAGACTCCTCGCCCTCGTCAGAAGAAACCGAGGGGACTTCGACTCTTCCCCCAGGCTTGGCAGAAGGCACTCTAAAGCTTCCACGCCTGTCAAAATCGCGATGGAAGGTGTTAATTGCCACATAAAACTGGGCATAAGAATGAAGGATGCGCAGCTCTGTGGAGGTTGTAACGACCGACACGATAAAAATTGCCCCTGTGCAACCCATGATAAAATATCGGCACCCTCTAGCTCCATCAATGAGTCCGCCCCTGGGCCTGAAGCTGGTGACGGCGTTACCTACGTGCAACTGATCGTACCCGAACTGCCTGGCAAATCGACTAGGCAAGTAGGGCTCGAAGAAGCAATAGTCTTCGCTCCTATATAGCAGATGGGATGGTCTGATACAGACCAACCAATTAAAAGCCTCCGGAGAAAGAACGGTCTTCTCTCCACCTGAATCCTCAAGCCACACCCCGGATTGGTTGTGATGTACCGTTAGGGGAGTACAGAGGATCTTCCAGCCATGGCTGAGGTTCAACACTAACCTACAGTCTAAAACTGTGTTCATATTCCAGGTAGAATCCCTGTAATTCAGCAGGAATATACCCCCTGAGCTGCTACTGAAACCGGGAGACATCACCCGGGGGTTGTGCAGAATTAACCATCCCATCAGATACAGGTATGGCAATTCTACCCTGGGAAAACTCTCACGTCGAGCTTCATTGACGAGCAACCCATCGGTCATGGCCCTCAGGCCAGCCTGAATACGGCACACCATGGCAGGAAGCAGGCCCAGTCTTGCCCCAAACACCAGACGCACTGCGGGCCATAGGATGTTTCGGTGAATACGATCCGCGGACGCGATACCGGGCACTACTACTCGATGCAGCCATATAAAGAGGAAACCAGCCAGCTGGGCTTCCTTAGACAGAGGCCTGCGACAGCGCCTCAAATAACTGTGGGCCTTGGTACCTTCGGGGTATTTTCCTACCCCCTCAACGAGAATCTGATCGGGAGCCTTGGCGTCTTCCATAAGAGCCTCAACAACCTGGGCACTAAGGAAGCCCAAGCAGTTCATGGGCTCATTCTTACCCCCCGAAGCTTTCTCTGACTTGGCGGCCCTAGCCCGATGGAAGAAGAGGTAAGACATCCACCTAGTGGTATGGGCCAAATAAGAGGGCTCGTCATAAAAAGTGGTGCACGCGAAGTACTGACACATCAACTCCTGATATACTTCCACCACCCGAGGGTCCGAATCCCCCAACTCCTGGTTGGTTGGGACATACTCTTCATATGGGGTATCCCCCATCGGCAGTCTCGAGACAACTGCCATCTCATGGAGGGCCAATCCCAACTCTCCCAGTGGAGTGGCGAAGGTCCCGGTGAGCAGAATATACCGTTCCATCAGTGCCAAGAACAAATTAGCATTGGGAGGCAACCCAACACTCATCGCAGTCACGGTGGCATATAGTCCAATGTCCTCCAGCTCTCTTCGGAAGTGCGTCAAGGCCCAATCAACTAGGCATCTCCATCGGGAGTTCGTTGGGGGTGATCCACCCGTTGCACCGAGCAGATATACCCCACCTCGACCCATGAAGTCGTTGCAGAAGGTCGGCAACTGGACAGGCTGGATCACCGAGCTATCTTCACTCGGGACATTACCCGGGCACAGCCCCCAGAACAGCGTCACAACGCCAGAGGGACGACTGACAAACGACCCCTGGTCAGCTCCTTTCAGATGAAAGATCTTCCCAGGCTTCCCGTGAAGATCAGGAGTCAGCTTCCACGACATCTTCCTAAGATGCGTCGCATGGGAGAAAGCCGAGATAGGATAATCCCTCGGCATCATCGGCAGATACAAGACCAAATTCCCGGCAGGGAAGACCCAAGGCTCCCTCTTGGGCTTCGTTTGGGACTGTTTATCGATCATATCCCCAAAGAGGAAAGCCGGCTTTATGTACTGCTCCCCGTCGACATGCGTCAAGGGTTTGCCATTGATCATGCTCAACAGCATTAGCTCACCCTGGGACGATATCAGAAACCCCCTGCCCTCAGGATACTGGGGTCCAGAGATAGGAAAGGCCACATGGGACGGATCCTCCAGGTAGTTCGAGTGCAGCATCCCGGCAGCGGAGCCCATCACCTCAGCCAGCGGAGACTCACCCAAATCAACTGCAAAGGTGCAAGGAAAATAGGTCATTACAAATCCTGCACAAAGTGCGGACCAAAGAAACGACAGTCTGTGCTTTACGCCAAGATTGCGCAAATTTGGTCTCTATACGCCGGAAGTCTCCTCCGCAAGCGTAAAAATTCGAGATTTTACGATAAACCCCAATTTTCATTAGCCAGAGCTTTTACGCTCAGAACTACAAAAATATGGAGTTTTTATGCTGGTACATTAGAAATGTGGACGTAAAAGATGAAAACATCTCCGTGCGTCATCTTTCTCAAAAGAGGCTATCAGCACAGAAAACGACCTAGCGCGGTCACGTTCAACGTGTGCAAAGGATTTTTCGTCGTTTGTCATCCCAAAAAGCTCTACCTCTAAAGCCGGGTGCACTACTCATCGGCGGGATACTCCTCTCAGAAGGAGGTTCACCTTGCCCGACCAAAGAATCTCTCGCCGGTATCGAAGAACGAGAAGAAGAACCTACGCCCTTTCCCTTAGCGGAGGAAGTTTGTTTCGACGCCATTTCTGAGGACTCGAAGTGCTCGAAGAAGGAACGAAAGAAAGCACTCTTTCGCAGAAGGCAGATAAGAAGCTCTTTCCCTCAAAAGCTTGGGGTATATATACGGTCCGAGTCGACTCCTCGAATCCTCGGACGAACCCCTCGAGACCCCAACCGGATCTCGCAATTAAGAGTTGGTTATGATTGGATGCTACGTCAGCCCACTACCCTCGAAAAATGGACAGTCAGCGAATTCGAAAGGTTTTTTCGTGCAAGACGGTTCAGCGGGTTCTACGCTAAAGGAGCTTTCTACGCTCGACAGCAACAGATCTACGGTTTTACGCTCGTAAGCTGCAAGTCTATGGTTTTACGCCCGGATGCCTTTGTGCTTGGTAGCTTTTATGCTCGGGAGGCCACAAACCTACGACTTTACGCTCAGCAGATACCAAATCGATGATCTCACGCTCGGTGGCGCTCAGTTTACGCTCAGAAGCTACAGATCTGCAAAACCTCACGCTCGAAGAAATTTTCTTTTCAGGAGCTAAAAACCTACATTTCTGTGCTAAAGGAGCTTTTTTACGCTCGACAGCAACAGATCTACGGCTTCACGTTCGACAGCCACAAGTCTATAGTTTATGCCCGGATGCCTTTGTGCTCGGTAGCTTTTATGCTCGAGAGGCAACAAACCTATGACTTCACGCTCAGGAACCACAAGTCTACGATTTCACGCTCGGTGGTGTTCTTACGCTCACAGGCTACAGATCTACAGTTCTGCGCTAAAAGAGCTTTTCTACGCTCGACAGCAACAGATCTACGGCTTCACGTTCGACAGCTGCAAGTCTACGGTTTATGCCCGGATGCCTTTGTGCTCGATAGCTTTTATGCTCGAGAGGCAACAAACCTATGACTTCACGCTCAGGAACCATAAGTCTACAATTTCGCGCTCGGTGGTGTTTTTATGCTCAGAGGCTATAGACTGATGATTTCACTCTCCACAACTTTCCGCATATCCGAACAGTCCCCAAGGTGGTCAATTGCAAAGAGTTCACACAGAAGATACTCGTTCTTGACCCAGAGCATCCCAAGTACCCAAAGCATACAGAGTTCAAACATCGAGAAATTACTCTTCTTGGGTCCAAAATTGGAGGTTCATCCAGACTCCAGTCTGAACATCCCGTCTATCAAGGTGGCAACTCAATTTGACAGCTAAAAACCTCGACCCTGTTCCAAGGGAGCTTCGAGAAATCATTCTTGAAGACGAAGTCTGAACAAGATCCTGCTCATCAGAGAAGCAACAGTTCAGAATTCTACGCCGTCCCTCAGTCCTAGCAACAGGACAGTTCTAAATGTTCGAAGACGCTCAGCAGCATTCTATGGACTATTCAGGGCCTAATACTCTTTCTTTCAGAGTCGGCGTAAAGATTCAGACGTGTTGAAGCTGCACATATCTAGACTTCACAGCAACGTATGGCAAAGACGATCATATGAAGAAGAAAGACGACTTTATTTCAAAATCATGATTACATATGAGGGAAATCCTATCTACAAGGGTTTTTTCTCTACTTTTCATGGTTACATATGAGGGAAATCCCTTCTACAAAGGATTTCCTTATCGTCGTCTGAAGATCGCCCAGAAGCTGTTCTGACAGATTCTCGCATGGGCTTCAATTCTTCATCCATCTTCTCCAGCAGTCAGTCGGCAGAACTGACTGGCATGGCGGTGGTCGACGGCGGAGGACGACAGAGTTGGGGCTTGCATAGATTTTGCAGGTCCCAAGCTCCGTGCACCGCTCAAGCCGGGACAGAACGAGTCTGTCTGACTCTCGTCACCGGAGGCAACGGGAGAAGGCGCCACTTGCAGGCAGCGTGGTTAAATACGACCCTTCCTCTCTCCTGGTGCAACGCCATATAAAGTTGCTGATTATCCCGAGCAAGGGAGGCTAAGATATCCTTCCATGATCCTTCGTTGCAGTGGACACTTGCTCGAAGATGCCATCTTTTTTGGCTCCCTACATGCTGGAAGAACATGATCTCCTTCTTCCTCAGATCGACCCGACGAGCTCCGGCGATCATCTCTGCATGACAATAGGAATATAGTGAAAACAGGTTCACCCCCCCAGCCTTTTATAGGCGAAAGAGATCATAGCGGTCCCCAATAAATCTGCCATAAAGTCAGTACCGACCGTTTCAACGCTCCATTCAGAAATGTTTCGAGTTACGAGGGGCCGTTCATGCTTCTTTCAAAGCGTTTCAAATTCCGAGGAATTTAAAAGATTTGAAGGGGGTCTTGTAGAAGCATGAAAAATACGCTGGAACGATCTACGCAGCATCTTGATACAGAGCAGCGTAAGCAGAGGCCTTCGGAGCCATCCAACGTAAAACAGGGTTCTTCATCGCCTCCATGGCGTAAAATCCAGCCGCTCTTAAAGCAGCGTTAAAGCGTACGAGGAACGCTTCGTCTTCCCCGAAATGAACCTGTCAAGTCACGCGATGAACCTGGCCTCTGACACCTGACATAAAAGTGCTGCACGGCTACCCAGACGACGGCTGGAAATGATGGCAGACCCCTCGGGACGTACCCACAGTATGATGGCGGATCTCTGCATTTAATGTAGAGGATTTGGTTAAAATATCACCAAACCGTCGTTTACCAAAGTCCCCCCAGCGTAAACTGCTCTTTCGCGTACAAGGGAATACGCTACCTTGCTTTACACAGGCAAACATGAGCTGTTTTGCGCTCCGCGGTAAGACAAACCGCTGCCACGTCAAAAGCTGCACTTCATACGAGGCTCGAGGCACGTCTCTACGTCTAATTACACAGAGCAGTGACAGTTTCCCTCAAGGCACGTCTCTGCGACGGATGCACAGAAAGGCTGCAGACCTTCAAAATACGTCTCCGCATTTAATGCACAAGATAATGGCAAATCTCTGTAGAAGATTTGATTATATCTTCGAAAGACGTAATTCCGGTTAAGACGTCCACATCAGCATTTTGGCACGGTACGCAGCGGCTTCTACACCCAGGATCTGTGCCTATTCGGCTTCAACGCCCGTTCGACTTCAACGCCCACTAAGTCTCTACGACCACTCGGCTTCTATGCCTGCTCGACTTCTATGCCTGCTCGGCTTCTATGCCTGCTCGGCTTCTACGCCTGTTCGGCTTCTATGCCTGTTCGGCTTCAACGCCGGCTCGGCTTCTATGCCTGCTCGACTTCTACGCCTGTTCGGCTTCTATGCCTGTTCGGCTTCAACGCCTGCTCGACTTCTATGCCTATCGGGCTTCTACGCCCACCCGGCTTCTATGTCTACTTGGCTTCTATGCCACGATGACAGATATCGGCTTTTACGCCCACCTCTTCTACACGGGAGATACCTACCTACGTGGCTTTTACGCTGTGATCTTCGTAGGAATTGTACGCGTTGTGTCCCTTAGTTGGACCCGCGTCACACGCTCATTCAAAAGATCATCCATACGCAGGCATTGGTTACTTTAACCGTCGTGTAAAAGGGTAATGTGTTGTCCGCTCCTCGGTTTTTACACCAACTGAGTGGTCACTGTCACCAAAACTCTATAAATAGAGACCCCTATCAATGGGGAAAAAGGTCAAAAAATTGAAAGATCGAACAATTGAAGACTCAGAGAAGAGGTCAAACAATTGAAGATCGAGCAAGGAGAGAAGAGATCGAGAGAGAGAGAGAGAAACCCGGAGCTCAGGCAAAGGATAGGGATCGGCGACCAGGGCATCGTGCATCCACCCTTTTCTGCAACCCCCGAGGCTGCTTCCTGTCTTCCACGGCACTTCTTCAACATCGTGTAGTCCAAGGGCTAAAGTGATCGACCGCAGATCAGACACCTATAGCAATTTATACCCAGATTAAATAAATTGTACTCCCACATCCTCATATAGGATTACATTGTACAAGTTTGTTTGTAAACAAAATGGCGCGGGTCTCTTATAAACCCCGTCATTGAAATACACTTTCATTCTTTCGTTTAATACCATAAACAACGATAAGATATCGAAGAAATAAACAACACAAGTCTAAATAGAAATAATCTAACTCTACAATAATATCCATGTCTCAACAAAGTATGCCGGAGATAAATCCGGTACCAATAAACTGCTGAAAGAAACTGACTAAATAACAAGTGATTCCGGCTAGACCTCCCGGAATCACAACTGAACTACAAGATCCAAGTCTGTAGCTACTCTCCCTGTGGTCCATAAAATATTGGGCACCAGTCCTCTAAGGCATAGTTGGAAAAATATTTCTAGTCAGGAAGGAGCAAAGTACATCTCTAACAGCAGTTCTATATCAATGATATAAACTATGTAGCAGTAAATAGATAGAAATATACAAGATGCATATACATGTACGAGAGATATACAATAAAGGAAATACTGGAAATACTGTAAATAAATACGGAAAGGAATAATATGTCAATGAACAAGAATACTATGACCAAGTGTGTGAGTACTAGCTTTAACATGTGATCGGCTTGGGAACTTGTACAGGAATAATGACCTGGCTAGTCATACGTGCGATGTATGACCAACACTAACATGTGAATAAGACTTTTACATGAAGGGTATAATCACATATCTACACTAAAATACTCCCCACCCCCGACTGGTATAGTAGATCCAACCATGGTACGCTATGGCACAGGATTCCCGAGGAAGGTAGCAAGTCTCCCCAGAAATCAGTGTTTGTACATGCACAAGATAAATAATTAATCAAGACTTGTACAAGATACACCATGAACAAGGAATAATATCTCATGACGAGATCCGGATATACCAATCCGTGTAACTATCGTGTCAAGAATATGGATATTTACACTAGATACAATGAACATAGGGGATATCATACATAAGAAACTATCAGAGAATGTACTCGCCTGGGGTCCTTAGCTGTCAATACCAATATCCTGCTCCTGAAGTCTCACAGGACGATCCAATAGTCCTATACACATATAATATAATACAATATTGCATCAGATATTACACTAACACACACGATCAAAATATAATGAACTCAGGGCTACGCTAGGTATGACACTGGTCAACTAGGGTCAAGTGTGCGTCTAATTTCACGGGTGTCGCATCTGTAATTGCTGTACAAAATAGACAGTCAAATGATACCGGGCTTGCCAGTACGTCAGTGTACATGTGGCAGTCAACTAACATTTACATGGTCACAGGTCAATGTAACTACGGGGTATCCGTTGGTTACACTTGGGTCATCTATTACATATCATTAACTAACATATACATTAATATCCATTTGGTACAAATATAATAGATATATGTATATATATATACTTTACATAGAAATAATACTTTGTATATATATAAACATATATTAGGGAGAGATATATACAATACGTATATATATATATACTAAATAGAATTAATACTATATTTACAAATATAAAATATATACTAGGAAATACTTTATACAATTCATATACATATGAATATATGCTAATTTAGAATTAGACTATATATACATATACCAAAATATATTTAACCTATACTAATACATGTACCATTCGTATATACTAATTAGGTTCATATACATTATGAATATATATATATATATATATATCAACATACACATAATAACCAATGCTAATACGTATACTAATACATGCCAATACCTACTTGAATACATATACTCATACGTGCACACATACACCCAATACCATAATACACGTATTATACAATTCGTATGCGCGTACGTGTACACGAGGGGGAGAACGTGAACCTGTGCGCGTGCACGAGATCGGTGATGTCGACGGTGTCCATGATGTTGAGGATGACGATGACGATGAAGAAGGCGACGAAGACGACGACGACGACGACGACGAAGACGACGAAGACGAAGGTGACAAAGAAGGGTGGTGGTCCTGGTGGAGGGGGCTGGTGGTACGGGGTTGTCGAGAAGGAGGAGGCAGGGGGTGGTACTGGTGGTGTTGGGTAGCTGGTCGAGGTTCTGATGACGGTGGTGGTTCTGATGATGATGGTGGTGGTGGTTCTGATGATACGGGGTGGTGGTGGTTCTGATAATGATGGTGGTGGTGGTTCTGATGATGATGGTGGTGGTGGTTCTGATTATACGGGGTGTTGGTGGTTTTGATGATATGGGGTGGCCGGAGACTGGAGGTGTGAAGTCGTGGTTCAGCAGCGGGTCTCTGGTCGGCCGGAGGGGATGCTCAGTAGTTGTTGTAGATGGCGGTGGAAGCAGCGGTTGGTCGGCTCGTGGAGGGGCGGGCTCGCCGGGGTGATGCAGGAGGGAGGGGCCGGTGCAGTTGGTGGTGGAGTGGTCGTGTAATGGAGGTGGTTCAGTGGCAGCAGCAGCCGGGGAAGAAGGCTGCGGGCTCGGTTGTCTGCCGGAGAAAAGGCCGGTGGGGAACTCGACCGGTTCAAGGGGAGAAGGCCGACGGGTGTACAGCGGGTTTATGAAGATTGGAGGGAGGTGCTGGAGGCCGGGGGAAGTCTTGGCCGGAGCAGGGAGGTCGGGTGGTAGGGTTCTCCTTGGTTGGAGGGAAGGAGATGATTCAAGAAGAAGAAGAAGAAGAAGAAGAAGAAGAAGAAGAAAGGAAGAAATGGAAAAGAAAGAAGAAGCTACGGTTGGGAGCTTGTGAGGAGGGAAGAGAGAGAAGGTGGGGGGTTTCCAAGGTGTGGGGATTAGGGCCTGCTTGGGAAAGGGTGCATTGAAGAGACATTTTATAGGGAATGGTGAGTGGGAATGTGTGGTGATGATGCTCCCTTTTTGAATGAATGGCCAGGATTGATCATGGAGAAATTATTCATACAAGGGGAGGGGTTGTTTGACTAGTCAAGAATTAGGGCTTATCTATTTGGTTTGAACCAATGGGGGTGTTGACACCTTATGCAACATTTGCAAATAAGCCCCCTTAAATTTGGGTATTTGCACATATGTGAAATGATAAAAAAATTGTGGGCGATTTGGTGTTTGGTGTTTTGTAGGGTGAGGGGGTATTGTGTGTATTTGGATTAAATTTGGATTAAAACAGAATTAGTCAAAGTTGGTATCCCCAATTTAATTAAAGAATAAATGCAAGCGGTGTTCTAAAATTAATTAAAGGTACAGGGGCTAAAATTAGGTGGGACAGAAATATCATAAATGAAGTAGACTCAGAATAGAATATTAACCTAATTTGGGTTGCAGGAATATGGGTCGAGATTGTGTCTCCAATTTCGATTGGAACGCCCAACGATACAAAGTTGGATTTTATTTAGAAATTAAATAAACGTACGCGACGAATATTGTGCGGCTAAAATAAAGCACAAGAGAGCATAATTATAAGTTACACAAGGGTCAGAATAAAAGGCGGACACGTCTAGGACAAGATTGTAAAATTTATTGGAAGACAAAGCTAGGATAGCACTCCAAATATCGAAGCAACGGTAAGGCGCAACAATTAAATAAAATTACGGTAATTAATTACAACCTCAAATAATTAAATCCTAAATAATACTAATTAAATTCATAATCCTATAATTCGGTCAGGTGTTCATCTAGTGGGCTTCTAGGTCAAGTCTACTAGCTCAAACATTAAGAACACTGTATATAATATATATGTAAATACACATCTCATACAATTATTTAAATTAAATACTGATATCATGAAATCACTTAAAATAACTACCACAATATTAATAATATATAAAAAGTCAAAAATACCCCTATTTTTAGAATGTGGTAGTGACACTAGAGTTCACCCATCCTAAGGGAGGTAACCTATCCTAGGGAGGTTATCCAACCTACGGGTGGTTACCCATCCAAATGGACGTTACCCATCCTACGGGGGGTCACCCATCATACCGGAGGTCACCCATCCAAATGGAGGTCACCCATCCTAAGAGAGGTTATCCATCCTAAAGGAGGTCACCCATCCTAAGGGAGGTTACCCATCCTACGAGAGGTCACCCATTCTAAGGGAGGTAACCCATCTTAGGGAGGTTACCCAACCTACGGGTGGTTACCCATCCAAAAGGAGGTTACCCATCCTACGGGGGGTCACCCATCCTAAGAGAGGTCACCCATCCTACGAGAGGTCACCTATCCTAAGGGAGGTCACTCATCCTACGGGAGGTCCTCCATCCAAATAGAGGTCACCCATCCTAAGGGAGGTAACCCATCCTAGGGAGGTTACCCAACCTACGGGTGGTTACCCATCCAAATAGAGGTTACCCATCCTATGGGGGGTCACACATCCAAATGGAGGTCACCTATCCTACGAGAGGTTACCCATCCTAAGAGAGGTTACCTATCATACGTGAGGTCACCCATCCTTAGGTAGGTTACCCATCCTAGGGAGGTCAGTCATTCTATGGGAGGTAACCCATCCAAATGGGGGTTACCCATCCTACCAGAGGTCACCCATCCTAAGGGAGGTTACCCATCCTACGAGAGGTCACCCATCCTAAGGTAGGTCACCCTCATCCTAAGGGGGGTCATCCATCCTATTGGATATCTCCCATCCTAAGGGAGGTCACCCATCCTAAGGGAGGTCACTCATCATACTGTAGGTCATCCATCCTAAGAGAGGTCACCCATCCTATATGAGGTCACCCATCCTAAGGGAGGTTAACCATCCTAAGGGAGGTCACCCATCCTATGGGAGGTTACCCATCATATAGGTCACCCAATCTTAGGGAGGTCACCCTTCCTAAGGGAGATTACCTATCATACGAGAGGTCACCAATTCTACCGGAGGTCACCCATCCAAAGAGAGGTCTCCCATCCTACGGGAGGTTACCCATCCTAAGGGAGGTTACCCATCCTAAGGGAGATCACCCATCCTATGGTAGGTCACCCAACCTACGAGAGGTTACCAATCCTACGGGAGGTCACCCATCCTACGGGAGGTTACCCATCCTAGGGAGGTTACCCAACTTAAGGGAGGTTACCCATCCTACGAGAGGTCACCCATCCTACGAGAGGTTACCCATCCTAGGAAGGTCACCCATCCTATGGGAGGTTACCCATCCTAGGGAGGTCACCCATCAAAAGGAGGTCACCTATCACACTAGAGGTCACCCATCCTACGGGAGGTCACCCATCCTAAGGGAGTTTACACATCCTACGAGAGGTTACCCATCGTATAGGAGGTCACCCATCCTTAACGAGGTCACCCATCCTAAGGGAGGTCACCCAACCTACAGAAGGTCACCCATCCTAGGGAGGTCACCCATCATATGAAGGTCACCCATCGTATGGAGGTCACCCATCCTACGGGAGGTCACCCATCCTAGAGAGGTTACCCATCCTACGAGAGGTTACCCATCCTATATGAGGTCACCCATCCTAAGTGAGGTAACCCATCCTAAGAGAGGTCACCCATCCTAAGCGAGGTCACCAACCTAAGAGAGGTCCCCTATCCTATGGGAGGTTACCAATCATAAGGGAGGTTACCCATCCTAGGGAGGTCACCCATCCTACGGTAGGTCACCCACCAAACGTGAGGTCACCCATCCTTAGGGAGGTCACCCATCCTAACAGATGTTACCCATCATTTGAAGGTCACCCATCGTATGGAGGTCACCCATCCTTAGGGAGGTTTTCCATCATATGAAAGTCACCCATACTTAAGGAGGTTACCCATCCTAAGGGAGGTCACCTATCATATGCGAGGTCACCCATACTAGGGAGGTCACCCATCTTAAGGGAGGTTACCCATCCTAGGAAAAGTCAAGTCACCCATCCTAAGGGATGTTACCCATCCTAAGGGAGGTTACCCATCCTAGGGGAGGTCACCCATCCTTAAAGAGGTCACCCATCCTAAGAGAGGTTACCCATCGTAAGGGAGGTCACACATCCTACGGGAGGTCACCCATCTAAATTGAGGTTACCCATCCTAGGGATGTCACCCATCCTACGGCAGGTCAACCATCCTATGAAGGTCACCCATCCTACAGGAGGTCATCCATCCTATGAGAGGTCTCTCATCCCACAAGAGGTTATCCATCCTACGATAGGTCACCCATCCTACGATAGGTTACCCGTCCTATGGGAGGTCACCCATACTTAGAGAGGTTACCCATCCTAGGGAGGACACCAATCCTACGAGAGGTTACCCATCTTAGGGAGGACACCCATCCTATAAAAGGTTACCCATCCTAAGATAGGTTACCCATCCAAAGGGAGGTAATCCATCTTGATGTTACCCATCCTTAGGGAGGTCACCCATCCTGCTAAAGGTCACCCATCCTATGTAGGTTACCCATCCTATGAAGGTCACCCAACCTAAGGGAGGTTACCCATCTTAAGAGAGGTTACCCATCCAAATGGAGGTCACCCATCCTTAGGGAGGTTACCCATCCTAGAGAGGTCACCCATCCTTAGGGAGGTTACCCATCCTACGATAGGTCAACCATCCTACGGGATGTCACCTATCCTACGGGAGGTTACCAATCCTAGGGAAGTCATCCATCCTAAGGAAGGTGACCCATCCTACAGGGGGTCGCCCATCCTAAGGGAGGTCATCCATCCTACAGGAGGTTACCCATCCTAAGGGAGTTTACCCATCCAAATAGAGGTCACCCATCCTAAGAAAGGTCACCCATCGTATGGAGATTACCCATCCAAAGGAGGACATCCATCCTAGGGAGGACACCGATCCTAGGGAGGTTACCCATCCTATAGGTCACCCATCCTATGGAGGTTGCCCATCCTACGGGAGGTCACCCATCCTAGGGGGGTTACCCATCCTAGGAAGGTTACCCATATTAGGGAGGTCACCCATCCTACGGGCGGTTACCCATCCGGAGGTTACCCATCCTAAAGGATTTTACCCATCCTACGGGAGGTCATCCATCCAAATGGAGGTCAACCATTCTAAGAGAGGTCACCCATCCTACGAGAGAAAAGACATCGTATGGAGGTTACCCATCCTAAGGGAGGTCACCCATCCTAAGGGAGGTTACCCATCCTAGGGTGGTTACACATCTTATGAAGGTCACCTATATTGGGGAGGTTACCCATCCCTATGATAGGTAATCTCCCGTAGGATGGGTAACCTCCCTAGGATGAGTAACCTTCCGTAGGATGGGTGACCTCCGTTAGGAAGGGCAAACTCCATAAGGATGGGTAACCTCCAGATGGGTGATCTCCTTTATAGGATGGGTAACCTCTCATAGGACGGATGACCTCTATTTGGATGGGTAACCTCTCTTAGGATGGGTAACCTCTCGTAGGATGGGTGACCTCCATTTGGATGGGTAACCACCCTAAGGATGGTTAACCTCCCAAAGGATCGGTGACCTATAGGATGGGTAACCTCTCGTAGGATGGGTGATATCCCGTAGGATGGGGAACCTCCCTAGGATGGGTAACCTCCCGTAGGATGGGTAAACTCCCTTAGAAAGGGTGACCTCCCGTAGGATGGGTAACCTCCATATGATGGGTGACCTTCATAGGATGGGTGACCTCCCAAGGATAGGTGACCTACTGTGGGATGGGTGACCTCCATAGGATGAATGTCCTATATGTCATGACCCACACCTGGAATTTGGGGCACGAGTATGTGGGTACGTCCAGCGTACGCCGCAGCATCGGCGGTAGAACGATGTCTAGGTCACAATGCTATCTAATCAATCTCACATAAGTATCCAACTCCATTAGGAGACACGGATATCACCATATAATAAAGAAATACTCAATCATAGAACTAAAATACGTTGAGATATCGAAGAAAATAAATGAAATACAAGACAAGTCTAAACAATCCAAATAATCTAACCTATAATCTATAATATCCAAATCTCCAAGTATGCTGGAAACAAGTCCTCTAAGTCATTGTCTGGAAAAATATTTCCTGTCAGGATGGAGCAAAGTACAAGCACTTACAACAGTTCCATGTATATTGACAAAAACTATAATACAGTGTAAAGAAACACAAGATGGATATAATACTGGAAATAAGAATACTGGTGAGTATGAAATACTGGAAATAGAAATACTGGAGCATATGTCATCATCAATAGCATACTAGCAATGTACAGGAATACAAGTGAATGCTAGAACAATGAACGAGAATATAAGTGAATGCTAGAACAATAAATAGAATATAAGTGAATGCTAGAAAAATAACTAGAATATAAGGGAATGCTAGAACAATAACTAGAATATAAGGGAATGCTTAAACTATAAACTGGAAATACATATCTAGAATATCTAGCTAAGTATGTGAAACATCAGCATATCATGTGATCGGCTTGGGACTGATCAGGCTTGTTATGTATGACTAGCTATGATTCATGTAAGATCAGGCTAAACATCCGGATAGCTCTGTTGCAAGCAATAGTCTGGCTAATCATATATAACAGGCTATGATGCATGTAATGGTCAGGCTGCACCGACGTGAGATGTGAGTGACCTATGATTCATGTAGAGTTGGGTATGATCACATAATCTACTAATATTTCCCCTTCCCCAGCTAGCACGATGGATCCCAATCATGCCTTATGACAGGTCTCAATGATGCCAACTCGTGTATACATAGTATCAGTATCATGTACGCTTTACAACTAGAATCATAGAGATAATCAACATAATGAAAACTGTCAGTTAATATACTCGCCTGGGGTACTCTGCTGGAAATACCAATATCCTATTTATGAAGTCTCGTCTGAATAATCCAACAGTCCTATAGACATTATTTAATAATAATATAGAATCAGTCATTACTCTAACACACAATCATAAATACACTAAACTCAGGGATATGCTAGGTATGACACTGGTAAACTAACAGGGCTAAGTGTGCATCTAACTGCACGGGTGTCATGTCTGCAAATGTTGTGCATAATCAGACAGTCAATCACTAACATATGTCTCGTCAGTACATCAATGTACATAAGACAGACACTCACAATCACTCAAGGTCACAAGGTCAACTGTAAATATAGGATATCCGTAATTATACTGGGGTCATATAGTACATATATACATTGCAGTCATAATTAGTATTAGCATTTAATTACCATAGAATATATATATATATATTATAGTCATACATATTACTATCATATAATTACTTATATAAATACATCCATATATATATATATATATATATATATATATATATATATATATATATATATATCAATTTGATTATAATACACATACGCATACGTATACGCATATGTGTCATTGGGTTCACCGACACGGGTCTAAAATTCATATTAACTAAACTAACCATGAGGCAATATGCTAAACCCAATACTATTTACACATACGTACATAAAATCAAGAAAAAGGAGGGGACAGGTACGAACCTTGGCGGGCACGCACGGGATCGACGATGATGATGGTGACAAAGATGATGACGATGTTGATGATGATGGTTATGATGAAGGTGATGATGATGGTGAAGGTGATGAAGGGGAGTCGAGGTGGTCGTGGCAGGGCTACCGGAGTCGGAGCTCAGGCAGGTCGTTCAGTGGGGACGGTGCTGCTCTATCCAGAAGGAGGAGAGAGCTGGAAGGAGACTGGCAGTGGGGCTCGGGGTGGTCAGGCGAGGTCGAAGGCTGGGAAGGAGATGATAGAAAAGGAGAAAGAGGTTGTTGATGTTAATGGTGATGGTGGTGGCTGTGTCGTAATGTCGAGAAGGAGTAGAAGTTGGGGTATCGGGGTATCGGGGGTGCTGTCAATGCCGTAGTTTCGACGATGATGATGATGGTGGTAAAGGTGACGGTGGCTGTGGTCGGTTGTCGTATGAAGTCGGGTTTGTGGCCATCTGGCAGAGGAGAAGGTCCGGATGCTGCTGTGTTGCTCGGGAAGTTGAAGTCGATGAGGATGTCGGGATGTTCGGTTGGATTGAGAGGTGATCACCGGGGATCCGCGGATGATCACCGGGAAAGATGGTAGAGAGTAGGTCGAGTGATGGGGATGAAGGAGTTGGCGGAGGTAAAGTCGTGGGGAAGAGAAGCTCAGGGTGGTCAATGGGGTGGTCTCAGTGTTGGGGAGACTCAGGCGATCGTGGTGATATTGAGGCGAACGGTAGTGGTGGCTGTGTCACTCGGAATGGCAAAAAACATTCAGGAGATCGGGGCGTCGATGCAAGAAAGATGGGAAGACGGTGAGGATGATGAGGAGGTCGATGCCGGTGCTGTTGGGGACTGTACAAAGGAGGCGACGGTTGGAAGTTGGGGAGAAGGTCGAGTCAGGCGGGGAGGAGATGGTGGGCAGGTCGTGGAGGAGCTCAGGTGGCGGCGGAGTCGGCTGCTCAGGCGGGAAGGTGGCTGTCGGAAGATGAGGGTGAGGGGAAAGTTTATAGTTAGATTTGAGTTATACGAAGAAGGATGGTGGGGATGATGTAAAAATATAATGGAGAGGTATTTTGCATGAGGGAGCAGAGGGTGTTGACTACCTAGGGATTAGGGTCGGCCAAGTATACATTGGGATAGGGTTTGCTTTTGGAAGAGGGTTAGGATGATATATATATATATAGGAGGGTGTTATGTGGTGTAGATGGTGTTTCATATAAAATGGATGGTCGTGATTTAAGATGAAAGAAAAATACACAGACAAAAGGAGGAGAGAGGGAGAGAGAGTTGAACGGTCAAAGGGAAGGGTTGTTTTCTCCATTGCTCTTGACCAATAGGAAGGTGACACATCATTGCACTTTTGTAAATAAGTCCTCAACAATTAGAAAATTGCACAAAAAGTGGAAATTAGGATTGGATGAGGGAAAATACCATATTTGGCATGATGTATTGGCTAAAAATGATGTGTGGTATTTAGTATGAGTCTTGAGGGTGTAAATGGGGGTTCGGGTTGGTGTATGGTCTAGTTTTGGGTCAAGTTAGGTCCTTACACCAATTTAATTAAAATTAATGTAAATGGTGTTCTAAAATAAATTGGAAGTACATGGGACTAAAATTAGGTGGGACACAAGTGTCATGAATATAGAAGACTTAGAATAGAATATTATCATAATTTGGATTGCACAAAACGGATTGAGATTGTGTCTCCAATTTCGATTGGAACGCACAAAGATACAAAGTTGGATTTATTTGGAATTCAAAATAAACGTCCATAAAGAATATTGTGCGACTAAAATGAAGCACAAGAGAGCATATATATATGTTACACAAGGGTCAGAATGTAAGGCGGGCATGTCTATGTAACCTCCGATTTCCAAATTTCCGAAATATTTAGATTTTAAATTATTTTAAAAATATCAAGTTTATAAAATATTTTTCTCCTTGAAATTTTATTTGATTTTTAAACGATGTTTGATTGTAGAAGGTTATTTATAATCTTGTATAAAAATCATTTTTCCTAAATGTCGCTTTCTTATTAAATAAGTAAGTAAATAATAATATATATATATATTTCTAGTTTCAAATATTTATTGGCTTGAATCATAAAAATTATTGTTTTAACTAAATATTTATTTAAAATGCTAGTTGATAAAATAAAATATTTTTTATATTTAATGGGATAGTAAATAAATAAATTACATAGCTTTTCTAAAATATTTTCTGAAATTATAATCTTTATTTTTATTTTTACAAGTTGCCATTTCCCATTAACTAGCCCACACCCTCATTTTTCCCACATGAGAAACCATTTTATATTTTTTTCTGGGCCATTCATTATTGGGCCAACCCGCAAACCCTTTATCCCACACCATCTCTCCCTATTTAAGTCCCTCATCACTATTCCCAAGAAACCCTAATCTCCAGATTTATTAGCTAGCCTCCACAAATTTCCACAAGCCAAAGCCACCACCATTTTTGTGTGCTCGTGTCCGTATGTCCAGCATCACCGTGTCAGCCGTGATGGCCTCGGGTCCGACCCCGGGTGTCCCACCGTATCCATTCATTTTTCTGTGTCCGGTTACAATATTACAACCAGATTTCCTGTGTCCAACACCCTGACACGCCCACAGTACATCAGATTCCTGTGTCCAGCCCCGGACACGTCCCCCACAGAGCACCACCCTCGTGTCCAACCCGGACACGTACACAACACCATCCCTGTGTCCGGCAGACCCGGACACAACCCCCTGACACACAGAACCCTAAACCTAACCCTAACCCTAGATTTAGCCGCCGAGTCGAGCAGGCCGCCGCCGAGTCGAGCGCCTGTCGTCGAGCTCGCCGTGGCCGACCAGACGCAGCCGCCCCCTGGATCCAAGCGCCTGTCCCCTCGATCCAAGCGCCGCTCTCGAAGATTCCGCCGTGGCTCCCCTCCACGTCGCCGAGGACACCCGCCGGTGACCGCCTGGGTCTTCGACCGGTTCCTCGGACCACCGCCGCTCTTGAGCTTCGACCGTCGCCGCCTCCTCGAGCCAGTCGACGCCGCCGCCGCAGAAGATCCGCCACCGCCTCAGATCTGTCGAAGCCGCCGCCTCACCCGCGTCGAGCCCTCGTCGAGTCGTCGACCGCCGCGTCGAACTCCGCCGACCGCCTCGAGCAGAGCGCCGACGCCCTGCCCGGCGGACCTCCTCCGCCGACGCCGGAGAACCCTCCCCCATCGTGAGCATTTCCCCTTTTCCTTTCTTTTCAGTTCTGTATACATTAGTTAAGTGTATATGTAATAGTTAATTAAGTTATAATTAGTTAATTAATTAACAATTAGTCTAACTAATTAATAAATTAGTTTAGTAAATTTGTAATTAATGTGGTAAGTAAATGTAATTAATTTAGTAAATAAATATAATTTGTTTAGTAATTAATGTAATTAGTCTAGTAAAATAATGTAATTAGTTAGTAATTTCATATGTTGGTTTAGTTTAGTAGTAATCAGTAGTTAAATTATTTAGTTATAATTAATCAGTTAATTAGTCATTAATCAGTAGTTAATTCTTAATCAGTAGTTAATTTATATAGTTTGGTTAGTAAATGTTTAATCAATCAGTTAATAATTAATTAGTTATTAATTGCATATAATTAATTTAATAATTGCATATAACTTGTTTAGTTTATATAATTAGTTATTTATTATGTGTAAATTTAGTTATGTATTATGTATAAGGATTTTTGATTGATATATATATACAAATATGTATTTGGTATAAAAAGTATATATGTATATACATCTATTAGTGTATATACACAAATACGTATTTTGTACAAATTACAAATAGACACTTATATATATATTATATACGTTTTATTGGTATAATAAGTATTAATGTATGTTTCAGTATTTAAAAATAAATAAATGTATATTGGTATATATGTATATATATATAACCGTATTTTGGTATAAATATGTGTACCTATATATATATACTTGTATAAACATATTTTTGGTATATATATATATAAAAACTGTATTGATAAATATGTACTGTAAAACATATTTTGGTATATTACCTGTATATAGTATTGTATTATTTTGGTATGTATGCATATATATATAATATAAGTTAATATGTATTTGGTACATGTATACTAGTTTATCTGTATGAGTGATGTATAATTTTCACATAAATAAAATATATTTCCACTTATGTACATACAGTTAAACCTATTTTGTATACCTTGGAATAACTATATATATATGTATTAAATTATAATATGATTAATTGGTAAATTACTAGGTGACCCTAGTTGACTAGTGCCATACCTGATAGAGCCCCTGAGTTCATGTATTTGTGATGTGTTAGTGTAGCACTTGATGCAAATGTTGTATTGATATATTTTAGGACTGTTGGATCCTCCAGACGATACTCTGGGACAGGACATTGGTATTACCAGCTAAGGACCCAAGGCGAGTACATTCTCTGATTAGTTTCTAATTTATGATATCTCCTATGTTCACTGTATCTAGTGTAAATATCCATGTTCTTGACACATCGGTTACACGGATTGGTATACACGGATCTCGTCATGAGATGTTATTCCTTATTCATGGTGTAGCTTGTACAAGACTTATTTTCCTTGTTATCTTGTGCACGTACAGACACTGATTCCCGGGGAGATTTGCTACCTTCCTAGGGAATCCAGTGCCATAGCGTACCATGATTGGATCTACTATACCAGTCGGGGGTGGGGAGTATTTTAGTGTAGATATGTGATCATACCCAACTTTACATGCATTATAGCTCACCCCATATCTCACGTCGGGTGTGGCCTGACCATCTTCTTGCCTCATAGCTGTTACGTGTGATTAGCCTGACCTCTACATGCATCATAGCTAACCAACGGTTAGCCTGACCTTCGTGAATCATAGCTAATCACATGTAACCAGCCTGATCATGTTCCCAAGCCGATCACATGTTAAAGCTAGTACTCACACACTTAGCCATAGGTTTCTTGCTCATGGACATATTGTTTCTTTTCCTGCATTTACTTACAGTATTTCCAGTATTTCTTTCGTGTACATTTCTCGTACCTATACATGCATCTGGTATATTTCCATCTAGAATTGCTACATAGTTTATGTCATTTATATAGAACTGCTAATTAGAGATGTACTTTGCTCCTTCCTGACTGGAAATATTTTTCCAGACTGTGACCTTAGTAGACTGGTTCCGACACACTTGGGGATTGGAAGTAATGATTGCAGGTATGATTATGTTGTCTCTAGACTTGTGTTGTATTCTTTTATTTCTTCAAATTCCTATCGTGCTGTAGTTGTGATTGAGTATGTTGTGAATATTTTTACAGTATTATCCGAATCTCCTTATGGAGTTGGATACTAGCGTGAGATTGTTAGTTAGTACTCGACCTAGACAGCGTTCTACCGTCGATGCT
Organism: Iris macrosiphon; assembly: GCA_036927795.1. Classification (NCBI taxonomy): domain Eukaryota; kingdom Viridiplantae; phylum Streptophyta; class Magnoliopsida; order Asparagales; family Iridaceae; genus Iris; species Iris macrosiphon. The sequence continues at coordinate 1,882,035 of JAYESA010000002.1, read as the reverse complement.
GCGGCGTAGGCTGGACGTACCCACGCACTCGTGCCCCTAAACCGGGTGCGGGTCGTGACACGTTTTTAGTGGTGGCCCATGCAGGTCAGACTTCGCAAGTTGCGCGATGTCGTGGTAGTGCGATGTCATAGTTGTACTACTGCGTACCTGCTATTGAATATAGGACATAGGATACTAGGATGAGAGAGGATACTCAATCACAAATTCTTGAGAGATTCCTGGGGCGACCCCTTGAGAATCTTAGTATAACTTCTAATTTTGAATCCTTCGTTTTGTTTTCGTCCGCTCTCGCTTGTTGTTGCTGAACTTGATTCTTGTTGAGCAGTTATTAAATTAAATTCTTGGTATCATTGTTGAGTTCGATTCTTGTTGACCAGTTGTTAACTTTAATTCCTGGTGTCGTTGTTGAGTTGATTTCAAATTGAGATGAATTTTATGGACTAAAATTTACGGTATCATCTGATGACATATATTGATGAGGACAGTGAGAAAGGTAAAAACGTCTACTTTGGTTATGGAACCTAGAGTTTATCGCAGCCATATTAGCTGTCGTGACGAGAACGTAGGAACCTAACTTGGATGTACATACTTTAGTTATGAGATTTAGAGTTCTCGCAGCCATACCGGTTGGCGTGGCGAGTATTCTAGATGACATGATTATAGGGTTGCATACCTTAGTTACGGAACCTGTCGTTCATCGCATCTATGCTTACTGGCGTGGCGAGAATTATGTGTGTCATGATTTCTGACAGACGTGTATGATTATCAGGTTGTATCTTAAATTGGTTCTTAAAGTATCATCTCTTTGTTCCATCGCTTCTTTTTCTTTACTAGCAGTAAAGATACCTTCCGTCCTTGATCCAGTTCCTTTTGAGCTTATTTCCTTTGAGGATCCCTTGTTAGTATGATAATTAGTGGCTTGTAATTTTGTTTGTGTCTTGTATTAGTATTGACTGTGTTGCTAGTGAGTTGTAAGTGTTTCTTAGTTGGACATGTGAGCAGTAGGCTTTAATCTAGAGTTAGCCCTTAGCATAGTACCTTGTACCAATGATTCTAGGAGTAGTGTCATTAGAGACTGTGAGTAGAAGGAGAGTATAGAGTATCAGTGATAGTCCTCAGAGTTATTATCAGAGCCAATCACCCGTCCTGGATAATCATGGTTATGTAATTGAGTGATCTATGTAATCAATTAAGTATCCAGGAAATTGTGTTAAGGATTTATGGAGCATGATGTTCAATTTGATGATTGATATCGGAAGTGTTAAAGGTAAGGAATTGTATATGCATAAAAGAGTTAATGGGCTGTCATGAGTGGAGAAATATCGGAATTGTAATGAAGATGGTGAAGCGTACCATGGATTAGTTTAACAGGCTATAAAAAGGTTAAAAGGAAATACATATACAACAATCGAGATGAGGAACCACACACATAACCATGAGGGTAAAGAAACATGAGTGTTATAGAGGATACAGGTGATCATGAGTTCTAATGAGCTTGATGAGATAATCCATTAATGCAGCTAGTGATATAATACTAAGAGTGCTAATAATTCTATATCGAGGATTAGTCGAGAATAACGTTAATAACAGTTAGCACTCTGTGTGATGATAATTAAATGATATACCAATTGACATAAATTAAAATTATGAAAGAAAATACAGGTGATAATAACTTTGATCATTGGAGGTAATAGTACAAGTGATTCAGGCAGTACAATTTTAGTACAAAAATTATAGACACTAGATGCATTGAGTGCACCTTGAGTATTAGAGACCGAGAGCACTGATATGTACCTTTGTGGAGTTATAAATTAAAAAGGTGGAAATAAAATTTTACTTTTAGAAAAATTGAGGAGTAGAGTTTGTGTCATTAAAATTTTGAGGATTTCAAATACTGATTCAATAAACATGGTTAAGGCTACAAAGATTTTAGAAATGATTAGATTCATTTCGATGTTGAGTATCTGATTTTGAGGAGGTATATACAATTCATTTTTAAGTTGATCGAGAAGTTAAACCTTGACGATTATTTTAAGGATTAATTTTATGGTAGACGAGAGATATGAATATTAATATATGAGTAGATGATATACATGTGCAAGGATCTGATAACTTGAGCAGGATTGAGATGGCACCGCAGACTGATTTGGGTGTCCATTTAAAGTTGTATTGGAAAGAGCAGTATTTAGTACGGTGTTGCACTTGACGTATATTGAGTGATAAGAACGACTAGTATGAACAGTTGTAGTAGGAATGGGAACTGACAGAGGGTATTGTACTAAAGAGATAGAGGTATCAACTTGGATGCATTATTAAATCATGGTTATATTAGAGATTCTTGGCATCAGATTCAGTATTAATAAGCAGGTGTATGCAATGATGATGTAGTCATGAATGTTGGGGATTAATGATTAATTGATATGAGTACCGGTGTACAGGAATATGAATTAGTTAGTGAATTTGCTAGAGCTAAGTGTATGTTAGAGATAGAAAATACTGCAGGTAATGTGTTATCAGGTTCTTTCTTTTTCTCATGTTGTTTTTGTCTTCTGATTGATTGATTCCCTAGTATCGTGGGTTGTATTCGTGATTTTTCTTGTTAGAACATAGCTAGTAGTACACCTTAACAGAGACTGAAATACCATGACAAAAGACACATGACCTATATAATTTTTCTTAAATTGCATGGCTGTAGGTAGAGTTTTCTTAAACCATGATCATTAGGATTTTGACCATAGCAAGGATCTATGACAAGGTTATGACTGACAAAGAGAGACAAGATGATTAAATTATGGATGAACATTAATTTAAATAAAGAATTTAGGGGTTGTTATAACGAAGTTGATGGATCATTGATTTTATGAAAATCGAGGTATGATTGAAATTCGAGGACAAACATTAACTTAAAGGGAGAATTAAGAAATTCGCAGAGTCAAAAATTTGAGGATTTATTAATTTTAAGGAGGTCTTGATATGATTGAATTGATTATTAAAAATTTGAGAAATTTGAGAGATTATCATTTTATCTATTTGATTGCAAGATAAAATTTTTATGTATTGTGAATGTTGCATTGAAGATTCTGGAAGCATCGCATCGTTGAGTATTTGAGGAAAAAGAAAATCAGGAAATAAAATCGTAAATGGAATAGTGTCGGATTAAATTCTTGGGATGAGGAGTTAGATTGGAATAAGCATCAATTGAATTTGAGTTAGAGGAGTAAGATGATTGATGAGTGTTTAAAATTTAAATTTTTGGGATACAGATTTTTAAGTTTATAAATATGCATTGATTGGATTTCAATTGGAGGATTGGATATTAAATCCTTGGGTAGTTAGATGCGAACTTAAAAAATTTTGAAGGAGATTATAGCAAAGGGGATTTGACTTTTAAACTTGAAGATTCTTCAGGAATATGATGTTGTATAATTTTTGAAGGATTGTGAAATGACATTATGAAATTACTTCATGATTATTGGCTTAAAATTAAATTTTTATAGAAATAATATGATGAGTGAAGGCAATTATTGAGGATCCTAAATTTCGAGGACGAAATTTTTCTAAGGTGGGTAGACTTGTAACCTCCGATTTCCAAATTTCCGAAATATTTAGATTTTAAATTATTTTAAAAATATCAAGTTTATAAAATATTTTTCTCCTTGAAATTTTATTTGATTTTTAAACGATGTTTGATTGTAGAAGGTTATTTATAATCTTGTATAAAAATCATTTTTCCAAAATGTCGCTTTCTTATTAAATAAGTAAGTAAATAATAATATATATATATATTTCTAGTTTTAAATATTTATTGGCTTGAATCATAAAAATTATTGTTTTAACTAAATATTTATTTAAAAGACTAGTTGATAAAATAAAATAATTTTTATATTTAATGGGATAGTAAATAAATAAATTACATAGCTTTCCTAAAATATTTTCTGAAATTATAATCTTTATTTTTATTTTTACAAGTTGCCATTTCCCATTAACTAGCCCACACCCTCATTTTTCCCACATGAGAAACCCTTTTATATTTTTTTCTGGGCCATTCATTATTGGGCCAACCCGCAAACCCTTTATCCCACACCATCTCTCCCTATTTAAGTCCCTCATCACCATTCCCAAGAAACCCTAATCTCCAAATTTATTAGCTAGCCTCCACAAATTCCCACAAGCCAAAGCCACCACCATTTTTGTGTGCTCGTGTCCGTGTGTCCAGCATCACCGTGTCAGCCGTGATGGCCTCGGGTCCGACCCCGGGTGTCCCACCGTATCCATTCATTTTTCTGTGTCCGGTTACAATATTACAACCAGATTTCCTGTGTCCAACACCCGGACACGCCCACAGTACATCAGATTCCTGTGTCCAGCCCCGGACACGTCTCCCACAGAGCACCACCCTCGTGTCCAACCCGGACACGTACACAACACCATCCCTGTGTCCGGCAGACCCGGACACAACCCCCTGACACACAGAACCCTAAACCTAACCCTAACCCTAGATTTAGCCGCCGAGTCGAGCAGGCCGCCGCCGAGTCGAGCGCCTGTCGTCGAGCTCGCCGTGGCCGACCAGACGCAGCCGCCCCCTCGATCCAAGCGCCTGTCCCCTCGATCCAAGCGCCGCTCTCGAAGATTCCGCCGCGGCTCCCCTCCACGTCGTCGAGGACACCCGCCGGTGACCGCCTGGGTCTTCGACCGGTTCCTCGGACCACCGTCGCTCTTGAGCTTCGACCGTCGCCGCCTCCTCGAGCCAGTCGACGCCGCCGACGCAGAAGATCCGCCACCGCCTCAGATCTGTCGAAGCCGCCGCCTCACCCGCGTCGAGCCCTCGTCGAGTCGTCGACCGCCGCGTCGAACTCCGCCGACCGCCTCGAGCAGAGCGCCGACGCCCTGCCCGGCGGACCTCCTCGCCGACGCCGGAGAACCCTCCCCCATCGTGTAACCTCCGATTTCCAATTTCCAAAATAATTAGATTTTAATTTATTTTAAAATGTCAAGTTTTATAAAATATTTCTCCTTGAATTTTTATTGATTTTGAACGGTGTTTGATTGTAGGAGGTAATTTAAAAATCTTTATAAAAATCATTTTTCTAAATGACGATGTATTACAAAATAAATAAATAAATAATAAAAATATATTCCTCTAGTTTCAAATGTTTATTGGCTTGAAATCATAAAATTATTTACTGGATAAAATTAATTAAAGGACTAGTTGTTCTTCAAAATAATTTTTTTAATTAATGAAATAGTAAATAAATAAATTACGTAGCTTTCCTAAAATAATTTCTGAAATTATAATCCTTCTTTTAAATTTTACAAATTGCCATTTCCTATGAACTAGCCAGCATCCTCATTTTTCCCACATGAGAAACTTTTTATAATTAATTCTGGGCCATTCATTATTGGGCCAACCCGCAACCCTTTAACCCACACCATCTCTCCCTATTTAAGTTCTCCTTCTCACCATTCCCAAGAAACCCTAATCTTCTAATTATTAGCTAGCCTCCACAATTCCCAAGCCAACAAGCCATCACCATCATCTTGTGTGCTCGTGTCCGTGTGTCCAGCATCACCGTGTCAGCCGTGATGGCCTCGGGTCCGACCCCGGGTGTCCCACAGTCTCCATTCATTTCCTGTGTCCGGTTACAATATTACAACCTGATTTCCGTGTCCGACACACCCGGACACATCCACCCCCACCACAGCAGACACCCATTACCACATACATCATTCCTCGTCGTGTCCGACACAGGGGCATGATCACAGAACATCTACAGAGCGACCATCTGTTGTGTCCGACACTTCCCCACCAACCCCAAATCAATCGACACAGGAAATAACCTAACCCTAACCTAACCCCGGCGATCGCCGTGGCCGCCCAGATCCGCCGAGATCTCCACCGCTGTAGCCGAGCCTCGCCGTGGCCGCTGGGACGAAGCCGCCTCCTCAGACAGAACGCCGTCGCCCGAGACGCACACCCGCCGTCGTCGAGATCCCGCCGCCGCGTCGTCGAACTCAGCCCGCCGCTGGCCTCGAACAGACGTCGACCGCCTCGGATCTCCTCGGGACGAAGCCGCCGACCGCCTCCTCGATCTGGCCGCCGCTGGAATCGAACGCCGCCGCCGCTGGTTCGTCGTCGATCTCCGCCGACGTCTCCTCGAAGCCGCTGCCGCCTCGAGCTCCACGCCGCTGCCCTCGAGCACCACGCCGCTGCCGCCTCGAGCTCCACGCCACCGCCGCCCTGCCCGGCGGAGCCCCGCGCCGACGACCGGAGGAGCCCACTGTGAGCCTCCCTTCCCTGTTTCCTTTCCCTTTCGATTTCTCAGAGGGGGGTGAGTTTAAATGGTTAATTATATAATTAATTAGTTAATTAATACTTAATTAGTTTAGTTAAGTATGATTAATTAGTTAATTAATTAATTATAATTAGTTTAGTTAATGATTTGATTAGTTAATAATTAATAAACAGTAATTAGTTATTAATCAGGAAATTATTTATTAACCAGTTAGTAAATATTAATTAATTAGTTTGGTATTTTCTTATAACCAGTTTAGTATATATTAGATTAGTTAGTAAAATTAGATTAGTTAATTAGTCTGATTAATCAGTTAATTAATCTTAATCAGTTAGTTTTTATCAGTTAATTAATTCATCAATCAGTAATTATTAATTAATCAGTAGTTAAATTATTAAACAATTAGTTTATTAAATTACAACATTAGTTTAGTATATAATTAGTTATTTATATAATTAGTTTAATTAGTTAATTAATGTAATTTGGTTATATTAATATAATTAGTTTATATTAATATGTGAATTGGTTATTTATATAAATTGATTTTATTAATATGTATTAGTCTAGTAAATTCATATAATTAACTTAGTAAATTCATGTAACTAGTTTAGTAAATACAACATGATTAATTTTATTGTTTTAATTTATAAAAATTAGTTTAGTTAATTTAGTGATCATTAATTAGATTAATTAGTTAATTAATAACCAGTTAGTAATTTCTTAATAAATTAGTAATTTGTAATTAGTTTTATTGTTTATAATTTAGTTATGTATCATGTATAAGGATTTTTGATTGATATATATACAAATATGTATTTTGGTATAAAAATATATATGTATATACATCTATCGGTGTATATACACACAATACGTATTTTTGTAAATTACTAATAGACACTTATATATATATTATATACGTTTTATAGGTATACTAAGTATTAATGTATGTTTCAGTAATTAAAAAATAAATAAATGTATATTGGTATAAATGTATATATATATATCTTGTACATACAATTAATGTATTGTATATGTATTAAATGTGATGTACTAGTATTAGTATATATTTTAATAATAATAATAACATTGACAATACACATATATATATATATATTTTAAAATGTATTTTAGCATATGTATGAGTATACATATATAATGTTCAACTAGTATAAATCAAATATGTATTTAAAAGATATATATATATATATATATTGTAAATACATTTAAATTGGTGCATGTATAAATATAGTAAGTATTAATAAGTGTAATGTGTTAGTGTAGCACCTGATGTAAATGTTGTATTTGATATATTTTAGGACTGTTGGTTCCTCCAGACGACACTCTGGAACAGGACCTCGGTATTCACCAGCTAAGGACCAAAGGCGAGTACATTCTCTGATTAGTTTCTAATTTATGATATCTCCTATGTTCACTGTATCTAGTGTAAATATCCATGCTCTTGACACATTGGTTACACGGATTGGTATACACGGATCTCGTCATGAGATGTTATTCCTTATTCATGGTGTAGCTTGTACAAGACTTGTTTCCTTGATATCTTGTGCATGTACAGACACTGAGACCCGGGGAGATTTGCTACCTCCTTAGGGGATCCCGTGCCATAGCGTACCATGATTGGATCCACTATACCAGTCGGGGGTTTGGGGAGTATTTTAGTGTAGATATGTGATCATACCCAACTTATCATGCATCATAGCTCACCCCACATCTCACGTCGGGTGCAGCCTGACCTCTCCGTGCCTCATAGCTGTTACGTGTGATTAGCCTGACCTCTCCATGCATCATAGCTAACCAACGGCTAGCCTGACCTTCGTGAATCATAGCTAATCACATGTAACCAGCCTGATCAAGTTCCCAAGCCGATCACATGTTAAAGCTAGTACTCACACACTTAGTCATAGGTTTCTTGCTCATTGACATATTGTTCTTTTCCTGCATTTACTTACAGTATTTCCAGTACTTCTTTCATTGTACATTTCTCGTACTTATACATGCATCTGGTATGTTTCCATCTAGAACTGCTACATAGTTTATGTCATTTATATAGAACTGCTATTTAGAGATGTACTTTGCTCCTTCCTGACTGGAAAATATTTTTCCAGACTGTGACCTTAGTGGACTTGTTCTGACACTTGGAGATTGGTTGTTACTGATATCAGGTATGATTGTTTTATCATTAGTCTTGTGTTGTACTCTTTTGTTCTTCAAATTCTTATCGTGCTGTAATTGTGATTGAGTATGTCGTTATCCGTGTCTCCTTATGGAGTTGGATACTAGTGTGAGATTATTTAGATAGTACTTGACCTAGACAGCGTTCTACCGCCGATGCTGCGGCGTAGGCTGGACGTACCCACGCTCTCGTGCCCTAAACCGGGTGCGGGTCGTGACACGTTTTTAGTGGTGGCCCATGCAGGTCTGACTTCGCGAGATGTGCGATGTCGTAGTAGTGTGGCATCCTTGTTATACTACTGCGTACCTGCTATTGAATATAGGACATAGGATACTAGGATGAGAGAGGATACTCAATCACAAATTCTTGAAAGATTTCCTGGGATGACCCCATGAGAATCTTATTTTTAATTTAAGTCTTTCCTTGTTTCCGTCCGCTCTCGCTTGTTGTTACTGAACTTGATTCTTGTTGAGCAGTTATTAAATTAAATTCTTGGTATCGTTGTTGAGTTGATTTCAAATTGAGATGAATTTTTACAGACTAGGATTTATGGTATCATCTGATGACATATATATTGATGAGGACAGTGAGGAAGGTAAAACGTCTACTTTGGTTATGGAACCTAGAATTTATCGCAGCCATACTAGCTGTGGTGACGAGAACGTAGGAACCTGACTTGGATGTACATACTATAGTTATGAAGCTTAGAGTCTTTCGCAGCCATATCGGTTGGCGTGGCGAAGATTCTAGACGACATGATTATAGAGTGCATACCTTAGTTACGAAACCTATCGTTTATCGCATCTATGCTTACTGGCGTGGCGAGGATTCTGAGTGTCATGATTTCAGACAGACGTGTATGATTATCAGGTTGTATCCTAAATTGATTCTTAAAATATCATCTCAAGACTTATCTATTTATGTTATTCCAGGACTTTGTTCCACCGCTTTTTTCTTTACTAGCAGTAAAGATACCTTCTGGCCTCAATTCAGTCTTTGAGCTCCTATTCCTTGACGATTTCTTGTTAAGTAGGATAATTAGTGGCTTGTAATTTTGTTTGTGTCTTGTATTAGTATTGACTGTGTTGCTAGTGATTTGTAAGTGTTTCTTAGTTGGGCATGTGAGCAGTAGGCTTTAATCTAGAGTTAGCCCTTAGCATAGTACCTTGTACCAATGATTCTAGGAGTAGTGTCATTAGAGACTGAGAGTTAAGGAGAGTATAGAGTATCAGTGATAGTTCTCAGAGTTAGTATCAGAGCCAATTACCCGTCCTGGATAATCATGATTATGTAATTGAGTGATCTATGTAAACGATTAAGTATCCGGGAATTGTGTTAAGGATTTATGGAGCATGATGTCCAATTTGATGATTGATATCGGAAATGTTAAAGGTAAAGAAATGTATATGTATAAAGGGTTTAATAAGATGTCATAAGTAGAGAAATATCAGGATTAGTAATGGAAGTTGTGAAGCGTATCACGGATTAGTTTAATAGGCTTTAAAGGATTGAAGGAAATACATATACAACCATCGAGATGAGGAACCATACACATACCCATGAGAGTAAATAAACATGAGTGTTATAGAGGATACAGGTGATCATGAGTCTAATGAGCTTGATGAGATAATCCATTAATGCAGCTAGTGATATAATACCAAGAGTGCTAATGATTCTATATCGAGGATTAGTCAAGGATGACGTTAATAACAGTAAGCACTCTGTGTGTTGATAATTAGATGATATACCAATTGACATAAATTGAAATCATGAAAGAAAACACAGTTGATGGTAAGTTTGATCATTGGAGGTAATAGTGCAAGTGATTCGGGCAGTACAAATTTAGTACACAGTTCTAGACAATATAGGTATTGAGTGCACCTTGAGTATCAGAGACCGTGAGCACTAATATGTACATTGAGGAGTTATAAATTAAAAGGTGGAAATGAATTTTAAATTTTCAAAATTTTTAAGGAGTTGAGATTTTATGTAGTTAAAATATTGAGGATTTACATTTGATTCACTAAACATAGTTAAGGCTACAAGGATTTTAGAAGTGATTAAATTTTATTTCGATGTGAAGTACCTGATTTTGAGGAGGTATATGCATTTTATTTTAAGTTGATCGGGAAGTTAAACCTTGACGATTATTTGAGGATTAATTTTGGTAGATAAGAGATATGAATATTAATATATGATTAGTTGATACGGGTACCAGTGTACATGAATAGGAATTTGTTAGTGAAGGTGCTAGAGTTAAGTGGTTGATAGCAGATACCGCAAGTAATATGTTAGCAGGTTCTTTCTTTTCTTTCCTAATGTTCTTTTTCGCCTTTCGATTGATTGATTGATTTTCCTAGTACTGTGGTTCACATGCATGATTTTTCTTGTTAAAATATAACTAGTAGTACCCCCTTAACAGAGACTGAAATACCATGACAAAAGACACATGACCTATATTTTCTTAAATTGCATGGCTGTAGGTAGAGTTTTCTTAAACCATGATCATTGGGTTTTGACTATAGCAAAGATCTATGACGAGGTTATGACTGACAAAAAGAGACAAGAGGATTAAATTTGTGGATGAGCATTAAATTAAATAAAGAATTTAGGGGTTGTTATAACGGAGTTGATGGATCATTGATTTTATGAAAATCGATGTATGATTGAAATTCGAGGACAAACATTAACTTAAAGGGAGAATTAAGAAATTCACAGAGCAAAAAAAAAATTTGAGGATTTATTAATTTTAAGGAGGTCTTGATATGATTGAATTGATTATTAAAAATTTGAGAAATTTGAGAGATTATCATTTTATCTATTGATTGCAAGATAGAAATTTTATATAGTATGAATGTTGCATTGAAGATACTAGAAGCATCGCATCGTTGAGTATTCGAAAAAAAAAAAAAAAAAAGAAAAGCCGGAAATAAAATTGTAAATGGAATAGTGTCAAATTAAATTCTTGGGATGAGGGGTTAGATTGGAATAAGCATCAATTGAATTTGAGTTAGATGATTGATGAGTGTTTAAAGTTAAATTTTGGGATGCAGATTTTCTTAAGTTCTATAAATATGCATTGATTGGATTTCAATTAAAAGGGATTGGATAGTAAATTTTGTATTTAGTTATTTACTCAAAATTTGAGGGATTATGATACGACTGGAATTCAATTAAAATATTGAGGATTTGAGTAGTAAAAAAAAAATTTTACATTGGGATAATAAATTCAGAGGATGAAGAAAAAAAAAAATATATTAGTTCAAAATTCGGAAACATTATACATATGGATAAAGAAATATGGAATGAAATGAAGCTCATGGTAAAAGAAGATTATAATATAATGGGATCATATAATTGAAGGTCGTAAGGTAAGATCATGGTATATTGAGGTTGTGATTTAAATTAAAATCTTGACCATGACAGTAACATTTGAAATCGAAGAAAATAATCGAGGTATAGTTGATGTTAAGATAAACAAACTCGAATTTGATGATAAGGCTTTTAATTCAGAAATTCTAAGATCTAATCTAATAAAGTTTGTGGAATTTGAAACTTTTATAAATATTAGTTAATGATGAATCACAAGATTGAGAAAGTAAAATGAACGAGGATAAAAGGAAGGATTATTTTCAGATGGTAGTAAAGACTACTCTTTTTCCTAGAAATCAAGAAAGGCGATTAGATGTCTCTTGATTACATTCTGAAGGATGTATTTAAGTTTCTTAAATCAAATTGTCGATCGTATCTTTCGAATTAGCTATAACTTTCATGTCGATATCATTCATTATACTGGGTCTTCCTTGGTTTAGTTACTTTGAAAAGGTAACGTGCATTATTCCAATTATCTGTTTTGTGATCGTGTCTACTTCCCAAACCTAAACCTTCTAGAGGATTCAAAGCCGAGCCATGATTCCTTCAAGTTATTCCTGTCTTAAACCATATTTTCTTTTTCTTAATGTTTCCTTCTGTTTGGTAAATATTTTTCCTTATAGAAATATTTTCTTCAATGATATATTCATCATTTTGAACAACAAATTTTTTATCCTAGTCATCCCTAAAATTTCGAGGACGAAATTTTTCTAAGGTGGATAGACTTGTAACCTCCGATTTCCAATTTCCAAAATAATTAGATTTTAATTTATTTTAAAATGTCAAGTTTTATAAAATATTTCTCCTTGAATTTTTATTGATTTTGAACGGTGTTTGATTGTAGGAGGTAATTTAAAAATCTTTATAAAAATCATTTTTGTAAATGACGATGTATTACAAAATAAATAAATAAATAATAAAAATATATTCCTCTAGTTTCAAATGTTTATTGGCTTGAAATCATAAAATTATTTACTGGATAAAATTAATTAAAGGACTAGTTGTTCTTCAAAATAATTTTTATAATTAATGAAATAGTAAATAAATAAATTACGTAGCTTTCCTAAAATAATTTCTGAAATTATAATCCTTCTTTTAAATTTTACAAATTGCCATTTCCTATGAACTAGCCAGCATCCTCATTTTTCCCACATGAGAAACTTTTTATAATTAATTCTGGGCCATTCATTATTGGGCCAACCCGCAACCCTTTAACCCACACCATCTCTCCCTATTTAAGTTCTCCTTCTCACCATTCCCAAGAAACCCTAATCTTCTAATTATTAGCTAGCCTCCACAATTCCCAAGCCAACAAGCCATCACCATCATCTTGTGTGCTCGTGTTCGTGTGTCCAGCATCACCGTGTCAGCCGTGATGGCCTCGGGTCCGACCCCGGGTGTCCCACAGTCTCCATTCATTTCCTGTGTCCGGTTACAATATTACAACCTGATTTCCGTGTCCGACACACCCGGACACATCCACCCCCACCACAGCAGACACCCATTACCACATACATCATTCCTCGTCGTGTCCGACACAGGGGCATGATCACAGAACATCTACAGAGCGACCATCTGTTGTGTCCGACACTTCCCCACCAACCCCAAATCAATCGACACAGGAAATAACCTAACCCTAACCTAACCCCGGCGATCGCCGTGGCCGCCCAGATCCGCCGAGATCTCCACCGCTGTAGCCGAGCCTCGCCGTGGCCGCTGGGACGAAGCCGCCTCCTCAGACAGAACGCCGTCGCCCGAGACGCACACCCGCCGTCGTCGAGATCCCGCCGTCGCGTCGTCGAAATCAGCCCGCCGCTGGCCTCGAACAGACGCCGACCGCCTCGGATCTCCTCGGGACGAAGCCGCCGACCGCCTCCTCGATCTGGCCGCCGCTGGAATCGAACGCCGCCGCCGCTGGTTCGTCGTCGATCTCCGCCGACGTCTCCTCGAAGCCGCTGCCGCCTCGAGCTCCACGCCGCTGCCCTCGAGCACCACGCCGCTGCCGCCTCGAGCTCCACGCCGCCGCCGCCCTGCCCGGCGGAGCCCCGCGCCGACGACCGGAGGAGCCCACTGTGAGCCTCCCTTCCCTGTTTCCTTTCCCTTTCGATTTCTCAGAGGGGGGTGAGTTTAAATGGTTAATTATATAATTAATTAGTTAATTAATACTTAATTAGTTTAGTTAAGTATGATTAATTAGTTAATTAATTAATTATAATTAGTTTAGTTAATGATTTGATTAGTTAATAATTAATAAACAGTAATTAGTTATTAATCAGGAAATTATTTATTAACCAGTTAGTAAATATTAATTAATTAGTTTGGTATTTTCTTATAACCAGTTTAGTATATATTAGATTAGTTAGTAAAATTAGATTAGTTAATTAGTCTGATTAATCAGTTAATTAATCTTAATCAGTTAGTTTTTATCAGTTAATTAATTCATCAATCAGTAATTATTAATTAATCAGTAGTTAAATTATTAAACAATTAGTTTATTAAATTACAACATTAGTTTAGTATATAATTAGTTATTTATATAATTAGTTTAATTAGTTAATTAATATAATTTGGTTATATTAATATAATTAGTTTATATTAATATGTGAATTGGTTATTTATATAAATTGATTTTATTAATATGTATTAGTCTAGTAAATTCATATAATTAACTTAGTAAATTCATGTAACTAGTTTAGTAAATACAACATGATTAATTTTATTGTTTTAATTTATAAAAATTAGTTTAGTTAATTTAGTGATCATTAATTAGATTAATTAGTTAATTAATAACCAGTTAGTAATTTCTTAATAAATTAGTAATTTATAATTAGTTTTATTGTTTATAATTTAGTTATGTATCATGTGTAAGGATTTTTGATTGATATATATACAAATATGTATTTTGGTATAAAAATATATATGTATATACATCTATCGGTGTATATACACACAATACGTAATTTTGTAAATTACTAATAGACACTTATATATATATTATATACGTTTTATAGGTATACTAAGTATTAATGTATGTTTCAGTAATTAAAAAATAAATAAATGTATATTGGTATAAATGTATATATATATATCTTGTACATACAATTAATGTATTGTATATGTATTAAATGTGATGTACTAGTATTAGTATATATTTTAATAATAATAATAACATTGACAATACACATATATATATATATATATATTTTAAAATGTATTTTAGCATATGTATGAGTATACATATATAATGTTCAACTAGTATAAATCAAATATGTATTTAAAAGATATATATATATATATATTGTAAATACATTTAAATTGGTGCATGTATAAATATAGTAAGTATTAATAAGTGTAATGTGTTAGTGTAGCACCTGATGTAAATGTTGTATTTGATATATTTTAGGACTGTTGGTTCCTCTAGACGACACTCTGTAACAGGACCTCGGTATTCACCAGCTAAGGACCAAAGGCGAGTACATTCTCTGATTAGTTTCTAATTTATGATATCTCCTATGTTCACTGTATCTAGTGTAAATATACATGCTCTTGACACATTGGTTACACGGATTGGTATACACGGATCTCGTCATGAGATGTTATTCCTTATTCATGGTGTAGCTTGTACAAGACTTGTTTCCTTGATATCTTGTGCATGTACAGACACTGAGACCCGGGGAGATTTGCTACCTCCTTAGGGGATCCCGTGCCATAGCGTACCATGATTGGATCCACTATACCAGTCGGGGGTTTGGGGAGTATTTTAGTGTAGATATGTGATCATACCCAACTTATCATGCATCATAGCTCACCCCACATCTCACGTCGGGTGCAGCCTGACCTCTCCGTGCCTCATAGCTGTTACGTGTGATTAGCCTGACCTCTCCATGCATCATAGCTAACCAACGGCTAGCCTGACCTTCGTGAATCATAGCTAATCACATGTAACCAGCCTGATCAAGTTCCCAAGCCGATCACATGTTAAAGCTAGTACTCACACACTTAGTCATAGGTTTCTTGCTCATTGACATATTGTTCTTTTCCTGCATTTACTTACAGTATTTCCAGTACTTCTCTCATTGTACATTTCTCGTACTTATACATGCATCTGGTATGTTTCCATCTAGAACTGCTACATAGTTTATGTCATTTATATAGAACTGCTATTTAGAGATGTACTTTGCTCCTTCCTGACTGGAAAATATTTTTCCAGACTGTGACCTTAGTGGACTTGTTCTGACACTTGGAGATTGGTTGTTACTGATATCAGGTATGATTGTTTTATCATTAGTCTTGTGTTATACTCTTTTGTTCTTCAAATTCTTATCGTGCTGTAATTGTGATTGAGTATGTCGTTATCCGTGTCTCCTTATGGAGTTGGATACTAGTGTGAGATTATTTAGATAGTACTTGACCTAGACAGCGTTCTACCGTCGATGCTGCGGCGTAGGCTGGACGTACCCACGCTCTCGTGCCCTAAACCGGGTGCGGGTCGTGACACATCGTGAGCATTTCCCCTTTTCCTTTCTTTTCAGTTCTGTATACATTAGTTAAGTGTATATGTAATAATTAATTAAGTTATAATTAGTTAATTAATTAACAATTAGTCTAACTAATTAATAAATTAGTTTAGTAAATTTGTAATTAATGTGGTAAGTAAATGTAATTAATTTAGTAAATAAATATAATTAGTTTAGTAATTAATGTAATTAGTCTAGTAAAATAATGTAATTAGTTAGTAATTTCATATGTTGGTTTAGTTTAGTAGTAATCAGTAGTTAAATTATTTAGTTATAATTAATCAGTTAATTAGTCATTAATCAGTAGTTAATTCTTAATCAGTAGTTAATTTATATAGTTTGGTTAGTAAATGTTTAATCAATCAGTTAATAATTAATTAGTTATTAATTGCATATAATTAATTTAATAATTGCATATAACTAGTTTAGTTTATATAATTAGTTATTTATTATGTGTAAATTTAGTTATGTATTATGTATAAGGATTTTTGATTGATATATATATACAAATATGTATTTGGTATAAAAAGTATATATGTATATACATCTATTAGTGTATATACACAAATACGTATTTTGTACAAATTACAAATTACAAATAGACACTTATATATATATTATATACGTTTTATTGGTATAATAAGTATTAATGTATGTTTCAGTATTTAAAAATAAATAAATGTATATTGGTATATATGTATATATATATAACCGTATTTTGGTATAAATATGTGTACCTATATATATATACTTGTATAAACATATTTTTGGTATATATATATATAAAAACTGTATTGATAAATATGTACTGTAAAACATATTTTGGTATATTACCTGTATATAGTATTGTATTATTTTGGTATGTATGCATATATATATAATATAAGTTAATATGTATTTGGTACATGTATACTAGTTTATCTGTATGAGTGATGTATAATTTTCACATAAATAAAATATATTTCCACTTATGTACATACAGTTAAACCTATTTTGTATACCTTGGAATAACTATATATATATGTATTAAATTATAATATGATTAATTGGTAAATTACTAGGTGACCCTAGTTGACTAGTGCCATACCTGATAGAGCCCCTGAGTTCATGTATTTGTGATGTGTTAGTGTAGCACCTGATGCAAATGTTGTATTGATATATTTTAGGACTGTTGGATCCTCCAGACGATACTCTGGGACAGGACATTGGTATTACCAGCTAAGGACCCAAGGCGAGTACATTCTCTGATTAGTTTCTAATTTATGATATCTCCTATGTTCACTGTATCTAGTGTAAATATCCATGTTCTTGACACATCGGTTACACGGATTGGTATACACGGATCTTGTCATGAGATGTTATTCCTTATTCATGGTGTAGCTTGTACAAGACTTATTTTCCTTGTTATCTTGTGCACGTACAGACACTGATTCCCGGGGAGATTTGCTACCTTCCTAGGGAATCCAGTGCCATAGCGTACCATGATTGGATCTACTATACCAGTCGGGGGTGGGGAGTATTTTAGTGTAGATATGTGATCATACCCAACTTTACATGCATCATAGCTCACCCCACATCTCACGTCGGGTGTGGCCTGACCATCTCCGTGCCTCATAGCTATTACGTGTGATTAGCCTGACCTCTACATGCATCATAGCTAACCAACGGTTAGCCTGACCTTCGTGAATCATAGCTAATCACATGTAACCAGCCTGATCATGTTCCCAAGCCGATCACATGTTAAAGCTAGTACTCACACACTTAGTCATAGGTTTCTTGCTCATGGACATATTGTTTCTTTTCCTGCATTTACTTACAGTATTTCCAGTATTTCTTTCGTGTACATTTCTCGTACCTATACATGCATCTGGTATATTTCCATCTAGAACTGCTACATAGTTTATGTCATTTATATAGAACTGCTAATTAGAAATGTACTTTGCTCCTTCCTGACTGGAAATATTTTTCCAGACTGTGACCTTAGTAGACTGGTTCTGACACACTTGGGGATTGGAAGTAATGATTGCAGGTATGATTATGTTGTCTCTAGACTTGTGTTGTATTCTTTTATTTCTTCAAATTCCTATCGTGCTGTAGTTGTGATTGAGTATGTTGTGAATATTTTTACAGTATTATCCGAATCTCCTTATGGAGTTGGATACTAGCGTGAGATTGTTAGTTAGTACTCGACCTAGACAGCGTTCTACCGCCGATGCTGCGGCGTAGGCTGGACGTACCCACGCACTCGTGCCCCTAAACCGGGTGCGGGTCGTGACAGTCTATGACAAAGGTATGAAATTTGTTGGAAGACAAAAGCTAGGATAGCTCTCCAAATATCGAAGCAACGGTAAGACACAACAATAAAATAAAATCACAAAAATAAATTATAACCGTAAATAATTAATCCCAAAATAATATAAATTAAATTCATAGCCCTATATTTCAGTTAGGGGTTCATCTAGTGGGCTTCTAGGTCTAGTCTACTAACTCAAATATTAATAAATACTATACAATATAATATATATACACATATCATGCAATTATTTGAAATAAATACACACAACACTTATAATATATATAAAATGACAAAAATATCCCTATTTTAGGATGTGGTAGTGACATATAGGATGGATAATCTCTTTTAGGATGGGTGTCCTCTGGATGGGAAACCTCCAAACGATGGGTGACCTCCATTAGGATGGATAACCACCCTTAAGATGGGTAACCTCCCTTATGATGGGTGACCTCCGGTAGGATGGGTAACCTCCGAATGGGTAACCTCCATACGATGGTTGACCTTCATATGATGGGTAAACTCCCTTAGGATGGGTGACCTCCCTGACGATGGGAGATATCCTGTAGGATGGGTATCCTCTCGTAGGATGGGTGACCTTCATATGATGGGTAACCTCCCTTAGGATGGGTGACCTACATTTGGATGGGTGACCACCCGTAGAATAGGTGACCTCCCGTATGATGGGTGACCTCCATTTGGTTGGGTGACCTCCCGTAGTATGGGTGAACTCCCATAGGATGGATGTCCTACCTTAGGATGGGTAACCTCCCTAGGATGGGTGACCTCCCGTAGGATGGGTAACCTTCATACGATGGGTGACCTATAGGATGGATGGCCTCCCGTAGGATGGGTGACCTACCTTAAGATGGGTGACCTCCCGTAGGATGGGTAACCTCTTATAGGTTGGCTAACCTCCCTAAGTATGGGTGACCTCCATCCCTAGGATGGGTGACCTCTCATAGGATGGGTAACGTCCATTTGGATGGGTAACCTCCATACGATGGGTGACCTTCCTTAGGATGGGTAACCTTCCTTAGGATGGGTGACCTCCCGTAGGATGGGTAACCTCCATTAGGATGGGTAACCTCTCGTAGTATGGGCACCTCCATTTGGATGGGTAACCTCCCGTAGGTTGGGTAACCTTCCGTAGGATGAGTCACCTTCATATGATGGGTAACCTCCATTTGGATGGGTGACCTCCCTTAGGATGGGTAACCTCCCATAGGATGGGTTACCTCCCTAGGATGGGTGACCTCACTTAGGATGGGTAAACTCGGGAAGGGTAACCTGCCTTAGGATAGGTAACCTCCCTTTGAATGGGTGACCTCGCGTAGGATGGGTGACCTCCCGTAGGATGGGTATCCTAAATTAGGTTGGGAGGTCACCTATCAAACGTGAGGTACCCCATCCTACAGAAGGTTACCCATCCTACGGGAGGTCACCCATCCTAAGATAGGTTACCCATCCTACGAGAGGTAACCAATCCTACGAGAGGTCACCCATCCTAAGAGAGATTACACATCCTAAAAGAGGTTACCCATCCTACGGGAGGTTACCCACCCTTAGGGAGGTCACCTATCCTACGAGAGGTTACCCATCCTACTGGAGGTCACCCATCCTACGAGCGGTCACCCATCCTACGGTGGTTACCCATCTTAGGGAGGTTACCCATCCTACGGGAGGTCATCCATCTAAAGGGAGGTTACCCATCCTAAGAGAGGTTACACATCCTAAGAGAGGTTACCCATCCTATGGGAGGTTACCCACCCTAAGGGAGGTAACCTATCATACATGAGGTCACCCATCTGTCATGCCCGAGTCCCAAAATCCATGGGACCAGACACGTGGCAATGGCCAGCTGGTACGACTTCGTAGGGCTTTCCAATTTAATAGACCCGACGAAGTGCACTTACGCTGTCCATGGTCAAGTGATCCAAGTAATAATCTATTTCTAATATACAACAACTAAATCTAAATCTCAATCCAGGGTAAGTAATCTCAAGAAAGAACGATACGCATCATCAGTCTGCAGCCCAATAATACATCCGCTCGAATAGACCAGAAGAACAATATAGGTCTATAAATACTAGGCCATAAAGCAGAATAAAATGAAAAGTAGTACATAACTGAAATAGCTGGAAATATAAATATACCTGCAATGATGTTCACACTCTAATAGATCAAGTATCCTGCAACTGCACAAACAACCTGGAAGGATTCCAGGTCCTCAGAGGGACGTAACAAGATACAAAAATACATGCCATAAAGTAAATACTGAATAAATAAAGGGGGTGTGCTAACCGTCTAAGTGAATGCAATTTGAGGATAACTTGAGTATATGGGAATGGGTAGGCTAGACATATGCTGACGTAATTCACCAATCGTGGCAACCGGCTAGTGTATGCCACATATGCCCCCTATAACACGGGCACCTGATAACGTCCATCTCCGAGGAGCATGGTATCTGAAATAGTATAACGTCCAACGTTCTTTAGAGTGTGGAATCTGCAATATGTAACAAGTAACATCCAACACTCTAGAGAAAGTGCTATCTGTAATATATATATGCCCGTATCACTCCGTCGAGTGCGGTATCTGTATAGAAGGAGTGGGTCTCCTATACGCCTACTAGTCGTCCTCCCCGCCCCATGATCTAAGCATGTTGTATCCACAACACGCTTCCGCTACTACGCTGGGGCATCGTAACTCTGGCTCATAGTCAACGTTAGAGCAAGGGTCCATCCCTACAACCAAACAAGGACAGGGATAGGACCATCGTACCATGCTAGTCTATGCTCCACCTACTAATAACTGCTAAGTCTTCTATCATGCATCACTAATAGCATTTATTCCTTATCCGTCGCACGCCTACACGTACAGGTGGCCAACCACATACGCAGGACCGTGCCCTACATGAGACTCACAACACGTATACGAGATGTGTCAAGGCCTGGGAGTCATACCAATAACTCCACAACTTTAGGTGGGTCTACTAGACACTAAGTCAGACACAAGTCCTAACGTCAACACATTCGTTGACTGCACCCGAGTTTCTCTCAAACGCGCACAGTTATAATATCTAAAACAATGAACAGGCAGCTAAAATACAGAAAATTAAACAGTATAACAAGGCAAGGTATACTTGCCTGCACGAGGCTGCTGATGACGGGGATCTGGTACCGCGTCCAAGTCCTCAGGTCCCACAGTACCTAGATATAGATACAACCAAAAATCAATAATCTATTCTGTGCCAAACAGGGATGCGGCACGCATCTACACCTAAACTCAGTCTCAGCTACGAGTCACAGGGACAGGACACTAGGGGGGTTGACCACAGTTGACTATCGGTACGATAGTCAAAACATCTAGTCATCAGTACCATATCATCAAGCCATCCTCAAAACACAGTTTATGATTTTAATTTCTTCGTTTTATATCGTTGTTACCAGTCACCAGGTGTCTCCCGAAGTTAATCACCTTAAATTTCCAGTTTCTAAATTACCGATCACACTAGTCCTCAATCAGTCATTCACCTACTGTCCTTACTAATCATACATTTAAATTTAGCATTTTACACTACCCAAAAATCCTTCATCAATCCCGTGCTCCTCGGTGTTCATCATTGTTCAGTCAATTCAGAGCCTTTTTTCTTCTCAATTTAATTCTCCATAAAT
This sequence comes from Iris macrosiphon, assembly GCA_036927795.1. Taxonomy (NCBI): domain Eukaryota; kingdom Viridiplantae; phylum Streptophyta; class Magnoliopsida; order Asparagales; family Iridaceae; genus Iris; species Iris macrosiphon. Next base: position 1,859,692 of record JAYESA010000002.1, on the reverse strand, counting down.
AAATTAGGATTTTACCATTATGTAATATATTCATAACATCTCGTCAAAATCAAATTCTAAACCTTCGTACAAATCGTTAAAGTTCATAATAATTAACGTAGACATAAACCCTAACCTACATTTAACCCTATTCTTAAGTCTTCATAATTAACATTCACCTTAATCGTCATTTGCCTTAGTCCACATTTACCTTAATCACTTTATTAACACATGATTATCTATATTACACCACAACTACACTACCATTTTAAACTCAAAAACTAGCTAAAACACAACACAATGCATGAATATAAAAAGAGCGGGAGCAGTACACCAAAGTGGCCGGAGCGAGGTGGTGCTGTGGGTGGCCGAAGAGCGGCTGTCGAAAGGGTGTCATTGATGGTGGTCATGGTGGTGGTGATGTAACCGGACAGGAAGCTTGTGGGGGTGGTGGTGGTGGTGATGTAGCCGGACAGGGAGGAGATGTGGGGCTGAATGGGGCGGCTGGAGAGGCACTGTCAAGCTCAGCCGGAGTAGTGGCGGAGGAGTCGGCCGGACGAGGGAGTCAGGGGAAGTCTGAAGTCGGAGAGGGAGCTTGTGAGTTGGCAGCAGGCGGTCAGGGGAGCTGCTCTGCCGGAGTCGGGGGACTGCTCCGGAGCTGCGCAACGGTGGCGGGGACAGCTGTTCAGCGGGCTGCACAGCCGGCGGCGAGAGCCGTTCAGTGGCTGGTCGGCGCTGAAGCTCGCACCGGTCGGGGACATAGTCGGTCGGGTGGCTGCACCGGCCTTCTGTCGGTTGATGCACAGCGGTAGAGGACGCACAGCCGGCGCTGCTGTGGAGTCGCCGCGGGGGATGACGACGGGCCGGAGTATACTCAGTGGCCGGTCGGGCTACTGCGGAGTCGCCGCGGGGGATGACGACGGGCCGGAGAGGCGCTGTCGGTCGGCCGGAGTTCTTCTCAGGAAGAAGAAAGGATAAAGAAGAAGAATGTAAGAAGAAGAAGGAAATATTAACATGGAGGTGGTGGCTTGGTTTCCTATGTAGAGGAGAGAGAGAGAGAGGGGGTTTTCCACACCTAGGGATTAGGGCCAGCCTTGGGGTTTGTGAGGGTGAGGGTGAGGTGATGGGATATTTTATAAGGGAGTGGTGAATGGATGGAGGGTGTAGATCATCCTATTCAAAAATGGAAGGTGGAGATTTGTCATGAAGGAAAATGGGTTTCTTCATGAAGGGAGGAAATGGATGGGTGAGAATGGGACCCCATTTTGGGACCTCTCCATTGTTCATGGCCGATAGGGTGTTGACACATAAATTCAATAATTGCAACTTAGCCCCGTAAATTCGGGAAATTGCATGTACACATAAAATGATACAAAAATTGTGGAGAAAAATATGTTTAGTAATATTCATGGTGAGAGGGTGTTGGGGATTTGGCACGGGTTTAATTTAATGGCCAACGGGATTTATTGGGGATTAAATTAGGTTTAGGCAAAGTCGGTATCCTTGATTAAAATAGAATTAAAGTATCCTGCGCTTTTAAATTAAATGGGGGCACTTGGGGTCAAAATCCAAAAATGACGCAAAGGTCAAAAATGGTGGGGGCTTGGAGTCAGTCTTGGACCCTTTAGTTGGTCCGGCTCAACGGGTTAAGTTGGTATCTCAAAATTTAGGGTAACGACACAGGTGTCTGACACAGAATTAAATATGGGTTACGATTTCAAAAAATTGTGCAATTAATTTAGAGCACAACAAAAACTGATTTTATGAAAATGGAAAAGTCTAGTGCCTAATTTGGTGAGTCAAGTCAGAAGTACAATAGTCCGATGTAATTTATGGGCTGATATTGGGCTCCGAATAATTTAGAAATGATAGGGCGCGCCAAGAATTTTAATTAAATAAATTAAAATCACAGGCAAACTTAACTCTACTCTAAATCTCATCATCTTTTGAAAAATCCAAAATTTCCCAAATCCAAACCTGACTATCTATAGAAATAATTTGAGGGGTTTTACATTCTTCCCAACTTAGAAAAATTTTGTCCTCAAAACTAAAAGTAAGACACGATAATAGTTAAGCGAATTTTAAAACAACCAGTAATCAAATGTCGTACGTAAATTCGTACCTTGCTCCTCAAATAAGTACGGGAACCGCTGTCGAATAGAATCCTCGCGCTCCCAAGTAGACTCGCCTGGTGAATGGTGCTTCCATGCAACTCTGACCAGTCGAATAGTCTGCCCTCTCAAAGTCTTCTTGCTGTGATCGAGAATCTCAACTGGCTGCTCTACGTAAGACAGACTGGGCCCGACTGTAATCTCCGAATGATCAAGCATGTGGCTAGGGTCTGCGACATATCTCCTCAGTTGCGATACGTAAAATACATCATGTATTCCCTCTAATGATGAAGGTAATGCAAGACGGTAAGCCACTTCGCCAACTCGTTCCAAAATGTCAAAAGGTCCGATGTACCTCGGACTCAGCTTGCCTCTGCCTCCGAATCTGATGGTACCATGAGTAGGCGATATCCTCAAAAATACATGGTCACCCTGCTTGAACTCCAATGGCCTGCGGGGCACATCTGCCCACTGTTTCCGTCTCTCCCGTATTGCATGCAGGTGGCTCTGAATCTGCTTGGCCTTCTCCATTGTATGTGTCACCAATTCTGGACCAAGTATCTGACGCTCTCCCACGTCACTCCAACAAACTGGTGACCTATATTTCCTTTCGTACAGTGCCTCTTAAGGTGCCATCTGTATGTTAGCCTGGTAGCTGTTATTGTAAGAGGATTCCACCAAGTGTAGGTGGTCCTCCCAAGATCCTCCAAAATCAATCATGTATGCTCTCAACATATCCTCTAATATCTGTATCGAGCGTTCTGACTGGCCATCAGTCTACGGATGATATGCAGTGCTAAACTTGAGGCAAGTTCCTAGGCTCTTCTGCATACCCCGCCAAGAATGCAACGTGAATCTGGAATCACGAGCCGATACGATGCTGCCAGGCACTCCATCTAGTCGTACTATCTGTCTCATATATATATCAACTAGTATCTCTGTGGATTGCCCTAATCTTAAGGGCAAGAAATGGGCAGACTTGGTGAGTCTGTCTATGACAACCCAAACTGCATCCTTCCCACTAGGGCTCCCCGGGAATCCTGTGACGATGTCCATGTTAATGTGTTCCCACTTCCACTCGGAAATTAGGAAGCAGCTGCATTAGTCCTGTAGTTCTCTGTTATTCAGCCTTGTCTTGCTGACATACCAAGTATCATGCCACGAATCTCTCAATCTCTCTCTTCATCCCATGCTACCAGTAATGTTTCCTTAAGCCTCGGTACATCTTCGTACCCCCGGGATGAATAGATTAAATCGAGCAATGATCCTCGGTCATCAACTCTTGGTGTAGCTCGCCTCTCGGATCGTATAGGCGATCTCCATACCTCAATATTTCATCTTCATGAATCCTGAGTCCCGTCTGCATGCCGGCCTCTGTCCTCTCCCGTAGACGTCAAAATCTCGCATCTGTTGGCCGGGCTGCCCTGATCCTCTCAATCAGGGTAGACTGAACCTCGAGGCTGGCCATCTGTCCATCCATGCCTGGCAATACGATCTCTATTCCAAGCTCCTGGAGATCCTCTAGCAATTATCGCTGCGTCATCAAAAAGTATGTCATGGGCTTCTTGCTTAAGGCATCTGTTACGACATTTGCCTTGCCAGGGTAGTACTGCAACTTAATGTCATAATCTGTCATCAACTCTAGCCAGCGTCTCTGCCTCATGTTGAGCTCCTTCTGCGTGTAGACATACTTCAGGCTTTTATGATCTGTGTAAATCTTAACACGCTCACTATAAAGGTAATGTCTCCATAGCTTTAGTGCAAATATCACTGCAGCTAGCTCCAAGTCGTGCGTCGAATAGTTCTTCTCATGAATACTCAGCTGTTTCGACGCATAGGCTATCACCTTGCCATTTTGTATCCGTACACATCCTAATCCGCTCCCTGACGCATCGCTATACACTATAAATCCTCCTGATCCTGAAGGTAGTATCAAAATTGGTGTTGATGTCAGACGCTTCTTCAGCTCATCGAAAGCTGCCTGACACTCGTTGGTCCAGATAAACCTCTCGCCTTTACGCGTCAGTTGCGTCATTGGCGCAGCTATCTTCGAGAAGTTTTCCATGAACCTCCGATAATATTCGGTAAGTCAGAGGAAACTCCTAACCTCCGTAACTGAGGTAGGGGTAGGCCATATCCCAACTGCAACTATCTTCTCTGGGTCAACTGATAGTCCATTTTCGGTGATTATGTGTCCCAGAAACGGTACTCTATCCAAGCAGAACCCACATTCGCTGAGTTTGGCGTACAGCCTCTCGTGCCTCAGCGTCTCCAACACGATCTTGAGATGTCTCTCGTGCTCCTCTTGGCTCTTGTAATATACTACGATATAATCGATAACTACCACCACGAACTTATCCAAGTACTGGTAAAAAATATTATTCTTCAAACTCATAAATACCGCTGGTACGTTGGTTAAAACAATCATGACTAGAAACTCACATTGGCTATACTTCGTCCGAAAAGTCATCTTTGGAATGTCCTATCTCCGAACCTAGATCGGATGATAGCTGGATCTGAGATCGATCTTCGAGAATGCATATGCGCCGCTTAGCTGATTCAACTGTACTATCCCGTCTTTCCTTTGCACAATTTAGATGGGTATTCTCCCATAGGAAAATACTAGCCCGACTGAAACTCTTGTCCAAGTGATCCTCTACTATGGACCTCCAACTCAACCAACTCTTTCGGTGCTAGTCTGAAGACGAGAAAATAATTTGCTCCGCTCTTCGAGTCAACTCTATAGCAAATTCTATCTCTCCGTCAGGTGGCAACCGGAAAGGTTTCCTAGAATCACATCCTCAAACTCTGATATCATGCGGGGGTTCACTGGTTCACCCTACATTGTGTGTCACTAAGGTAGATGGGCACTATGTTCCCGGGCTCCCTGAAGTAACTCAAACTCAGGGTAATCTGGTGGTCATAAATAATGTAATCACATCGACAATCTCGCATCGTGAGGTATTGGCTCAACCAATCCATGTCTAGGATAAGGTCATAGTGTAGAGTAAACCTTAAAATAATTTCTTCCGTTCTGTTTCCAACATCAATCCTCAAAAGAAAATTTTCCTCGCCTGATGTATAAATCTCTTCTCCTCAAAGTTTTTCCTAAAATTCTATTCCTCAAATTCCTTCTTTTCGTTATTTATCTCTCCGAGTCACATAGTACGATTATAATAATGATGTCAACCAAGCAGTTACTAAAATTTCTGGTATTAGATAATCATCTTCCAAGTGAGAGCTTAAAATTTTATCTCCTCTAGTCCATAATGTCATTCCTGGTATTGCTATCAAATACAACCACTTATTTCCATCATCAGGCTATGCATTTCCCTCAATTATTCTAGGTCATGATCAATAATCCTTCCAGCTCTTAGTACTTCCAAGATCACTGCTACCTCAAGCACGGGTAGGGTACTACTGGGTCCAACTCTCTTGCCAACCTTCCACACTAGTTCTAGAATCCAAAGAACCCATCAATCTATCCTGATAAGGTAACAAGCTTGTCCGAGAAAGGTATACAAATTCTATCTCCTGTCGTCTGGTCTTCGATCTTCTTCTGGAGGGAAGTCATCAGTCACAAGCATTCGTCTCCCTGAATAATAGGGGACGAGGAACAAGGATAGCGATATTGACGAAGATTGAACGAATATAAATTGGAAGTCCAAGGGCGATAATCATATACAAGAGGAGTTTTAAAATCGGTTATGGATTGAGATCTTATTCATATTAATCCTAAGTTGCAGGCTCATTCGGTACAGTAATGTAACCGAAACGATTTTCTCTGACCTGCATGGGCCACCACTAAAACCATGTCACGCCCCAGTCCCAAAATCCATGGGACCAGACACGTGGCAATGGCCAGCTGGTACGACTTCGTAGGGTTTTCCAATTTAATGGACCCAACGAAGTGCACTTACGCTGTCCATGGTCAAGTGATCCAAGTAATAATCTATTTCTAATATACAACAACTAAATCTAAATCTTAATCCAGGGTAAGTAATCTCAAGAAAGAACGATACGCATCATCAGTCTGCAGCCCAATAATATATCCGCTCGAATAGACTAGAAGAACAATATAGGTTTATAAATACTAGGCTATAAAGCAAAATAAAATGGAAAGTAGTACATAACTGAAATAGCTAGAAATATAAATATACCTGCAATGATGTCCACACTCTAATAGATCAAGTATCCTGCAACCGCACAAACAACCTGGAAGGGTTCCAGGTCCTTAGAGGGACGTAACAAGATGCAAAAATACATGCCATAAAGTAAATACTGAATAAATAAAGGTGGTGTGCTAACCATCTAAGTGAATGCAATTTGAGGATAACTTGAGTGTATGGGAATGGGTAGGCTAGACATATGTTGACGTAATTCACCAATCGTGACAACCGGCTAGTGTATGCCACATATGCCCCCTATTACACGGGCACCTGATAACGTCCATCTTCGAGGAGCATGGTATCTGAAATAGTATAACGTCCAACATTCTTTAGAGTGTGGTATCTGCAATATGTAACAAGTAACGTCCAACACTCTAGAGAACGTGGTATCTGTAATATATATACGTTCGTATCACTCCGTCGAGTGCGGTATCTGTATAGAAGGAGTGGGTGTCCCATACGCCTACTAGTCGTCCTCCCCGCCCCATGATCTAAGCATGTTGTATCCACAACACGCTTCCGCTACTACGCCGGGGCGTCGTAACTCTGGCTCATAGTCAACGTTAGAGCAAGGGTCCATCCCTACAACCAAACAAGGACAGGGATAGGACCATCGTACCACGCTAGTCTATGCTCCACCTACTAATAAGTGCTAAGTCTTCTATCATGCATCACTAATAGCAGTTATTCCCTATCCGTCGCACGCCTACACGTACAGGTGGCCAACCACATACGCAGGACCGTGCCCTACATGAGACTCACAACACGTATATGAGATGTGTCAAGGACTGGGAGTCATACCAATAACTCCACAACTTTAGGTGGATCTACTAGACACTAAGTCAGACACAAGTCCTAACGTCAACGCATTCGTTGACTGCACCCGAGTTTCTCTCAGACGCGCACAGTTATAATATCTAAAACAATGAACAGGCGGCTAAAATACAGAAAATTAAACAGTATAACAAGGCAAGGTATACTTGCTTGCACGAGGATGCTGATGACGGGGATCTGGTAACGCGTCCAAGTCCTCAGGTCCCGCAGTACCTAGAGATAGATACAATCCAAAATCAATAATCTATTCTACGCCAAACAGGGATGCGACACGCATCTACACCTAAACTCAGTCTCATCTACGAGTCACAGGGACAGGACAATAGGGGGGTTAACCACAGTTGACTATCGGTACGATAGTCAAAACATCTAGTCATCAGTACCATATCATCAAGCCATCCTCAAAACACAGTTTATGATTTTAATTTCTTCGTTTCATATCGTTGTTACCAGTCACCAGGTGTCTCCCGAAGTTAATCACCTTAAATTTCCAGTTTCTAAATTATCGATCACACTAGTCCTCAATCAGTCATTCACCTACTGTCCTTACTAATCATACATTTAAATTTAGCATTTTACACTACCCAAAAATCCTTCATCAATCCCGTGCTCCTCGATGTTCATAATTGTTCAGTCAATTCAGAGCCTTGTTTCTCCTCAATTTAATTCTCCATAAATAAATTAGGATTTTACCATTATGTAATATATTCATAACATCTCGTCAAAATCAAATTCTAAACCTCCATGCAAATCGTTAAAGTTCATAATAATTTACGTAGACATAAAACCTAACCTACATTTAACCCTATTCTTAAGTCTTCATAATTAACATTCACCTTAATCGTCATTTGCCTTAGTCCATATTTACCTTAATCACATTATTAACACATGATTATCTATATTACACCACAACTATACTACCATTTTAAACTCAAAAACTAGCTAATACACACACAACTATATATAACCTCAATCCCTACTAAAATACAACACAATGCATGAATATAAAGAGAGGGGGAGCAGTATACCAAAGTGGCCAGAGCAAGGTGGTGCTGGGGGTGGCCGGAGAGCGGCTGTCGAAAGGGTGTCAATGATGGTGGTAGTGGTGGTGGTGATGTAACCGGACAGGGAGCTTGTGGGGGTGGTGGTGGTGGTGATGTAGTCGGACAGGGAGGAGATGTGGGGCAGAATGGGGCGGCCGAAGAGGCGCTGTCGAGCTCAGCCGGAGTAGTGGCGGAGGAGTCGGTCGGACGAGGGAGTCAGGGGAAGTCTGAAGTCGGAGAGGGAGCTTGTGAGTTGGCAGCAGGCGGTCAGGGGAGCTGCTCTGCCGGAGTCGGGGGACTGCTCCGGAGCTGCGCAACGGCGGCGGGGACAGCTGTTCAGCGGGCTGCATAGCTTGCGGCGAGAGCTGTTCAGTGGCTGGTCGGCGCTAAAATTTGCACCGGTCGGGGACATAGTCGGTCGGGTGGCTGCACCGGCCTTCGGTCGGTTGATGCACAGCGGTAGAGGACTCACAGCCGGCGCTGCTGTGGAGTCGCCGCGGGGGATGACGACGTGCCGGAGTATACTCAGTGGCCGGTCGGGCTACTGCGGAGTCGCCGCGGGGGATGACGACGGGCCGGAGAGGCGCTGTCGGTCGGCCGGAGTTCTCCTCAGGAAGAAGAAAGGATGAAGAAGAAGAGTGTAAGAAGAAGAAAGAAATATTAACATGGAGGTGGTGGCCTGGTTTCCTATGTAGAGGAGAGAAAGAGAGAGGGGTTTTTCCACACTTAGGGATTAGGGCCCGCCTTGGGGTTTGTGAGGGTGAGGGTGAGGGTGAGGTGATGGGATGTTTTATAGGGGAGTGGTGAATGGATGGAGGGTGTAGATCATCCTATTCAAAAATGGAAGGTGAAGATTTGTCATGAAGGAAAGTGGGTTTCTTCATGAAGGGGGGAAATGGATGGGTGAGAATGGGACCCCATTTTGGGACCTCTCCATTGTTCATGGCCAATAGGATATTGACACATAAATTCAATAATTGCAACTTAGCCCCGTAAATTCGAGAAATTGCATGGACACATAAATTGACACAAAAATTGTGGAGAAAAATATGTTTAGTAATATTCATGGTGAGAGGGTGTTGGGGGTTTGGCACGGGTTTAATTTAATGGCCAACGGGATTAATTAAGGATTAAATTAGGATTAGGCAAAGTCGGTATCCTTGATTAAAATAGAATTAAAGTGTCCTGCGCTTTTAAATTAAATGGGGGCACTTGGGGTCAAAATCCAAAAATGACGCAAAGGTCAAAAATGGTGGGGGCTTTGAGTCAGTCTTGGACCCTTTAGTTGGTCCGGCTCAACGGGTTAAGTTGGTATCTCAAAATTTAGGGTAACGACACAGGTGTCCGACACGGAATTAAATATGGGTTACGATTTCAAAAAATTGTGCAATTAATTTAGAGCACAACAAAAACTGATTTTATGAAAATGGCAAAGTCCAGTGCCTAATTTGGCGAGTCAAGTCAGAAGTACAATAGTCCGATGTAATTTATGGGCTGATATTGGGCTCCGAATAATTTAGAAATGATAGGGCGCGCCAAGGATTTTAATTAAATAAATTAAAATCACAAGCAAACTCAACTCTACTCTAAATCTCATCATCTTCTGAAAAATCCAAAATTTCCCAAATCCAAACCTGACTATCTATAGAAATAATTTGAGGGGTTTAACATTCTTCCCAACTTAGAAAAATTTTATCCTCGAAATTAAAAGTAAGGCACGATAATAGTTAAGCAAATTTTAAAACAACCAGTAATCAAATGCCGTACGTAAATTCGTACCTTGCTCCTCAAATAAGTACGGGAACCGCTGTCGAATAGAATCCTCGCGCTCCCAAGTAGACTCGCCTGGTGAATGGTGCTTCCATGCAACTCTGACTAGTCGAATAGTCTGCCCTCTCAAAGTCTTCCTGCTGTGATCGAGAATCTCAACTGGCTGCTCTACGTAAGACAGACTGGGCCCGACTATAATCTTCGAATGATCAAGCATGTGGCTAGGGTCTGCGACATATCTCCTCAGTTGCGTTACGTGAAATACGTCATGTACTCCCTCTAATGATGGAGGTAATACAAGACGGTAAGCCACTTCGCCAACTCGTTCTAAAATATCAAAAGGTCCGATGTACCTCGGACTCAGCTTGCCTCTGCCTCCGAATCTGATGGTACCATGAGTAGGCGATATCCTCAAAAATACATGGTCACCCTCCTTGAACTCCAATGGCCTGCGGGGCAATCTGCCCACTGTTTCCGTCTCTCCCGTACTGCATGCAGGTGGCTCTGAATCTGCTTGGCCTTCTCCATTGTATGTCACCAATTCTGGACCAAGTATCTAACGCTCTCCCACGTCACTCCAACAAACTGGTGACCTACATTTCCTATCGTACAGTGCCTCTTAAGGTGCCATCTGTATGTTAGCCTGGTAGCTGTTATTGTAAGAGAATTCCACCAAGTGTAGGTGGTCCTCCCAAGATCCTCCAAAATCAATCATACATGCTCTCAACATATCCTCTAATATCTGTATCGTGCGTTCTGACTGACCATCAGTCTGCGGATGATATGCAGTGCTAAACTTGAGGCGAGTTCCTAGGCTCTTCTGCATACCCCGCCAAGAATGCGACATGAATCTGGAATCACGAGCCGATACGATGCTGCCAGGCACTCCATGTAGTCGTACTATCTATCTCATATACATATCAGCTAGTATCTCTGTGGATTGCCCTAATCTTAAGGGCAAGAAATGGGTAGACTTGGTGAGTCTGTCTACGACAACCTAAACTACATCCTTCCCGCTAGGGCTCCGTGGGAATCCTGTGACGATGTCCATGTTAATGTGTTCCCACTTCCACTCAGAAATTGGGAAGCAGCTGCATTAGTCCTATAGTTCTCTGTTATTCAGCCTTGTCTTGCTGACATACCAAGTATCATGCCACGAATCTCTCAATCTCTCTTTATCCCATACTACCAGTAATGTTTCCTTAAGTCTCGGTACATCTTCGTACCCCCGGGATGAATAGATTAAATCGAGCAATGAGCCTCGGTCATCAACTCTTGGTGTAGCTTGCCTCTCGGATCGTATAGGCGATCTCCATACCTCAATATTTCATCTTCGTGAATCCTGAGTCCCGTCTGCATGCCGGCCTTTATCCTCTCTTGTAGACGTCAAAATCTCGCATCTTTTGGTAGGGCTGCCCTGATTCTCTCAATCAGGGTAGACTGAACCTCGAGGCTGGCCATCTGTCCATCCATGCCTGGCAATACGATCTCTATCCCAAGCTCCTGGAGATCCTCTAGCAATTATCGCTACGTCATCAAAAAGTATGCCATGGGCTTCCTGCTTAAGGCATCTGCTACGACATTTGCCTTGCCAGGATAGTACTGCAACTTAATGTCATAATCTGTCATCAACTCTAGCCAGCGTCTCTGCCTCATGTTGAGCTCCTTCTGCGTGTAGACATACTTCAGTCTTTTATGATCTGTGTAAATCTCAACACGCTCACTATAAAGGTAATGTCTCCATAGCTTTAGTGCAAATATCACTGCAGCTAGCTCCAAGTCGTGCGTCGGATAGTTCTTCTCATGAACACTCAGCTGTTTCAATGCATAGGCTATCACCTTACTATTTTGTATCCGTACACATCCTAATCCGCTCCCTGACGCATCGCTATACACTATAAATCCTCTTGATACTGAAGGTAGTGTCAAAATTGGTGCTGATGTCAGACGCTTCTTCAGCAAATCGAAAGCCGCCTGACACTCGTTGGTCCAGATAAACTCCTCTCCTTTACGCGTCAGTTGCATCATTGGCGCAGCTATCCTCGAGAAGTTTTCCATGAACCTCCGATAATATCCAGCAAGTCCGAGGATACTCCTAACCTCCGTAACTGAGGTAGGGGTAGGCCATGTCCCAACTGCAACTATCTTCTCCGGGTCAACTGATAGTCCATTTTCGGTGATTATGTGTCCCAGAAACGGTACTCTATCCAAGCAGAACACACATTCGCTGAGTTTGACGTACAGCCTCTCGTGCCTCAGCGTCTCCAACACGATCTTGAGATGTCTCTCGTGCTCCTCTTGGCTCTTGTAATATACTACGATATAATCGATAACTACCACCACGAACTTATCCAAGTACTGGTAAAAAATATTATTCCTCAAACTCATAAATACTGCTGGTACGTTGGTTAAAACAATCATGACTAGAAACTCATATTGGCTATACTTCGTCCGAAAAGTCGTCTTTGGAATGTCCTATCTCCGAACCTAGATCTGATGATAGCTGGATCTGAGATCGATCTTCGAGAATGCATATGCGCCGCTTAGCTGATTCAACTGTACTATCCCGTCTTTCCTTGGCATAATTTAGATGGGTATTCTCCCATGGGAAAATACTAGCCCGACTGAAACCCTTGTCCAAGTGATCCTCTACTATGGACCTCCAACTCAACCAACTCTTTCGGTGCTAGTCTGAAGACGAGAAAATAATTTGCTCCGCTCTTGGAGTCAACTCTATAGCAAATTCTATCTCTCCGTCAGGTGGCAGGCCGGAAAGGTTTCCTAGAATCACATCCTCAAACTCTGATATCATGCGGGGGTTCACTGGTTCACCCTGCATTGTGTGTCTCTAAGGTAGATGGGCACTATGTTCCCGGGCTCCCTGAAGTAACTCAAACTCAGGGTAATCTGGTGGTCATAAATAATGTAATCACGTTGACAATCTCGCGTCGTGAGGTATTGGCTCAACCAATCCATGTCTAGGATAAGGTCATAGTGTAGAGTAAACCTTAAAATAATTTCTCCCGTTCTGTTTCCAACATCAATCCTCAAAAGAAAAAATTTCCTCGCCTGATGTATAATTCTCTTCTCCTCAAAGTTTTCCCTAAAATTCTATTCCTCAAATTCCTTCTTTTCGTTATTTATCTCTCCGAGTCACATAGTACGATTATAATAATGATGTCACCCAAGCACTTAATAAAATTTTTGGTATTAGATAATCATCTTCCAAGTGAGAGCTTGAAATTTTATCTCCTCTAGTCCATAATGTCATTCCTGGTATTGCTATCAAATACAACCACTTATTTCCATCATCAGGCTATGCATTTCCCTCAATTATTCTAGGTCATGATCAATAATCCTTCCAGCTCTTAGTACTTCCAAGATCACTGCTACCTCAAGCACGGGTAGGGTACTACTGGGTCCAACTCTCTTGCCAACCTTCCACACTAGTTCTAGAATCCAAAGAACCCATCAATCTATCCTGATAAGGTAACAATCTTCTCCGAGAAAGGTATACGAATTCTATCTCCTGTCGTCTGGTCTTCGATCTTCTTCTGGAGGGAAGTCATCAGTCACAAGCATTCGTCTCCCTGAACAATAGGGGACGAGGAACAAGGATAGCGATATTGACGAAGATTGAACGAATGTAAATTGGAAGTCCAAGGGCGATAATCACATATAAGAGGAGTTTTAAAATCCGTTATGGATTGAGATCTTATTCACATTAATCCTTAGTTGCAGGCTCATTCGGTACAGTAACGTAACCGAAACGATTTTCTCTGACCTGCATGGGCCACCACTAAAACAATGTCATGCCCCAGTCCCAAAATCTATGGGACCAGACACATGGCAATGGCCAGCTGCTACGACTTCGTAGGGCTTTCCAATTTAATGGACCCGACGAAGTACACTTACGCTGTCCATGGTCAAGTGATCCAAGTAATAATCTATTTCTAATATACAACAACTAAATCTAAATCTCAATCCAGGGTAAGTAATCTCAAGAAAGAACGATACGCATCATCAGTCTGCAGCCCAATACTACATTCGCTCGAATAGACTAGAAGAACAATATAGGTCTATAAATACTAGGCTATAAAGCAGAATAAAATGAAAAGTAGTACATAACTGAAATAGCTAGAAATATAAATATACCTGCAATGATGTCCACACTCTAATAGATCAAGTATCCTGCAACCGCACAAATAACCTGGAAGCGTTCCAGGTCCTCAGAGGGACGTAACAAGATACAAAAATATATGCCATAAAGTAAATACTGAATAAATAAAGGGGGTGTGCTAACCGTCTAAGTGAATGCAATTTGAGGATAACTTGAGTGTATGGGAATGGGTAGGCTAGACATATGCTGTCGTAATTCACCAATCGTGACAACCGGCTAGTGTATGCCACATATGCCCCCTATAACACGGGCACCTGATAACGTCCATCTTCGAGGAGCATGGTATCTGAAATAGTATAACGTCCAACGTTCTTTAGAGTGTGGTATCTGCAATATGTAACAAGTAACGTCCAACACTCTAGAGAACGTGGGATCGACGATGACGATGGTGACAAAGATGACAACGATGTTGATGATGATGGTTATGATAAAGGTGATGATGATGGTGAAGGTGATGAAGGGGAGTCGAGGTGGTCGTGGCAGGGCTACCGGAGTCGGAGCTCAGGCAGGTCGTTCAGTGGGGACGGTGCTGCTCTGTCCAGAAGGAGGAGAGAGCAGAGAGGAGACTGGCAGTGGGGCTCGGGGTGGTCAGGCGAGGTCGAAGGCTGGAAAGGAGATGATAGAAAAGGAGGAGGAGGTTGTTGATGTTAATGGTGATGGTGGTGGCTGTGTCGTAATGTCGAGAAGGAGTGGAAGTCGGGGTATCGGGGTATCGGGGGTGCTGTCAATGCCGTAGTTTCGACGATGATGATGATGGTGGTAAAGGTGACGGTGGCTGTGGTCAGTTGTGGTATGAAGTCGGGTTTGTGGCCATCTGGCAGAGGAGAAGGTCCGGATGCCGCTGTGTTGCTCGAAAAGTTGAAGTCGGTGAGGATGTCGGGATGTTCGGTTGGATTTAGAGGTGATCACCGGGGATCCGTGGATGATCACCGGGAAAGATGGTAGAGAGTAGGTCGAGTGATGGTGATGAAGGAGTTGGCGGAGGTACAGTCGTGGGGAAGAGAAGCTCAGGGTGGTCGGGTGGTCTCAGTGTTGGGGAGACTCAGGCGATCGTGGTGATATTGAGGCAAACGGTGGTGGTGGCTGTGTCATTCGGAATGGCAAAAAACATTCAGGAGATCGGGGCGTCGATGCAAGAAAGATGGGAAGGCGGTGAGGATGATGAGGAGGTCGATGCCGGTGCTGTTGGGGACTGTACAAAGGAGACGGCAGTTGGAAGTCGGGGAGAAGGCCGAGTCAGGCGGGGAGGAGATGGTGGGCAGGTCATGGAGGAGCTCAGGTGGCGGCTGAGTCGGCTGCTCCGGCGGGCAGGTGGCTGTCGGAAGATGAGGGTGAGGGGAAAGTTTATAGTTAGGTTTGAGTTATACGAAGAAGGATGGTGGCGATGATGTAAAAATATAATGGAGAGGTGTTTTGCATGAGGGAGCAGAGGGTGTTGACTACCTAGGGATTAGGGTCGGCCAAGTATACATTGGGATAGGGTTTGCTTTTGGAAGAGGGTTAGGATGATATATATATATAGGAGGGTGTTGTGTGTTGTAGATGGTGTTTCATATAAAATGGATGGTCGTGATTTAAGACGAAAGAAAATACACAAACAAAAGGAGGAGAGAGGGAGAGAGAGTTAAACAGTCAAAGGGAAGGGTTGTTTTCTCCATTGGTCTTGACCAATAGGAAGGTGACACATCATTGTACTTTTGCAAATAAGTCCTCAACAATTGGAAAATTGCACAAAAAGTAAAAATTGGGATTGGATGGGGGAAACACCATATTTGGCGTGATGTATTGGCTAAAAATGATGTGTGGTATTTAGTATGAGTCTTGAGGGTGTAAATGGGGGTTTGGGTTAGTGTTGGGTCTAGTTTTGGGTCAAGTTGGGTCCTTACACCAATTTAATTAAAATTAATGTAAACGGTGTTCTAAAATAAATTGGAAGTACATGGGGCTAAAATTAGGTGGGACACAAGTGTCATGGATAAAGAAGACATAGAATAGAATATTATCATAATTTGGATTGCACAAAACGGATTGAGATTGTGTCTCCAATTTCGATTGGAACGCACAAAGATACAAAGTTGGATTTATTTGGAATTCAAAATAAACGTCCATAAAGAATGTTGTGCGACTAAAATAAAGCACAAGAGAGCATATATATATGTTACACAAGGGTCAGAATGTAAGGCGGGCATGTCTATGACAAAGGTATAAAATTTGTTGGAAGACAAAAGCTAGGGTAGCTCTCCAAATATCGAAGCAACGGTAAGACACAACAATAAAATAAAATCACAAAAATAAATTATAACCGTAAATAATTAATCCAAAAATAATACAAATTAAATTCATAGCCCTATATTTCAGTTAGGGGTTCATCTAGTGGGCTTCTAGGTCTAGTCTACTAACTCAAACATTAATAAATACTATACAATATAATATATATACACATATCATGCAATTATTTGAAATAAATACACACAACACTTATAATATATATAAAATGACAAAAATATTCCTATTTTAGGATGTAGTAGTGACATATAGGATGGGTAATCTCTTTTAGGATGGGTGTCCTCTGGATGGGAAACCTCCAAACGATGGGTGACCTCCATTAGGATGGATAACCACCCTTAAGATGGGTAACCTCCCTTATGATGGGTGACCTCCGGTAGGATGGGTAACCTCCGAATGGGTAACCTCCATACGATGGTTGACCTTCATATGATGGGTAATCTCCCTTAGGATGGGTGACCTCCCTGACGATGGGTGATATCCTGTAGGATGGGTATCCTCTCGTAGGATGGGTGACCTTCATATGATGGGTAACCTCCCTTAGGATGGGTGACCTCCATTTGGATGGGTGACCACCCGTAGAATGGGTGACCTCCCGTATGATGGGTGACCTCCATTTGGTTGGGTGACCTCCCGTAGTATGGGTGAACTCCCATAGGATGGATGTCCTACCTTAGGATGGGTAACCTCCCTAGGATGGGTGACCTCCCGTAGGATGGGTAACCTTCATACGATAGGTGACCTATATGATGGATGGCCTCCCGTAGGATGGGTGACCTACCTTAAGATGGGTGACCTCCCGTAGGATGGGTAACCTCTCATAGGTTGGCTAACCTCCCTAAGTATTGGTGACCTCCATCCCTAGGATGGGTGACCTCTCATAGGATGGGTAACGTCCATTTGGATGGGTAACCTCCATACGATGGGTGACCTTCCTTAGGATGGGTAACCTTCCTTTGGATGGGTGACCTCCCGTAGGATGGGTAACCTCCATTAGGATGGGTAACCTCTCGTAGTATGCGCACCTCCATTTGGATGGGTAACCTCCCGTAGGTTGGGTAACCTTCCGTAGGATGAGTCACCTTCATATGATGGGTAACCTCCATTTGGATGGGTGACCTCCCTTAGGATGGGTAAACTCGGGAAGGGTAACCTCCCTTAGGATAGGTAACCTCCCTTTGAATGGGTGACCTCGCGTAGGATGGGTGACCTCCCGTAGGATGGGTATCCTAAATTAGGTTGGGAGGTCACCTATCATACGTGAGGTACCCAATCCTACAGGAGGTTACCCATCCTACGGGAGGTCACCCATCCTAAGATAGGTTACCCATCCTACGAGAGGTAACCAATCCTACGAGAGGTCACCCATCCTAAGAGAGATTACACATCCTAAAAGAGGTTACCCATCCTACGGGAGGTTACCCACCCTTAGGGAGGTCACCTATCCTACGAGAGGTTACCCATCCTACTAGAGGTCACCCATCCTACGAGAGGTCACCCATCCTACGGTGGTTACCCATCTTAGGGAGGTTACCCATCCTACAGGAGGTCATCCATCCAAAGGAAGGTTACCCATCCTAAGAGAGGTTACACATCCTAAGAGAGGTTACCCATCCTATGGGAGGTTACCCACCATAAGGGAGGTAACCTATCATACAGGAGGTCACCCATCCCTAGGATGGTTACCCATCCTACGGGATATCACCCATCCTAAGGGAGGTCACCCATCCTAGGGAGGTTACCCATCCTACGGGAGGTTATCCATCCTAGGGAGGTCATCCATCCTAGGGATGTTACCCATCCTAATGGTCACCCATCTAAAGGGAGGTCACTCTTCCTACGGGAAGTTACCCATCCTAAGGGAGGTCACCCATCCGAGGGAGGTTACCTATCCTACGGGAGGTCACCCATCCTACGGGAGGTTACCCATCCTTAGGGAGGTCACCTATCATACGGGAGGTCACCGATTCTACGAGGGGTCACCCATCCAAATAGAGGTTACCCATCCTAGGGAGGTAACCCATCCTAGGTAGGTCACCTATCCTACGGGAGGTCACCCATCCTGGGTAGATTACCCATCCTATGGGAGGTCACCCATCCTAAGAGAGGTTACCCATCCTAAGGGAGTTCACCCATCCTAAGGAGTTTATCCCTCCTATGGAGGTTACTCATTCTACGAGAGGTTATCCATCCTAAGAGAGGTTACCCATCCTACGAGAGGTTACCCATCCTAATGGAGGCTACCCATCCTACGATCGGTCACCCATCCTAAGAAAGGTCACCAATCGTATGGAGGTTACCCATCCGAAGGTTACCCATCCAAATGGATGTTACCCATCCTACGAGAGGTACGGGTGGTTACCGATCCAAATGGAGGTTACCCATCATACGGGTGGTTACCCATCCCAATGGAGGTTTCCCATCCTACGAGAGGTCACCTATCCTAGGAAGGTTACCAATCCTAAGAGGGGTCACCCATCCTACGGGAGCTCACCCATCCAAAGGGAGGTTACCCATCCTAGGGAGGTTACCCATCCTAGGGAGGTCACCCATCCTAGGAGAGGTCACCCATTCTAAGGGAGGTTACCCATCCTACGAGAGGTCACCCATCCTACTGGCGGTCACCCACACTACGAGAGGTCATCCATCCTATGGGGGTTACCCATCCTAGGGAGGTTACCCATCCTACGGGAGGTAACCCATCCTAAGAGAGGTTACACATCCTAAGAGAGGTTACCCATCCTACGAGAGGTTACCCACCCTAAGGGAGGTCACCTATCATACGGGAGGTCACCCATCCCTATGATGGTTACCCATCCTACGGGATATAACCTATCCTAAGGGAGGTCACCCATCCTAGGGAGGTTACCCATCCTATGGGAGGTTATCCATCCTAGGGAGGTCATCCATCCTAGGGACGTTACCCATCCTAATATAGGTCACCCATCTAAAGGGAGGTCACTCATCCTACGAGAGGTTACCCATCCTAAAGGAGGTAACCCATACGAGGGAGGTTACCCATCCTACGGTAGATCACCAATCCTACGGGAGGTTACCCATCCTAAGGGAGGTCACCTATCATACAGGAGGTCACCCAACCTACGAAAGGTCACCCATCCAAATAGAGGTTACCCATTCTAGGGAGAAAACCCATCCAAGGGAGGTCACCCATCCTATGGGAGGTCACCCATCCTAAGAGAGATTATCCATCCTAAAGAAGTTCACCCATCCTTTGGAGGTTACCCATCCGAAGGGAGGTTCACCCATCCTTTGGAGGTTACTCATCCTATGAGAGGTTACACATCCTAAGAGAGGTTACCCATCCTAAGAGAGGTTACCCATCTGAATGGAGGTTACCCATCCTACGAGCGGTCACCCATCCTAAGAAAGGTCACCTATCGTATAGAGGTTACCCATCCAGAGGTTACCCATCTAAATGGATGTTACCCATCCTACGTGAGATACTGGTGGTTACCCATCCATATGGAGGTTACCCATCATACGGGTGGTTACCTATCCCAATGGAGGTTACCCATCCTACGAAAGATTACCCATCCTAGGTAGGATACCAATCCTAAGAGAGGTCACCTATCCTACGGGAGCTCACCCATCCAAAGGGAGGTTACCCATCCTAGGGAGGTCACCCATCCTAAGGGAGGTCACCCATCCTACGGGAGGTAACCATCCTAGGGATGTCACCCATCCTAGGGATATCACCCATCCTAAGAGAGGTTACCCATCCTAAGGGAGTTCACCCATCCTAAGTAGTTTATCCCTCCTATGGAGGTTACTCATTCTACGAGAGGTTATCCATCCTTAGAGAGGTTACCCATCCTACGAGAGGTTATCCATCCTAATGGAGGTTACCCATCCTACGAGCGGTCACCCATCCTATGAAAGGTCACCAATCGTATGGAGGTTACCCATCCGGAGGTTACCCATCCAAATGGATGTTACCCATCCTACGAGAGGTACGGGTGGTTACCGATCCAAATGGAGGTTACCCATCATACGGGTTATTACCCATCCCAATGGAGGTTTCCCATCTTACGAGAGGTCACCTATCCTAGGAAGGTTACCAATCCTAAGAGGGGTCACCCATCCTACGGGAGCTCAGCCATCCAAAGGGAGGTTACCCATCCTAGGTAGGTTACCCATCCTAGGGAGGTCACCCATTCTAAGGGAGGTTACCCATCCTATGAGAGGTCACCCATCCTACTGGCGGTCACCCACACTACGAGAGGTCATCCATCCTATGGTGGTTACCCATCATAGGGAGGTTACCCATCCTACGGGAGGTCACCCATCCTAAGAGAAGTTACACATCCTAAGAGAGGTTACCCATCCTACGAGAGGTTACCCACCCTAAGGGAGGTCACCTATCATACGGGAGGTCACCCATCCCTATGATGGTTACCCATCCTACGGGATATAACCCATCCTAAGGGAGGTCACCCATCGTAGGGAGGTTACCCATCCTACGGGAGGTTATCCATCCTAGGGAGGTCATCCATCCTAGGGACGTTACCCATCCTAATATAGGTCACCCATCTAAAGGGAGGTCACTCATCCTACGGGAGGTTACCCATCCTAAGGGAGATAACCCATACGAGGGAGGTTACCCGTCCTATGGTAGGTCACCAATCCTACGGGAGGTTACCCATCCTAAGGGAGGTCACCTATTATACAGGAGGTCACCCAACCTACGAGAGGTCACCCATCCAAATAGAGGTTACCCATTCTAGGGAGGAAACCCATCCAAGGGAGGTCACCCATCCTATGGGAGGTCACCCATCCTAAGAGAGGTTACCCATCCTAAAGGAGTTCACCCATCCTATGGAGGTTACCCATTCGAAGGGAGGTTCACCCATCCTTTGGAGGTTACTCATCCTATGAGAGGTTGCACATCCTAAGAGAGGTTACCCATCCTAAGAGAGATTACCCATCCAAATGGAGGTTACCCATCCTACGAGCGGTCACCCATCCTAAGAAAGGTCACCTATCGTATAGAGGTTACCCATCCGGAGGTTACCCATCTAAATGGATGTTACCCATCCTACGTGAGGTACTGGTGGTTACCCATCCATATGGAGGTTACCCATCATACGGGTGGTTACCCATCCCAATGGAGGTTACCCATCCTACGAAAGATTACCCATCCTAGGTAGGATACCAATCCTAAGAGAGGTCACCCATCCTACGGGAGCTCACCCATCCAAAGGGAGATTACCCATCCTAGGGAGGTCACCCATCCTAAGGAAGGTCACCCATCCTACGGGAGGTACCCATCCTAGGGATGTCACCCATCCTAGGGATGTCACCCATCCTACGGAAGGTTACCCATCCAAAGGGAGGTTACTCATCCTATTAGAGATCACCCATCCTATAGGTCACCTATCCTATGGGAGGTCACCCATCCTAGGGAGGTCACCCATTAAAAGGAGGTCACCCATCCTACATGAGGTTACCCATCCTACGGGGGGTCACCCATCATAAGGGAGGTTACCCATCCAAATGGAGGTCATCCATCCTACGGGTGGTTACCCATCCAAATGGAGGTTACCCATCCTAGGGAGGTTACCCATCCTACGGAGGTCACCCATCCTACGTGAGGTTACCCATCCTACAAGAGGTCACCCATCCTACGTGAGGTTACCCATCCTAAGGGAGGTCGCCCATCTTACGAGAGGTCACCAATCCTACAGGAGGTACCCATCCTACCAGAGGTCACCCATCCTACGGGAGGTTACCCATCCTAAGGGAGGTTACTCATCCTAGGGAGGTCACCCATCCAACGGGAGGTCAACATCTATAAGGAGGTTACCCATCCTAGGTAGGTTACCCATCCTTAGGGAGGTCACCCATCCTAGGAAGGTCACCCATCCTACTAGTGGTTACCCATCCTAAGAGAGGTCACCCATCCTAAGGGAGGTTACCCATCATATGAAGGTCACCCATCCTATGGAAGGTCACCCATCCTAAGGAAGGTCACCAATCCTAAGGAAGTCACCCATCCAAATGGAGGTTACCCATCCTAGGGAGGTTACCCATCCTATGAGCGGTCACCCATCCTACGAGAGGTCAGCCATCCCAAGGGAGGTTACCCATCCAAATGGAGGTTGCCCATCTTACAGAATATCATGCATCCTATGAGAGGTCACCCATCCTATAGGTCACCCATCCTACGTGAGGTCACCCATCCTACGGGAGGTTACCTATCCTAAGTTAGGTCACTCATCCTATGAGAGGTTACCAATCCTACGGGTGGTTACCCATCCTACGGGAGGTTACCCATCGTACGGGAGGTCACCAATCCTAGGTAGGTCATTCATCCTAGGGAGGTTACCCATCCTAAGAGAGGTTACCCATCCTAAGGGAGGTCACTCGTTCTACGGGAGGTCACCCATCCTAAGGGAGGTTACCCATCCTACGAGAGGTTACCCATCCTATGAGAGGTCACCCATCCAAATATAGGATACCCATCCTAGGGAGGTTACCTATCCTACTGGAGGTTACCCATCCTAGGGAGGTCATCCATCCTTGGGAGGTTACCCATCCTAAGGTAGGTCACCCATACTTAGGGAGGTTACCCAACCTATTAGAGCTCACCCATCCTACGGGAGGTCACCCATCCTAAGGGAGGTTACCCATCCTAAGAGAGGTTACACATCCTAAGAGAGGTTATCCATCCTACGGGAGGTTACCCACCCTAAGGGAGGTCACCTATCATATGGGAGGTCACCCATACCTAGGATGGTTACCCATCCTACGGGATATCATCCATCCTAAGGGAGGTCAACCATCATAGGGAGGTTACCCATCCTACGGGTGGTTATCCAACCTAGGGAGGTCATCAATCCTAGAGACATTACCCATCCTATTGGAGGTCACCCATCCTAAGGGAGGTCACTCATCCTATGGGAGGTTACCTATCCTAAGGGTGGTCACACATCCTAGGGAGGTTACCTATCATACGGTAGGTCATCGATCCTACGGAAGGTTACCCATCCTAAGGGAGGTCACCTATTATACGGGCGGTTACCCATCCTACAAGAGGTCACCCATCTAAATGGAGGTTACCCATCCTAGGGAGGTAACCCATCCTAGGGAGCTCACCCATCCTATGGGAGGTCCCCATTCTACGGGATATCACCCAACCTAAGGGAGGTTACCCATCCTACGGGAGGTCAACCATCCTAGGAGAGGTCACCCATCCTACGAGAGGTCACCCATCGAAATGGAGGACACCCATCCTATGAGAGGTTACCCATCCTAAGAGAGGTCACCCATCCTACGGGTGGCTACCCATCCTAAGGAAGGTCACCCATCCTAAAGGAAATCACTCTTCCTATGAAGGTCACCCATCCTTAGGGGGTCACCCATACTTATGCAGGTTACCCAACCTATGAGAGGTCCATAGGATGGGTGACCTCCCGTAGGATGAGTGACCTCCCTTAGGATGGGTGGTTACCCATCCTAGGGAGGTTACCCATACTTAGGGAAGTCACCCATCCTACGAGAGGTCACCCATCTAACGGGAGGTCACCCATCCTAAGGGAGGTTATCCATCCTACGAGAGGTCCTCTATCCTACGAGAACCCATCTTACAGGAGGTTACCCATCCTAAGGGAGCTTACCCATCCTAGGGAGTTACCCATCCAAATGGAGGTTACCCATCCTAAGAGAGGTCACCCATCCTAAGGGAGGTTACTAATCCAAATGGAGGTTATCCATCCTAAGAGAGGTCTCCCATCCTAAGGGAGGTTATCCATCCTATGGAGGTTACTCATCCTACGGGAGGTTACCCATCCTATAGGAGGTTACGCATCCTAGGGAGGTTACCCATCCTAAGGGAGGTGGTTACTTATCCTATGAGAGGTCACCCATCCTACGGGAGTTCACCCATCCTAAGAGGGGTTGCCCATCCTTTGGAAGGTCACCCATCCTATGACAGGTTACCCATCCTACAGAAGGTTACCCATCCTAGGGAGGTTGCCCATTCTACGGGAGGTCACCCATCCAAATGGAGGTTACCCATCCTACGAGAGGTTCCCCATCTGTCATGCCCCAGTCCCAAAATACGTAGGACTAGGACACGTAAGCATGCCACCCGCATGGATATGGCAACTCCAATATATGGAAACCAAAACCCATACGTACGTTGTAATATGAATATCAAATCCACAAGTGGTATAAATCTATCATAAGTCACAGGGCATATCTAAATCTCATCCACAGGAATCAAATAGAAATAAATTCCTAATATCCATATTACTATATCTCAATATAAAGTGTCTAAAGATGACAGTCGGATGGAAACAAATCCACTGCCGAATTAGAATATTGAATAAACAAGACAAATATAATATAAGTACATAACTATCAACCACTGAGACTCGAAGAGAAAACCTCCTCGAATTATAAGTAACCAGTTCGGATCTGCGCTCCTACGAATACTCATGAATATCTACACCTGGAAAGGGACCAGGTCCTCAAAGGGACATAACAAGATACATAGAAGCATGCCATAAAGTAAATACTGAATAATTAAATGGTGTGCTAACCATCTAAGTGAATACAATTTGAGGACAACTTTGGTACGTATGGGTAGGCGTAGGCATATAACGTCCATACTCTGAAGAGAGTGGCGGCAGTACATTATATCGTCCATATCGCTCTTTAGAACGTGGCAGCAGTGTAAAGGAAGTGGGTGTCCTATATGCCTACTAGTCGTCCTCCCTGCCCAATACAAATGTACAAGTCGCAAAGACGACGTGGACATCACATACTATAATACAAGTCTCTGTAGAAATAAATAACCAAGCGAAATACTGTCACACGTGTTGCTCACACCGATGGCCAGTCGAGTATGAGGCACGCGTTCCTACATGAACTCACTCTGTAACGTATAATGATATGTTTCAAGGCCTGGGGAGTCATACCGATAACTCCACAACTTTAGGTGGGTCTGCTAGACTCTAGGTCAGACACAAGTCCTACTGTCAATGCCTTCGTTGACTGCACCCGAGTCTTTCTCGGACGTGCACAGTTTATATAATCTAAAACAATAAACATGCAACTAAAATAATAACTGAATTTAAACAGTACAACAAGGCAAGGTATACTTGCCTGGCAAGAGAGCTGCAAAAAAAATGTAACGTCTAGATGTCAAGGACACGGGATCAGGCACTACGGCCTCCAAATAAACTTCTCCGGATACTGAAATAGAGATTACCAATATTTCTAAAATCAGCAAAATAGCTAGAAATACTACCCTTTCGTCCAATTTGGATACAGGGACAAAACGATAATTTTGGGTCAAAGTGGGGTCCACTAGTGTCCCACTTTACTCCAAAAAGGGTGCCAAGGGTAAAGGTCTCTAAATGGCATAAATTATAGATCAAACAAACTCTAAAGGTTAGTACGAACTAATCGGTATGTCCAATTTTGGATTCCGGTGAGCCAAACAAAAATTTGCCCAAAAAGTCAACCTTGGGGCCCGCCAATAGGCTGCTTGGTCAACTGTCTCAAAATTACGTAAAAATTGGGTCACAGGACCAGCGCGATACCATGAGTCCAGTGACACAAGTTTCGTCAAATTCTGACGAGCGTACACTAAATGGCACAGGGTTTTGCAAAAGTCACGATATGGAGAATTTTTGCGAACACGGGCTAATTCTGACGTGCACACGCGTCCAAATAAGTTTCCGCGAAAGCCCACACGTCCGGGTATACCGTGTGCGCCTTTCAGTGCACTTGGTACGCGACGGGCGGTCCCGTTTGGTGGGGCGTGATCCGTATTACAAATTCTGGAAGTTAGAAAAAGTAGATTTTTAGGATTTTTAGGATTTTTAAATTAGTTTAATTCTACATACAGCAATAATTAAAATATTGTATTTGACAAAAAATAATCTAGGTTAGGTGGTCTTCGTATAGCAAAAAAAAACTAGATTCAGATCTCTGTGGTGGAAGATACGAGTCCTTAAACATGGATTGTTATCAAAGTTTTTTACGATCCAAAAGTTGTCATTTTTTGTCAACTTGGTCACTATTTTCGCCTAGGGTTATGCGTTGTTCGAGGTAAACTAACACATAAAGATGGAAGGGGGATAGGTCGTGAACGTATCGGTGAAAATGGGGTCGAGTTTGGTCGTGCTGTCACGACCCGCACCCGGAATTTGGGCATGAGTCGTGGGTACGTCCAGCCTACGCCGCAGCATCGGCGGTAGAACGCTGTCTAGGTCACAAATATAGCACATCCTGTCAATAGTCTCAACTCCGTACGGAGGACATTTGATAAATAAATCACATCTATAATATACTCAATCACAACTATAAACATAATGGCACGATGAGAATTGAAAATAGTTCTATTTAAAACCAACCACAAGAAGTTCAACTCAAAACCTGGGTCTAAATGACCTCACAAAGTCACAAATAAAATAAATACATCACAGTCTCAGTCTCAGTCTAGAATAATAATGCAGAAAATAATCTAAGCATGGGCAGGCAAGTTCTCCTCTAGGATAGGCACCTCCTCTGGGATTTCTGGGGTGAAATCCTCCTCTATTCCTGGACCGTAATGAGTAGGGCAAAAGTCCTCCAGGATCTCTGAAAATGTTGTTATCCAGTCAGGATTGGAGCGAAGCACAAGCACTAACAGCAGTTTCATTAAATTGACAAAATCTATAAACAGTGTAAGAGATACAAGATGGAAATAAAAGCTGAACATGTGAAGTACCGAAGAAATGAAATAGACAATAAGTATCTAGCAATGAGCAATAAATAGTGAATGCTAGAACAAGTAAGTCTGAATAAAGATAAAACATCTAGTTAAGTGTTTGAAATATTAGTTTATTATGTGATCGGCTTGGGACTGGATCAGGCTGGTTATATATGATTAGCTATGATTCTTGAAGGTCAGGCTAACCATTTGGTTAGCTATGATGCATGATAATGGTCAGGCTAATCATATATAACAGCTATGAGGCATGATGATGGTCAGGCCGCACCCGACGTGAGATGTGGGGTGAGCTATGATGCATGGTAAGGGTGGATATGATCACATAATCTACTAATAGTTCCCCATCCCCCAGCTAGCACGATGGATTCCAATCACGACTCCTCATGATGGGGATCTAGGGTGCTAACCCGTGTATCCATAGTGTCGGAATCAAGTATGAAATACACTACAATTTATAGAAGTAATCAACCATGAAAACTGTCAGAGAATGTACTCGCCTGTGGTCCTGAGCAGAATGTAAGGAGCGAGGTCCAAAATGGAATCACAATGACCTATTTATGGAAATTCAATGTTAATTAATGAATTAAAAGAATAACATGCTTAACAATTTAAAAACGAGGTTTCTAGGCCATGTCTAAGGTTTTCTGGTCAATACTAGGTCCAACCAAGTCAATTCTAGGTTTTTGGTCAAAACTAGTTAATACCTTGCTTCTAGGTTCACTAGCTATTTTTAACTAATACTAGTTAAAACTAGGTTGTGACTAGGTTTCTAGGTCCATCTCATGAGTATCTAGTCACTAGGTATCATATAGCTATATAGACTATGTGGTGACTCATAATACTAGCTAATATTACTGATACTAGATATATGACTTATAATAATATTTGTATTAAGCTATAACTAATACGTCACCTAGGACTTGATACCTACCCCATTACATTATACTAATACCTCACAACACACTCCCACATAACTAGGGATTTCACTCACTCACACACTGTCTGACACCCTAATTACTGGACACAGGTTCACCCCAAATCTGATACACAATACACTACACACTACTGCACCTAACTAGTACATACTGTGCACTGGTACACAGTTAGCACACTACTGTGTACTGATACACAGCATTTGCTCCCACATTGAATTGGTACTCCTACATTGAATGCACCACACCTAATTACTAGACACACAGGCACTCATCTCACACAGTCCTAATTAACTGAGACACCCTACACCAACACTATCCTACATACACACACAAGTAGACACTGCTACACAGGAACATATCTAACCAATACCTAAACATTCTGTCCACTGAGATACCTCACAGCAATGACTACACACAGACACACTAAACTGACAGTATGCACACTCACACACTGTTTTCTTTCCCCCAGTAGGTACACAGCACAGCCATATACAATTTCCCATACTGCTCACTGAACACCCAGGTTTTAGCACACTGTCACATTGGTTTCACTGACACAAGTCTTTCCCCCTTCCAATTCAATACACTGGTATATATTATATTACACACACACACACAGGAGATGGAAATAACCTGGGCACACACACAGATACATTATTCCCCCAAAACCTACTGATACTCTAAACTCCACACTGATACATATCTAGCAGTATACACCCACACCCCTATCTGGACACTAATATGCACAGGTTTTGGGATGTTTACACTCACTGCTCACAACACCAATCCACTGCACACACATAAACCTACACACAGATTTGGAAGAATAAAACCTGGGACAACTCTATTCACACACAGACCTATAATCTAATTCCTACACTGTGAACTCACACAGCACATAATCCCCCACTGGTCCCTCACTACACACACATCCTCACCTAATCTAATCCACATGACTTACCCTCAATGCACAGCCACATACACAGTTGCACCTCTCAGGCTCACAGATACCTGGACACAGTACACACACCCCTCTCTAAATCTGATACACAGTTCTGCACAGACCTTCTAATGTATACTGATACGTAATTACATGTACACACAGTTACACTAGGATACTACACACACAGGTAATACTCCCCTCTACTAATACCTACATCAAAGCCCGACTGCACCCTGTTTTTCCCCAATCTCACTGCACAATGAATGCCCCCAAAACACACAATACATATGTATGCATTCAGATTCATATATCAATTATACAGAATATAAATAAGTTAGATAGGTAAATTCCTAATAATATTTAAACATCACATAACTGTTCATACACCCGACTGTACACAGGTTTACAAATCACCCGACTGTGTACAGTGGGAAAACCCTAAAAATTCGAATCTACTCTCATCCGTGAGGTGCAAAAATCAGTCTACACTCAAAACCTAGGGTTAGGGTTCATGAAGAATTTGGGGAAAACCCCATGCGGGTCACCAACCTAATCCAAAAACCCTAAAATCGAACTACACACAGCATTTGGGGGTTCCTAATGGCCATTATCATCTGTACACAGAAATTAAATGAAGAAAATTAGGGTTCTCACCTGCAGGGAAGGTTTCTTCAACGAGGCTCTTCTTCTCTTGCTTTGAAGGAGGAGAAAATGGGAGCCCTAGGTTGAATCTCGAAAATAGGGTGGAGGATTAGTTTTCTCTGGTGGAGGCTAGGGTTTTCCTCTTCTACATGAAGAATGAGAGGGTTCCTCTTATATATTAAGGCCCAGTTAGGGTTTCTAGTGTATAGCCTAGGTTTAACCCCTAGATTAGGTCATGTAGAACCTAATTAACTAAGGTTTAGCCAGTCTAGGGTTTTGAGGGTTCACCCTAATTTTTAAATTCTAGGGTTTTGCTAGAATAGGGTTTTCTAACTAGGGTTTACCCATTAGGGTTGTCCTAATGGATTTCTAGGGTTAGACCTAAAACTAAATATTATTAACAATATATAATTACTTATAAAACTCAGCAATTAATTAAATACATAATTATTTAAGTAGTTAAATTACAGAAATACCCTTACATGGAAAAGTGGTAGTGACAAGTCTACCCTCCTAAACGAAATTTCGTCCTCGAAATTGGACTGAACTACAACAAGAATGAATTCAGAAAAGGAAATATACCTCAAGTCTGGAAGAGATAAGGGTATTGCTCGCGCATTTCGTCTTCTCTCTCCCAGGTCGACTCCCCTGGAGAGTGGTGTCTCCAGGCAACACGAACCAAAGGAATAGTTTGGTTCCGCAACACCTTCTCTCTGCGGTCCAAGATCTCTACGGGCTGCTCAGGGTAGCTGAGCGTCGGACCAACCTCAATCTCCGAGTGATCAAGTACGTGACTAGGGTCGGCCACGTACCGTCTCAGCTGCGACACGTGAAACACATTATGCACTCCCTCCAATGCAGGCGGCAAGTCCAGTCTATATGCCACTGCACCTACCCTCGCCAGAATACCGAAGGGTCCGATGTAGCGTGGGCTAAGCTTCCCGCCTCTGCCAAAACGAATCGTTCCACGCGTCGGAGAAATCCGTAGGAATACTAGATCGCCAACCTAACACAAAACAGTCTCAACACGCAGTCTAAACAAACAAACAAACACAACCAGAAAACAACAATCTATACCTGAAACTCAAGGGGTCTACGGTGGCTGTCGGCCCAATGCCGCTGTCTGTCCTGCGCCACTCGCAGTCTGTCTCTGATGAGTTTCACCTTTTCTGCTGCATCCACGACCATTTCTGGTCCTAGCAAGGCTCTCTCTCCAACGTCGTCCCACGATAGCGGTGTACGACACCTCCGTCCATAAAGAGCCTCAAATGGTGACATCTCGATGCTGGCCTGGTAGCTGTTGTTGTAAGCGAACTCTACCAGGTGCAGATGATCCTCCCAAGAACCTCCGAGATCTAAAACGCAAGTGCGTAGCATATCCTCGAGAGTCTGAATAGTCCTCTCAGACTGCCCGTCTGTCTGGGGTGATATGCGGTACTGAACTTGAGCTGAGTGCCCAAGCTAGCCTGCAGACTCCTCCAGAAGTGGGAAGTGAAACGACTATCCCGATCTGAGACGATGCTCACAGGAACTCCATGAATCCTAACAATCTGTCGCACGTACATCTCTGCTAGCTTCTCTGTCGACGTGCCCACTTTGAAAGGTAAGAAATGGGCTGATTTGGTCAACCTGTCCACGATGACCCAAATCGCGTCTTTCCCTCCTGGAGAACGTGGAAGCCCTGAAACGAAATCCATGGTCACGTGCTCCCACTTCCACTCTGGGATCGGTAAAGGTTGAAGCAAACCTCCTGGCCTCTGCCGGTCCGCCTTTACCTGCTGGCACACTAGACACCGAGATACGAAGCGTGCTACCTCACGCTTCATTCCATACCACCATACATGCTCTCTCAAGTCTCGATACATCTTATTGGCACCGGGATGCATCGAGTACTGAGAGCGGTGTGCCTCCTGTAAAACCTCCTCGCGCAGCTCCCCGCTCGGCACACACATCCTCGTGCCGTGCCGTAAGGAACCATCATCTGCGATAGTAAAGTCGTCCGACAATCCCATCTGAACCTGTGCCCTGATACTCCTCAGAGCCTCATCATCGTACTGCGCAGCTCTGATCCTGTCCATCAGTTCGGACTGTATCTGCAATCCCCACATCTGAATCTCTGTACCGGGAACTAACACTTCAATCTCCAAACTCTCCAAATCAGCCAACAAATGTCTATCAGTAGTCAAGTACATAGCCGTCGGATACCTGCTCAAGGCATCGGCGACTACGTTAGCCTTCCCTGGATGGTACTGCAATGAGATGTCAAAGTCCTTCATCAACTCTAACCACCTCCTCTGCCTCATGTTCAGCTCCTTCTGTGTGAACACGTACTTCAAGCTCTTGTGGTCTGTGAAGATCTCCACACGCTCTCCGTACAGGTAATGTTTCCACAGCTTTAGAGCGAAGATAACTGCTGCCAACTCTAAATCGTGGGTGGGATAATTCTTTTTATGAGGGCGTAACTGCCTGGAAGCATAGGCAATTACCTTCCCGTGCTGTTGAAGAACACATCCCAGACCCTTCCCTGAAGCATCACTGTAGATGGTAAAACCACCTGTACCTGATGGCAGCGTCAAAATTGGAGCTGTCGTCAACCTCTTCTTCAGTTCGTCAAATGCAGCCTGGCACTCCTCCGTCCACACAAAATCCACATCCTTCCTAGTCAGTCTGGTCATCGGCGCTGCAATCTTGGAGAAGTCTTGTACAAACCTCCTGTAGTATCCTGCTAGCCCGAGAAAACTCCTGATCTCAGCTACCGAACTGGGGGTAGCCCATGACTCCACTGCCTCGATCTTCTGTGGGTTAACCGAGATTCCGTCACCCGATACCACATGCCCAAGAAATTCGACCTTGTCAAGGAAGAATTCACACTTAGAGAGTTTCCCGTACAACTTCTCCTTCCTGAGAGTCTCTAAGACCAATCTCAGATGCTCTTCGTGCTCCTCCGGTGTCTTGGAATACACCAGAATATCGTCGATGAACACCACCACGAACTTGTCAAGGTACTGGTGGAACACCTTGTTCATCAAGTTCATGAATACTGCCGGTGCATTGGTTAAACCAAATGGCATTACCATGAACTCAAACTGGCCGTATCTGGTCCGAAAAGCTGTCTTTGGCGTGTCTTCTTTCTTCACCTTCACCTGGTGATAGCCTGACCTCAAATCAATCTTTGAAAACACCCTCGCACCGCTCAACTGATCGAAAAGATCATCTATCCTCGGCAGCGGGTACTTGTTCTTGATAGTGATATTGTTCAAAGCTCTATAATCAATGCACATGCGCACCGTGCCGTCCTTCTTCGGTACGAACAATACCGGAGCTCCCCATGGTGATGAACTGGATTTGATGAAGCCTTTGTCCTGCAGCTCCTCAACTTGCTTCTTCAGTTCTGCCAGCTTGCTGTTGTTGACTCTATAGACATGTTGTGAAATGGGCTCCGCTCCTGGAACCAAGTCTATAGAGAATTCAACATCTCTGTCTGGTGGCAAGCCTGGCAACTCTTCTGGAAATACATCCAGGAACTCCGCTATCAGAGGATGTGGCAACTCCTCTTCTTCCGTCCTGGCTCCACAAAATGTGCTCCTGCTCTGTTCCGCTGCTTCTCTGACGACCTCAAATTCCGGCTCTCCTGGTGGTCTAAACAATACTCTGCCTCTATAACAATCTATAGTAGCATGATGCCTACTCAACCAGTCCATTCCGAGTACAATATCGTACCCCGGAAGTGGCATGACAAGTAAGCTCACGCTCAACTCTCGGCCTCCTACTGATACTCTCCGGTCCTTGCAGTGATCACGGACTAGGATAATACCTCCACCAGTCGTGATCTTGCAAGTCCTAGCTAATGGTTCTGTGTCTAAATGATGTCGAAGTGCATATGATACAGACACAAAACTATGGGAAGCGCCAGAGTCAAATAAGGTAAATGCGGGAATACAATCGAGAAGAACCGAACCTGTGATCAAGTCTCCTGCTGGCTCGATTTCCTCGACTGCCATGGCGTATGCTCGCCCCTGGGGTGCACCTCTCTGCTGCTGATGCTGGGCGAACTTCTGATGTTGGGGTGGAAGTGGTCCCCTCTGTTGTTGGCCTCCTGGTACGGTAGGTACCCTGCCTGGTCCTCTCTGGGCGGCTGCTCCACCCTGACCTGGACGAGTCCGAATGGTAGGGCAATCCTTCAGCTGGTGTGTCGTCGATCCGCAGTACAAACATGAGCCTAACCTCTTCCTGCAGTTCTCTCTGGTATGTCCTGTCTTCCCGCAGTACGCACACTGGATGGCGGGCTGGTTCTGTCTCTGTTGCTGCTGGACCTGCCCTCGGACTGGTGCCTGATGCTGCTGCTGAAAGGGCCTCTGCTGCTGCTGAAAGTGTGGATGCTTGCCTGGTCCCGCACTACTGTTTGCTCCCCCGGAAACATCGCGTCCCCTCTTGGGTCTGAGGTCCAAGTCATCCTCGGCTACTTGGGCATCCATCAATATGCCCTCATAGGTAGCTGTGCGACGTCCCGACGTGCGAGACTTGATCTCTCTTGTCAGCCCCTTTCTGAATTTCCGGGTCCTGTCCCCCGGATCTCTAATCATCGATGGCGCGAAGCGGCTCAGGCGGGAAAACTCCGCGGCATACTCATCGACGGACGAGCTCCCCTGGGCTAAGTCATGGAACTGACTCTCCAAAGCTCCCAGGGCAACGTCAGGAAAGAACTTCTCCTTGAAGAGCTCCTTGAAAGCTTCCCAAGTGAGTCCCCCGCGCAAGAGTCTCGGCTCCGTGCGAAACCATGTCAAGGCAATATCGAACATCTGGCTGCCAGCGGCCTCGATCTGGAGCGCCTCTGGAATCTGCGCCAAACGCAAGTTCCTCTCGATGTCCTCTAGCCAATCATCGGCGTAGAGTATCCCTTCTGTCCCCTTGAACTCCCGAGGCATCATCCTCTTGAAGTCCACAATGGTGCCCGGCCTCTGTTGTTGCTGATCAGGACGCTGCTGCTGCTGAGTAACTCTCTCCACAGCCTGGAGAGTCACTTGATGAGCGTTCTCCATGTTCACCCTCATCATCTCTGTCTGGGCCTGATGTGCCTCAGCCTGCACTCTCTGGGCCTCTGCCGACGTCCTCTGGGCGTCGACCATGCCCTGTATCAAGGCGAACATCTGTGCCCCATCGATGGGCACACCTCCTGGTTGCTGAGCTGGTGGTGGTGGAGGTGGTGGTGCCGTCGTAGCTGTGGGGACCCTCTGAACTGGTGGTGGAGGACCCCCGAATGCTGCAGACACTCCCACATTTACTGGAGAGGTAGGAGGTGCTGCTGATGTCTGTCCGGCAGCGCGAGAGGTGGCAGACCTCTCTGAATTTGCTGCTCCAAGTCTCTGGGATCTTCTTGGCGGCATCCTGAAGACAGATCGAAAGATTCAATTAAGGCAATAGATATGATATCAAGGAAGGACAGAAAATTTCTAAAGGAATTAATCATTAAGTATAGTATCATAAGAATCAGAATTCCCTAATTGTGATTGAGCATATCCTCGGCCTAATTCCTATTACAACAATATCGCTCTAATGTGAATCTAAGACTAGACTGCTAGACTACAGACTAGACCTGCATGGGCCACCACTAAAAACGTGTCACGACCCGCACCCGGAATTTGGGCATGAGTCGTGGGTACGTCCAGCCTACGCCGCAGCATCGACGGTAGAACGCTGTCTAGGTCACAAATATAGCACATCCTGTCAATAGTCTCAACTCCGTACGGAGGACATTTGATAAATAAATCACATCTATAATATACTCAATCACAACTATAAACATAATGGCACGATGAGAATTGAAAAGAGTTCTATTTAAAACCAACCACAAGAAGTTCAACTCAAAACCTGGGTCTAAATGACCTCACAAAGTCACAAATAAAATAAATACATCACAGTCTCAGTCTCAGTCTAGAATAATAATACAGAAAATAATCTAAGCATGGGCAGGCAAGTTCTCCTCTAGGATAGGCACCTCCTCTGGGATTTCTGGGGTGAAATCCTCCTCTATTCCTGGACCGTAATGAGTAGGGCAAAAGTCCTCCAGGATCTCTGAAAATATTGTTATCCAGTCAGGATTGGAGCGAAGCACAAGCACTAACAGCAGTTTCATTAAATTGACAAAATCTATAAACAGTGTAAGAGATACAAGATGGAAATAAAAGCTAAACATGTGAAGTACCGAAGAAATGAAATAGACAATAAGTATCTAGCAATGAGCAATAAATAGTGAATGCTAGAACAAGTAAGTCTGAATAAAGATAAAACATCTAGTTAAGTGTTTGAAATATTAGTTTATTATGTGATCGGCTTGGGACTGGATCAGGCTGGTTATATATGATTAGCTATGATTCTTGAAGGTCAGGCTAACCATTTGGTTAGCTATGATGCATGATAATGGTCAGACTAATCATATATAACAGCTATGAGGCATGATGATGGTCAGGCCGCACCCGACGTGAGATGTGGGGTGAGCTATGATGCATGGTAAGGGTGGATATGATCACATAATCTACTAATAGTTCCCCATCCCCCAGCTAGCACGATGGATTCCAATCACGACTCCTCATGATGGGGATCTAGGGTGCTAACCCGTGTATCCATAGTGTCGGAATCAAGTATGAAATACACTACAATTTATAGAAGTAATCAACCATGAAAACTGTCAGAGAATGTACTCGCCTGTGGTCCTGAGCAGAATGTAAGGAGCGAGGTCCAAAATGGAATCACAATGACCTATTTATGGAAATTCAATGTTAATTAATGAATTAAAAGAATAACATGCTTAACAATTTAAAAACGAGGTTTCTAGGCCATGTCTAAGGTTTTCTGGTCAATACTAGGTCCAACCAAGTCAATTCTAGGTTTTTGGTCAAAACTAGTTAATACCTTGCTTCTAGGTTCACTAGCTATTTTTAACTAATACTAGTTAAAACTAGGTTGTGACTAGGTTTCTAGGTCCATCTCATGAGTATCTAGTCACTAGGTATCATATAGCTATATAGACTATGTGGTGACTCATAATACTAGCTAATATTACTGATACTAGATATATGACTTATAATAATACTTGTATTAAGCTATAACTAATACGTCACCTAGGACTTGATACCTACCCCATTACATTATACTAATACCTCACAACACACTCCCACATAACTAGGGATTTCACTCACTCACACACTGTCTGACACCCTAATTACTGGACACAGGTTCACCCCAAATCTGATACACAATACACTACACACTACTGCACCTAACTAGTACATACTGTGCACTGGTACACAGTTAGCACACTACTGTGTACTGATACACAGCATTTGCTCCCACATTGAATTGGTACTCCTACATTGAATGCACCACACCTAATTACTAGACACTAAGACACACAGGCACTCATCTCACACAGTCCTAATTAACTGAGACACCCTACACCAACACTATCCTACATACACACACAAGTAGACACTGCTACACAGGAACATATCTAACCAATACCTAAACATTCTGTCCACTGAGATACCTCACAGCAATGACTACACACAGACACACTAAACTGACAGTATGCACACTCACACACTGTTTCCTTTCCCCCAGTAGGTACACAGCACGGCCATATACAATTTCCCATACTGCTCACTGAACACCCAGGTTTTAGCACACTGTCACATTGGTTTCACTGACACAAGTCTTTCCCCCTTCCAATTCAATACACTGGTATATATTACATTACACACACACACACAGGAGATGGAAATAACCTGGGCACACACACAGATACATTATTCCCCCAAAACCTACTGATACTCTAAACTCCACACTGATACATATCTAGCAGTATACACCCACACCCCTATCTGGACACTAATATGCACAGGTTTTGGGATGTTTACACTCACTGCTCACAACACCAATCCACTGCACACACATAAACCTACACACAGATTTGGAAGAATAAAACCTGGGACAACTCTATTCACACACAGACCTATAATCTAATTCCTACACTGTGAACTCACACAGCACATAATCCCCCACTGGTCCCTCACTACACACACATCCTCACCTAATCTAATCCACATGACTTACCCTCAATGCACAGCCACATACACAGTTGCACCTCTCAGGCTCACTGATACCTGGACACAGTACACACACCCCTCTCTAAATCTGATACACAGTTCTGCACAGACCTTCTAATGTATACTGATACATAATTACATGTACACACAGTTACACTAGGACACTACACACACAGGTAATACTCCCCTCTACTAATACCTACATCAAAGCCCGACTGCACCCTGTTTTTCCCCAATCTCACTGCACAATAAATGCCCCCAAAACACACAATACATATGTATGCATTCAGATTCATATATCAATTATACAGAATATAAATAAGTTAGATAGGTAAATTCCTAATAATATTTAAACATCACATAACTGTTCATACACCCGACTGTACACAGGTTTACAAATCACCCGACTGTGTACAGTGGGAAAACCCTAAAATTCGAATCTACTCTCATCCGTGAGGTGCAAAAATCAGTCTACACTCAAAACCTAGGGTTAGGGTTCATGAAGAATTTGGGGAAAACCCCATGCGGGTCACCAACCTAATCCAAAAACCCTAAAATCGAACTACACACAGCATTTGGGGGTTCCTAATGGCCATTATCATCTGTACACAGAAATTAAATGAAGAAAATTAGGGTTCTCACCTGCAGGGAAGGTTTCTTCAACGAGGCTCTTCTTCTCTTGCTTTGAAGGAGGAGAAAATGGGAGCCCTAGGTTGAATCTCGAAAATGGGGTGGAGGATTGGTTTTCTCTGGTGGAGGCTAGGGTTTTCCTCTTCTACATGAAGAATGAGAGGGTTCCTCTTATATATTAAGGCCCAGTTAGGGTTTCTAGTGTATATCCTAGGTTTAACCCCTAGATTAGGTCATGTAGAACCTAATTAACTAAGGTTTAGCCAGTCTAGGGTTTTGAGGGTTCACCCTAATTTTTAAATTCTAGGGTTTTGCTAGAATAGGGTTTTCTAACTAGGGTTTACCCATTAGGGTTGTCCTAATGGATTTCTAGGGTTAGACCTAAAACTAAATATTATTAACAATATATAATTACTTATAAAACTCAGCAATTAATTAAATACATAATTATTTAAGTAGTTAAATTACAGAAATACCCTTACATGGAAAAGTGGTAGTGACACGTGCGATGGCACAAAAAATGAGGCATGAACAGGGGTACGGTAAAGTGTATTCCTGTCGCGGTGCGGGGTCGCGGTCACGGACGAGCGGCGGTTCCAGCGGTGAACGGCGGCCCTGGTCGACGCAGGGGCTGGCGACGCGGTCGAAGGGGTTATGGAGATCAGAGTTTAGGGTTAGGGTTTATGAGTTAAGAAGTATATATATATATATATATATATACAGCGACGGGGGGGGGGGGGTGGACTCAGCGCGCGAGGGTATCGCAGCAGCTGCTGCTTAGTTTCTAAACGGTTTGGGGCTAACGGGCGGGTAGGTAGGATCGGGTAGGGTTTAAGGTATTCATTTGGTTTTCTTATTCTAATTCTTTTTTTCTTTTCTTTTATTCTATTTTCTTTTCTATTCTATTCTAATTCATTTCTTATTCTTTCTCTCTTTTCTATTAAACTTATATATATATATATAGAATATAATAAATCTGTTAACTGTCCATAGGGTCTCCTACATGGAATAAATTGAAGAAAAATTACGGTTGGTTCATAAAACACCTAAATGCATAATTACCTAAAGATAAAAATTCCATAATTCTATTTCTTCTAATTAGCTAATAATTACTATAAATTAATTTAATAATTACTTAAATAATTAATATGGTTTATTAAAATTAGGGGTTTTATATTCTACCCAACTTATAAAAATTTTGTCCTCGAAATTAAAACTAAGTCACGATAGAAAGTGAAGGTTGGTATAAGATAGAGATTTACAGCTTATCCTGTACCTTCATCCATCCTAACCTCCATCATTTTTGAATTGTCGTGGGGATATTTGGAGGGTTATAATTTGCATTGTTTAAAATGCAAGGCTAGGTTTAAATGAGTGGGCGATGTTGCACGTTGCACATTCCAAAATCATGGGGAAAATTTATATGAACGAAAAATATGTTTCTTCATGTGTCATGTCCAATGGTGTGGATACCTCAACGCACTTTTGCATAAAAGTGCCCAACAATTGGAAAATTACAAAAAGATAGAAATTGGACTAAATTTATTAAAATTAATGCGCAATGTGTTCTTGAATTAATTAGAAGTACATGGGGATAAAATTAGGTAGAACACAAGTGTCATAGACATAGGGAACTCAGAATAGAATATTACCCTAATTTGGGTTGCACGAAACGGGTCAAGATTGTGTCTTCAATTTTGATTAGAACGCACAAGGACACAAAATTGAAATTATTTGGAATTAAGAAATAACGTCCACGACGAATATTGTGCGACTAAAATATAGCACATGAGAGCATAATTATAAGTTACACCGAGGTCAGAATAGAAGGCGGGCACGTCTAGGACAAGGGTATAAAGTTTGTAGGAAGGCAATGGCTAGTGTAGGGCTACAATTGTTGAAGCAACGGTAAGGTGCACTAAGTAATTTAATTATTATAAAATTAAATAAAATAATGTGTTCTATTTCTAATTGGATTTAAACTAGCCCTAGTTTCTCTTTCTAAGCCAAGTAGGCCTAATCTTGGGTGAGGGGGTTTACAATCTACCCAACTTAAAAATAATTTTATCCTCGAAATTAAAATAAGGCATAATTTGTTAATTTCTTCACATTCGCATATAAGGCAAGTAAATCACAATCTCTTCCAAAATTTAAAATATATTCTAATCCATCGCAATCACTTTTAAAAATTAAGGTAACCTCTGTTTAATCAAAATTTAACATATTGTAATCTCTTCTCAATTTTTAAATTATCAACATCCAAATTTAAATTAAATCCATATAACATCTTCAAGAATTAAATAACGCATATCAATTTTATATCACGAGCTCCAGCTATCATAATCTCCTTTAGAAAATATTTCTAATCAAATATGATTCCTATCTTCAACTTATGAATTTTTGTACTCTTCAAATTTTAATTTTAATTTACATCCTCAATATTTCAAATAGGTAATCCAACAATCAATATTTCACTTTTAATTCGATCATCAAATTTGGAATTCAATCCGTCCATATTTATGTTTAGAGTTCTATTTATTTTTCTCAAGATTTAAATCAACGATTCAACCTTCAATATTCAAAATTTAAATTATGTGCTCAAAGTATAAATATTTGGTCCGCAATATCAAAATTTATTAAATCATCATCATCTTAATCTTTCTTTTAAAATGAGTCAAAATTAAAATAACTTGAACCTCTCAATCTAATCTTACTTGATCACAATCTAAAAGAAATTTTATCGCAACTTAACAATGCAATTTTAACCCAACTTAGAATTTACCCATCTTTCACATAAGGCTCTTACATTTAAGAAAATGTATTCCTCAAATTAACTTAATCATGTTACTCAATCCTCAAAAATTTAAACACCAAATGTATCATATATGATATACCCTTATTCAGTTATAAAAGATAGTAGTCTAGTAATATGATGGGTCTATGGGGTATATCTAGTACTCTCTGTATATCAAACTTATACTACGCACGAAGTTTTATCTTTCCAAAATAAGGGAAGACGAAAAATAATAATAAAGAGTTCAAGGGGGAGATAATAGAATAGAAGTATGGGGATCAAGGCGTTTAAAGAATTCAAATAAGAATTGTCAAGGCAGTTGTGGATTGAAATCATATTTTGGTAATTCCTATTCACATGCTCGTATCAGTACAGTTATGTAACAGATACGATATGCTCAGACATATCTGGAGGGCAAGTACTTTCGTCTACTAGTCAACTATATATCTCAATCCACGTAAAGTAGTCATGCGAAGAGCTAACCAAGTGTACTAAGGTTGTCCAGACCGTAAAAAACTGATTCTGATTAGACAATTGTATCATTGTGTTGTTGATCAGGCCCCAATAACACATATGTCATGAACAAGCTCGATAAAAGAGTAAGCTTACAAAACTAGGCTATAATAGAGGCATAAGTCAGGGTAGTTCAGAAAATATAAATACGCTGAATTATGATGAAAGAAGGTACAAAATAATTCAAGTTCACAAAAAGATAAGACTCTACAATTTCTACAGTTGTCATACAAACTCCTTGTCTAAGTCACTAGTCGACCAAATAGTGGCATGGACCTCTAAGTGTTACAGTCGAGATAAACACTATCGTCTTATGCAAGCATATAGATAATGTCATTCAGTTACACTTCAGTAAAAGGTCAAAGAACTATGGGATACTAGGTTGTGAGGCATACTACCCATCTTAAAAGAATAAATTAATACTGTGACAGTCTTAAGGGGATTCAAAATAACCTCGCACTTGTAAATAGAGCATAAACTCTAATTAGGGTACACGAGAAAAAGATCTTGGTACTTATTAGGGTATCTTATTGCATTATATAGGTAATGGTCATCTTAAGTCTTAATCATAGTGCTTATAGAACAAGTGTCAATAGTAAGAATGTAAAAGTTACTGGCCTTCAAGGGAGAAGGGGATATAACTCGTATCGAGGCGGGGTTACAAATTACGTGATTTAAACTAAAGGATAATCATCATATCATAACCTACAAGAATAACTCAAAACTATCAAGTTCTAACTATCCAGCACAGAAATTCAAAATTCAAGGTTACAACTATAACCTTAGCAAACTATATATCCTAACATAGAATAAAATTACTCGGTCTACAATCAGAATGGTTAGGTGGCACGAATTAAACGATAAAGAAAAGAAAGCATAATTAGTCGTCGCACAAATCGCGAGTGCTAAGTTGCAGAGGAACAAGTCATAAAACTAAATAGAAAGACTCTAGATAATGCCATAGTTTTTTGAGGGGAAGTGGGATGCTAATCTCTGTGTTTGAGGTATGTTCAAGGGAAATATCTATCCATTCTTTTTGGCTTCCTAAGGTACTGTCTGCTAATAATAAGACAATGATCTAAATTTTATAGTTCTAATACTATCTTACTATAAAAGTTAGCTTTAGTCC
The DNA here is from genome assembly GCA_036927795.1 of Iris macrosiphon. Lineage (NCBI taxonomy): Eukaryota > Viridiplantae > Streptophyta > Magnoliopsida > Asparagales > Iridaceae > Iris > Iris macrosiphon. The sequence goes on along the minus strand of JAYESA010000002.1, from coordinate 1,816,888 downwards.
TAATGTTCAATCTTTGATATCTATTGGTTCCTCAATGCTAGGGTCAAACACTATGGTCAAATTTCAAACTAATTCTAGTAGTATTTATACTACTCTCAAGTCATTCATAAATATTTCAAGGGATAATGGTAAATCAATCTATAGGTAAGGGGTGCTAGGGTTCATTAGGTATTCTTATCTTAGTGATGTGTCTATACTTTAGTTTTATTCTTAGTAGGTGTGTTACCCTAATTATCATCCTAACATCAGGGATTCCTATATTCTAGCAGAGGCTCTACTCTAGGAACTATTAGGGAAGCACATGAATCAAGCAAAATGTGATTATCTAGATAGAACAGATCGAAAGAAAAGTGAATCATAGTCAATTGCAGATGAGATCCTGTACTCTAATCCTAATTGCAGGCTTGCTCGGTACAGTAACGTAACCGAGAAAATATGCTCACGACCTGCGTGGGCCACCACTAAAAATATGTCATGCCCCAGTCCCAAAATACGTAGGACTAGGACACGTAAGCATGCCAGCCGCATGGGTATGGCAACTCCAATATATGGAAACCAAAATCCATACGTACGCTGTAATATGAATATCAAATCCACAAGTGGTATAAATCTATCACAAGTCACAGGGCATATCTAAATCTCATCTACAGGAATCAAATAGAAATAAATAACCAATATCCATATCAATATATCTCAATAGGAAGTGTCTAAATATGACAGTCGGATGGAACTAAATCCACTGCCGAATTAGAATATAGAATAAACAAGACAAATACAATATAAGTACACAACTATCAACCACTGAGACTCGAAGAGAAAACGTCCTCGAATTATAGGTTACCAGTTCATATCTGCGCTCCTATGAATACTCATGAACATCAACACTTGGAAAGGGACCAAGTCCTCAGAGGGACATAACAAGATACATAGAAGCATGTCATAAAGTAAATACTGAATAAATAAAGGGTGTGCTAACCATCTAAGTGAATGCAATTTGAGGACAACTTTTGTACGTATGGGTATGCGTAGGCATATAACGTCCATACTCCGAAGAGAGTAGCAGCAGTACTGTCACTACCCAATTCTAGAAAATAGGTTTTTTTATTTATTTTGTAAATTGTGTATTGTTCATAAATAATTATATTTATATTTAATTAGTGGTTGTATTATTTTTTATTGGTTATTTTAGGGTTTTGGCTAGTCTGGACCCATGTCAGACCCTAGTGGATCCATGTCAGACCCAACCAATACCCTTGTCAGACCTGTTTTTGGGTTTAGAATTATTATTATATTTTTTATTTATTTAGTTGGGTAGTTTTGGTTTAGTTAGAGTGTGTTTAGAAACCCCAAACCTAAATATTTTGTTAGGATGACTAAAATGAGGGCATTTTAGTCATTTTTAACTAATGTAACCTATTTCTAACACTTGGCCGACCCTATTCCAGACCTGGACCGAAACCCCCCCATCCCTCTTCATTCCTTCTTCTTCTTCTTCTTCTTCTTCTTCTTCTTCTTCTCTATTCTCCATTTTCTTCTTCTTTCTTCTTCCAACAAGTTTCAAGTAAGTATTTCTTCATTTCTTCACTTCCTTCTTCTATTTCTTCCATAGATATGAACCCTAACCATTTACTTTTCCCTAACCTAGGTGTTTAGAGCCTAGACTTAGTGTAGAGGCTTGGCTTGGAGCCTTGGAGGCTTGAGGGTGGTGATTTCAAGGGTTTTGGAGACTTTGGCCTAGGGATTCCAACTCCCAAAAGGTAAACCCTAACTTTCCTCTTTGTGGTTGCTATTATATAGTATAATTAGTAGTTTAGAACCTTCCTAGACCTTAAGGCTACCCGTGGGAGGAAGTTAAAACTTGTTTGGTTGTGTTTGGAGACTTTGACATTAGGTTTTGTGTCAATTTTGGGTAAAATCCAAGATTGGCCCAATTTTGGGTGATGTCCTAGGTTAGATGGACCTAGGTAGACGTGCTTGGGTGTCTTAAGGGTAAGTACGTGTCCCCGTTCGGACACGTGAGGTCGTGTCGCGGAGATTTTGGTATTTTGGGCAATTTTGGGGTTTTCCTCGTCGTAGGTTCTATGTGCGTGCACGTTTTTGCCACGGACCTAGAATCGACGAGTTATCATTTTTTCTAGGTTTTAGACATCGATTAGAACCCGTGGGTAAATTTTAGGCCAATTCCGAGTAGGTTTGGTGTACGTTTCACGAGGTTTTGCGAACCGCATTCCACGTGTTCGTCGAAATAACCGAATAGCCATTTCGACTTGGTTTCTAGGTTTCGGGCTTGTGTGCGCATTGGTTTAGCTTCGGGGAGTGTGTGCTAGAGTTTTCGAGTTATATTTTTTATATATATATATTTATAGGTGTTTGGATCGTTGTGCGTACGTTGGTATTGTGTGTTGTGTGTTGTGTGTTGTGTGTGTTGTGTTTATATATATGTATATATGAGTCTATATATATATATATGTATGTTTGTCTCTCTCTCTCTCTCTCTCTCTCTATATATATATATATATATGTACGAGTGTGTGTGTGTATATATATGTGTTTGTATGTGTATATATGAGTGTGTATATGTGTTTGTGTAAGTGTATCTATATATATATATAAGTGAGTGTGTATATATATATATGAGTCTATATATATATATATATATATATATATATATATATATGTGTGTCTATATATATATATATATATCTGTCTATATATATATAAGTGTGTATATGTATACATGTATATGAGTATGTGTATATATATGTAGAGTGTTTATATATATATATATATATATATACATATATGTGATTATAGATATGTGTGTGTGTATAAGTGTATAAGTGCGTAAGTGTGTGTATATATATGGTTGTGTATATATATATATGTATATATGTTCATGTATATATATATATATATATATGTGTGTGTGTGTGTGTGTGTGATTGTGTGTGTGTGTGGTGTGTCGAAGGGGGAGCAGTGAGCAGTGGTAGCAAGGGTGGAGGTGCAGTGAGCAGTGAGCAGTAGAAAAGCAGCAACTTGCAGCAGCGAGAGAGGGGAGCAGCGAGGTGCAACGCTTGAGCAGCAATAGCAAGTAGCTGCTGCAGTGGCAGCAGCAGCCAACTGCAGCAGCAGCAATTACTGCAGTAGCAGCAGCAGCAAGCGCAAGCCCAAGCCCAAGCGCAACAGCAGCGGCATTTGTACTAGCAGCAGCAGTAGCACTAGCACTAGCACTAGCAGGGAGTAGCGCAGCAGAGGGAGAAAGGTAGAGGGTTAGATTGATTAGTATAGGTATAAGTATATATATATAGATAGATTTATAGATATATATTTATAGGTATGGGTATATATATATGTGAGATGTTATGGGTATGTGTATATGTGTGTGTGTGGTTATATATATAGTTATGTAGATATATGCCTATGTGTATGTATATATATATATAGTAGCCTAGATATATAGCTAGGTATATATGTATATATATAGATAGTTAGCTAGATGGGTAGTTGGAGAGGGTTAGTGAGTTATCTTAATACCTTGAGATATCAAGGTATCTCAATACCTTAAGATACCCAAGGTATTGAGTATCGGGGTAAGGTTTTTGACCAATTGCCTAGGAATAAGTTTAGAGTTGTTTTTATATCAATTGGTGTATATAATTACGCGTGTTAGCTTAGGTGTTAGCGGGTATAGGCGGGGTGTGTAGCTTAGGTCGAGGTATCGGATACCGAGGGTATCCCGGTATCTCAAGGAGGCGAGTTTGAGGGTTTACTAGCTTAATGAGCAAATTTTGACCTAGAATTTTTGGGACACCCTAGTTTAACCTAGCATTGACCATAATTGCCCTTGTTGACCGTAAAAGTCAACGTTTGACATAGTTTTGACCCAGAGTTGACTTTTTGGACCCCGGGTTGACTTTTTGATCGGTTTAACCCGTTCGACCAAGAATAACCCTAGAGGCTTGTTTTTAATTATTTTATATCAGTTTAACTCTTTAGAACCTCGTTTAACCTTGCTTTTCGCAATAGGTTCTTGCGACGCCAGTCCGGCTCTCGATCCTCATCAGTTGCTCAGGACGTCAGGCGAGTACCTATCTCTGATCGTTTCTATTTTATGATAGCGTATATATCACCTGTTCTAGAACTGTAATACATTATTCTGACACATTATTTCACGAACTGGTACTAGTGGATCCCGTCATGAGATGTTATCCCCCTTACCGTGTTCAATGGGTACTCTATCACGTGTATTTCATCATGTGCTTCGGGTATTGATTCTTATGTGCTATCATGTGCTTCGTGTGCTCTCGCCTTCATGTGCACGAGTTATTTATCATGTACGTAGCATGTCATGGTTGGATCCAAGAGTATTAGTGGGGGAGGGGAGTAGGAGTTGGTTATGTGATCAAAGCCAAACAGTATTCATGTGTATGTCAGTTATGCAACTCACGCATAACGAAGTTATCGTAGATTATTCATGTGCAACCTAAGCCGATCACATGACGAACTTGTTCTCAAGGCACTAAGCTAGTATTCCTGTTTTCTCACATGCAGTTACTTCTCTACTACTTGTATTGTTCCCCAGTTTTACATTGCAGCTACTTTTTTTGCTCCACCATGTATTTATTTTCATGTGCATCTTATATACTTTTCTTTTGCTAGTTATATACACCTTACCATGTATTTGGAGCTGCTTTCAGAGTTATGTACTTCGCTCCAGTCCTGACTGGGCATATTTTTTCCAGAGGATCCTGAGGATTTTTGCCCGACATTCTACGGGCCGGGCGTCGAGGAGTGTTGTGACCCAGAGATTGAGGAGGAGCCAGTTGAGGAGACGCCGTTAGCACCCTAGTTAGCTAGGTGGGTTTTTCCTGGGTTGTTCCCAGTTGATATTTTGGATGACTGTATTTATTATTTTGTTGCTTCTGTGATGTTGTAGACTTTAGACTTGGACTGTATTTTGGATATTGTACTGCTCTCTTTGGTTCTTGTTTCTTTGTGATATCTTATCGTACTTTTACTCTTCCCCTAGTTATTGTGATTGATATATATATATATATTGCGTGGTTGCCCTCCTTTTGGAGAGGTTATATTGACAAGTTTTATGAGATATAGATATTGTGACCTAGAACGGACCTTTACAACGTTCTACCGCCGATTCTGCGGCGTAGGCTGGACGTATCCACGACCCATGCCCAAGCTTTCGGGTGTGAGTCGTGACCCATTTTTGGTGGCGGCCCACGCAGGTCTAGTTTCTAGGTCTACCTGCGATAGGATATAGGATATAAGCTGAGAGAGAGCGTGCTCAATCACAACTTGGACCCTCCCTAATTTTTGCTATCCTTAATTTTTCTGAAATTGTTTCTTTTGCAATATTACAGTCTTTCCTTGATGATATCGTATCTTGCACCGTTGGTGACGTGATCTCAGATTCTGTTCTTCTTGATTCTATTCCAGCACTTGCTTTATTTGATTTCGGTGCTTCCCATAGTTTTGTGTCTGTATCTTTTGTTGTTAGACACCATCTTGTTGCTGAACCTTTAGCTAGACTCTACAAGATCATGACCGGGGGTGTCATCATCCTAGTCAGTGATGTCTGCAGAAACCGAAGAGTTACCTTGGGAGGCCGGGAGTTTAGTATGTGCCTACTCGTAATGCCACTTCCGAGCTATGACATTATACTCGGGATGGATTGGTTGAGTATGCACTATGCTAGTATAGATTGCCGTGGAGGCAGAGTGTTGTTTAGTCTGCCGGGAGAGCCAGAGTTTCAATTTGCCAGAGGAGCAGCGGAGCAGAGCGAGGGAGTCTTCTGCGAAGCCCTGGTGGTAGAGTCGAGGTTGCCACATCCACTGAAAGTGGAGTTCATGGATATCTTTTCGGAGGATTTGCCAGGGTTACCACCGGACAGAGATGTGGAGTTCTCTATAGACTTGGTGCCAGGCGCGGAGCCGATATCCCAGCACATCTATAGAGTCAGCAACAATGAGCTGGAAGAGTTGAAGAAGCAGGTAGATGAGCTTCAGGACAAGTGATTTATTAGATCTTGTTCTTCTCCATGGGGTGCTTCGGTATTTTTTTGTGCCGAAGAAGGATGGGTCGATACGGATGTGTATCGACTACAGGGCTCTGAACAACCTCCTAATCAAGAACAAGTATCCACTATCGCGTATTGATGATCTCTTTGACCAGTTGAGCGGAGCGAGAGTATTTTCTAGGATTTATCTGAGGACAGGCTACCACCAGGTGAAGGTCAGGCGGGAGGATATTCCGAAGACAACTTTTCGGACAAGGTATGGACAGTATGAGTTCATGGTGATGCCGTTTGGGTTGACTAATGCCCCGGTAGTGTTCATGAATCTGATGAACAAGGTGTTCCATCAGCATCTGGACATGTTTGTGGTGATGTTTATAGATGACATCTTGGTGTATTCGAAGACCCCAGAGGAGCATGAGGAGCATCTGAGGATAGTGCTGAAGACTCTCAGGAAGGAAAAACTTTATGAAAAGCTTTCAATGTGTGAGTTCTTCCTTGACAAGGTTGAATTCCTTGGTCATGTGGTGACTGGAGAGGGGATCTCGGTGGATCCGAGAAAGATCATGGCAGTTGAGGCATGGAGTGCTCCGAGTTCAGTAGCAGAGGTCAGGAGTTTCCTGGGACTAGCAGGCTACTACAGGAGATTTGTTGAGGATTATCCCCGAATTATAGAGCCATTGTCTAGGCTGACCCGAAAGGACATGGAGTTTGTTTGGTCAGAGGAGTGGCAGATCGCCTTTGATGGGCTGAAGAGGAGGTTGACGATAGCTCCAGTATTGACGTTGCCATCAGGGTCTGGAGGATTTACTATCTATAGTGATGCATCGGGGAAGGGAGTGGGTTGTGTGTGCCGCAGAATGGGAGGGTGATTGCCTATGCTTCTAGGCAATTATATCCTCATGAGAAGAACTACCCTACCCACAATGTGGAGTTGGCAGCGGTCATCTTTGCTCTGAAGTTATGGAAACACTATTTATACCGAGAGCGTATGGAGATCTTCACAGCCCACAAGAGCTTAAAGTATGTGTTTACCCAAAAAGAGCTGAACGTGAGGCATAGGAGATGGTTGGAGTTGATGAAAGACTTCGACATATTATTACAGTACCATCCAGGGAAGGCGAACGTAGTTGCGGATGCGCTGAGCAGGTATCCGGTAGCTATATGCTTGACTACAGATCGTTATCTTCTGGAAGATCTAGAGAGCTTGGGCATTGAGGTGATAGTGCCTGGAGTTTAGATGCAGATATAGGGACTATATATTCAGTCAGAGTTGGTAGACCGGATCAGGGCTACACAGTTTAATGATGAGTCCCTGAGGAGCATCAGGGCACAGGTTCAGATTGGATTATCAGATGACTTCACCATTGCTGATGATGGTTCATTGCGGTACGGTACCAGGTTGTATGTGTCGAGTGGGTTGTTGCACGAGGAGGTTCTTCAGGAGGCACATCGATCCCAGTAATCTATGCATCCAGGTGCCAACAAGATGTATAAAGATATGAGAGAGCATGTATGGTGGTACGGGATGAAGCGGGAGGTAGCGCGCTTTGTATCTCGATGCTTAGTGTGCCAGCAGGTGAAGGCAGAGAGGCAGAGGCCAGAAGGGTTGCTCCAGCCATTACCTATTCCGGAGTGGAAATGGGAGCATGTGACCATGGATTTTGTTTCTGGACTTCCCCGTTCTCCAGGAGGAAAGGATGCGATTTGGGTCATTGTAGACAGTTTGACCAAATCGGCCCATTTTTTACCATTCAAAGTGGGTACGTCTACGGAGAGACTAGCAGAGAGGTATGTGCGCCAGATAGTCAGACTGCATGGAGTTCTTGTAAGCATAGTATCAGATCAGGACAGTCGCTTTACTTCGCATTTCTGGAGGAGTCTGCAGGCTAGCTTAGGCACCCAGCTCAAGTTTAGTACTCCATAACACCCACAGACAGACGGTCAGTCAGAGAGGACCATCCAAACACTTGAGGACATGCTTCACACTTGTGTTCTGGATTTTAGAGGCTCTTGGGAGGATCACTTGTACTTGGTAGAGTTTGCTTACAACAACAGCTACCAAGACAGTATCGAGATGTCACCATTCGAGGCATTGTATGGACGGAGGTGTCATACTCCGTTATCATGGGATGATGTAGGCGAGAGAGCTTTTCTTCGCCCGAGATGGTGGTTGATGTAGCGGAGAAGGTCAAGCTCATTAGAGATAGACTTCGGGTGGCACAGGAAAGACAGCGGCATTGGGCCGATAGCCACCGGAGACCTTTGGAGTTTGAGGTATAGCTTAGAATCTAGATTTTATTCTTGTATTTTCTTGTGATTGCTTGTTTTAGATTAAGTGCTGAGACCTTGTTTGTGCTAGGTTGGAGATCTGGTGTTCCTGAGGATTTCTTCGACGCGGGGCACTATTCGCTTCGGTGGAGGCGGAAAGCTTAGCCCACGTTTTGTCGGACCCTTCAGCATCCTTGAGAGGGTCAACATTGTGGCATAGAGGCATGATTTGCCGCCTACACTAGAGGGAGTTCATGATATATTCCATGTGTCTCAGTTGAGACAGTACATGGCGGATCCCAGTCACGTATTGGATCACTCAGAGATCGTGGTAGGCCCTACTCTTAACTATCCAGAGCAGCCGGTGGAGATTCTGGATCGGCGGGAGAAGGTATTGAGGAACCAGACTATTCCCTTGGTTCGCGTCGCGTGGAGGCATCACTCTCTAAGTGAGTCGACCTGGGAGAGGAAGGATGAAATGTGCGAGCGATACCCTTATCTTTTCGAGCCCTGAGGTATGGTTCTTTTCTTTTCCTTGTATTCCTGTCCTAGTTTCGTCTTTTTAATTTCGAGGATAAAAAAATTTTAAGGAGGGTAGGCTTGTCACTACCCAATTCTAGAAAATAGGGTTATTTTTTTATTTTTATTTGGTAAATTGTGTATTATTTATAAATAATTATATTTATATTTAATTAGTGGTTATAATATTTTTTATTGGTTGTTTTAGGGTTTTGGCTAGTCTAGATCCATGTCAGACCCTAGTGGACCCATGTCAGACCCAACCAATACCCTTGTCAGACCTATTTTTGGGTTTAGAATTATTATTATATTTTTTATTTAGTTAGCTGGGTAGTTTTGGTTTAGTTAGAGTGTTTTTAGAAACCCCAAACCTAAACCCTTTGTTAGGATGACTAACATGAGGGCATTTTAGTCATTTTCCATTAATGTAACCTATGTCTAACACTTGGCCGACCCTATTCTAGACCTGGACCGAACCCCCCATCCCTCTTCATTCCTTCTTCTTCTTCTTCTCCATTCTCTATTTTCTTCTTCTTCCTTCTTCCAACAAGTTTCAAGTAAGTATTTCTTCATTTCTTCTCTTCCTTCTTCTATTTCTTCCATAGATATGAACCCTAACCATTTGCTTTTCCCTAACCTAGGTATTTAGATCCTAGACTTAGTATAGAGGCTTGTCATGGAGGCTTGGAGGCTTGAGGGTGGTGATTTCAAGGGTTTTGGGGACTTTGGCCTTGGGATTCCAACTCCCAAGAGGTAAATCCTAACTTTCCTCTTAGTGGTTGCTATTATATAGTGTAATTAGTAGTTTAGAACCTTCCTAGACCTTAAGGCTACCCGTGGGAGGAAGTTAGAACTTGTTTGGTTGTGTTTGGAGACTTTGACATTAGGTTTTGTGTCAAATTTGGGTAAAATCCGAGATTGGCCCAATTTTGGGTGATGTCCTTGGTTAGACAGACCTAGGTAGACGTGCTTGGGTGTCTTGAGGGTAAGTACGTGTCCTCGTTCGGACACATAAGATCGTGTCATAGAGATTTGGGCATTTCGGGCAATTTGGGGGTTTTTGTCGTCGTAGGTACTATGTGCATGAGCGTTTTTGCCATGGACCTAGAATCGATGAGTTAGCATTTTTTCTAGGTTCTAGACATCAATTAGAACCCGTGGGTAAATTTTGGGCCGATTCCGAGTAAGTTTGGTGTGCGTTTCACGAGGTTTCACGAACCGCACTCCACGTGTTCGTCGAAATGACCGAATGGCCATTTTGACTTAGTTTCTAGATTTCGGGCTTTTGCGCGCGTTGGTTTAGCTTCGGGGAGTGTGTGCTAGAGTTTTCGAGTTATATTTTATATATATATATATTTATAGGTGTTTGGGTCATTGTGCGTGCGTTGGTGTTATGTGTTGTGTGTTGTGTGTTGTGTGTTGTGTGTTGTGTGTATTGTGTTTGTATATATGTATATATGAGTCTATATATATATATGTATGTCTCTCTCTCTCTCTCTCTATATATATATATATATATATGTGTGATTGTATATATGTACGAGTGTGTGTGTGTATATATATATGTGTTTGTATATGTATATATGAGTGTGTATATGTGTTTGTGTAAGTATATATATATATATATATATAAGTGAGTGTGTATATGTATATATGAGTCTATATATATATATATATGTATGTGTGTCTATATATATATATGTGTGTCTATATATATATAAGTGTGTATATGTATATATGTATATGAGTATATGTATATATATGTAGAGTGTTTATATATATATATACATATGTGTGATTATAGATATGTGTGTGTGTATAAGTGTCTAAGTGTGTATATATATATGGTTGTGTATATATATATATGTATATATGTTCGTGTGTGTATATATATATATATATATATATATATATATATATATATATATATATATATATGTTTGATTGTGTGTGTGTGGTGTGTCGGGGGGGGAGCAGTGAGCAGTGGTAGCAAGGGGGGAGGAGCAGTGAGCAGTAGAAGAGCAGCAGCTTGCAGCAGCGAGAGAGGGGAGCAGGGGGTGCAACGCTAGAGCAGCAGTAGCAAGTAGCTGCTGCAGTGGCAGCAGCAGCCAACTACAGCAGCAGCAGCAACAACAATTGCTACCGTAGTAGCAGCAGCAACAGCAATTGCTGCAGTAGCAGCAACAGCAATTGCTGCAGTAGCAGCAGCAGCAAGCGCAGCAGCAGCGGCATTTGCACTAGCAGCAACAGTAGCACTAGCACTAGCAGGGAGTAGCGCAACAGAGGTAGAGAGGTAGAGAGTTAGATTGATTAGTATAGGTATAAGTATATATATATAGATAGAGTTATAGATATATATTTATAGGTATGGGTATATATATATGTGAGATGTTATGGGTATGTGTATATGTGTGTGTGTGGTTATATATATAGTTATGTAGATATATGCCTATGGGTTTGTATATATATATATAGTAGCCTAGATATATAGCTAGGTATATATGTATATACATAGATAGTTAGCTAAATGGGTAGTTGGAGAGGCTCAGTGAGTTATCTCAATACCTTGAGATATCAAGGTATCTTAATACCTTGAGATACCCAAGGTATTGAGTATCGGGGTAAGGTTTTTGAGAAATTGCCTAGGAATAAGTTTAGAGTTGTTTTTATATGTATTGGTGTATATAATTACGCGTGTTAGCTTAGGTGTTAGCGGGTATAGGCGGGGTGTGTAGCTTAGGTCGAGGTGTCGGATACCGAGGGTATCCCGGTATCTCAAGGAGACGAGTTTGAGGGTTTACTAGCTTAATGAGCTAGTTTTGACCTAGAATTTTAGGGGTACCCTAGTTTAACCTAGCGTTGACCATAATTGCCCTCGTTTACCGTAAAAGTCAACGTTCGACCTAGTTTTGACCCAAAGTTGACTTTTTAGACCCCGGGTTGACTTTTTGACCTAAATTTCACCGGTTTGACCCGTTCGACCTAGAATAACCCTAGAGGCTTGTTTTTAGTTATTTTATATCAGTTTAAATCTTTAGAATCCCGTTTAACCTTGCTTTTCGCAATAGGTTCTTGTGACTCCAGTCGGTTCTCAATCCTTATTAGTTGCTCAGGACGTCAGGCGAGTACCTACCTCTGATCATTTTTATTTCATGATAGCGTATATATCACCTGTTCTAGAACTGTAATACTTGATTCTGACATATTGTTTCATGAGCTGGTATTAGTGGATCCCGTCATGAGATGTTATCCCCCTTACTGTGTTCAGCGGGTACTCTATCACGTATATTTTATCTTGTGCTTCGGGTATTGATTCTCATGTGCTATCATGTGCTTCGTGTGCTCTCGCCTTCATGTGTGCGAGTTATTTATCAAGTACGTAGCGTGTCGTGGTTGGATCCAAGAGTATTAGTGTGGGAGGGGAGTAGGAGTTTGTTATGTGATCAAAGCCAAACAGTATTCATGTGTATGTCGGTTATGGAACTCATGCATAACGGAGTTATCGTAAATTATTCATCTGTAACCTAAGCCGATCACATAACGAACTTGTGCTCAAGGCACTTAGCTAGTATTCCTGTTTTCTCACATACAGTTACTTCTCTACTACTTGTATTGTTCCCCAGTTTTACATTACAACTACTTTATCTGCTCCACCATGTATTTATTTTCCTGTGCATCTTGTATACTTTTTTATTGCTAGTCATATACACCTTACCATGTATTTGGAGTTCCTTTCAGAGTTATGTACTTCGCTTCAGTCCTGACTGGGCATATTTTTTCCAGAGGATCCTAAGGATTTTTGCCCGACATTCTATGGGCCGGGCATCGAGGAGTGTTGTGACCCAGAGATTGAGGAGGAGCCCGTCGAGGAGATGGTGTTAGCACCCTAGTTAGCTAGGTGGGTTTTTTCGGGGTTGTTCCCAGTTGATATTTTGGATGACTGTATTTATTATTTTGTTGCTTCTGTGATGTTGTAGACTTAGGATTTGGACTGTATATTGGATATTGTACTACTCTCTTTGGTTCTTGTTTCTTTGTGATATCTTATCGTACTTTTACTCTTCCCCTAGTTATTGTGATTGAGGTATATATGTATTGCGTGGTTGCCCTCCTTTTGGTGAAGTTATATTGACAAGTTTTGTAAGATATAGATATTGTGACCTAGAATGGACCTTTACAGCGTTCTACCGCCGATTCTGCGGCATAGGCTGGACGTACCCACGACTCATGCCCAATTTTTTGGGTGTGGGTCATGACAAGTACAGTATATTGTACATATCGCTCCAAAGAACGTGGCAGCAGTGTAAAGAAAGTGGGTATCCCATACGCCTACTAGTCGTCCTCCCCGTCCAATGCAAATGTACAAGTCGCGAACACGATGTGGACATCACGTACTATAATGTAAGTCTCTATAGAAATAAACAACTAAGCGAAATACCGTCATACGTGTTGCTCACACCTATGGCCAGTCGAGTATGAGGCACGCGTCCCTACATGAACTTACTTTATGATGTGTAATGATACGTGTCAAGGCCTGGGGAGTCATACCGATAACTCCACAACTTTAGGTGGATCTACTAGACTCTAGGTCAGACACAAGTCCTAACATCAACGCCTTTGTTGACTGCACCCGAATCTTTCTCGGACGTGCACAGTTTATATAATATAAAATAATAAATATGCAACTAAAATAATAACTGAATTTAAACAGTACAACAAGGCAAGGTATACTTGCCTGGCAAGAGAGCTGAAAAAAATATAACGTCTAGATGTCAAGGACACGGGATCAGGAGCTACGGCCTCCGAATAAACGTCTCCAGATGCTGAAATAGAGATTACCAAATTTTTCAGAATCAGCAAAATATTAGAAAATACTACCCTTTCGTCCAATTTGGACACAGGAGCAAAACGGTAATTTCGGATCAAAGTGTGGTCCACTTTGCACCAAAAAGCTTGCCAAGGGTAAAGGTCTCTAAATGGGACAAATTATAGGTCAAACAAACTCTAAAGGTCAGTACGAACTCATCGGTATGTCAAATTTTGGATTCCGGTGAGCCAAACACAAATTTGCCCAAAAAGTCAATCGTGGGGCCCGCCAATAGGTGGCTTGGTCAACTGTCTCAGAATTGCATAAAAATTGGGTCACAGGACCAGCGCGATACCACCAGTCCATTGACGCAAGTTTCTTCGAATTCTGAAGAGCGCACACTAAATGGCACGGGGTTTTGCAAAAGTTACGATACGGAGAATTTTGTGGACACGGGCTGATTCTGACGAACACACGCGTCCAAATCTATTTTTACGAAAGCCCACCCATCCGGGTATACCGTGCGTGCCTTTCAGTGCACTTGGTACACGATGGGGCAGTCCCGTTTGGCGGGGCGCGCTACGGATCTCAAATTCTGGAAGTTGGAAAAAGTAGGCTTTCGATATTTTTAACTTAGTTTAATTCTACATACAACAATAATTAAAATATTGTATTTGACAAAAAATAATCTAGGTTAGGTGGCCTTCGCATACCAAATTAAAAAACTAGATTTGTATCTCTATGGTGGGAGATACGAGTCCTTAAACATGGGTGGTTACTGCAGTTTTCTGCGATCCAAAAGTTGGCATTTTTTGCCAACTTGGTTGCTATTTTTGCCTAGGGTTACATATTGTTCGTGGTAAACTAACACACAAAGATGGAAGGGGGATAGGTCGTAAATATATCGGTGAAAACGGGGTCGAGTTTGGTCGAGCGATGGCGAGGGAAACGAGGCGTGAACAGGGGTACGCTGCAGTGTATTCCTGTCTTGGCGCGAGGTCGCGGTCACGAACGAACGCCGGTTCCGGAGGGGAACGGCGGCCCTGGTCGGCATTGGGGCTGGCGGCGCGGTCGAGGGGGTTGTGGAGATCAGAGTTTAGGGTTAGGGTTTATGAGTTGAGAAGTATATATATATATATATATATATATATATATATATATATATATATATATATATATATATATATATATATATATATATATATATATACAGCGGCGGAGGGGGAGGGGACTCAGCGCGCGGGGGTATTGCAACAGCTGCTGCTTAGTTTCTAAATGGTTGTGGGCTAACGGGCGGGTAGGTAGGATCGGGTAGGGTTTAAGGTATTCATTTGGTTTTCTTATTCTTTTAATTTATTTTTCCTTTCTTTTATTCTATTTTCTTTTCTATTCTATTCTAATTCATTTCTTATTCTTTTTCTCTTTTATATTAAACTTATATATATATATATATAACTCTAGAAATTATATTAGTTTATACGATAAATCTGTCAACTGTCCAAAGGGTCTCCTACATGAAATAAATTAAAGATAAATTACGGTTGGTCCATAAAATCTCTAAATGCACAATTACCTAAAGATAAAAATTCCACAATTCTATTTCTTCTAATTAGCTAATAATTACTATAAATCAATTTAATAATTACTTAAATAATTAACATGGTTTATTAAAATTAGGACGGGTTACTCGACTTTTCCTAGGATGGGTAACCTCCCTTAAGATGGGTGAGCTTCCTAGGATTGGTAACCTCCCTAAGTATGGGTGACCTCCCTAGGATGGGTAACCTCCATTTGGATGGGTGACCTTCCGTATGATGGGTGACCCCCCATAGGATGGGTGACCTCCCGTAGGATGGGTGACCTCCATAGGATGGGTGACCTTCATATGATGGGTAACCTCCCTTAGGAAGGGTGACCTCTCTTAGGATGGGTAACCTCTCGTAGGATGGGTTACCTCCTATAGGATGGGTGACCTCCTGTAAGATAGGTAACCTCCCTAGGATGGATGACCTTCATATGATGGGTAACCTCCCTTAGGATGGGTGACCTCCCGTAGGATGGGTAACCTATCTAGGATAGGTAACCTCCATTAGATGGGTGACCTCCCGTAGGATGGGTGACCTCCATTTGGTTGGGTAACCTTCCTAAGTATGGGTGACCTCCCGTAAGATGGGTGACCTCCTGTAGGATGGGTGATGTTGTCACTACCACATTTTAGGAAAAAGGGTATTTTAGTAATTTCCTATTTAAATAAATATTGTGCATGATAAATAATTTTTGTTGTATTATTTAATTATTATTGGATGTTATTTAATTATTTTGGACTTATTTTAGTGGACCCAACTAGTTTAGTTTGGACCCATGGACCAACATGAATTAATTAGTTAGACTTGGCCCATTTAGAAAGCCCATGGTTAAGAAGATGGATTAAATTAATTAAATGATTAGACTAGAAGCTTCCTTCCTTAATTATTTCTTCATGAGAGGCCCCAAGGGGTACATTGGACATTTTACAATTGCTTGGGGGAGGGGCTATGGCCGGCCTATTAAAGTGGGGGGGAAATTTCTCTCTCCTCTTATCTCATTCCAAATCTAGATCTAGAATTTTTCCACTTCCAAATTCCCTCCATTCCCAATCCAATTCCCTACCAAATTCATTTCAAATTCTTTCCAATTCACCATTAGAGAAGGAGGAAGCAAGGATCTAGAAGAAGGAAGCAAGGATCTACAAAGAGGAGCAAGGATCTACAATTTGGAAGCAAGTTCATCTCAATTGAAGGTTTCGTTGGGAATCCATCTCCCAATAGGTATAATTCAGATTTTCCCATTTAAATAGCTTCTAAATCTGAGATTTAATCATGTAAAATCAACCTATATGTATGTACTACCCATAGGACTTTGTTTTGTGTTCATAGGAGACCCATGGAGAAAGTTATGGTGCTTTTTGTGTCAATTTTGTTGGAATTCCGAATTTATATTTTTTTGTGTGTGTCAATTGATCCTATAGATCAATTGGACATGAGATTTGTGTTTGAGGCTAGTATCGTGTCCATATTGGGATACTTGTGGTTCGTATCCCAACTATTTGGTGATACGTGTCATTTGGGGGTTTTCCTCCGACACGGGGCTTTGAACATGTCGTATTTTGACACGGACACATAGATCTACTTTTGACGCTTTGATTTGTTCGTAAATATTATTTGTGATTTGTTTGTGTCCTTCGGGGTGCATTTGGTTGTGTGTTGGACTCGTGTCGCATGCGTATGCTAGATCTAGTGGGATACGATGAGATACTCTCCAATTGTGTGTATTTTTACATAGATCTAATTAATTGTGGTTCAATTCTTCATTTATAATTAGTATATATATATGGATATTAAATATTTATTTTGTGTATTTATTATAGTAATTATTGTAGCATAGATCTATATTTTGGGTGTGCTATTATAATGTACAATATAATATGTAGCTTTCTTGCATGCAAATATATATGTTACTACTTGTTAAATAATATAATTTATACATAAAATATTTTATAAAATATATTTGTATGTTTAATTGTGTAATTATATTATTTATAATTATTATGTAATTATTTGGATATTAATGTAAATATTTTAGGTGTGCTTCTAGCCATGTAAATTATATGTTCTTTGTTAAATATTTGAAGGTATGAGTTTATGTGTATATTAATATATATATGTACATTTTTGTATTAATATATATATATACTGTTTTATATATTCTGTTTATATATATATATATATATATTGTTTATATATTCTGTTTTTATATATATAATTATATATATACAACTTGTTTTAGTGACAGTGAATTAATGACAGTAAAAAACTGTCATTAATTAGCCGACTAATAGCAGCCGCTGTAGCCTTCGGGCAATTAATGACAAACCTGTCATTAATTGCAGCAGCGGGAAACAGCAGCTTTTCTGCGACGTTTTTCCGCGACAGTTTAACTGTCAGCGAAAACCAAAGCAGTGGCAGTTTATTATTTGGGTTTCGGTGACAGTCCTTCGGTGACAGTCCCGACTATCACTATTTAAACTGTTTTGATTTAATCCTATTTTATTCACTGTTTTTCAATGACGCTTTGACAGATTTAATGTATATATTATATATTATAATTGTATATATATATATGTATATATATATATATGTGTTTTGTGAGGAATAATAATTGTAATAATATATTATGTTATTTATATAAATGTTGGGTTGTATATATATTATTTTAGGGTATATATTAATTATATTATTAGTATACTTTGTGTGAGTTCTTTTTGAATCTAATTTGATTTCTAAATTATTGTAGTTTATCTCTATATTATTTTATAGATGTCTTGTGAGGTTGACTTTGGGTTTGACCATGTTTGACTTTAGTGGACTTTAGAGTTGACCATAGTTGACTTTTGCCTTAGAATTGACTTATTGACCTAGAAATTGCCTAGTTTGACTTGTTCTCTTTCCGGGACCTTGTATTAATGTGGTATTCCATATCTAGGTCTTCGAGGCACCGAGTCAGACATTTGTGAGACTGTTCATTGGACTTCAGGCGAGTACATTCTCTGATAGTTTCTCATTTATGATATCCTCTATGTTCGTTGTATCTAGTGTAGATATACATGTTCTCTTGACACTATGGTTACACGGATTGGTATATCCGGATCTCGTCATGAGATGTTATTCCTTGGTATATGGTGTATATGGTGCAAGTATTGTTTCATTGGTTATCTTGTACATGTACAGACACCGATTCTCGGGGAGACTAGCTATCTTCTTGGGGAATCTAGTGCCATAACGTACCGTGGTTGGATCTATTATACCAGTCGGGGTGGGGAGTATTTTAGTGTAGATATGTGATCATACCCTCCTTGTGCATGTCTTGTTCCTTATGAGTGTTGATCATACACCGCACGTATAATCAGCCAGGCCATTATACTCTTGTGCAAGTTCCTAAGCCGATCACATGTTAAAGCTAGTACTCACACACTTAGTCATTAGTATTCTTGTTCTATCAGCATATTGTTCATTATTGTATTTCTTTCCAGTACTTCCTTATTGTCTATACATTTCTTGTATCTATTTATGCATCTTGTTTATCCACAGCTACTTACTGTTACATAGTTTTTATCATTATTTGAGAACTGCTGTTAGGGTTGTACTCTGCTCCTTTCCTGACTGGATATATTTTTCCAGATGACACTGAGGAGTACCCTACCTATTATGGACCCCAGGATGTTGTGGGTTTAGATTCTGAGACCCTGGCTCAAGAGGGACTTATCCCAACTGAGACAGTTGACCCTGGAGTTGTAGCTTTATAGTTTTGTAGTATTCTTTTGTACTGGATTTGTCTCCAGCATATTTCTGTATTTTTCTTCAGACTCATTGATGTATTATTTTAGACTCATGAGTTGTATTGTGACTATTTTATTCTTATCTGATTCATGTTCATTCTATCTTAGTTCTGTGATTGAGTACACTATCTTTTGGTGGTTCATTATATTAGATAGACTTTCTAGACAGCGTTCTACCGCCGATTCTGCGGCGTAGGCTGGGCGTTGTTTCCGACTAGTACCCTTACCCCGGGTGCGGGTCGTGACACATTTTTGGTGGTGGCCCATGCAGGTCTAGCTTCACAAGTATGTGATGTCGTGGTAGTGCGACAACTTAGTTGTACTACTGCGAGCCTGCAATAGGATATAGGATATAAGCTGAGATACTCAATCACATCTAGGAAAATTCTTTTGATTCAACTATTCTCCTTTGACGTTGATACTTGATCTCTTAAACTGTCCTTTCCTTGAATATCTTACATCTTGTGCCATATTGATTCTTTCTTTCGCTTTGTCTCAGGATGCCGCCTAAGACTAGATCACAGCAAGGGAGAGCAGTTTCTGAGAGGTCTGCGACATCCCGAGGGCCTGCACCAGTCACTTCTCCGGTGATTGGAGTGTCAGCTGCTTTCGGAGGTCCACCACCCACTCAGAGGACTGTGCCAGCTGTATCTGAGGGGCTTCCACCTCCACCTCATGTGCCAGCAGAGGCATCACAGATGTTTACTCTGTTTCGTGAGATGCTCGAGGCATAGAGGGCTCAGTCGGAGGCACATCAGAGGCAGACCGACGTTCTACGGCAGGGCATCGAGAGTGCTCATCAGCTTGCTCGTGCTGTAGTTGAGAGAGGAGTTCCGGTCCAGCAGCAGGTTGTTCCTCAGGTTGCTCAACTTCGGCCAGGCAACATTCAGGACTTCAAGAAACTGGAGCCTAGGGTTTTCAAAGGGACGGAGGGCATCGTCTATGCTGATGATTGGCTCGAGGACATTGAGCGTCTTATGAGGGTGTCCCGTCTTTCTAAAGATCTGAAGGTTGAGGCGGTAGGACTTCAACTGTTCGACGTCGCTCGTACCTGGTTCAGGAATGAGCCGGTTCTAGTTGACGCAGGACAATCTTGGGAGGTATTCAGGGACCTTTTCAAGAAGAAGTTTTTCGCCCGGATAGACAGGCTTGACTTGGGGAGACAATTTGAGAGTCTCATTGTCACTACCACATTCTAGAAATAGGGGTAATTTTGACTTTTTGCAATATTTAATACTATTGTAGTTATAATTAATTAAATTGCATGATAGTATATTTGGTTTTAAATATTTATGAGTGATGTGTAATTAAATATAGTATTAGATGTAGTGCTTATTTATTTTTAGCTAGCAGACTGACCTAGAAGCCAGTATACGAACACCTGTCAGGACTTGTGGAATTATGTAATTAATTATTTTATTTATAATTTAATTTTTGGAGATTTTTATTAATTACTGTATTTTATTTAATATTTTGCGCATTGCCTTTGCTTCGATATTTGGAGCACTATCCTGACTTCTGTCTTCCGACAAATTTAACAATCTTGCCCTAGACATGCCCGCCTTCCATTCTGCTATTTTTGCAACTCATAATTTTGCTCCCTGTGCATTGTTTCTGGCCGCACAAAAATCATCGCGGACGTTATTTTTAATTTCCTATTTTTTATCGTTGTGCGTTCCAATCGAAAATTGGAGGCCATCTTGACCTATTTTTCGTGCGACCCAAATTAGGGTAATATCCTGTTCTGAGTCTTCTTCAATATTGGTATTGATGACTTGACCTGATTTTGGCTCCATGTACTCCTAATTAATTGTTGAACACAACTTGCATTTATTTCTATTTAAATTGAGGATACTATTTTATCTGACTTTAAAATCCCAATTTAATTCCAGTGCCCTGCAAATTCAGCCCATACCCATCTTACAGCGTCCCCTGACCCTACAAAACACCGGACCCCGAATCGCCCGCCCAATTTTCGTCATTTCATGTGTTTGTGCAATTTCCCAAATTTAAGGGGGTTAAATTGCAAATTGGCATTTTGTGCCAACGCCCAATTATTTTTAACCAATGAGGAATCCTTAATTATTTTTATTTAAACCCTCACCCTTATTTCCCACATGAGTTAATTTCCCTCATGTTCAATCCTAGCCACCCATTTACTTGGATGCATCCTCACCCTCCATCAAAACCCACTCATCCCTATTTAATGTCTTGTCCCATCCTAAACCCTAATCCCTAGGCAACATAGAAATCCCCACCTCTCTCCAACGTAGGAAACCACATCCTTCTTCCTTCCTCTTCTCATTTCTTCCCTTCTCCTTCTCTTTTCTTCTCCTTCTTCCTTTCTCCTTCTTCTTTCTTTTCATTTGAAAGTTGATTTCAAATATTCAAAAGGGAGGGGGAGGGAAACTGAAATCTACTGTTCACTATCCCCCAAACCCGACTTCCTGTTCAGCCCGGCGGCCAGTTCCCTCCGGTCAGCCGACTCCCTCTGCGGTGATTCCGGCGACTGAGCCCGCTGCACCCCGGCGGCCCTGTGCTCTCGGCCGACTCCCCACATGCGGCCTACCCCAGCCGCTGGCTGCTCCTCCAGCCCGGCCGAGACTGCTCCCTCTGCCCACTGATCAACTCCGGCGGCCGCCGATCTCCATTCACCACCACCATCAACACCATATCACCACCACCACCCTCTCCAACTATCACCACCGCCATCTCCATCAAGCCATCACCACCACCTCCATCGCCAATCACAACCATCACCAGTGCCAACTCCGACCCGCCGGCCTACCGCCGGATCTCCCCGCTGCGAGCTCCCCATCCCGCCTTGCTGTGACTGCAGGCGACCGAGCCACTGCTGCTACTCCAGCCCGGCGGATCCCCGACTCCCTCCGGCGATCTTTCCGGCCAGCAGACCAGTAAGTCCTCCTCCTTCTTCCTTTATATTTATATATATATATATATGTATATATATATATATATATGTATATATACGTATGTATACACATGAGTATATATATATGTAATTGTAGGTATTTTATTAATCAATGTGTAGGTACATGTATGTGTAAAATTAATACATATGTAAATGTATATATTTAATTAAAGTGTATGTATGAGTGTGTATTTAAAATTAATTGGTGTAAATATATATGTATAGTATATATTTTTGTATATGAATTAGTATATATATATGAATATTGTTTATTTAAATAATATTTAAATACATACATGTATACGTATGAGTGTATATAAGGAAAGGTATATGTATAATTAGTGTAATTAATTTGTATATGTATATATCATTAATTTAAGGTATTTGTATGTATTTAAATAAATGGTATAAATATGTATTTAATTTAATGTTTAATAGTATATGTAATGTATATAATTAGTGTATATATATGTATAAGTATATATTTATTTTGTATATGTATATTTATGCATTTTATATATATACTTTGTATATTTTAAAATAATTAGTATATGTATATGTATATACTAGTATATGTATTTGTATATAATAAGTAATGTATAGTTAATGTATATTTAATTAATGTAAAGTATTTATATATTTAATTAATGTGTGTGTATATGTGCATGTTTTAATTTAATTGGTATATACATAAATGTATATATGTACTTATATATACTAGTATATAGTATTGCATTTCAAATTTGGTATATATGTATATATAATTTGTATAAGCATGGTATATGCGTATAATTAATGATGATATGTACATATATCGTATATTCTCTATTTTGGTATATACTTGTACTCATTATATTAGTATTAATTAAAACGTATAATTTTGGTAATATGTATATACCTATATATATAAATGAATGTTATTTTGGGTGCAAATATGCATATATTTATTTAGTATAATTTCATATAGTATATATGTATTAAATGTATTTTTGGGGTATGTGTACAAACACATATAAATATGTATTTTGGCATAAGTATGTATGGGTATATAAATATATAAATGTATTTCGGTATAAATATACATATATGTATATATATATTTTCGTATTGGCATATGTGTATACATGTATTCTATATATATATATATATGGTAGGTATTAATGATTAAAATAGGTAATGTGTTTTATTCCTACTAGGTGACCCTAGTTGACTAGTGCCATGCCTGGCATGGCCCTGAGGCCAGTGTTTATAGACTGTGTGTTAGCGTAGCTTCTGATGCAAATGTTATATTGTGTTATGTGTATAGGACTGTTGGTTTTACCCAGGGGATACTCTGGAACAGGACATCCATAAATACCAGCTAAGGACCAAGGCAAGTACATTCTCCGATAATTTCCAATTCTTGATAATTGCTATAAGTTCAATGATCTTGAATGTTACAACTGAATCTTTGACACTGTGCTACACGGACTAGTATAGCTTGGATCTGCAGTCATGAGATGTTACCTTGATTATCGTATTGACATTGTACACGACATGTATATTTAGACATCGTACATGATAGACTTGACTTGCTCGTGTATCGTGACGTGTCATGGTTGGATCCACAGTACTAGTTGGGGGCGGGGAAATTGCTAGTGAGAAATGTGATCAAATACCTATCGTACAAGTTTATATTATTGGTGTTAATCATTCGCCTCATGCATGATTAGCCAGGCCATGTAGCAATCGTACAAGTCCCAAGCCGATCACATTTCAAAGCTACAATTTCAAACACTTAGAATAGTTACAGTTCCTTATTTCAAATCATATACTACATCACCCGTATAT
Organism: Iris macrosiphon; assembly: GCA_036927795.1. NCBI lineage: Eukaryota > Viridiplantae > Streptophyta > Magnoliopsida > Asparagales > Iridaceae > Iris > Iris macrosiphon. The sequence goes on along the minus strand of JAYESA010000002.1, from coordinate 1,793,124 downwards.
GATACTGTTTCTTGTTCTTTTATTTCCATACATGCACTGACTGTATCATATTGCCTGTCTCTTTATATTACCTGTCTCTCTTAAATTGCCATTTCAATTATTTCACTGTCTTCTCAGTAGCTAGCATGACATGTTTTATTGTATTATAGACATTATCAATTAATGGAACTGTTATTTGAGATTGTGCTTTGCTCCTTCCTGACTGGAAATATTTTTCCAGACTATGCCTTAGAGGACCGCTGTCCGACACTTATGGTGAGTAGCTGCAGGCTTGATAGTAGTTGTGATTCCAGGAGGTCTAGTTGGAAATTACTATTTTTAGTTAGTTCTTTTAACAGTCTATTGGTACCGGATTTGTCTCCGGCAATTTGATGATTTTGGATATTGTTGAGTTAGAATATTACTTGTTGACTTGTGTTGTGTTTAATTTAAATTTCTGTTCAAATCTTATCGTGCTGTAATCCTGTGATTGAGTATGTGTTCATCTTATTTGTGTCATTCGTGCCTCCTAATGGAGATTGGATGCTTGCGTGACATTAGATAGATAGTATCAAGACCTTGACAGCGTTCTACCGCCGATGCTGCGGCGTAGGCTGGACGTACCCACGCACTCGTGCCCCTAAACCGGGTGCGGGTCGTGACACGTTTTTAGTGGTGGCCCATGCAGGTCTCGACTTCGCGAGTTGTGCGATGTCGTAGTAGTGTGACATCCTTGTTATACTACTGCGTGCCTGCTATAGGACATAGGACATAGGATACTAGGACGAGAGAAAATACTCAATCACAATTTCTTGAGAGATTCCTGGGATGACCCCTGAGAATCTTGTTAAAACTTCCAATTTAAATCATTCCCTTGTTCCGTCCATTCTCATTTATTGATATTGATTTAATTATTGTTAATTAGGTATTAAATTAGGATTTTTTGCTTCATTATAGAGTTGATTTCATATTAAGATGAATTTATAGACTGATTTATGGTATTGTTTGATGATGCCCGTCAATGAGGACAGTGAAAATGATTAACATTAGAGCTATTGGGCTACAGAAGGTTGATTTAAAATTTTTAATTGAAGATTGAAAATGAATTTCAAATATTTGAATTCTGAGAAGATTGAGATTGTTATAAAAAAATTTTATTTTGAAGATTCCAATGAATTGCAAAAACTTTGAAATTGAGGAGTTGAAATATGGTTATTAAAAATTATTTTTGAGGAATTCAGATTCAATTTGATGAACCTAGACAAGCTGTAAGGATTTTTGGAATTGATAAAAATTTTCATTTCAGTATTTAAATAATTAACCTTGAGGAAAGTATATGCATTATACTATAAAAATTTATTCGAGGAGTTATTTTGAGGAATTTTGATTGAGGATAGGATTTTATAGTGGGAGAGATATATTAGTATACAATAGATGAGATGCATATGTAAGGATCTGTTGGCTTGAGTATAATTGAGATCTCACTGCCCACTGACTTGGGTTTTCATCTAGGATTGTATTAAGAACAGTACTTAGTATAGAGTGTTGTATTGATATGCACTTGGGTGATAAGGATAACTAGCATCAACTGTTGTAGTAGGTAAGGAAGCTAGCAGTGAGAGTGTTTGTGATAGAACTGTGATCCCTAGGGGATAGAGGTATCAGACCATGGATGCATCTTTGACCTGTGCAATCACAACTAGGATTGTTATTCCCAATCTTTATCTTGAATGTTGCTTCTTTAGAACTGTACTATCCTTCCTTGATGATATCGTATTTTTGCCTAAATTGATTCTTTGGGTCTGTCTTCAGGATGCCGCCGAAGACACGATCTATGAGAGCGGGAACATCAGCTTTAGAGGGGTCTGCCACCTCTCTACCTGATGGACAGACAACCGTAGTTCCTCCTACATCTCCGATGCACGTAGGTGATCTTCCTCCTCCACCTGTCCAGAGGATAGCCGCAGCTGTAACGGACAACCTTCCTCCTCCATCAACTCCGATTCCCGGAGGTTTGCCTATTGACGGAACGCAGATGTTTACCTTGATCCAAGGCATGGTAGATGCCCAGAGAGTGACGGCAGACGCTCAGCGAGTTCAAGCTGAGGCTCAGAGGATGCAAGCAGAAGCGCACCAGGCACAAACCGAGCTTATGAAAGAAAACATGGAGAATGCTCATCAAGTGACTCTCCAAGCTTTGGAGAAAGTAGCACAGTACCAGCAGTTTTCTTGCCAGCAGCAGAGATCAGGCACTATAGTGGATTTCAAGAGGATGATGCCTCGAGAGTTCAAAGGTACCGAAGGAATACTCTACGCTGACGACTGGCTAGAGGATATAGAGAGAAGCCTGCGATTGACCCAGATTCCGGAGAACTTGCAGATAGAAGCCGCTGGCAGTCAGATGTTCGATATCGCACTCACGTGGTATCGCACAGAGCCGAGAATTACTGCACAAGGACTTACTTGGGAGACCTTCAAGGAACTCTTCAAGGAGAAGTTCTTTCCCGACGTGGCATTGGGAACCTTGGAAAGTCAGTTTCATGACTTAGTTCAAGGAAACATGTCGGTCGACGAGTACGCTGCAGAATTCTGTAGATTGAGCCATTTTGCATCGTCTATGATTCGAGACCCAGGAGATCGAGCCCGGAAATTTAGAAAGGGACTGACGAGAGAGATCAGGTCGCGCACTTCTGGTCGTCGTACCGCTACCTATGAGGCTATCTTGATGGATGCTCAGATTACAGAAGAGGATCTGGATCTCAGGCCTAAGAGGAGTCACAATACTTTTGAAGATACGAATGGTAGCCCAGGACCAGCCAAGCATCCCCGTATTCAGCACCAACAGCAGTACCAAGTACCATTTCATAGTCAGCAACAACCATGGACATTTCAGCATCCACCGCAGTACCTAGCACCAGTTCCTATCCAGCGACAACCCTGGGCATTTCAGTATCAACAGCAGTACCCGGCACCAGTTCCTGTACAGCAGGATCAACGAACTTGTCACTTCTGTAAGAAGCCAGGTCATCTTTGGGAGAGCTGTAGAACGAGGCTAGGACTTTGTTTGCACTGCGGCGCTGCGGGACATCGAGTAAGGGATTGTCTTCTAGCCTCTTATCTTCCCGGCCAGCGCACAACTTCAGATTTTAGAGATCCAGTTAGGCTACCTGTGGAACCGTATATTGCTCAGTACCCGTGAAGGGAACCACCCCAGCAGGACGGGCATTTGCGATGACGGTCGTGGAGACCGATACTGCAGGTAATGTGTTTGTAGGTTCTGTTCTTTCCTCCATTCTGTTCCTCTCTATTTGATTGATTGATTGATTGCTTAGTACCGTAGTTCATATGCATGACTCTTGTTATAATATAGTTAGTAGTACCCCTGATACATAGACTGCAACACCATAACAAATAAGACCATAACCATGTATGTTCCCCCTAGATTGTATGTGGTATGACTATAGGTAGAATTTTCTTAGACCGTGATTATTGGTGTTGACTGTAGTGAAGATTCATGAGGGAGTTATGACTTGACAAGAGGAACAAGATGATTAAAATTTGAGGATAATTATTGATTTAAATAAATGGTTAAGAAATTAACATTTCATAATTGGTGGTTAATTAATTCCAGGAAAGATTATAACATGTTTAAGTTGGTTATTAATTTGGAAATTTTGGGAGATTTATCAATGTATTTATTTAATTGCAAGTTATGAATTTTAGAACTTTATATTTGGATGTCACATTTGGAGAATCCTTAAATATCATATTGTTGAGTATTTTGAGGAGTGGATATTAAATTTCGGGTATTGAATTATTAACTCAAAACTTTCAAGGAAGTTTTTGATAGAAATGGATTTTGATTCTATTTCGAGGATTTTTCGGAATAAAATAATTTTAGAATTTTGAAATTTGTGAAAAGATATTGTGGATTATAACCTGATTTCATGGATGACAAATTTAAATTTGCGGGAATAATAATGTGTATGACTAAACACTAGTATGAGGATTTTAAATTTCGAGGACGAAATTCTTTTAAGGTGGGTAGACTTGTCACTACCACATTCTGGAAACAGGGGTAATTTTGACTTTTTGCAATATTTAATACTATTGTAGTTATAATTAATTAAATTGTATGATAGTATATTTGGTCTTAAATATTTATGAGTGATGTGTAATTAAATATAGTATTAGATGCAGTGCTCATTTATTTTTAGCTAGCAGACTGACCTAGAAGCCAGTATACGAACACCTGTCAGGACTTGTGGAATTATGTAATTAATTGTTTTATTTATAATTTAATTTTTGGAGATTTTTATTAATTACTGTATTTTATTTAATATTTTGCGCATTGCCTTTGCTTCGATATTTGGAGCACTATCCTGACTTCTGTCTTCCGATAAATTTAACAATCTTGCCCTAGACATGCCCGCCTTCCATTCTGCTAATTTTGCAACTCATAATTTTTCTCCCTGTGCATTGTTTCTGGCCGCACAAAAATCATCGCGGACGTTATTTTTAATTTCCTATTTTTTATCGTTGTGCGTTCCAATCGAAAATTGGAGGCCATCTTGACCTATTTTTCGTGCGACCCAAATTAGGGTAATATCCTGTTCTGAGTCTTCTTCAATATTGGTATTGATGACTTGACCTGATTTTGGCTCCATGTACTCCTAATTAATTGTTGAACACAACTTGCATTTATTTCTATTTAAATTGAGGATACTATTTTATCTGACTTTAAAATCCCAATTTAATTCCAGTGCCCTGCAAATTCAGCCCATACCCATCTTACAGCGTCCCCTGACCCTACAAAACACCGGACCCCGAATCGCCCGCCCAATTTTCGTCATTTCATGTGTTTGTGCAATTTCCCAAATTTAAGGGGGTTAAATTGCAAATTGGCATTTTGTGCCAACACCCAATTATTTTTAACCAATGAGGAATCCTTAATTATTTTTATTTAAACCCTCACCCTTATTTCCCACATGAGTTAATTTCCCTCATGTTCAATCCTAGCCACCCATTTACTTGGATGCATCCTCACCCTCCATCAAAACCCACTCATCCCTATTTAATGTCTTGTCCCATCCTAAACCCTAATCCCTAGGCAACATAGAAAGCCCCACCTCTCTCCAACGTAGGAAACCACATCCTTCTTCCTTCCTCTTCTCATTTCTTCCCTTCTCCTTCTCTTTTCTTCTCCTTCTTCCTTTCTCCTTCTTCTTTCTTTTCATTTGAAAGTTGATTTCAAATATTCAAAAGGGAGGGGGAGGGAAACTGAATTCTACTGTTCACTATCCCCCAAACCCGACTTCCTGTTCAGCCCGGCGGCCAGTTCCCTCCGGTCAGCCGACTCCCTCTGCGGTGATTCCGGCGACTGAGCCCGCTGCACCCCGGCGGCCCTGTGCTCTCGGCCGACTCCCCACATGCGGCCTACCCCAGCCGCTGGCTGCTCCTCCAGCCCGGCCGAGACTGCTCCCTCTGCCCACTGATCAACTCCCGCGGCCGCCGATCTCCATTCACCACCACCATCAACACCATATCACCACCACCACCCTCTCCAACTATCACCACCGCCATCTCCATCAAGCCATCATCACCACCTCCATCGCCAATCACAACCATCACCAGTGCCAACTCCGACTCGCCGGCCTACCGCCGGATCTCCCCGCTGCGAGCTCCCCATCCCGCCTTGCTGTGACTGCAGGCGACCGAGCCACTGCTGCTACTCCAGCCCGGCGGATCCCCGACTCCCTCCGGCGATCTTTCCGGCCAGCAGACCAGTAAGTCCTCCTCTTTCTTCCTTTATATTTATATATATATATATATGTATATATATATATATATATATATATGTATATATACGTATATATACACATGAGTATATATATATGTAATTGTAGGTATTTTATTAATCAATGTGTAGGTACATGTATGTGTAAAATTAATACATATGTAAATGTATATATTTAATTAAAGTGTATGTATGAGTATGTATTTAAAATTAATTGGTGTAAATATATATGTATAGTATATATTTTTGTATATGAATTAGTATATATATATGAATATTGTTTATTTAAATAATATTTAAATACATACATGTATACGTATGAGTGTATATAAGGAAAGGTATATGTATAATTAGTGTAATTAATTTGTATATGTATATATCATTAATTTAAGGTATTTGTATGTATTTAAATAAATGGTATAAATATGTATTTAATTTAATGTTTAATAGTATATGTAATGTATATAATTAGTGTATATATATGTATAAGTATATATTTATTTTGTATATGTATATTTATGCATTTTATATATATACTTTGTATATTTTAAAATAATTAGTATATGTATATGTATATACTAGTATATGTATTTGTATATAATAAGTAATGTATAGTTAATGTATATTTAATTAATGTAAAGTATTTATATATTTAATTAATGTGTGTGTATATGTGAATGTTTTAATTTAATTGGTATATACATAAATGTATATATGTACTTATATATACTAGTATATAGTATTGCATTTCAAATTTGGTATATATGTATATATAATTTGTATAAGCATGGTATATGTGTATAATTAATGATGATATGTACATATATCGTATATTCTCTATTTTGGTATATACTTGTACTCATTATATTAGTATTAATTAAAACGTATAATTTTGGTAATATGTATATACCTATATATATAAATGAATGTTATTTTGGGTGCAAATATGCATATATTTATTTAGTATAATTTCATATAGTATATATGTATTAAATGTATTTTTGGGGTATGTGTACAAATACATATAAATATGTATTTTGGCATAAGTATGTATGGGTATATAAATATATAAATGTATTTTGGTATAAATATACATATATGTATATATATATTTTTGTATTGGCATATGTGTATACATGTATTATATATATATATATATGGTAGGTATTAATGATTAAAATAGGTAATGTGTTTTATTCCTACTAGGTGACCCTAGTTGACTAGTGCCATGCCTGGCATGGCCCTGAGGCCAGTGTTTATAGACTGTGTGTTAGCGTAGCTTCTGATGCAAATGTTATATTGTGTTATGTGTATAGGACTGTTGGTTTTACCCAGGGGATACTCTGGAACAGGACATCCATAAATACCAGCTAAGGACCAATGCAAGTACATTCTCCGATAATTTCCAATTCTTGATAATTGCTATAAGTTCAATGATCTTGAAATGTTACAACTGAATCTTTGACACTGTGCTACACGGACTAGTATAGCTTGGATCTGCAGTCATGAGATGTTACCTTGATTATCGTATTGACATTGTACACGACATGTATATTTAGACATCGTACATGATAGACTTGACTTGCTCGTGTATCGTGACGTGTCATGGTTGGATCCACAGTACTAGTTGGGGGCGGGGAAATTGCTAGTGAGAAATGTGATCAAATACCTATCGTACAAGTTTATATTATTGGTGTTAATCATTCGCCTCACGCATGATTAGCCAGGCCATGTAGCAATCGTACAAGTCCCAAGCCGATCACATTTCAAAGCTACAATTTCAAACACTTAGAATAGTTACAGTTCCTTATTTCAAATCATATACTACATCACCCGTATATGATACCGTTTCTTGTTCTTTTATTTCCATACATGCACTGACTGTATCATATTGCCTGTCTCTTTATATTACCTGTCTCTCTTAAATTGCCATTTCAATTATTTCACTATCTTCTCAGTAGCTAGCATGACATATTTTATTGTATTATAGACATTATCAATTAATGGAACTGTTATTTGAGATTGTGCTTTGCTCCTTCCTGACTGGAAATATTTTTCCAGACTATGCCTTAGAGGACCGCTGTCAGACACTTATGGTGAGTAGCTGCAGGCTTGATAGTAGTTGTGATTCCAGGAGGTCTAGTTGGAAATTACTATTTTTAGTTAGTTCTTTTAACAGTCTATTGGTACCGGATTTGTCTCCGGCAATTTGATGATTTTGGATATTGTTGAGTTAGAATATTACTTGTTGACTTGTGTTATGTTTAATTTAAATTTCTGTTCAAATCTTATCTTGCTGTAATCCTGTGATTGAGTATGTGTTCATCTTATTTGTGTCATCCGTGCCTCCTAATGGAGATTGGATGCTTGCGTGACATTAGATAGATAGTATCAAGACCTTGACAGCGTTCTACCGTCGATGCTGCGGCGTAGGCTGGACGTACCCACGCACTCGTGCCCCTAAACCGGGTGCGGGTCGTGACACTCATTCAGGGAAGCATGTCTGTGGAGGAATACGCTGCAGAGTTCGGTAGGTTGAGCCGATTTGCAGAGTATCTGGTGAGGGAGCCAGAGGTTCGAGCTATTCGTTTCCGAGAGGGTCTAAACTGGGAGGTGAAGATTCTCATTCCGTCTTTTTATGAGACATACTCGGAGATACTTGCGGAGGCACGCAAGGTTGAGCGGGATCTGGGTTTGAAGACCAAGAGAGACCGTGATTCTTTTCTGGGGGCCAACGGCAGTGCAGTATCTGTCAAACGTCCTCATTTCCAGTCCAGACCTTTCCAGCAGCCACAGCAGAACCAGACTCCAGCTAGAGCACCTTTTTACCAGGCACCTCAGCAGCAGAGGCAGTTACAGCAAGCTCTATGCAACTTCTGCAAGAAGCCCGGCCACATCTGGGAAGTTTGCAGAAAGAGGCTAGGAGTTTGTTTGTATTGTGGTACTGAAGGGCATCAATTGAGGGAGTGTCCTCGTCGTGCAGTTCAGGGAGCAGCTCCAGCTCCGAGGGCACAGATGAGACCACCTGCAGCACAACCGAGGGGACCGCTTCCGACACAGCAGCAGCGTTTTGTCCAGCATCAGCAGCAGGGAGGTGCTCGGCAGGGACGAGCGTTTGCTATGACAGTCGAAGAGGAGGAACCCACCGGAGATGTCATCGCAGGTTCTATTCTTCTTGATTCCATTCCAGCTTTAGCTTTGTTTGATAGTGGTGCTTCCCATAGTTTTGTATCTGTTTCTTTTGCTCTAAAGCATGGTTTGGTAGCTGAGTCTTTGCTTAGGACTTGCAAGATCATGACCGGGGGAGGCATTATCCTGGTTAATGATATTTGCAAAGATCGGAGAGTTACTCTGGGAGGCCGGGAGTTGAGTGCGTGTCTACTTGTAATGCCACTTCCGAGCTACGACATTGTACTCGGGATGGATTGGTTGAGTAGGCACCGTGCTAGCATAGATTGTAGAGGAGGTAGAGTTTTGTTTGGTCTGCCAGGAGAGCCAGAGTTCGAGTTTGCTAGAGGAACTGCGGAGCAGGAAGAAGGCATTATTTGTGGAGCTATGGTGGAAGACAAAGAGTTGCCACATCCGTTGATAGCAGAATTTTTGGATGTGTTTCCTGAAGAATTGCCAGGATTGCCGCCAGATCGAGATATTGAATTTTCTATAGACTTGGTGCCAGGTGCAGAACCGATTTCGCAGCATGTTTATAGAGTAAACAACAGCGAGCTGGTCGAGTTGAAGAAGCAGGTGGACGAATTGCAGGATAAGGGGTTTATCAGATCGAGTTCTTCACCATGGGGAGCCCCGGTATTGTTTGTACCGAAGAAGGATGGATCGGTGCGTATGTGCATTGATTACAGGGCTTTGAATAATCTCACTATCAAGAATAAGTATCCTTTGTCACGGATTGATGATCTGTTTGATCAGTTGAGTGGTGCCAAGATATTTTCTAAGATAGATTTGAGATCAGGCTACCATCAGGTGAAGATGAAGCCGGAGGACATACCGAAGACTGCTTTTAGAACTCGGTATGGTCAGTACGAGTTTATGGTGATGCCGTTTGGTTTGACTAATGCACCGGCGGTATTTATGAACTTGATGAACAAGGTGTTCCACCAGTACCTTGACAAGTTCGTGGTGGTGTTCATCGACGACATACTCATATACTCGAGGACACCGGAGGAGCATGAGGAGCATTTGAGGATTGTGTTGGATGTGCTGAGGAAGGAGAAGCTGTATGGAAAGTTGTCCAAATGTGAGTTTTTCTTGGACAAGGTGGAATTCTTGGGGCATGTTGTGACTGGTGATGGTATTTTAGTGGATCCGAAGAAGATTTCAGCAGTGGAATCTTGGAAGACTCCGAGTTCGGTAGCAGAGATCAGGAGTTTCTTGGGATTGGCAGGCTACTACAGAAAGTTTGTGCAAGATTTTTCGAGGATTGCCGAGCCGATGACCAGACTCACAAGGAAGGATGTGGAGTTTGTTTGGACGGAAGATTGCCAGGCTGCTTTTGAGGAGTTGAAGAAGAGGTTGACGTCTGCTCCTATTTTGACATTGCCATCAGGGTCCGGAGGTTTCACTATTTATAGTGATGCATCGGGAAAGGGTTTAGGTTGTGTTCTTCAGCAGCATGGGAAAGTGATTGCCTATGCATCCAGGCAATTGCGTCCTCATGAAAAGAACTATCCTACCCATGATTTGGAGTTGGCAGCTGTCATATTCGCCCTGAAGTTGTGGAAACATTATTTGTACGGAGAGCGTGTGGAGATCTTCACAGACCACAAAAGCTTGAAGTACGTTTTCACGCAGAAGGAGTTGAACATGAGGCAGCGTCGGTGGTTGGAACTGATGAAGGATTTTGATATCTCTTTGCAATATCATCCTGGGAAAGCCAATGTAGTTGCCGATGCTTTGAGCAGGTATCCGGTAGCTATGTTCTTGACGCAGGATCGATATCTGTTGGAGGACTTGGAGAGCTTGGGCATTGAGGTGATTGTTCCTGGGTGTGCTATGTAGATGTGGGTATTGCAGATACACTCAGATTTGATGGACAGGATCAAGGCAGCACAGTATGATGATGTATCTTTGAGGAGTATCAGAGCTCAGGTGAGAGCAGGATTGGAGGATGATTTCACTATTGCAGAGGATGGATCTTTGAGGCATGGAGTTAGATTGTGTGTGCCTAGTGGAGAGTTGCGTGAGGAGGTATTGCAGGAAGCGCATCGCTCTCAGTATTCCATACATCCAGGTGCTAACAAGATGTATCGGGATATGCGAGAGAGTGTGTGGTGGTATGGCATGAAGAGGGAAGTGGCACAGTTTGTATCCAGATGCTTAGTGTGCCAGCAGGTGAAAGCCGAGAGGCAGAGGCCAGGAGGGTTACTTCAGCCATTACCCATTCCAAAGTGGAAGTGGGAACACATTACTATGGATTTTGTGTCCGGACTTCCACGATCTCCAGGAGGGAAAGACGCGATTTGGGTCATTGTTGATAGATTGACCAAGTCGGCCTACTTTTTGCCTTTCAAGGTGGGTTTGTCTACGAAGAAGCTGGCAGAGATGTATGTGAGGCAGATCGTTAGGATACATGGAGTTCCCGTCAGCATAGTCTCAGATCGAGATAGTCGTTTCACTTCTCATTTCTGGAGGAGTTTGCAGGAGAGTTTGGGCACTCAGCTCAAATTCAGTACTGCATATCATCCCCAGACAGATGGGCAGTCAGAGAGGACTATTCAGACTCTCGAGGATATGTTGCGCACTTGTGTACTAGATTTCGGGGGTTCTTGGGAGGACCATCTCCATTTGGTAAAGTTTGCTTACAACAACAGTTACCAGGCCAGTATAGAGATGTCACCTGTTGAAGCTCTATATGGTCGGAGGTGTCGTACTCCTTTGTCTTGGGACGATGTTGGAGAGAGAGTTTTGCTTGGGCCAAAGATGGTTGTGGATGCAGCAGAGAAGGTTCAGTTGATCAGAGACAGACTTCGAGTGGCGCAGGACAGACAACGGCATTGGGCCGATAGCCATCGGAGACCCTTGGAGTTTGAGGTATAGTTTAGATTTTATTTTGTGTGCTTGTTCTTGGTTGTTTGTTATAGATAAGTTCTTAAGGTGGTGTTTTGTTCTAGGTGGGTGGTTTGGTGTTTCTGAGGATTTCTCTGACACGAGGCACGATTCGCTTTGGTGGAGGCGGAAAGCTTAGTCCGCAATTTATTGGACCTTTCACTATTCTAGAGAGGGTCGGTGCAGTTGCTTATAGACTAGACTTGCCACCTGCATTGGAGGGAGTGCACAACGTATTTCATGTGTCGCAGTTGAGATGATACGTGGCAGATCCTAGTCATGTATTGGATCACTCAGAGATAGAGGTGGGCCCTACTCTTAGCTATCCAGAGCAGCCAGTTGGAATTCTGGATCGGAGAGAGAAGGTGCTGAGGAACCAGACTATTCCTTTGGTGCGCGTCGCATGGAGGCATCACTCTCCGGGGGAGTCTACCTGGGAGAGAGAGGATGAAATGCGAGAGCGTTATCCATATTTGTTTGTACCTTGAGGTATGTTATTTTTAGTTATGTTCTGTTCATTGTTATGTTCTGTTCATTAGTTAGTTGTGATTCTTTAGTTCTGTTCTGTGATTTTCTGGGGGTAGTTTTCGTCTTTGAATTTCGAGGACGAAATTATTTTAAGGAGGGTAGACTTGTCACTACCACATTTTAGGAAAAAGGGTATTTTAGTAATTTCCTATTTAAATAAATATTGTGCATGGTAAATAATTTTTGTTGTATTATTTAATTATTGTTGGATGTTATTTAATTATTTTGGACTTATTTTAGTGGACCCAACTAGTTTAGTTTGGACCCATGGACCAACATGAATTAATTAGTTAGACTTGGCCCATTTAGAAAGCCCATGGTTAAGAAGATGAATTAAATTAATTAAATGATTAGACTAGAAGCTTCCTTCCTTAATTATTTCTTCATGAGAGGCCCCAAGGGGTACATTGGACATTTTACAATTGCTTGGGGGAGGGGCTATGGCCGGCCTATTAAAGAGGGGGGGAAATTTCTCTCTCCTCTCATCTCATTCCAAATCTAGATCTAGAATTTTCCCACTACCAAATTCCCTCCATTCCCAATCCAATTCCCTAACAAATTCATTCCAAATTCTTTTCAATTCACCATTAGAGAAGGAGGAAGCAAGGATCTAGAAGAAGGAAGCAAGGATCTACAAAGAGGAGCAAGGATCTACAATTTGGAAGCAAGTTCATCTCAATTGGAGGTTTCGTTGGGAATCCATCTCCCAATAGGTATAATTCAGATTTTCCCATTTAAATAGCTTCTAAATCTGAGATTTAATCATGTAAAATCAACCTATATGTATGTACTACCCATAGGACTTTGTTTTGTGTTCATAGGAGACCCATGGAAAAAGTTATGGTGCTTTTTGTGTCAATTTTGTTGGAATTCCGAATTTATATTTTTGTGTGTGTGTCAATTGATCCTATAGATCAATTGGACATGAGATTTGTGTTTGAGGCTAGTGTTGTGTCCATATTGGGATACATGTGGTTCGTATCCCAACTATTTGGTGATACGTGTCATTTGGGGGTTTTCCTCCGACACGGGGCTTTGAACATGTCGTATTTTGACACGGACACATAGATCTACTTTTGACGCTTTGATTTGTTCGTAAATATTATTTGTGATTTGTTTGTGTCCTTCGGGGTGCATTTGGTTGTGTGTTGGACTCGTGTCGCATGCGTATCCTAGATCTAGTGGGATACGGTGAGATACTCTCCAATTGTGTGTATTTTTGTATAGATCTAATTAATTGTGGTTCAATTCTTCATTTATAATTAGTATATATATATGGATATTAAATATTTATTTTGTGTATTTATTATAGTAATTATTGTAGCATAGATCTATATTTTGGGTGTGCTATTATAATGTACAATATAATATGTAGCTTTCTTGCATACAAATATATATGTTACTACTTGTTAAATAATATAATTTATACATAAAATATTTTATAAAATATATTTGTATGTTTAATTGTGTAATTATATTATTTATAATTATTATGTAATTATTTGGATATTAATGTAAATATTTTAGGTGTGTTTCTAGCCATGTAAATTATATGTTCTTTGTTAAATATTTGAAGGTATAAGTTTATGTGTATATTAATATATATATGTACATTTTTGTATTAATATATATATACTGTTTTATATATTCTGTTTATATATATATATATATATTGTTTATATATTCTGTTTTTATATATATAATTATATATATACAACTTGTTTTAGTGACAGTGAATTAATGACAGTAAAAAACTGTCATTAATTAGCCGACTAATAGCAGCCGCTGTAGCCTTCGGGCAATTAATGACAAACCTGTCATTAATTGCAGCAGCGGGAAACAGCAGCTTTTCTGCGACGTTTTTCCGCGACAGTTTAACTGTCAGCGAAAACCAAAGCAGTGGCAGTTTATTATTTGGGTTTCGGTGACAGTCCTTCGGTGACAGTCCCGACTGTCACTATTTAAACTGTTTTGATTTAATCCTATTTTATTCACTGTTTTTCAATGACGCTTTGACAGATTTAATGTATATATTATATATTATAATTGTATATATATATATGTATATATATATGTGTTTTGTGAGGAATAATAATTGTAATAATATATTATGTTATTTATATAAATGTTGGGTTCTATATATATTATTTTAGGGTATATATTAATTATATTATTAGTATACTTTGTGTGAGTTCTTTTTGAATCTAATTTGATTCCTAAATTATTGTAGTTTATCTCTATATTATTTTATAGATGTCTTGTGAGGTTGACTTTGGGTTTGACCATGTTTGACTTTAGTGGACTTTAGAGTTGACCATAGTTGACTTTTGCCTTAGAATTGACTTATTGACCTAGAAATTGCCTAGTTTGACTTGTTCTCTTTCCGGGACCTTGTATTAATGTGGTATTCCATATCTAGGTCTTCGAGGCACCGAGTCAGACATTTGTGAGACTGTTCATTAGACTTCAGGCGAGTACATTCTCTGATAGTTTCTCATTTATGATATCCTCTATGTTCGTTGTATCTAGTGTAGATATACATGTTCTCTTGACACTATGGTTACACGGATTGGTATATCCGGATCTCGTCATGAGATGTTATTCCTTGGTATATGGTGTATATGGTGCAAGTATTGTTTCATTGGTTATCTTGTACATGTACAGACACCGATTCTCGGGGAGACTAGCTATCTTCTTAGGGAATCTAGTGCCATAACGTACCGTGGTTGGATCTATTATACCAGTCGGGGTGGGGAGTATTTTAGTGTAGATATGTGATCATACCCTCCTTGTGCATGTCTTGTTCCTTGTGAGTGTTGATCATACACCGCACGTATAATCAGCCAGGCCATTATACTCTTGTGCAAGTTCCTAAGCCGATCACATGTTAAAGCTAGTACTCACACACTTAGTCATTAGTATTCTTGTTCTATCAGCATATTGTTCATTATTGTATTTCTTTCCAGTACTTCCTTATTGTCTATACATTTCTTGTATCTATTTATGCATCTTGTTTATCCACAGCTACTTACTGTTACATAGTTTTTATCATTATTTGAGAACTGTTGTTAGGATTGTACTCTGCTCCTTTCCTGACTGGATATATTTTTCCAGATGACACTGAGGAGTACCCTACCTATTATGGACCCCAGGATGTTGTGGGTTTAGATTCTGAGACCCTGGCTCAAGAGGGACTTATCCCAACTGAGACAGTTGACCCTGGAGTTGTAGCTTTATAGTTTTGTAGTATTCTTTTGTACTGGATTTGTCTCCAGCATATTTTTGTATTTTTCTTCAGACTCATTGATGTATTATTTTAGACTCATGAGTTTTATTGTGACTATTCTATTCTTATCTGATTCATGTTCATTCTATCTTAGTTCTGTGATTGAGTACACTATCTTTTGGTGGTTCATTATATTAGATAGACTTTCTAGACAGCGTTCTACCGCCGATTCTGCGGCGTAGGCTGGGCGTTGTTTCCGACTAGTACCCTTACCCCGGGTGCGGGTCGTGACAGATATAAACCCCCTCGATTAATTCTATAGATAGCCAGGTTTGGATTGAGAAAATTTTGGATTAGCAGTAGATGTTGAGGTTTAGAGTAGAGTTGTCTATTTTTTTTTATTTAATTAAACCCTTGGCGTGCCCTATCATTGCTAAATTATTAGGAGCCCAATATTAGCCCATAAAATCTATCGGACTATTGTACTTCTGACTTGACTCACCAATTTAGGCACTGGACTTTTTTGTCTCACAAAAAGCAATCCGTTGTGCTTAAATTAATTGCATAATTTTTCATATCCTAAATTCTATATTTAATTCTGTGTCGGGCACTTGTGTCGTTATCCCCAATTTTGAGATACCAACTTAACCCGTTGAGCCGGACCAACTAAAGGGTCCAAGACTGAATCCAAGCCCCCACCATTTTTGACCTTTTTGTCATTTCCAAATTTTGACCCCAAGTGCCCCCATTTAATTTAAAAGTGCGGGACACTTTAATTCTATTTAAATCGGGGATACCAATTTTGTCTAATCCTATCTTAATCCCCAATTAATCCCAATGCCTATTTAATTAAACCCATGCCACACACACAACACCCCCTCACCATACAAATCACCAAACACCATTTTTCCTACAATTTTTGCATTATTTCATGTGTTTGTGCAATTTTCCGAATTTAAGGGGCTTAGTTGCAATTTATTAATTTAGGTGTCCTCACCTTATTGGCCATGACCAAATGGAGAGCTTACCATTCTTTGACTTAGTCAACATTTTTCTCCCTTCCTTTGCCTGGAGAAATCCACTCCTCCATGTGAAATCCTAGCCCTCCAATTTAAATGAGAGCATCCCCACCACACATCACTCACATACCTCCCTATAAAACATCACCATCACCCTTACAACTCCCAAGCCGGCCCTAATCCCTAGACATTGGGAACCACACTCCCTCTCTCTCTCTCCTCCCTCCTCCATATTATTCTCCATACAAATTTCTTCTTCTTCTTCTTCTTCCTTTTTTCTTCCTGGACAGGAACTATCATCCGGCCTGTGCACAGTGCCTCCGGCCGGCCGACTGAACCGACTCCGGCGACACTCTGCAGCTCCCCCTGGCCCGCCTACTGCCGACTGACCGCCCTCAACCCCACGGTGCTGTTCCCCCCGACTCCGGCGGTGCACCCCTTACCCGCGCAGCTCCGGTCTGTAGTACCCCCCGATCAGCTCCGGCAATGCTGTGCAGCACCCCCGATCCCGCTGTGCAGTCTCCCCGTTCGCCCGTCCGACCTCCTCCCTGTTATCACCACCACCACCATTAGATCTCATCATCACCACCACCACCACCACAAGCTTCCATCATCACCACCACCACCACCACCACCGTGAAATCACTACCACCACCATTGACACCCATCCAGTCCGGCCAACACCACCTCGCTCCGGCCGCCTAGGTATACTTCTCCCCCTCTCTTTACATTTATGTATTATTTTGTGTATTAGTTAGGGTTATGTTGTATAACTTGGTTGTGTAATATTAGTGTAATGAGGATCCAATATGAGAAGAGATATGAGATTAGGATTTAATGTTGAGATTAGGTTTTACTTACATAAGTAAATAAAATAGAATTAAAAGATATGCATGGAAAATTTAGGCTTATGAATGCATTGAGTTTTAGGGTTTAATTGTTCCAAGCAATTGATGGTTAATGGAGGAGCAGGTTAAATTATAGTGAAATAATGTAGGGATAACAAAACATTGGTTATGTGGAGAGCTAATATTTGATAATGAATTTAAGTGAGTAGTAGCTAGGTTATTGGAAAGCGGCATTCAAATATTAAATTAATGGTTTGTGTAATCGAGGGTTTAATTGATTAATATTTAATTTATTCAAGGATGATATATTTAAACGTGCATATTAATGTCGGTGAATACCAAGGTAAAATCTGAGGACATCATGACTTGAACTACTGAAAAGCATCATTATGAATATTGGGGATTGAGGATTGGGTCTGATGATTTTATACAGATGATTGATTTTGAGATAGGTATTATTCGGATCAAGGATCAGAGATTGAGGACTGTAAAATTAGTAGTTAACTATTTAAGTTTGAGACTGAGTTTAGATGTAGATGTGTGTCGCATCCCTGTCTGTCATGGAATAGATTATTGATTATTGGTTTGTATCTCATCTCTAGGTACTGCGGGACCTGAGGGCTTGGACGCGGTACCGGGACCCCGTCACCAACAGTCGCACGCAGGCAAGTGTACCTTGCCACCCTGTATTTCAGATTACAAATATTTGTTGTTCTTTATGTACATCATGCACGTATTTATGTTGACGTTTGATACTTCACATCCGGATCACAACCGGGTGCTGACATTTGTCGTAACGTCTTAGAATAATTGATAGATGCTTCATAGCACCTCGATGTACATACCTGAGTATATCGATACCCCAAGACACACTCATACACTGTGTCAAGCCAGATTCCTGTATCCTGATACTGACATCATGACCAGAGACTGGGACGACCTTAGGGTCGCGTCTGTTGAGTTATTTCTGTGTGTCGAGACTGTTAGATAGAGGTTAAGGTTCAGCGCAACATCGTTGACCGCTTGGGATGGGGAAGACAGTTACTAGACGTTTGGGCTCCTCTACACGCGCTTATATATGTTTATGTAGTGATCCTGTATTCTAGAGTAGTGTATCACCCGTGTGACTCTGTGCTCGGAGCTACGGTATGCCCCGTGTATCTCTGTGTTCGGAGCTACAGTTTTATTTTAGATAGCCCACGCGTCGAACATTGTCTTCAAACTGTATCTCACTGGTTTGGTTATGATAGAGTACCCTGTTGTTGCACTTATACTTTTTGTTTACTTGGTATCCTGTATTTTTGTACCTTGTTACGTCCCTCTGAGGACCTGGTTCCCTGCCAGTTTTACAGCACAGACGATTGTTGAGCATTTGGAGTTGCTGATGGAGTTGCACGTCTTGCGGGCATTGTACCAGGTACTCACATCATATCTTTCGGTATTATGGTTATTTTATATTGATTATTCATCTGCTGTTGTAGCCTAGTTTTTATAGACTCATACTTCTTCTCGAGTCTATTCGAGTTAGTGTGTTATTAGGCCGCCGACTTTAGCATATATAGCTCTTTCTTGTATACTTCCGTACATTATGGATTGAGACTTAGAGGTTTACATTTATGGGATATCTAGATAGTGCCCTTTATATTATACAGCTTATACGTATTTGAGTTAGACCAGAGTCTGGTCGAATGCGTAGCTGGCGTGTCACGTATTCCTGGTCCTATGTATTTTGGGACTGGGGCGTGACATATTTTTGTGGTGGCCCATGCAGGTCAGATTTAAATCATCTTGGTCACCTGACTGTGCCAAGCGAGCCTGCAAATTAGGAATATATATTATGATTATTGAATAGGATCTCAATCCATAATCAATTTTAAAAACTCTTTGTATGTGATTATCGCCCTTGGACTTCCAATTTGCATTCATTCAATTTCCGTCAATATCCCTATCCTTGTTTCTCGTCCCCTATTATTCGGGAAGGCAAACGTTTATGCCTGATGGTTCCCTCCAGAAGAAGATCGTAGCCCAGACGACAGAAGACATAATTCGTATAACATTTTCTGAGAAGATTGTTACCCTGAGTAGGATAGAATGATAGGTTCTTTTGGATTCTAGAACTAGTATGGAAGGGTAGCAAGAGAATTGGACCCAGTAGTACCCTACCCGTGCTTGAGGTAGCAGTGATCTTGGAAGTACTGGGAGCTGGAAGGATTGTTGATCATGACCTAGAATAATTTTTGGAAATGCATAGCCTGATGATGGAAACTAGTAGTTGTATATGATAGCAATACTAGGAATGATGATTATGAGCTAGAGGAGATGAAAAATTTAGGATCTCACTTGGAAGATAATGATCGGATTCCATGAATTCTAGTATGTGCTTGAGTGATACCATTATTGTACTTGTGACTTGGAGCGATGAATAACGAAAGGAAGAAATTTGAGGAATAAATTTTTTTTTTTTGGAAAATTTTGAGGAGGAGAAAAATTATACTTTAGGCAGGGAAGAATTTTTTTCTTTTGGAGGATTAGTGTGGTAAACAGAACAAGAGAATTTATTTTGAGGTTAAGTCTGGACGATGACACCGTCCTAGCATGAGTTGATTGAGCCAATACCACGCGACACTAGATTGTCGACGTAGTTGCATTATATTTTTAGGCCACCAGGTTACCCTGAGTTGAGTTTCTTCTGGGAGCCTAGGAGTATGGTGCCCATCTACCTTAGGGTTATACAATACAGGAGGTGAACCAGTGTACCACCATATTTTATCAGAGTTTGAGGATGTATTTCTAGAGAATCTTCTAGGCCTGCCACCTGACAGAAAGAGTTTGTTACAGAGTTGACTCCAAGAGCCGAGCCAATTATTTTCCCGTCTTCAGACTAGCACCGATAGAGTTGGCTGAGTTGAAGGTCCATAGTAGAGGATCTCTTAGACAAGGGTTTCACTAGGGCTAGTGTTTCTCCATGGGGAGTACCCATCATATGGTGCCAAAGAAGGATGAGACGGTACGTTTACGTATTGATTTTAGGGACGGTATGTTTGAGTATCGATTACAGGGTTTAATGCAGTAACGATAAAGAACAAGTACCCATTGCTGCACATCGATGATTTATTTGGATCAGCTAAGTGTATTCTCGAAGATCGATCTCAGATCACGCTATCATCAGATCAAGGTACGGAGAGAGGACATTTCAAAGGCGGCTTTTCGGACGAAGTATGGGCTCTATGAGTTTCTAGTCATGACCATTTGGTTTGACCAACGCGCCAGCAGTATTTACGAGCTTGAGGAACAATGTTTTCCAAAGTACTTGGATAACTTCGTGGTGGTAGTTATCGATGATATCGTGGTATATTCTAAGAGCCAGGAGGAGCACGAGAGATATCTCAGGATCGTGTTGGAGACGCTGAGGCAGGAGAGGCTATACGCCAAGCTCCGCAAATGTGAGTTATGTTCGGATAGAGTACCCTTCCTGGGACACAAAATCACCGGAGATGGACTAACAGTTGACCCAGAGAAGATAGTTGCAGTTGAGACATGGCCAACCCCTACACCTGTTACAGAGATTAGGAGCTTCCTCGGACTTGCCGGATATATCGGAGGTTCGTAGAAAATTCTCGAGGATTGTTGTGCCTATGACGCGACTGACGCGTAAAGGCGAGGAGTTTATCTGGACCGAAGAGTGTCAGA
Organism: Iris macrosiphon; assembly: GCA_036927795.1. Taxonomy (NCBI): domain Eukaryota; kingdom Viridiplantae; phylum Streptophyta; class Magnoliopsida; order Asparagales; family Iridaceae; genus Iris; species Iris macrosiphon. The sequence continues at coordinate 1,771,977 of JAYESA010000002.1, read as the reverse complement.
CGGCTTTCGATGAACTGAAGAAGCGTCTGCCATCAGCACCGATTTTGACACTACCTTTATGGAGAACGTGTTAAGATTTATACAGATCACAAAAGTCTGAAGTATGTCTACACGCAGAAGGGGCTCAACATGGGATAGAGGAGCTAGCTGGAATTTATGACAGATTATGACATTGAGTTGCAGGACCACCCTGGCAAGGCGAATGTAGTAGCAGATGCCTTAAGCAGGAAGCCCATGGCACCCTTTTTGACGACTCAGCGGCAATTGCTAGAGGATCTCCACGAGCTGGGGATAGAGATTGTATTGTCAGGCATGGATGGACAGATGGCCAGTCTCGAGGTTCAGCCTACGCTGATTGAGAGGATCAAGGTAGCCCTGCCTACAAATGCGAGATTTCGACGTCTACGAGAGAGGCAGAGGCCGGCATACAGATGAGACTCAGGATTCATGAAGACAGAACGTTGAGGTGTGGAGATCGCCTATATGTTCCGAGTGGCGAGCTACGCCAAGAGTTGATGACCGAGACACATAGCTCGATTTATTTCATTCATCCCGGGGGTACGAAGATGTATCGAGACTTGAGACAGCATTTCTGGTGGCATGGGATGAAGAGAGAGAGATTGCAAGATTCATGGCAAAATATTTAGTTTGTCAGCAAGTCAAGGCTGAACATCAGAGAACTGCAGGATTATTGCAGCCACTTCCCATTCCCGAGTGGAAGTGGGAACACATTACCATAGACTTCATCATAGGATTCCCGCGGAGCCCTAACAAGAAGGATACAATTTGGGTTGTCATAGACAGACTCACCAAGTCTGCAAAATTCTTGCCCTTCAGAGTTGGGCAGTCCACAGAGATATTAGTTGACATGTATATAAGACAGATAGTACGACTACATGGAGTGTCTGTCAGCATCGTATCGGATCATGATTCCAGATTCACGTCGCATTTTTGGTGGAGTAAGCAGGAGAGCCTAGGAACTCGTCTCAAGTTCACCACTAGATATCATCCACAGACTGATGGTCTGTCAGAGCGCACGATACAGATATTAGAGGATATGTTGAGAGCGTGCATGATTGATTTTGGAGGATCTTGGGAGGACCACCTACACTTGGTAGAATTTTTCTACAATAATAGTTACCAGGCTAGCATACAGATGGCACCTTATGAGGCACTGTAGGGCAGGAAATGCAGGTCGCCAGTTTGTTGGAGTGACGTAGGAGAGCATCAGATACTTGGTCCAGATTTGGTGACACAGACAGTGGACAAGGTCAAGAAGATTCAGATCCACCTGCGTGCAGCACAGGACAGACAAAAACATTGGGCAGATGCACACCGCAGACCATTAGAGTTCAAGGAGGGTGACCATGTATTTTTGAGGATATCACCTACTCGGGGTACCATCAGATTCGGAGGCAGAGGCAAGCTGAGTCTGAGGTACATCGGGCCTTTTGATATCTTGGAACAAGTTGGCGAAGTGGCTTATCGTCTTGCATTGCCTCCATCATTAGAGGGAGTGCATGACGTATTTTACGTATCGAAGCTGAGGAGATATGTCGCAGACCCTAAAAACGTGCTTGATCATTCGGAGATTACAGTCGGGCCGAGTCTGTCTTACGTAGAGCAGCCAGTTGAGATCCTCGATCACAGCAAGAAGACTTTGAAAGGGCAGACTATTCGACTGGTCAGAGTTGCATGGAGGCACCATTCACCAGGCGAGTCTACTTGGGAGCGCGAGGATTCCATTCGACAGTTGTAGATGCATAAAAAATACGCTGGATAGCTATACGCAGTATTTTGGTGCTGGGCAGCATAAGACTTGACTTCGGAGCCATCGGCGTACAAACAGAGCTTTTTCCGCTAAATACAGCATAAAATATAAGCTCAAGGACTATCCGCGTAATGCAGTATGTCCAGGCTGCTTCAGCGTAAAAAGGGTGCTTCATCGCCTTTTTGGCGTAAAACTCATCCGCTTTTTATTGCAGCATTGAAGCGTACGAGGAACGCTTCGTATTCCCTGAAATGAACCTGTCAAATCACGCAGTGAACCTGACGTTTGACACCTGACAAAGAGCACTGCACGGCTACCCAGACGACGGCTGAAAATGATGGCGGGCCTTCAAGACATGCCTCTGCATTTAATGTACAGGATGATGGCGGATCTCTACATTTAATGCAAGAGATTTGATTAAATGTTACCAAACCGTCGTTTTGTGACATTTCCTCGGCGTAAACGACTTTTACGCATACAAGGGAATACGCTGCCTAGTTTTACACAGGCAGATGTGAGCCATTTACGCTCCGCAGAAGACAAACAGGCTGCCACGTCAAAAGCTGCTCTTCGTACAGGGCTCGAGGCAGGTCTCTGCATTTAGTGTGCAGAATGGTGACAGGCTCGAGGCACGTCTCTGTATTTAATGTGCAGAATAATGGCAGACCTTCAAGACATGCCTCTGCATTTAATGCGCGGGATGATGGAAGATCTCCGCATTTAATACTAGAGATTTGATTATATCTCCAAGAGCAGTAATCGTCACTTTGGCACGATACGCCATCAGGCTTCTACGCCCCCTCGGCTTCTGTGCCCGCTCGGCTTCTACGCCCCTCGGCTTCTGTGCCCGCTCGGCTTCTACGCCCCCCGACTTCTATGCCCACCCGGCTTCTATGCCCACTCGGCGTCTATGCTTGCTCGGCTTCTATGCCGGTTTGATAACTCATTGGCTTCTACGCCATAGTGACGGTTATTGGCTTCTATGCCAACCTTCTCTACGCGAGGGATAACTACCTACGTGGCTTCTATGCCATGATCTTTGTAGCAGTTATACGCGTCGTCTCTTAATTGGACACGCGTCACACACTCATTCAGGAGATCATTTGTACGCAGGCAACGGTTATTGTAACCATCGCGTAAAGAGGTGCCATACTTTCCACGGCTCGACTTCTATGCCGACTAAGTGGTCACTATCACTAAAAGTCTATAAATAGAGACCTCTATTGACAGAGATCTGGGGTCGAAGACTTTAAGGTCGAGAAAAAGACTTGAAGAGGGTCGAAGACTTTAAGGTCAAGAAAAAGACTTGAAGAGGGTCGAAGATTCCAAGGTGGGAAAAAGAGACTTAACAAGGTCAAAAAGTCAGAGAATTGAGAAAGAAGAATCCAGAGAGCTCAGGCAAAGGGTAGTGATCGACGACTTTGGCATCGTGCATCCACCCTCTTTTACAACCTTCGAAGCTGCTTTTTGTCTTCCACGGCACTTCTTCGTCATCTTGTGGTCCAAGGGACAAAGTGATCGACTGCAGATCAGACTCCTATAGCAATATTTACCCAGATTAAAAAATTCTACTAGACATCCTCGTATAGGATTAATTGTACAAGCTTGTTTGTAAACCAATGAGCTGGTTTCGTATAAACCTCGTCTATTTTATATTTCTTTTGTTTATCACCATAAACAAGATGGCGACTCTGCTGGGGAGATCCTTCTCCTCTGACGAGAAGGAAATTGCTCAATATGATGCAGTATTTGTGGGATCCGTGAAGAAGACCCTGGTCGTCCAGTTCGACCAGTCTGCCTACGAAGATATGCTTTGAACTGGGTGTAGCTCTCACTCTCTCTCTGTTCAAAACAACAGAAAGCTGTGTAAGGTCTGGATGCCCAAGACATCCCCTACCTATCCTGCCGACTCTCCGATCTCTCCGATCTCACCAACCAACGAGGTTGTAGCATCGCTCCCTCCGCGCCTTGTGCGTAAAATTCAGTCTCCCGCCACTGGCGAAATCGACAAAACTTCTAGCAATGCCTTAGTGCCAACCTAGAAGTATACATCGTGCCTTGTGCGTAAAATTCAGTCTCCCGCCACTGGCGGAATCGACAAAACTTCTGGCAATACCTTAGTGCCAACCCAGAAGTATACAATGCGCTCTGCGCGTAAAAATTAGTCTCCCATCGATGACGTGGCAGACAGAATTTCTGACAATATCTCAGCGCCAAATCAGAAGTTCCAAACACGCTCCACGCGTAAAAATATATCTGCCCTCCGCGAAGAAACAGATGATCCCTGTAATCTACACAAGGGAAAGAAAGTGGTGGACTGCTCAACTTCTCGGCCTTCATGCCAGCAAGGAAAGAATCTGCCCGCCCTCCGGGTTACGCAGCGAGCAGATGACCGACTGAGGACCTCCTCTGCTTTACGCCAGCACGAGCAGAGCTCTAAATTATGCCAGGTGGAATCCTTCAGCGTAAAGAAGGCTCGATATGCGAAAAGACACACTCCTCGGGGATTATCCGCTACCCAGATGGCCAACCTGTTGTATACGGGTTGCACAGGGAGGTTTATGGTTTCCAATATCCGCATGCCCACTGAGTTAGACAGAAGAAACAGGCCATCTTCTTCTTCTGTAACTGCTCCTGACCTGCTCGAGTATCTGATCCAGAAGCACAAGAAGAGGGGATCTTCCGGCATGTCTATTACACCTCCAAGCGAGCACTATTGTAATAGTCATAGGATTGTAGTTAATTGTTACTGTTCTGAAGAAAAACGGTCGGTTTTCGACCGGTTGAGCTACTCTCTGTCTTTCCTGGAAGAAGAGCCCGCACATGCATCAGTGAACATGGCTTCACACATACCTAGAGGAAGGTCAAGCTCGAGACGTCCCTCTAGAACTCCGAGCCGAAGGAGTTTCAACACGCTCCTTAGGAACACTGAAGCTGGGGTATTCCAAAACACCCATTCAAGGTCATGACAACCGGCCTCGTACTCTTCTGATTCCGATACTGGGGGTCGCCAGTCTCCCGAGTCAGAGGCTGAAAGTATAGAGTCAACTTCTACATAGACCTATACTAATCCTTCAATGACACCCAGGGAGAGGGGAGTTTATGCCATTGGAGATGAACGCGAGGAAGCTTCCCCATCAGGGAGCGCTGAGCAATGCATTACAGTGCTGGAGACAGCTCTAAAAAAAATGAAATCTATGATGGAGAACATGCACCAGATGATGCTGACCCAACACACGGCTGCTATGGCTCAAACATCGGTCCCGCCAACTCAGATACGTGTAGGGGTGGACTTACCACAATCAAACGCAATCCAAGAGCCTGCTCTAGACCAGGAGTCAGCAGTTCCTCCGCTTCCTCATTCGAAGAATATATTGCCTCCCGTTGGAGTCGCGATGCAACCGATTCCCCACCACTCCGTGGTCCCGCTACCGGCTGAAAATCCGATGCAGGCAGTACGGGAGTTGAAAGCCTAATTTGATGCCTTGAAGCACAAAGATCAGATCAAGAAGTTGGGAATCAACCAGCCTTACCCAGCTTTCTGGGAAGAGGTCCCTTTTCCCCCAAGATACAAGCCGCAGACTATGGCTTTATTCGAGGGAAAAACGTCACCGAGTCAGTATATGATCTACTTCAGTATGATGACGGTGTTATTACAAGGGAATGACGCCCTCCTCACTCGGGTGTTCAAAGGCTGTCTCTCGGGAGTGGCTTATCAGTGGTACCGTAGCCTGGCGGACAACTGCATTACGTCCTTCGAAGACTTTAAGGCTTTATTCTTCACACGATTCTACGAAGGTGGGATGGACATGTCTATGTCCTCTCTCATCGAAGTAAAGCAGAAGGAAAAAGAGGACGTTCGTACTTTCATCGAACGTTTTCGTCAAGCCACTTTGCAAATGCCTCCTGGAGTTCCAGACTCGACATTGGTAGACATCTGCAGGAAGAGCCTACTTCCCGTAATTTCGGTGTTCATAGGACCATATCAGTTCCATGATTAGCCCTCATTCATTATTTCAGCGGTAGCCGCCGAGGACAACAGTCGGAAGGCGCGCGATAATGGCATCATGATCTCTGCCTCCGATAGAGGTAAGAGGTCATCCCCCAACAGCGACCATCCTCGTGGTTCCAAAGGTAAAGAAGCTCTGTCAATCAATACGTCCAGGCAAAAGACCGCAGCTACCACACAGACAAGACCGGGGACTTCCAGGCCCATTGAAGTATACTCTTTCGATGACGACGATATTCCAAGCATATTCGAGTGTCTCATCAAGAGCGGCAAGATTACCCTTCCTGAGGAGAAGCGGCCCAATAAAGTCGGCCGTACTAATAACCCCAAGTACTGCATCTTCCACAGATACATACACTACCATACAAAAGCGTGTTGTGTACTGAAGAGGAAGATCCAGGAGCTGATCGATGCTAAGGCCATCACTCTGCGCAACAGCGAGAAGACGGTCACGGCCGACATGATCTCTCTGCAGTTTGGCAATCTGCCTCCCCGAGAAGTCCCGGACGGTGTTACACCTATTTCCCGGACAACAATGAACATCGTCAATCTTCCTCCAGCTAGAGGTCAAAATCAAGGCCTGGTACCCCTGACTACCCAGCGAGGCGAGATTATGTGGGTTCATCCAGATCTGGTGTCGGAGTTCGAGGAATTGACCCAAGCCGCTAAGGCTAAGTCTAAGAAGAACCCCAAATGCAAACCATGCCATATGGTTGCCACTTCTTCGACATCAGAAGAAGACGAGGTTTTGGCTACAACCCGTTCAGGGAAGGCTTACCTCAAAGACTATGGAGAAAGTCAGTAAGATGCACCGGCAGATGCTTCAGCTTCCAAGCCTTCAGAACCAGAGCCCGCCATACCATAGGCCGGTCCCTCAAGACCAATTTCGGCGGACAAAGGGAAGCAAAAAGAAGTGCGTTTCGATAAAACTTTGAAAAACATTCAAAATAAAGGTTTAGAGAAGCCCTACAACTTCGATATCCTGGCCCAATTAGCCAATACACCAGCCAGGTTGTCCATCTTCGAGCTACTCAAGCTCTCTCAAGACACTCGTCAAGCCCTGAGTGAAGCATTAATGCAGGCGGATGCATACTTGACCCAGCTCAAGTCCCCTGACGAGAAACCCGTGGCATGTCCTTAATGCCACAGTATGATGGAGGTGGTCCCGAATATCACTTTCACTCAAGATGACATGCTATTAAAACATAACATGCATGACAGACCCCTCTATTACATCGGATACGTCGGTTCCATAGAGGTCGACCAGATTCACATAGATCCGGGATCATCGATCAATATCATTCCTCATAGTCTGCTCAGACCGCTGAGGATTCCCACCAGCGAATTGGCCTACACCACCACTACAATCGTGGGCTTCAACGTCGGGAAAAGTAAGCCGTTGGGGAAGATTCGTCTGAGGATCCAGATCGGTGACCTCAGATCAGTGGCCACATGTTATGTCATTGATTCAGAGGTATCCTACAATATTCTGCTGGGTAGACCTTGGATCCACGACCATAACATCCTTCCTTCTACTCTACATTAATGCTTTAAATATATAAATACCCAAGGAACAGTACAAATAGAGGTTGTGGACCTGAACCCGTTTAAAGGAGTGGAATCCTACTACTCTGATGTCGTGTTGTACTCTAGAGACTACATAGAAGAGGTGTCAGGCAAAGCAGAGAAGGAATCCCACCGGGAGCCAAAAGAACCCTCTACCGAACAACCTTTGGCAATCAAAGTGAAAGGGTGAACTACTCGTCCAAAAGCCATGGAGCCTATGGCTATCTACCTGAACAAAATTAGGTCAGGAAAAGGAGGTAGTCTGCTAGTGATCACCTTGAACCAGAAGCCTCCACCCTTGGTCATCAACCTTCAGCGCGATAGGCCACCAATTGATGTAAAAACAACCAGGAACGCAGTTTCAGATGGTAATAAAGGTCCTCTTTTCCAGTATATTGACGCTCAAATTCCAAATCAGAAATCCTCTCCCGATGACGATATAGAACTTGTAGCACAAAAATTCTTGGAAGCTATAGATTCCTATCATCCGTATGTGTGGAAAGTAGCATCATCATCCAATGTCGTCACGATATATGGACCACATGAGGATTCTATCTTCATTGTCCCACCTGCCTGCAGCAGCCAGCGTTCAATAGTCTTCGGCCGCATGCGCAATGAACCGACTATACAAGAAGATTCTTTCGAAGACGATGCTGGTAAAATGCAAGTTCACAGATACAGCCCTCAAGCTTTGAAGATCATGCAAAGAATGGGTTATGACTTGAAGCTAGAACCATGTCTCAACTACGAGAAAGGCAGACGAATGCCGCTGCACGGCGATCCTACTATCAACAAACTCGTTTCGGGTTAGGGTATACCGCCTCCCTTACAAATTCTGAGTCGAACGAGGATATCTTTTCCTCTTTTCGAAATGGCTCGTCGCCCTCCGACTCATCTTATGCTCCCGAACGAACATTATCAGTGAATATGATAGTGGCAGGTTCCTTCGAAGCAGACGAACAAGAATCCGAACCGTTTGAGGATGACTCTTGGGCTCAACAAATGGATACACAATGGGAATTCCGGTTCGAGCAGAGAGAACCTCCCATTGAAGATGATGTTATCCAGATTGACGTTTGGGATGAACTTTTGCCAAAGCCGATATTTATCAGTAACAATCTTTCCCCAGCTGAAAGGAAAGAAGTTATTCAGCTGATAAAAGAATATATCGACATCTTTGCGTGGAATTATGAGGATATGCCAGGACATGATCCAATAGTGGCTACTCATAAACTCAATATATTGCCCGATTCGAAGCCTGTGAAGGCCCTTATGTGATTGAGATGACGTTCTCAAACGGCGCTTACAGGTTAGCCCAGCCTAATGGAGACTTGTTGATGGCTCCTATCAATGGCAAATTCCTAAAAAGGTACTACGCTTAACCTCCTTTGCTCAAATGGAGTATGGTGAAGATCTCATTCTGACAAAACTACTTCCAAAACGGGACTAGTTGGATCATATTCTATCATGTCCATATAACCTCTGAATAGATATGTTCGACTAATTTGGAACTTCAAAACCTATCACGTCCATATTACCTCTGATAGTGTTTTGTGTACAAACTTTAGTCAAAGCATATTCTGTCATGTCCATATAACCTCTGAATAGATATGTCCTGCTAAAGCATATTCTATCATGTCCATATGACCTCTGAATAGATATGTCCTGCTAAAGCTTACCGAGAGTATATCACGTCCATATTACCTCTGATATCACTTTCACCCAAACCTGTCATTTATATTCCAAAATGATGGGTCCACAAAGTCAGATAAGAGTCTCTTTATTTATTCTAAAAAGAGCAAAATTATATTGCAAAAAGAAAAAGGGGTACATCATTTGGGGGGAGCGATCAAATCACGAATCTGCTGCGCCAGTACAGCCATTCTCACATCCCTGGAGTCCAAAATGATAGCTCGAGCCCGCTTCAACCTTGTCTCCTCATCATTTAAGCCAGATAATTCAGACAGAGCATGTGCAAGATCGGCGTGGATGGCACTCGCGTGTGCCAAGTTCTGTTGAGCCACTTCTATTTGGTTCTGCAATACATCTACACCTGCGGCTGAAGCGCGAGCCCACTCCTTTGCTAAAGTGAGCTTAGCCTCCAACTTGCGGTCCCTCGCTTCATTTCCTTCATGTTCAGCTTTGCTCTTGGCCAACTGGGGAGTGACATACTCTAAGATAGTTTGCTCATCATTCATCTCTTTCTGCCGCATCTCGATGGACTTGCTCAGAGTTTCCAACTCCCCCAGCCTTGCAGTCAAGGAGTCGTATTCAGCCTGGAACAGATCATCAATACTGTCTTGAGATAGCTGCAGGTATTCGTTAATGGGTTGCTCCAAACCATTAACCATCTCCTCCAGGATGTCAGCTACCCCAGTGTCATCGAATTCTCTGATCGGCACTATGGAAATCTGAGAGGACCTCTTCAAAGCCTCGAAGCTTAGATTCTTCTCCAGCACCATTGATATGAGCATCTTCAAGGTGGTATAGAAAATACCAGTGTATTGCTCAGTCAGCAGCGCTATATCTGAATTGACGCTGGGGGTTGCTGCAATATTGGCGAACCTCCCTCCACGAACGATCGTAGACGATGTTGCCACGGCCGTAGCCTCGACAGATGGTGCGACGAAAGAAGATACGCCAACAACGGACGAAGTGATCGACGTACTCAAAGGAGGCATTATCGTGACGACAGGCTCATCCCCTTCTTGAGACATCGGAACCACTTCGGGCGGGCCGGCACCCGAAGATGATTCCTCTTCGAAGTCGGGCACCTCCGGGTCATCACCAGGAGCTGAGACAGAGCCAAGAGGCGTGTCAACACTGTACTCCCCGAAGAGGTCTTCCCGTGAAAAGAAGACAAGAAAGTTAATATCGACATGATGTTAATTTTTCTAAAAAGAGGCATAAAAATAACATTTACCCATGGCCGATGGTGTATATGTCACGTCTGCGGCCAGGGCAGCTAATAAATTTCTTAATGATGCTAAGCAAGCTGTCATACCAGGAGAAGGGGGAGTGCTAACTGACATCGGCAGGTATTCTCTCGGGTCTTCATCCAGACTCAATCGAGGTTCATCAGCTGGAATCTTGCTGGGTATATTCACAGACACAGCAGGGATTTCTCCCATTGCCGGTCTGGATAAAGATGGCCTTATTGGACTCGGCCTGGGAGGCGATATCGTACCACTGCCTGAAGCGATAGCAGCGACAACAGCCTCAAGCAGAGATTCTCCGGCACTGCCAACCAGAACTGTAGAGGTTCCCTCTCTAAAAGGCGAGGAACCTCCAATCAAAGAATCGTCCCCGATAGGGGAAACAGCCGATTCACTCCCAGGGGCCTTATTACCAGGAATCCTGAGAGGACGAGTAACCGTATTATTCTTCTTCTTGCGAGGGGGAGTCTGCTTCAGAACATGAGCCCTTCGCTTACAAGAAATTACCAGAGGTCCCACAGGCGGAGGTATGTCGCCCCTCGGCACCGCCAACAGAGGCTCATCTGGATTGACGGCATCCACACCCTCATCAGAGGAGACTGATGGGACATCGACTCTTTCTCCAAACTTGGAAGAGGGTACCCTAAATCTTCCAAGCATGTCGAAATCACGATGGAAGGTGTTGGTTGCCACATAAAACTACGCGTACGTGTGGAGGATGCGCAGCTCCGTGGATAGCGTAATGACGGGCACGATAAAAATTGCTCCAGTGCAACCCATGATGAAGTATCACCATCTTCTCGCTCCATTAATGAGTCCACCCCTGGACCTGAAGCTGGTGACGGCATTGCCCACGTGCAATTGGTCATACCCGAACTGCCTGGCAAACCGACTAGGCAGATAGGGCTCCAAGAAGCATTGGTCTTCACTCCTGTACAGTAAATGGGAAGGTCTAATACAGACCAACCAATTAAAAGCCTCAAGAAAAAGGACGGTCTTCCTATTGCCTATATCCTGAAGTCTGATCCCCGATTGATTGACATGTACGGGGAGAACAGTGCAGAAGAGCTTCCAGCTGTGACTGATGTTCAGCACCCGCCGACAGTCTAAAACTGTGGCCACGTTCCAGGAGGATTTCTTCTAATTTAGCAAGAAACTACCCCCCGAACTACTACCAGAGCCGGGAGACATCACTCTGGGGTTATGGAGAATTAACCATCCCATCAAGTACAGGTATGGTAATTCTACCCGGGGAAAGCTATCGCGCCGAATTTTATCGGCAAGCAGCCCATCAGTCATGGCCCTCAGGCCAGCTTGTATGGGGCACACCATGGCGGGGAGCAAGCGCAGTCTTGCCCCAAACATCAGACGCACTACAGGCCATAGCGTGTTGCGGTGAATGCGGTCCACGGATTCAATACCGGGTTCTACCAGTCGGCGCAGCCATATAGAGAGGAAGCCAGCCAGTTGAGCTTCCTTGGACAGAGGCCTGCGACAGTGCCTCAGATAACTCTAGGCCTTAGTGCCTACAGGATATTTTCCTATCCCTTCTTCAAGAATCAGATATGAAGCCCAGCGTCTTCCATGAGATCATCGACTTCCTGAGCAGTAAGCACGCTCAGAAAACTCAGAGGCTGATCCTTGCCTTCCAAGACTTTCTCCGGCTGAGCAGCCTTGGCCCGGTGAAGAAGAGGTAGGATGTCCACTTGTTGGTATGAGCCAAATCAGAAGGCTCACCATAAAAGGCGATGCACGCCAGGTAGTGACACATCAACTCCTGGTATACTGCCACTACCCTAGGGTCTGAATCCTCCAGCTCCCGATTCGTGGGAACATACTCTTCATAAGGAGTATCCCCCATTAGCAGTCTCGAAATCTCTGCCATCTCGAAGAGGGCTAACCCCAACTCCCCCAGTGGAGTGGCGAAAGTTCCGGTGAGCGAGATATATCGCTCCATCAAAGCCAGGAACAGGTGAGGGTTCAGAGGCAACCCAACACTGGTGGCATTCACGGCTGCATACAGGCCAATACTCTCCAGCTTATTCTGAAAATGCTTCAAGGCCCAGTCAACTAAGCGAGCCCATCGAAGATTCGTTGGGGTGATCCACCCATTGCAACGAGGATTCCCCTTAGGGTATACTCCTCCGTGCCCCATGAAATCATTGCAGAAAGTTGGTAACTGGACCGGCTGAGTACCAAGTTGTCTTCACTCGGGACACTGCCCGGGTACAATCCCCTGAACGGCAATACAGAGCCGGAAGGACGGCTGACAAATGACCCTTGCCCAGATCCTGTCTGATAAAATATTATCCCCGGACGGCCGTGAAGATTGGGAGTCAGCACCCACGACATCCTCCTGGGATGTGTAGCATGAAAGAAGGCCGAGATGGGATAGTCCCTCAACATCTTGGGCAGATACATGACCAAGCCCCCGACAGGGAAGACCCAGAGTTCTTTCTTCGGCTTCGTCTGGGACTGCTTGTCAATCATGTCCCCGAAGAGGAAAGCCAACTTTATGTATTGCTCCCCGTCTACGTACGTCAGGGGTTCTCCGTTGATCATGTTCAACAGCGTTCGCTAGCCTTGAGTCGATATCAGGATTCCCCTTCCTTCAGGATACTGGGACCCGGAGATAGGAAATGTCACGTGCGACAAATCCTCTAGGTAGTTGGAATGCAGCATCCCTGCAGCAGAACCCATCACCTCAGCCAGTGGCGATATACGAAGATCAACTGCAAAATACAAGAAAAACACGGCAGTTTCTATACTGGACATTATAATCTTGCAGCATATGTCGAGAGGCAACAGTCCGTGCTTTACGCCAAGACTGTAAAAACTTGATCATTTATGCCAAAATCTATTTCCTAGGCGTAAAATTCAAGGTCGGCAGTATACAGTCTGTGTTTTACGCTAGACTGACAAAATTTGAGTTTCTGTGCCAAAATTCTCATCCAGAAGCGTAAAACTCAAATTTTATAGTATACGCCAAATTTTCGACAGTCAAAGCTTTTACACTAAACTGCGAAAAATATGGAGTTTTTACGCTGACACATTAGAAATATGGGCGTAAAAGATTAAAATATCTCCGTGCATCATCTTCCTCAAAGAGGCTATCAACATAGAAGACGACCTAGCGCGGTCACGTACAACGTGTGCGAAGGATTTTCGTCGTTCTTTTCGTCCCAAAAGCTTTACCTATAACTCCGGGTGCGCTGCTCATCGCCGGGACGCTTCGCTCAGAATGAAGCTCACCTTGCCCGACAGAAGTCGCTCTCACTTGAGCAGAAGAGCGAGAAGAAGAGTCAACCTTCTTTCCCTTAGAGGAGGGGATTTGTTTCGGGGCTATTGCTGAAAAACTCTGAATACTCGGAGAGGAGACGAAGCAGAAGAACTTGAAGAGGCGAAGGCTTTCTTGTGCAAAAGACAGATGAAAAGTCTTTCTCTGCGAACCTTGGGATATATATAGAGTTCGGATGGACTCCTCGAATCCCGAACCAAAGCCGACAATTAATATTCAGTTATGATTGGGTACTACGTTAGCCTATTACTCAGGGAAGGCGGACAGTCAGCGAATTCGAAAAGTTTTTGTGCAAAGCAGATTCGTGGTTCTACGCCAAGGAGCTTTATACGCTCGACAACTATAGATCTACGGTTTTATGCTCAATGACTATAAGTCTATGGTTTTACGCCCGGATGCCTTTGTGCTCGGTAGCTTTTACGCTCGAGAGGCTAGAAACCTATGACTTCACGTACAGAAGCTATAAATCTAGGATTTTACGCTCGGTGGCTTTTACGCTCAGAGGCAACAGATCCACAACTTCACGCTCGGAAGATTTTCTTTTCAGAGGATACAGATCTACAGTTTCCACGCCAAGGAGATTTCTACGCTCGACAGCTACGAATCTATGGTTTTACGTTCAGAGGCTATAAGTCTATAGTTTTACGCCCGGATGCTCTCATGCTCGGTAGCTTTTATGCTCGAGAGGCTACAAACCTACAACTTCACGCTCAAGAACTATAAATCTATGATTTCACGCTCGGTGGCTTTGACGCTCGATAGGCTACGAACTCAGGATTTTACGCTCATCCACATTTACAGATCTCTGACTCGCCGCATTATCTGAGAAATACGCAGGCCAGAGTATGCGTACATATATGAATAACTCCTAAGGCGGTAAATTGCAAGGGTTCACGCAGACGATACTCCTTCTTGGCCCCAAAATATCCTAAGTACTCAAAGCACACAGAGTTCAACATTGAAAATGACTCTTCCTCTTGGGTCGATAGGAAGTTCATCCAGATTCCAGTCTGAATATTTTATCTACAGTTCAAGATGGTGACTCAGTTTGACAGCCATTTCTTGCCCTGTTCCAAGGGATTTTTCGGGAAAATATTCTTGAAGATGACGGTCTGAACAAAAATTCTTCTTATCAGAAGTGACGGTTCAGAATTCTACGTGGCTCCCCATTCCTAACAGCAGGACAGTTCGAATACTCGACTCAAATGCTAAGCGGCTTTCTGCGCAACCTTAGTTATGCGTAAAAGACAGGACGGGACCTAATACTCTTTCTATCAGAGTCAGCATAAAGTTGCCAGACGTGTCGAAGCTACACATATTCAGACTTTATCACAACAAAGTATATGGCAAGATAATCATATGCACAGAAGAAGACGATTTTATTATTAAATCATGGTTACATATGAGGGAAATCCAGCCTGCAAGGGTTTTTCTTCATTTCTATGATTACATATGAGGGAAATCCTGTCTACAAAGGATTTCCTCATCGTCATTTGAAGAGCACGCCCATAATATATTCTGCCAGGTTCTCGCACGGGTGGGCTTCTTCATCCATCTTCTCCAGCAGTCAGTCAGTTCCCGCAAACTGACTGACATGAAATGATCAATGGCGGGAGGATACAGAACTGGGCCTAGACCCATCCTCCAATACAGAAAAGCAGGGTAAATATGCTTTCCTGTGTCCAGCGCCATGACAGATTGAGTTGAGATACTTGACCCAACTCAATCCTGGACAGAGCTAGTTTATCTGCTCTCATCTACGAAGGTATCAGGAGAAGATACAGCTTGCAAGCTGTGTGGTCAAATACGACCCTTCCTCTCTCCGGAAGAACCGCCATACAAAGTTGCTGATTATCCAGACCAAGGGAGGCTATGATATCCTTCCATGATCCATCATTGCAGAGGATACTTGCTCGAAGATGCCTTCTTTTTTGGCTCCTTACATGCTGGAAGAACATGGTCTTCTTCTTCCTCAGATCGACCCGACGAACTCCGGCCATCATCTCTGTGTGGTGAAGGAAATATGGGAAGAATAGGTTAACTCCTCAGCCTTTATATAGGCGAAAGAAAAACACACCGAGTCCCAACAAATCCCCAAGAATCTGCCATAAAGTCAGCCTCGAAAGAACGTGTCAGACTTGACCGTTTCAGGCTCCATCCAGAGCATTTTAAATTACGAGGAACGTTTCATGCTTCATTCAAAGCATTTTAAATTACGAGAAATTTAAAAGCTTTGAAGGGGGTCTTGTAGAAGCATGAAAAATACGCTGGATAGCTATACGTAGCATTTTGGTGCTGGGCAGCATAAGACATGACTTCGGAGCCATCGGCGTACAAACAGAGCTTTTTTCGCTAAATACAGCGTAAAATATAAGCTCAAGGACTATCCGCGTAATGCAGTATGTCCAGGCTGCTTCAGCGTAAAAAGGGTACTTCATCGTCTTTATGGCGTAAAACTTATCCACTTTTTAATGCATCATTGAAGCGTATGAAGAACGCTTCATATTCCCCGAAATGAACCTGTCAAATCATACAGTGAACCTGACGTCTGACACCTGACAAAGAGCACTTCATGGCTACCCAAACGACGGCTGAAAATGATGGCGGGCCTTCAAGACACGCCTTTGTATTTAATGCGCAGAATGATGGCGGATCTCTGTATTTAATCCAAAAGATTTGATTAAATATTACCAAACCGTCATTTTGTGACATTTCCTCGACGTAAACTACTTTTACGCAAACAAAGGAATACGCTGTCTAGTTTTACACAGGCAGATATGAGCCGTTTATGCTTCGCAGATGACAAACAGGCTGCCACGTCAAAAGCTTCTCTTCGTACAGGGCTCGAGGCAGGTCTCTGCATTTAGTGTGCAGAATGGTGACAGGCTCGAGGCACGTCTCTGCATTTAATATGCAGACTAATGGCAGACCTTCAAGACACGCCTCTGCATTTAATACGCGGGATGATGGCAGATCTCCGCATTTAATACAAGAGATTTGATTATATCTCCAAGTGCCATAATAGTCACTTTGGCACGATACGCCATCAGGCTTCTACGCCCCCTCGGCTTCTGTGCCCGCTCGGCTTCTACGCCCCTCGGCTTCTGTGCCCGCTCGGCTTCTACGCCCCCCGACTTGTATGCCCACCCGGCTTCTACGCCCACTCGGCTTTTATGCCCACTCGGCTTCTACGCCTGCTCGGCTTATATGCCAGTTTGATAACTCATTGGCTTCTATGCCATAGTGACGGTTATTGGCTTCTACGCTAACCTTCTCTACGCGAGGGATAACTACCTACGTGGCTTCTATGCCATGATCTTCGTAGCAGTTATACGCGTCATCTCTTAATTGGACACGCGTTACACGCTCATTCAGGAGATCATTTATACGCAGGCAACGATTATTGTAACCATTGCGTAAAGATGTGCCATACTTTCCATGGCTCAGCTTCTACGCCGACTGAGTGGTCACTGTCACTAAAAGTCTATAAATAGAGACCTCTATTAACAGAGTTCCGGGGTCGAAGACTTTAAGGTCGAGAAAAAGACTTGAAGAGGGTGGAAGACTTTAAGGTCGAGAAAAAGACTTGAAGAGGGTCGAAGATTCCAAGGTGGGAAAAATAGACTTAACAAGGTCAAAAAGTCAGAGAATTGAGAGAGAAGAATCCAGAGAGCTCAGGCAAAGGGTAGTGATCGACGACTTTGGCATCGTGCATCCATCCTCTTTCGCAACCTTCGAAGCTGCTTTCCGTCTTCCACGACACTTCTTTGTCATCGTGTGGTCCAAGGGACAAAGTGATCGACTGCAGATCATACTCCTATAGCAATATTTACCCAGATTAAAAAATTGTACTAGACATCCTCGTATATGATTAATTGTACAACCTTGTTTGTAAACCAAAGAGCGGGTTTCGTATAAACCTCGTCTATTTTATATTTCTTTCGTTTATCACCATAAACAACAGCAGTTCCCGTACTTATTTGAGGAGCAAGGTACGAATTTACGTATGACATTTGATTACTAGTTGTTTTTAAATTCTTTTAGCTATTATCGTGCTTTACTTTTAATTTCGGGGATAAAAATTTTCTAAGTTGGGAAGAATGTAAACCCCCTCGATTAATTCTATAGATAGCCAGGTTTGGATTGAGAAAATTTTGGATTAGCAGCAGATGTTGAGGTTTAAAGTAGAGTTGTCTATTTTTTTTTATTTAATTAAACCCTTGGTGCGCCGTATCATTGCTTAATTATTCGGAGCCCAATATCAGCCCATAAATTCCATCGGACTATTGTACTTCTGACTTGACTCGCCAATTTAGGCATTGGACTTTTCCGTCTCACAAAAGTCAATCCGTTGTGCCTTAAATTAATTGCACAATTTTCCGTATCCTAAATCGCATATTTTATTTCGTGTCGGACACCTGTGTCGTTATCCCCAATTTTGAGATACCAACTTAACCCGTTGAGCCGGCCCAACTAAAGGGTCCATGACTGACTCCAAGCCCCCATCATTTTTGACCTTGTGTCATTTCCAAATTTTGACCCCAAGTGCCCCCATTTAATTTAAAAGTGCGGGACACTTTAATTCTATTTAAATCGGGGATACCAATTTTGTCTAATCCTATCTTAATCCCTAATTAATCCCAATGCCCATTTAATTAAACCCATGCCACACAAACAATACCTCCTCACCATACAAATCACCAAACACCATTTTTCCTATAATTTTTGCATTATTTTATGTGTTCGTGCAATTTCTCGAATTTAAGGGGCTTAGTTGTAATTTATTAATTTAGGTGTCCTCACCTTATTGGCCATGACCAAATGGAGAGCTTACCATTCTTTGACCTAGTCAATATTTTTCCCCCCTTCCTTTGCATGGAGAAACCCACTCCTCCATGTGAAATCCTAGCCCTCCAATTTAAATGAGAGCATCCCCACCACACATCACTCACACACCTCCCTATAAAACATCGCCATCACCCTCACAACTCCCAAGCCAGCCCTAATCCCTAGACATTGGGAACCACACTCCCTCTCTCTCTCTCCTCCCTCCTCCATATTATTCTCCATACAAATTTCTTCTTCCTTTCTTCTTCTTCTTCTTCTTCTTCTTCCTTTCTTCTTCCTGGAGAGGAACTATCATCCGGCCTGTGCACAGTGCCTCCGGCCGGCCGACTGAACCGACTCCGGCGACACTCTGCAGCTCCCCCTGGCCCGCCTACTGCCGACTGACCGCCCTCGACCCCACGGCACTGTTTGCCTCGACTCCGGCGGTGCACCCCGCACCCGCGCAGCTCCGGTCTATAGCACCCCCAAGCAGCTCCGGCAACGCTGTGCAGCACCCCCGATCCCGCTGTGCAGTCTCCCCGTCCTCCCGTCCGACCTCCTCCCTGTTATCACCACCACCACCATTAGATCTCATCATCACCACCACTACCACCACAAGCTCCCATCATCACCACCACCACCACCGCGAAATCACTACCACCACCATTGATACCCATCCAGTCCGGCCAGCACCACCTCGCTCCGGCCGCCTAGTTATACTTCTTCCCCTCTCTTTACATTTATGTATTGTTTTGTGTATTAGTTAGGGTTATGTTGTATAACTTGGTTGTGTAATGTTAGTGTAATGAGGATCCAATATGAGAAGAGATATGAGATTAGGGTTTAATGTTGAGATTAGGTTTTACTTACATAAGTAATTAAAATAGAATTAAAAGATATTCATGGAAAATTTAGGCTTATGAATGCATTGAGTTTTAGGATTTAATTGTTCCAAGCAATTGATGGTCAATTGAGGAGCAGGTTAAATTATAGTAAAATAATATGGGGATAACAAAACATTGGTTATGTGGAGAGCTAATATTTGATAATGAATTTAAGTGAGTAGTAGCTAGGTTATTGGAAAGCGGCATTCAAATATTAAATTAATGGTTTGTATAATCGAGGGTTTAATTGATTAATATTTAATTTATTCAAGGATGATATATTTAAATGTGCATATTAATGTCGGTGAATACCAGGGTAAAATCTGGGGACATCCTGACTTGAACTACTGAAAAGCATCATGATGAATATTGGGGATTAAGGATTGGGTCTGATGATATTATACAGATAATTGATTTTGAGATAGGTATTATTCAAATCAAGGATCAGAGATTGAGGACTGTAAAATTAGTAGTTAACTATTTGAGTTTGAGACTGAGTTTAGGTGTAGATGTGTGTCGCATCCCTGTCTGTTGTGGAATAGATTATTGATTATTGGTTTGTATCTCATCTCTGGGTACTGTGGGACCTGAGGGCTTGGACGCGGTACCGGGACCCCGTCACCAGCAGCCGCACGCAGGCAAGTGTACCTTGCCACCCTGTATTTCAGATTACAGATATTTATTGTTCTTTATGTACATCGTGCACGTATTTATGTTGACATTCGATACTTCATGTCCGGATCACAACCGGGTGCTGACATTCGTCGTAACGCTTAGAATAATTGATAGATGCTTCGTAGCACCTCGATGTACGTACCTCAGTATATCAATACCCCAGGATACACTTATACACTGTGATCGTGCCAGATTCCTGTATCCTGATACTGACATCATGACCAGAGACTGGGATGACCTTAGGGTCGCGTCTGTTCAGTTATTTCTGTGTGTCGAGATGGTTAGATAGAGGTTCAGGTTCAGCGCACCATCGTTGACCGCTTGGGATGGGGAAGACAGTTACTAGACGTTTGGGATCCTCTGCACGCGCTTATATATGTTTATGTAGTGATCCTGTATTCTAGAGTAGTGTATCACCCATGTGACTCTGTGCTCGGAGCTATGGTACGCCCCGTGTGTCTCTGTGTTCGGAGCTACGATTTTATTTTAGATAGCCCACGCGTCGAACATTGTCTTCAAACTGTGTCTCACTGGTTTGGTTATGATAGAGTACCCTGTTGTTGCACTTGTACTTTCTGTTTACTTGGCATCCTGTATTTTTGTACCTTGTTACGTCCCTCTGAGGACCTTGTTCCCTGCCAGTTTTGCAGCATCGACGATTGTGGAGCATTTGGAGTTGCTGATGGAGTTACACGTCTTACGGGCATTGTACCAGGTACTCACATTATATCTTTCGTCTTTATGGTTATTTTATATTGATTATTCATCTGCTATTGTAGCCTAGTTTTTATAGACATACTTTTTCTCGAGTCTATTCGAGTTAGTGTATTATTGGGCGATCGACTTTAGCACATATATCTCTTTCTTGTATACTTCCGTACATTGTGAATTAAGACTTAGAGGTTTACATTTATGGGATATCTAGATAGTGCCCTTTATATTATACAACTTATACGTATTTGAGTCAGACCAGAGTCTGGTCGAATGCGTAGCTGGCGTGTCACGTATTCCTGGTCCTACGTATTTTGGGACTGGGTCGTGACAGGTGACCCCCCGTAGGATGGGTGACCCCACGTAGGATGGGTGATCTCCCTAAGGATGGGTAACCTCCATTTGGACGGTTGACCTCCCGTAGGATAGGTAATATCCCGTAGGATGGGTAACCTCCCTTAGGATGGGTGATCTCTCCTAGGATGGGTGACCTCCCGTAAGATGGGTGACCTCTCATAGGTTGGGTAACCTCCCTAAGTATGGGTGACCTCCATACGATGGGTAACCTCCCTAAGGATGGGTGACCTCCCTTTGGATGAGTGACCTTCATATTATGGGTAACCTCTCTTAGGATGGGTAACCTCCCTTAGGATGGGTGACCTCCCTTAGGATGAGTGGCCTTCATCTGATGGGTAACCTCTCTTTGGATCGGTAACCTCCCTTAGGATAGGTGACCTCCCATAGGATGGGTAACCTCTAGTAGGATGGGTAACCTCCGGATGGGTAACCACCCAAAGTATCGGTGACCTTCAAATGATGGGTAACCTCCCTTAGGATGGGTTACCTCCATACGATGGGTGACCTTTCGTAGGATGGATAACCTCCAGATGGGTAACCTCTCTAAGTATGGTAACCTTCATCTGATGGGTAACCTCCCTTCGGATGGGTAACCTCCCTAGGATGGGTAACCTCAATTAAGATGGGTGAACTCCCTTAGGATGGGTAACCTATCTCAGGATGGGTAACCTCTCGTAGGATGGGTAACCTCCCCTAGGATGGGTGACCTTCATATGATAGGTAATCTTCCTAAGGATGGGTAACCTCCGGATGAGTGACCTCCCGTAGGATGGGTAAACTTCCTAGGATGGGTGACCTCCCGTAGGATGGGTGACCTCCCGTAGGATAGGTGACCTCCCTTAGGATGGGTGACTTCCCGTAGGATAGGTAACCTCCCTAGGATGGGTAACCCATCATAGGGAGGTCACTTATCCTACGGGAGGTCACTCATCCTATGAAGGTCACCCATCCTACGAGAGGTTACCCATCCTAAGGAAAGGGAAATCACCCATCCTAAGGAGGCTACCCCTCATACGAGAGATTACCCATCCTAAGGGAGGTTACCCATCATATGAAGGTCACCCATCGTTTGGAGGTCACCCATCCTAAGGGAGGTTATCCATCATATGAAGGTTACCCATCATATGAAGGTCACCTATCCTAGGGAGGTTATCCATCCTATGGGAGGTCACCCATCCTGAGAGTGGTTACCCATCCTAGGGTGGTCACAAATCCTACGAGAGGTTACCTATCCTAAGAGTGGTAACCCATCCTAAGGGAGGTCACTCATCCTAGGGAGGTCACCCATCCTAGTGAGGTTACCCATCCTATGGGAGGTCCCCCATGCTAAGAGAGGTTGCCCATCCTAACAGAGGTCACTCTTCCTAGGGAGGCCAACCATCATACGAGAGGTTATCCATCCGAAGAGAAGTTACCCATCCTAAGGGAGGTCACTCATCCTAGGGAGGTCACCCATCCTAGTTAGCTAGGTGGGTTTTTCCTAGGTTGTTCCCAGTTGATATTTTGGATGACTGTATTTATTATTTTGTTGCTTCTGTGATGTTGCAGAATTTAAACTTGGACTGTATATTGGATATTGTACTGCTCTCTTTGGTCCTTGTTTCTTTGTGATATCTTATCATACTTTTACTCTTTCCCTAGTTATTGTGATTGAGATATATATATTTTGCGTGGTTGCCCTCCTTTTGGAGAGGTTATATTAACAAGTTTTGTGAGATATAGATATTGTGACCTAGAACGGACATTTACAATGTTCTACCGCCAATTTTGTGGCGTAGGCTGGACGTACCCACGACTCATGCCCGATTTTTTGGGTGCGTGTCGTAACCCATTTTTGGTGGCGGCCCACGCAGGTCTAGTTTCTAGGTCTACCTGCGATAGGATGTAGGATATAGGCTGAGAGAGAGCGTGCTCAATCACAACTAGGACCCTCCCTAATTTTTGCTATCCTTAATTTTTCGAAAATTGTTTCTTTTGCAATATTACTGTCTTTCCTTGATGATATCATATCTTGCACCGTTAGTGACGTGATCTCAGATTCTGTTCTTCTTTATTCCATTCCAGCACTTGCTTTATTTGATTCTGGTGCTTCCCATAGTTTTGTGTCTGTATCTTTTGTTGTTAGACACCATCTTGTTGCTAAACCTTTAGCTAGACTCTTCAAGATCATGACTGGGGGTGGCATCATCCTAGTCAGTGATGTCTGCAAAGACTAGAGAGTTACCTTGGGAGGCCGGGAGTTGTGTGTATGCCTACTCGTAATGCCACTTCCGAGCTATGACATTGTACTCGGGATGGATTGGTTGAGTATGCACTATGCTAGTATAGATTACCGTGGAGGCAGAGTGTTATTTAGTCTACCGGGAGAGCCAGAGTTTCAGTTTGCTAGAGGAGTAGCAGAGTAGAGCGAGGGAGTCTTCTGCGGAGCCCTGGTGGTAGAACTGGTTGCCACATCCACTGATAGCGGAGTTCATGGATGTCTTTCCAGAGGAGTTGCCAGGGTTACCTCCGGACAGAGATATGGAGTTCTCTATAGACTTGGTGCCAGGCACGGAGCCGATTTCCCAGCACGTCTTTAGAGTCAGCAACAGTGAGCTGGTAGAGTTGAAGAAGAAGGTAGATGAGCTTCAGGACAAGGGATTTATCAGATCTTGTTCTTCTCCATGGGGTGCTCCGGTACTTTTTGTGCCGAAGAAGGATGGGTCGATACGGATGTGTATCGACTACAGGGCTCTGAACAACCTCACAATCAAGAACAAGTATCCGCTGTCGCACATTGATGATCTTTTTGACCAGTTGAGCGGAGCGAGGGTGTTTTCTAGGATTTATCTGAGGACAGGCTACCACCAGGTGAAGGTCAGGCGGGAGGATATTCCGAAGACAACTTTTTGGACCAGGTATGGACAGTATGAGTTCATGGTGATGCCGTTTGGGTTGACTAATGCACCGACAGTATTTATGAATCTGATGAACAAGGTGTTCCATCAGCATCTGGACAGGTTTGTGGTGATGTTTATCGATGACATCTTGGTGTATTTGAAGACCCCAGAGGAAAATGAGGAGCATCTGAGGATAGTGCTGGAGACTCTCAGGAAGGAGAAACTTTATGGAAAGCTTTCGAAGTATGAGTTCTTCCTTGACAAGGTTGAATTCCTTGGTCATGTGGTGACTGGAGAGGGGATCTCGGTGGACCCTAGAAAGATCATGGCAGTTGAGGCATGTAGTGATCCGAGTTCAGTAGCAGAGGTCAGGAGTTTTCTGGGACTGGCAGGCTACTACAGGAGATTTGTTGAGGATTATCCCCGAATTGTAGAGCTGTTGTCTAGGCTGGCCCGGAAGGACATGGAGTTTGTTTGGTCAGAGGAGTGCCAGATCACCTTTGATGATTTAAAAAGGAGGTTGACGACAGCTCTAGTGTTGACGTTACCATCAGGGTCTGGATGATTCACTATCTATAGTGATGCATCGGGGAAGGGAGTGGGTTGTGTGTGCAGCAGAATAGGAGGGTAATTGCCTATGCTTCTAGGCAATTGCGTCCTCATGAGAAGAACTACCCTACCCACGATTTGGAGTTGACAGCGGTCATCTTTGCTCTAAAGTTATGGAAATACTATTTATATCGAGAGCATGTGGAGATCTTCACAGACCACAAGAGCTTGAAATATGTGTTTACCCAAAAAGAGCTGAACATGAGACAGAGGAGATGGTTGGAGTTGATGAAAGACTTTGACATATTGTTATAGTACCATCCAGGGAAGGCAAACGTAGTTGCGGATGCGCTGAGCAGGTATCCGATAGCTATGTGCCTGACTACAGATCGTTATCTTCTGGCAGATCTAGAAAGCTTGGGCATTAAGGTGATAGTGCCTGGAGTTGAGATGCAGATGTGGGGACTGCATATTCAGTCAGAGCTACTCAGTTTGATGATGAGTCCCTGAGGAGCATCAGGGCGCAGGTTCAGATTGGATTATCAGATGACTTTACCATTGCCGATGATGGTTCATTGCGACACGATACCAGGTTGTGTGTGCCGAGTGGGTCGTTGTGTGAGGAGGTTCTTCAGGAGGCGCATCGATACTAGTAATCTATGCATCCAAGTGCCAACAAGATATATAGAGATATGAGAGAGCATGTATGGTGGTACGGGATAAAGCGGGAGGTAGCGCGCTTCTTGTCTCGATGCTTAGTGTGCCAGCAGGTGAAGGCAGAGAGGCAGAGGCCAGGAGGGTTGCTCCAGCCGTTACCCATTCCGGAGTAAAAATGGGAGCATGTGACCATGGATTTTATTTCTGGACTTCCCCGTTCTCTAGGAAGGAAGGATGCGATTTGGGTCATTGTAGACAAGTTGACCAAATCGGCCCACTTTCTACCATTCAAAGTGGGTACGTCTACGGAGAGACTAGCAGAGATGTATGTGCGCCAGCTAGTCAGACTGTATGGAATTCCTGTGAGCATAGTATCAAATCAGGACAGTCACTTTACTTTGTATTTCTGGTAGAGTCTGCAGGCTAGCTTGGGCACCCAGCTTAAGTTTAGTACTGCATATCACCCACAGACAGACGGTCAGTCAGAGAGGACCATCCAGACACTTGAGGACATGCTTCGCACTTGTGTTCTGGATTTCTGAGGCTCTTGGGAGGATCACTGGCACTTGGTAGAGTTTGCTTACAACAACAGCTACCAAGCCAGTATCGAGATGTCACCATTCGAGGCATTGTATGGACGGAGGTATCGCACTCCGTTATCATGGGATGATATAGGCGAGAGAGCTTTTCTTGGCCCGGAGATGGTGGTTGATGCAGCGGAGAAGGTCAAGCTCATTAGAGATAGACTTCGGGTGGCTTAGAAGAGGCAGCGGCATTGGGCCGATAGCCACCGGAGACCTTTGGAGTTTGAGGTATAGCTTAGAATCTAGATTTTGTTCTTGTATTTGCTTATGATTGCTTGTTTTAGATTAAGTGCTGAGACCTTTTTTGTGCTATGTTAGAGATTTGGTGTTCCTGAGGATTTCTGCGACGTGGGGCACTATTCGCTTCGGTGGAGGCGGGAAGCTTAGCCCACGTTTTGTCGGACCCTTTAGCATCCTTGAGAGGGTCGGCATTGTGGCGTATAGGCTAGATTTGCCGCATACACTAGAGGGAGTTCATGATATGTTTTATGTGTCTCAGTTGAGATGGTACATAGCGGATCCCAATCACGTATTGGATCACTCAGAGATCGTGGTGGGCCCTACTCTTAGCTATCCAGAGCAGCCGGTGGAGATTCTGGATCGGCGGGAGAAGGTATTGAGGAACCAGACTATTCCCTTGGTTCGCGTCACGTGGAGGCATCACTCTCCAAGTGAGTCGACCTGGTAGAGGGAGGATAAAATGCGCGAGCGATACCCTTATCTTTTTGAGCCCTGAGGTATGGTTCTTTTCTTTTCCTTGTATTCCTGTCCTAGTTTCGTCTTTTTAATTTCGAGGATAAAATTATTTTAAGGAGGGTAGGCTTGTCACTACCCAATTCTAGAAAATAGGGTTATTTATTTTTATTTTTATTTGGTAAATTTTGTATTGTTCATAAATATTTATATTTATATTTAATTAGTGGTTGTATTATTTTTTATTGGTTATTTTAGGATTTTGGCTAGTCTGGACCCATGTCAGACCCTAGTGGACCCATGTCAGACCCAACCAATACCCTTGTCAGACTTATTTTTGGGTTTAGAATTATTATTATATTTTTTATTTAGTTAGCTGGGTAGTTTTGGTTTAGTTAGAGTGTGTTTAGAAACCCCAAACCTAAACCCTTTGTTAGGATGACTAAAATGAGGGCATTTTAGTCATTTTCCATTAATGTAACATATTTCTAATACTTGGCCGACCCTATTCTAGACCTGGACCGAACCCCCCCATCCCTCTTCATTCCTTCTTCTTCTTCTTCTTCTTCTTCTTCTTCTTCTTATTCTTCTCCATTCTCTATTTTCTTCTTCTTCCTTCTTCCAACAAGTTTCAAGTAAGTATTTCTTCATTTCTTCTCTTCCTTCTTCTATTTCTTCCAGAGATGTGAACCCTAACCATTTAATTTTCCCTAACCTAGGTATTTAGAGCCTAGACTTAGTGTAGAGGCTTGGCATAGAGGCTTGGAGGCTTGAGGGTGGTGATTTCAAGGGTTTTGGAGACTTTGGCCTTGGGATTCCAACTCCCAAGAGGTAAACGCTAACTTTTCTCTTAGTGGTTGCTATTATATAGTGTAATTAGTAGTTTAGAACCTTTCTAGACCTTAAGGCTACCCGTGGGAGGAAGTTAGAACTTGTTTGATTGTGTTTGGAGACTTTGACATTAGGTTTTGTGTCAATTTGGGTAAAATCCGAGATTGGCCCAATTTTGGGTGATGTCCTAGGTTAGACAGACCTAGGTAGACGTGCTTGGGTGTCTTGAGGGTAAGTACGTGTCCCCTTTCGGACATATGAGATCGTGTCATGGAGATTTGGGCATTTCGGACGATTTGGGGGTTTTCGTCGTCGTAGGTTCTATGTGCGTGCGCGTTTTTGCCACGGACCTAGAATCGACGAGTTAGTATTTTTTCTAGGTTATAGACATCGATTAGAACCCGTGGGTAAATTTTGGACCGATTCCGAGTAGGTTTTGTGTGCGTTTCATGAGGTTTCGTGAACATCACTCCACGTGTTCGTCGAAATGAACGAATGGCCATTTCAACTTGGTTTCTAGGTTTTGTGCTTTTGCGCGCATTGGTTTAGCTTAGGGGAGTGTGTGCTAGAGTTTTTGAATTATATTATATATATATATACATTTATAGGTGTTTGGGTCATTGTGCGTGCGTTGGTGTTATGTATTGTGTGTTGTGTGTTGTGTGTGTTGTGTTTGTATATATATATATATGAGTCTATATATATATATGTATGTCTCTCTCACTATATTTATATATATATATATTTGTGTGATTATATATGTGTACGAGTTTGTGTGTATATATATATATATGTGTTTGTATATGTATATATGAGTGTGAATATGTGTTCGATTAAGTGTATCTATATATATATAAGTGAGTCTGTATATGTATATATGAGTCTATATATATATATATGTATGTGTGTCTATATATATATATGTGTCTATATATATATAAGTGTGTATATGTATATATGTATATGAGTATATGTATATATATGTAGAGTGTTTATATATATATATACATTTGTGTGATTATAGATATGTATGTGTGTATAAGTGTATAAGTGTCTTAGTGTGTATATATATATGGTTGTGTATATATATATATATATATATATATATATATGTTCGTGTATATATATATATATATATATATATATATATATATATCTTTGATTATGTGTGTGTGTGGTGTGTCGAGGGGGGAGCAGTGAGCATTAGTAGCAAGGGGGGAGGAGCAGTGAGCAGTAGAAGAGCAGCACTAAGTCAAAAATTTCAAAAATGCATCTTTCCCCTGTGGAAAAGCAGATGGTCCCGACAATCTATGCAAGGGAAAACAATTGGCGGATTTCTCGAACTCTCGGCCTTTACGCCATCAAGAGAAGAATCTGTCCGATCTCCAGATTACGCGAGAAGCTGATGGCCGATTGAGGACTTCCTTAGTTTTATGCCAACCTGAGCAGAGTTCCAAATTATGCCAGGTCGAGCCCCGTAGCATAAAGATGGCCCTGTCTGTGGATAGATACGCTCCTCATGGGTCATATGCTACTCACATGGCTGAACTGCTGTATACCTACTACAGAGAAAGGGTTGGGGTTCCCAGTGTCCGCGTTTCGACTAATATAAAAAGGCAAAATAAGCCTTCTTCTTCTTTTTGTCATCCTCCTGACTTGCGTAAATTTTTGATCCAAAAATGCAAAGACAACGGTCAAAATCAAGATACCAAGATTGGGAAGATCAAGTGGGATATAGCTCCAACATCTAATGTCTTCATGACAAATGGGCCATATGAAGAATCTGTCTTCATTATTCCACCTACTCGCAGCGATCAGCATCAAATAATCTTTGGTCGAATGCGGAATAGACTGATTGTACAAGAAGTTTCGCACGAGCCTAATGTTAGGAGGATGCAAATCTACCAATATAGCCCAGAAGCTTTAAAGATTATGCAAAATATGGGTTATAATTTAAAGTTGAAACCAGGCCTCAATTTTGGAAAAGGCAGACGAATACCGTTGCATAGTGATCACTACTGTCAACAAACTCGTTTCGGGTTAGGGTATACCACATCTTTTGCGAACTCCAAACCTCCAGAGTCTGATCCTGTAATTCCAGAGGCAGGTCCTTCTAAATCAACTACTGTGGACAATGACATGTCTGAGGTAGTCTCCCTCAACAAAACAGAGCAGCATTCAAAGCTGGGGGTAGAATTCCCTCTGAATCTGAGGATGATGCAGCTATGACCGTCTTTCCCAAAGACCATACGACTCAGGTATCGACAGCCCAAAGGCCTAATAGGACTTTCTCCTTCAATGATGATGACATCATTGAAATCTTCAATATATTGGTGAAGGAAAACAAGCTCCGGCTATCCAACATCAGATACCTTGAAAGGGCTGGCAATGTCGATGACCCAGAATATTGTCTCTTCCATCGGTATATTCATCACCCCACAAGGGCATGCTATATACTGAAGAGGAGAATCCAGGAGTTGATCGATGCCAAAGTTATCACTTTGCATTTATAAACGGGAAGAGGGACCTCTGAACAAAACCTGCCGGGTTATTGCTATCAATCAAAACTGCCATGTCCATATTACCTCTGAGCAGATATATACCTCCATCTCCAGTGGAGTCACAACTCAAAAGTTTGTCATGTTCATATTACCTCTGAGCAAACTTTCCGAGTTTTGGCTATCGATTATCATGTCCATATTACCTCTGATATCGGTTGTCGTCTCAACTTAATACCCGTACTTAACTCTAAGTACGCCAGCGGTGTTAGGTCCACAAAAACTCAAAAGTTTGTCATGTTCATATTACCTCTGAGCAAACTTTCTGAGTTTTGGCTATCGATTATCATGTCCATATTACCTCTGATATCGGTTGTTATCTCAACTTAACACCCGTACTTAACTCTAAGTACGCCAGTGGTGTTGAGTCCACAAAAACTGCCATATCCATATTACCTCTGAGCAGATATATACCTCCATCTCCAGTGGAGTCACAACTCAAAAGTTTGTCATGTTCATATTACCTCTCAGCAAACTTTCCGAGTTTTGGCTATCGATTATCATGTCCATATTACCTCTGATATCGGTTATCGTCTCAACTTAATACCCGTACTTAACTCTAAGTACGCTAGTGGTGTTAGGTCCACAAAAACTTAAAAGTTTGTCATGTTCATATTACCTCTGAGCAAACTTTTCGAGTTTCGGCTATCGATTATCATGTCCATATTACCTCTGATATCGGTTGTCATCTCAACTTAACACCCGTACTTAACTCTAAGTATGCCAGCGGTGTTAGGTCCACAAAAACTCAAAAGTTTGTCATGTTCATATTACCTCTAAGCAAACTTTTCGAGTTTTGGCTATCGATTATCATGTCCATATTACCTCTGATATCGGTTGTCATCTCAACTTAACACCTGTACTTAACTCTAAGTACGCCAGTGGTGTTGAGTCCACAAAAACTTCCATGTCCATATTACCTCTGAGCAGATATATACCTCCATCTCCAGTGGAGTCACAACTCAAAAGTTTGTCATGTTCATATTACCTCTGAGCAAACTTTTCGAGTTTTGGCTATCGATTATCATGTCCATATTACCTCTGATATTGGTTGTCGTCTCAACTTAATACCCGTACTTAACTCTAAGTACGCCAGCGGTGTTAAGTCCACAAAAACTGCCACGTCCATATTACCTCTGGAAGGGCTTGTCTTAAACTTATTATTTTGCACTCAACGTGCGCAACAAATAATAGGTCCACCAAAGATCCCCCAGTGGGATGTCCTCAACAAACACGGTATTGTACTACGTCTATATTACCTCTGGTACGATATCCGAAGTCAATACAAACAATCGCAAAGAAATGGATGGTTCTTATGCGATTGAAACAACACCCCCAAATGGCGCTTACAGATTAGCCAAACCTATTGAAAATCTGATAAATGTCTCCTATAAACGGCAAATCCCCGAAGAAGTACTATGCTTAATCCCCCTTGCTTGAATGGAGTATGATGAAGATCTTATTCTGACAATACCATTTACAAAGGTTAGCTGGATTATATTCTATCAGGTTTGTATGACCTCTGAATAGATATCCTTAACTAATTTATAAACCTATCATGTTCATATTACCTCTGATAGTGTTTAGTATACAAATTTAGTTGGATTATATTCATGTTATCCCTGAATAGTTTTACATTTAGCTAAAACCTTAACGAAAGTTTGTCATGTTAATGATACCTCTGATATCACTTTTACCCCAGCCTATCATTTACATTAAAAAATAATGGGTCCACCAAAGTCAGATAAAAGTCTCTTTATTATCTCCAGAAAGAGCAAGTTACAAAAAGAAAAGCAAAAAGTACATCATTGGGGAGGAGCTGACAAGTCACGGATCTGCTGCGCCAGAGCAGTCATCCTCTCATTCCTGGAGTTCAAGACATCAGCGCAAGCCCGCTCCAACCTTGCCTCCTCATTATTCAAGGCAGACAGTTCAGACTGAGCATGTACAAAACCTGCATGGATGACACCCGTATGTGCCTGGTTCTGCTGAGCCGCTTCCATTCGGTCCTTCAACACATCTCGAGCTGCCGATAAAGCGAGAGCCTTCTCCTTTGACTGAGCGAGTTCATCCTCCAATTTGCGGACCCTCGCTGCCTCTTCTTCATATTTGGCCTCGCCCTTAGCCAGCTGGGGAATGACATACCCCAATACGGCACACTCTTGGTCCATCTCCTGCTGTTGTTCCTCGACGGATTTGTTCAGAGATTCCATTTGCCCAGGAAGCTCTGCAGTTAAGGAGTCATACCTAGCTTGAACGAGACCGTCGATGCTGCCTCGAGATAGTTGCAAATAATCGTTAATGGGTTGTTCCAAACCATTAATTATTTGCTCTAGCGCATCAGCTTTGTTATTATCGTTGAAATATCTAATCTGCGCTATACTAAAGTTGGAGGACATCTTCAGAGCCTCGAAGCCTAGATCCTTCTCCAGCACCATCGATATCAGCATTTTCAAAGTGGCGTAGAAAATGCCTGAAAGCTGCTCAACTAGCATGCCGAGACTTGAATGGATGCTGGGAGTGGCTGCGATATCGGTGAATCCCCCTCCAGGAATGACTGTAGAGGATGTCGCCACAGTCATCGCTTCAACTGATGGCACAACAAAAGAAGAAGCACCAACAACGGTCCAAGTTGTTGGCATGCTCGACAAAGGAGGCGCAGTTGAGACAATTAGCTCATCTTCCCCCGATGTTATTTGTACTGGTACTGGCTGAACAACATCCGATAATGTTGCATCGGCAGCATCGAAGCTTGCTCCCTCAACGTTGGACACAGCCGTTTCATCAGCAGAATCTGTAACAAGATCAAAAGTTGCATCAAATTCACCCTCCCCTGAGAGGTCTTCCCCTGAAAAGAAGACAAGAGAAAGTTAATATCAACCTGATATTAATTTTTCTAAAAAAGGCAGAAAGATGACATTTACCCATGGCCGATGGTATATATGTCACGTCCGCACCCAGTATAGCTAAATCATTTCTTAAAGATGCTAAATGAGCTGTCATACCTGGAGAAGAGGGTGTACCAAACGACGTCGGAAGGTAGTCATCCAAGTCTTCACCCAGATCCAATCGAGGTTCATCAGGTAGAATCTCGCTGGGGATACTTACAGATAAAGATCGGGCTGGACCCATTATTGATCTGGATAAAGATATTCTTATTTTGCTCGGCCTCGAAGGCGACCGCATAGCACTACTTGAAGCGGTAGTGGCGACAGCAACCTCGAGCAAAGAAGCTCCGGCACTGGCAGCCGAAACCGTGGAGGTCCCCTCCTTAAAAGGCGAGGAGCCTCTAATCAAAGGAGCATCCCCGACCGGGGAAACATCAGGCTCACTCCTAGGAGCCTCAGGGCTGGAAGTCCTAACAGGACCGCTAACAGTCTTCTTTTTCTTGCGAGGGGAAGCCTCTTTCAGAATAGGAGCCCTTCGCTTACTGGGGATAACCAGAGGCTCTGCAGGCGGAGGTATTATGCCTCTCGGTACTGTCAACAAAAACTTATCTAGATCGACAGAGTCTTCACCTTCGTCAGAGGAAACCGATGGGACTTCCTCTCTTCCCGCGGACTTAGAAGAGGGCATCCTAAAACTTTCATGCATATCAAAATCGTGATGGAAGGTATTGGTGGCCATATAAAATTGGGCGTACGAATGGAGGATGCACAACTCTATGGAGAGAGAAGTCGCGGGCACAGTAAAGGCTGCTCAAGTACAACCCATTATGAAGTACCGCCATCCTCTCGCTCCGTCAATAAGTCCACCTCTGGATTTGAAGGTGGTGATGATATTTCCCACGTGCAATTGGTCGTACCCAAACTGCCTGGCGAACCGACTAGGCAGATAGGGCTCCATGAAGCAATGGTCTTCACTTCTGTACAATAAATGGGAAGGTCTAATGCAGACCAACCAATAAAAAGCTTCAGGAGAAAGAACGGTCTTCCCTTCACCTGAATCCTGAAGTCTGCCCCCCTGTTGATTAATATGTACAGTGGGGACGGTGCAGAAAAGCTTCCAGCTATAAGCAAAATTCAATTATCGCTGGCAATCTGTGACGGTCAGCACGTTCCAAGAGGAATTCTTATAATTCAACAAAAAATTATTTCCTGAACTATTACCGGAGCCGGGAGAGATTACCCTGGGGTTATGAAGAATTAACCATCCCATCAGGTATAGGAACGGTAATTCTACCCTGGGAAAGCTGTCACGCCGTGTTTCATCGGCAAACAGCCCATCAATAATGGCTCTCAGGCCAGCTTGTATCCGGCATATCATGGCAGGAAGCAGGCCCAGTCTTGCCCCGAACACCAAGCGCACTGCAGGCCATAAGATGTTACGGTGAATGCGGTCTGAAGATGCAATGCCCGGTACTACCAATCGGCGTAGCCATACAGAGAGGAAGCCGGCCAGTTGAGCTTCCCTTGACAGAGGCCTGCGGCAATGCCTCATATAACTGTAGGCTTTAGTGCCTGCAGGATAACGCCCTATCCGTTCATCGAGAAATTGATCTGAAGCCCCAGCGTCTTCAATAAGATTATCGACTATTTGAGCATTAAGCATGCTCAGAAAGCTCAAAGGCTTATCCCTGCTATCCACAACTTTGTCCGGCTTGGCATCCCTGGCTTGATGAAAGAAAAGATAGGACGTCCACTTGTTGGTGTGAGCCAAATCAGATGGCTCCTGATAGAAAGTGGTGCAAGCAAGGTAGTGGCTCATCAGCTCCTGATACACTGCCACTACCCGAGGGTTTGTATCCCCCAGCTTCTTGTTCGTGGGAACATACTCTTCATAAGGAGTATCCCCCATTGGCAGTCTTGAAATCTCTTCCATCCCATGAAGGGCCAATCCCAACTCCCCGCGGAGTGGCAAAACTTCCATTGAGCGAGATATACCGCTCCATCAAAGCCAAAAATATATTGGGGCTGAGAGGTAACCCAACACTGGTTGCCTCCACAGCCGCGAACAGACCAATGTGTCACTACCACATTCTGAAAACAGGGGTAATTTTGACTTTTTCTGTATTTAATATTTTGTGTATTTAAATTAAATAATTTCGTGAGATGTGTAATTAAATATATTATATTATATTCAGTGTTCATTAATGTCTGAGCTGGTAGACTTGACCTAGAAGCCCACTAGACGAACACCTGACAGAAATTTGGGGATTGTGTATTTAATTACATTATTTAGGATTTAATTATTGGATGTCGTAATTAATTACCGTAATTTATTTAATTGTTGCGCGTTGTCGTTGCTTCGATATTTGGAGCGCTACCTTGGCTTTTGCCTTCTAACAAATTTCACAACATTGCCCTAGACGTGCCCGTCTTCCATTCTGCCATTTTTTGTAACTCATAATTATGCTCTCTTGTGCTTCATTTTAGCCGCACAAAAATCATCGGGGACGTTTATTTAAATTCTAAATAAATTCCAATTTTGTATCGTTGTGCGTTCCAATCAAAATTGGAGGCAATCTTGACCTATTTTTTGTGCGGCCCAAATTAGGGTAATATTCTATTCTGAGTCTTCTTCATTAATGATATTGATGACCCGACCTAATTTTGGTCCCATGTACTCCTAATTAATTTTTGAACACAGCTTGCATTTATTTCTAATTAAATTGAGGATACCATTTTATCTGATTCCGTTAATCCCGTTTAATTCTAGTACACTGCTAATTAAGCCCGTACCAAACACACGGCGCCCCCTCACCCTACAAAACGCCAAATACCGAATCGCCCACCAAATTTTCATCATCTTATGCATCTGTGCAAATACCCAAATTTAAGGGGGCTAATTTGCAAATTGGCATTTGGTGTCAACACCCTCATTCCCACATGAAAAATTCATTCATGTTAAATCTTGGCCATTCATTAAATGGGTCAATCCTCACCCCTCATTCACAACACCCTCTCTCCTCCTTTCTTTTGTTTACATTTTTTCTCCATGTTAAATCTTGGCCTTTCATTTAACATGGAGCCATCCCCACCACTCAACCCCCTTGCATTTTCCCTCAACCCCTTTCCCAAGGAAACCCCATCCCAATTTTTTGGCCGGCCCTAATTTCTAGGGAGTCACCTCACTTCTCCCACCTACATAAGCCTAACCTCTCCATACTATTTCATCACCAACACCATCACCAACAAATCCTGTTCAACCCCGGCCACCGGCCAAGCCGACCTCGGCCTGACTCCGGCAGCCCGCATCTGACTACTGCAACCCGGAGCCCGACCCCGGCGAGCTTCCCCGAGCTCCCACCGGAACCACCATCGGCTCAGCCACACATTCTTCCTCCACTGCAGCCTCCAACCCGGCGGTCCGGCAAGCTCTCCGGTCATCTTCGACACCGAGCCACCCATCCAGCCTTCACCCCAGGCCCTCGGTCGAGCTCTCCGACTGAACTCCGACCCTCCCCGTAGCCAACACCACTGGCCAGCTCCTTCTTACAACCGAGCTCCCCCGACATTACTCCCCGACCTCGATACTGCATCCTCCGGCGAGCTGCAACCCGCTGCTCCCCCATCGACCACCACCCGTAGCCCACACTCCCCTCGACTTCTCCCCCATCCACCTAGCTCCTCCCCTATCATCACCATCTCCATTGCCGACCACCACCAGTGCCATCAATCTCCTCTCCTCCTCCCTGTACTCCGGCGGACCCCTGCTGCAGTCCGGCGGCCCACAGGAGCTCCACCACTGTGAGAGTTATTCCCTCTCCTTCTTCCCTCTTTAGTATATAACATAATATATGTATATATTGTGTTACATAGTTTATGTCATTGATATAGAACTGCTAATTAGAAATGTACTTTGCTCCTTCCTGACTGGAAAATATTTTCCAGACTGTGACCTTAGTGGACTTGTTTCCGACACACTTGGGAATTGGATGTTACTGATTGCAGGTATGATTATTTTGTCATTAGACTTGTGTTGTATTTTTTCTTCAAATTCTTATCGTGCTGTGGTTGTGATTGAGTATGTTGTTCATTTTTATAGTGTTATCCGAGTCTCCTTATGGAGTTGGATACTAGTGTGAGATTGTTTAGATAGTACTTGACCTAGACAGCGTTCTACCGCCGATGCTGCGGCGTAGGCTGGGCGTACCCGCGCATTCATGCCCCTAAACTGGGTGCGGGTCGTGACACATTTTTAGTGGTGGCCCATGCAGGTCAGACTTCGCGAGTTGTGCGATGTCGTGGTAGTGCGACGTCATAGTTGTACTACTGCATGCCTGCTATAGAATATAGGACGTAGGATACTAGGATGAGAGAGGATACTCAATCACAAATTCTTGAGAGATTCCTGGGACGACCCCTTGAGAATTTTATTACAAATTCCAATTTAAATCCTTCACCCTTGTTTCCGTCCGTCCTCACTCGTTGATATTGAATTTGATTATTGTTGATTAGTTAATTAAATTAGGATCTTGGTTTCATTGTAGAGTTGATTTCATGCCGAGATAAATTTACGGACTAAATTTTACGATATCATCTGATGACATATATTGATGAGAACAGTGAGAAAGGTGAAACGTCTACTTTGGTTATGAAACCTAGAGTTTATCGCAGCCGTACCGGTTGGCGTGGCGAAGATTCTAGATGACATGATTATAGGGTTGCGTACTTTAGTTACAGAACCTGTCGTTTATCGCACCTATGCTTACTAGCATGGCGAGGATTCTCAGCGTCATAATTTCTGACCGACATGTATGATTATCAGGTTGTGTCTTAAAATTTGTTCTTAAAGTATCATCTCAACACTTATCTATTTCTGTTATACAGGATTTTTCCATCGTTTCTTTTGTTGCTAGCAGTAGAAACACCTT
The DNA here is from genome assembly GCA_036927795.1 of Iris macrosiphon. Classification (NCBI taxonomy): domain Eukaryota; kingdom Viridiplantae; phylum Streptophyta; class Magnoliopsida; order Asparagales; family Iridaceae; genus Iris; species Iris macrosiphon. The sequence goes on along the minus strand of JAYESA010000002.1, from coordinate 1,734,376 downwards.
CAGTCCTCAATCCAGTCTTTTTGAAGCTCCTATTCTTTGAGGATTCCTTGTTAAGTATGATAATTAGTGACTTGTAATTATGTCTGTGTCTTGAGTATTAGTATTGACTGAGTGTTTCTAGTGAGTTGTAAGTGTTTCCTAGTTGGACATGTGAGCAGTAGGCCTTAATCTAGAGTTAACCCATAACATAGTACCTTGTAACATTAGTTCTAGGATAAGTGTCATTAAAGACTGTGAGTAGAAGGAGAGTATAGAGTATCAGTGATAGTTCCCAGAGTTAGTATCAGAGCCAACATGCCCGTCCTGGATAATCATGAATAATGTAATTGGATGATCTATGTAAACAATTAAGTATCAGGAATTGTGTTAAGGATTAATGGGGCATCGGGTGTGAAAAAAATATAAAGAAATATATACGCATAAAGAGTTATTATGAGGTGTCATGAGTAGAGAAATATCGAAATTGGTAATGAAAATGGTGAAGCGTATCACGGATTAGTTTAACAGGCTGAAAAAGGTTAAAGGGAAATACCTATACATCAATCGAGATAAAGAACCATATACAAGCCCAGGAGAGTAAAGAAACATGAGTGTAATAGAAGATACAGGTGATCATGAGTTCTAATGAGCTTGATGAGATAATCCATTAATGAAGCTAGTGATATAATACCAAGAGTGCTAATGGTTCTATATCGAGGATTAGTCGAGAATGATGTTAATAACAGGAAGCACTCTGCGTGATGATAATTAGATGATATACCAGTTGATATAGATTAAAAATCATGGAAGAAAATACATGTGATGATAACTTTGATCATTGGAGGTAATAGTGTAAGTGATTCGGGCAGTACAATTTAGTACACAGTTGTAGACAATAGATGTATTGAGTGCACCTTGAGTATTAGAGACCGTGAGCACTTATATGTATATTTGTGGATTTATAAATTAAAGAGTGGAAATGAATTTTAATTTTGAGAATCATTGAGGAGTTGAGATTTATGTCATTAAAATTTTGAGGGTTCAAATTTTGACTCAATAAACATGGTCAAGGCTATAAAGATTTTAGGAGCGAAAAAAAAAAAATTTAATTTCGATATTGAGTATTTGACTATTGAGGAAATATAGGCATTTATTTTAAATTTGTTCGAGAAGTTAAACCTTGACGATTATTTTGAGGATTAATTTTATGGTGGATGAGAAATATATATATTAATATATGAGTAGATGATATACATGTGTAAGGATCTGTGGACTTGGGCATGATTGAGATGGCACCGCAGACAGACTTGGGTGTCCATCTAGAGTTGTATTAGAAAGGGCTTAGCACTTAGTATGGTGTGTTACACTTGGTGTGCACTTGAGTGATGAGAACAAATAGTATCGACAATTGTAGTAGGAACGAGAACTAGCAGTGGGTGTACTTATAGTAGAACAGAGATACCTAAAGAGATGGAGGTATCAAACTTTACATGCATCATTTGACCTATGATTATATTAGAGATTCTTGGTATCAGATTTTGGTATTAATAGACAGGTGTGTGCAATATGGATATATTCATGGATTTTGGGGATTAATGATTAGTTGATATGGGTACCAGTGTACAGGAATAGGAATTAGTTAGTGAATGTGCTAGAGTTAAGTGTTTGATAGAGATATGAGATACTACAAGTAATATGTTAACAGGTTTTTTCTTTTCTTTCCTAATGTTTCTTTTTCCATCTTTTGATTGATTGATTTCCCTAGTACTGTAGTTCGTATGCATGATTTTCTTGTTAGAATAAAGTTGGTAGTACACCCTGACAGAGACTGCAATACCATGACAAAAGACGCATGACCTACGTATTTTCTTAGATTGCATGGCTGTAGGTAGAATTTTCTTAAACCATGATTAGTAGAGATGACCATAGTAGATTTATGAAGAGGTTATGACTTGACAAAAGGGACAAGATGATTGAAATTAGAGGATAAGCATTAATTTAAATAAAGAGTTAAGGGCTTAATATAACAGAATAGATGGATCATTGATTTTACGAAGATTGAGGTATAATTGAAATTTGAGGATACACATTAACTTAAATGGAGAGTTAAAAAATTAACATGACATAATTGATGATTTATTAATTTTAGAAAGAGTATGATATGATTAAATTGGTTATTCAAAATTGGAGAAATTAGGAAGATTATCATTATTTGATTACAAGAGAGGAATTTAAAATTTTATATTATGAATGTCGTATTTGAAGATTCCGTAAGTATCGCATTGTTGAGTATTCTGAGGAAAAGGGAAATCAGGAAATAAAATTATTAATGGGATAGTGTCGAATTCGATTCTCGGGATGAGGATTTAGATTTTGAATATGCATTGATTGAAATTAAATTGAGGAGTAAAAATCATTAATGGATTGGTGTTTAAATTCAAACTCTTCGGATGACAATTTTAATTTTATGAATATAGTGGATTAATTGAATTGAAGGATTGGATTTATGGATTGTGTTTTAGATAGGAGTCTTAATGTGCATTGAGTGAATTAGAGGATGGGATGTCAAATTCCGAGTATTTAATTTTTAATTCGGAGGAATTGTGAGGAAATAAAAACTGATTTTTTATTTTCAAGGATATTTCAGGAATACAGTAATTTCAGAAATTTTATGAAGATTGAGAAATGACAAGGTGGATTATTTCAGGATTTTGTGGGTTGTTGAATTTAACCATTGATGGAAAATAATATAATGAATAAACACTACTATGAGGACTTTAAATTTCGAGGACGAAATTCTTTTAAGGAGGGTAGACTTGTCACTACCACATTCTGAAAACAGGGGTAATTTTGACTTTTTCTGTATTTAATATTTCGTGTATTTAAATTAAATAATTTCGTGATATGTGTAATTAAATATATTATATTATATTCAGTGTTCATTAATGTCTGAGCTGGTAGACTTGACCTAGAAGCCCACTAGACGAACACCTGACAGAAATTTGGGGATTGTGTATTTAATTACATTATTTAGGATTTAATTATTGGATGTCGTAATTAATTACCGTAATTTATTTAATTGTTGCGCGCTGTCGTTGCTTCAATATTTGGAGCGCTACCCTGGCTTTTGACTTCCAACAAATTTCACAACATTGCCCTAGACGTGCCCGTCTTCCATTCTGCCATTTTTTGTAACTCATAATTATGCTCTCTTGTGCTTCATTTTAGCCGCACAAAAATCGTCACGGACGTTTATTTAAATTCTAAATAAATTCCAATTTTGTATCGTTGTGCGTTCCAATCGAAATTGGAGGCAATCTTGACCTATTTTTTGTGCGGCCCAAATTAGGGTAATATTCTGTTCTGAGTCTTCTTCATTAATGATATTGATGACCCGACCTAATTTTGGTCCCATGTACTCCTAATTAATTTTTGAACACAGCTTGCATTTATTTCTAATTAAATTGAGGATACCATTTTATCTGATTCCGTTAATTTCGTTTAATTCCAGTACCCTGCTAATTAAGCCCGTACCAAACACACGGTGCCCCCTCACCCTACAAAATGCCAAATACCGAATTGCCCACCAAATTTTCATCATTTAATGCATCTGTGCAAATACCCAAATTTAAGGGGGCTAATTTGTAAATTGGCATTTGGTGTCAACACCCTCATTCCCACATAAAAAATTCATTCATGTTAAATCTTGGCCATTCATTAAATGGGTCAATCCTCACCCCTCATTCACAACACCCTCTCTCCTCCTTTCTTTTGTTTACATTTTTTCTCCATGTTAAATCTTGGCCTTTCATTTAACATGGAGCCATCCCCACCACTCAACCCCCTTGCATTTTCCCTCAACCCCTTTCCCAAGGAAACCCTATCCCAATTTTTTGGCCGGCCCTAATTTCTGGGGAGTCACCTCACTCCTCCCACCTACATAAGCCTAACCTCTCCATACTATTTCATTACCAACACCATCACCAAAAAATCCTGTTCAACCCCGGCCACCGGCCAAGCCGACCTCGGCCTGACTCCGGCAGCCCGTAGCTGACTGCTGCAACCCGGAGCCCGACCCCGGCGAGCTTCCCCGAGCTCCCACCGGAACCACCATCGGTTCAGCCACACATTCTCCCTGCACTACAGCCTCCAACCCAGCGGTCCGGCAAGCTCTCCGGTCATCTTCGACACTGAGCCGCCCATCCAGCCTTCACCCCAGGCCCTCGGTCGAGCTCTCCGACTGAACTCCGACCCTCCCCGTAGCCAACACCACTGGCCAGCCCTTGCTCCTCCTTACAACCGAGCTCCCCCGACATTCCTTCCCGACCTCGACACTGCATCCTCCGGCGAGCTGCAACCCGCTGCTCCCCCATCGACCACCACCCGTAGCCCACACTCCCCTCGACTTCTCCCCCATCCACCTAGCTCCTCCCCTATCATTACCATCTCCATTGCCGACCACCACCAGCGCCATCAATCTCCTCTCCTCCTCCCTGTACTCCGGCGGACCCCTGCTGCAGTCCGGCGGCCCACAGGAGCTCCACCACTGTGAGAGTCATTCCCTCTCCTTCTTCCCTCTTTAGTATATAACATAATATATGTATATATATAATGTATGTATAGTATGTAATTAATGCAATGTAGGGTATAAATTTATTGTATATTTATAGTGTATATCTAAATTAGTATAATGTATATATGTATTTAATTAGTGTATATGTATATGTATAAGTATATATTTAATTAATTGGTATATGTATATTTATGCATTTTGTATATACTTAGTATTTTTAATATATAATTGGTATATTTATATATATATATATACTTCATATATGTTTAGTATATTCTGAAAATCTATTAGTATGTATATGTATACAAGTATATAGTATATTTTATTGGTACGAATATATATATAAGTTTTTCTTAAACTAATAGATATATATTTAAATATGTTTTGGCATACATATGATGTAAGTATAAATATATATATATTGGTTTATTTTTATCTATGATATCTATTTAATAAAAATTATATACTAGTATAAATTAAATTCATGTATAGTATTTATGTATTCCTCATATATGTATTAATTTTAATTATTGGTAATATGTATATTTATATATCTCTACTAGATGACCTGAGTGTGGATACGGACACCCCGTAACTCCACTTGACCCGTGACTCTGTGAAATATTAGTTGGCTGCCACGCGTACACTGACGTACTGGCAAGCCGTACCATTTTTGATCGTCTGGCTTGCCCAACAATCGCAGACGCGACGCCCGTGCAATTTGACGCACACTGACCCTAGATTGACCAGTGCCATACCTGGCATAGCCCCTGAGTTAGTATTTGTTTGTTTGTGTTAGTGTAGCATCTGATGCAAGGTTACCTTTATTATATGTTTATAGGACTGTTGGATCCTCCAGACGATACTCTGGAACAGGACTTTGACATTACCAGCTAAGGACCCAAGGCGAGTACATTCTCTGATTAGTTTCTTATTTATGATATCCCCTATGTTCACTGTATCTAGTGTAAATATCCATGCTCTTGACACGCTGGTTACACGGATTGGTATACACGGATCTCGTCATGAGATATTATTTCTTATTCATGGTGTAGCTTGTACAAGACTTGTTTCCTTGTTATCTTATGCATGTACAGACACTGAGTCCCGGAGAGATTTGCTACCTCCCTAGGGAATCCCGTGCCATAGCGTACCATGGTTGGATCCACTATACCATTCGGGGGTGGAGAGTATTTTAGTATAGATATGTGATCATACCCAACTCTACATGCATCATAGCTCACCCCACATCTCACGTCGGGTGCGGCCTGACCATTTACATGCCTCATCACTGTTACATATGGTTAGCCTGACTATTACTCGCATCATAGCTATTCTTACGGATTAGCCTGACCTCAAGGATGATCGCTAACCAATGTAATGAGTTTACTAGTCCCAAGTCGATCACATGTTAAAGCTAGTACTCACACACTTAGTCATAGGTTTCCTGCTCATTGACATATTGTTTCCTTTCCTGCATTTATTTCCAGTATTTCCTTTATTATATGTTTCTCATACATATACATGCATCTTGTATATTTCCATCTATATACTGCTACATAGTTTATGTCATTGATATAGAACTGCTAATTAGAAATGTACTTTGCTCCTTCCTGACTGGAAAACATTTTCTAGACTGTGACCTTAGTGGACTTGTTTCCGACATACTTGGGAATTGGATGTTACTGATTGCAGGTATGATTATTTTATCATTAGACTTGTGTTGTATTTTTTCTTCAAATTCTTATCATGCTGTGGTTGTGATTGAGTATGTTGTTCATTTTTATAGTGTTATCCGTGTCTCCTTATGGAGTTGGATACTAGTGTGAGATTGTTTAGATAGTACTTGACCTAGACAGCGTTCTACCGCCGATGCTGCGGCGTAGGCTGGGCGTACCCGTGCACTCGTGCCCCTAAACCGGGTGCGGGTCGTGACACAATGCTCTCTAGCTCAGTCTAAAAGTTCTTCAGCGCCCAGGCAGCTAAACGAGCCCATCGAAGATTTGTAGGGGTAAGCCACCCGTTGGTCCGAGGGTTAACCTTGGGGTATACTCCTACACGCCCCATGAAGTCATTGCAAAAAGTCGGTAATTCGACTGGTTGGAGCAGTGAAGTGTCTTCACTCGGGATACTGCCCGGAAATAATCCCCTGAAAGGCATTACAGGGCCTAAAGGACGGCTCACAAATGATCCTTGGTCTGATCCTTTCTGATAAAATATCTTGCCCGGCTGGCCTTGAAGATTAGGGGTCAGGGTCCACGACATCCTCCTGGGATGCGTGGCATGGAAGAATGGCGAGATAGGGTAATCTCTCGGCATCCTGGGTAGGTACATTACCATGCCCCCAGCAGTAAAAACCTAGTTTTCTTTCTTGGGCTTCGTCTGGGATTGTTTATCAATCATATCCCCGAAGAGGAAAGCTTGTTTTATATATTTGTCCCCATCTATATACGTCAGGGGCTCTCCGTTGATCATGCTCAACAGCATCCGTTCTCTTTGAGACGATATCAGAATTCACCTTCCTTCAGGATACTGAGTTCAAGAAATAGGGAATGTCACGTAGGACAAATCTTTCAAGTAATTGGATTTCAGCATCCCAGCTGCAGAAACCATCACCTCAGCCAACAGAGGTATCTGCAAGTCCACTACAAAATGCAAGAAAAACAAGTCAGGTTCTACACTAGACATTACAGTCTTGCAGCTTACGCCAAAGATTAACAGTCTGTGCTTTTACGCCAAGACTGTAAAAACTTGAGTTTTTACGCGGGAACTTATCTCCGAGGCGTAAAATTCAAGATTGGCAGTACATACAAAAATTTGACAGTCTGTGTTTTTATGCCAGACTGCCAAAATTTGAGTTATTATGCCAGAATTTTTATCCTGAGCGTAATACTCAAAGTTTGTAGTATACGCCAAATTTCGACAGTCAAAGCTTTTACGCCAGACTGCGAAAATATGGAGCTTTTACGCTGACACATTAGGAATGTGGGCGTAAAATGATAAAATATCTCTGTGCATCATCTTCCTTAGAGAAGCTCTCAGCATAGAAGATGACCTAGCGCATTCACGTACAACGTGTGCGAAGGGTTTTCTTTGTTTTCTCATCCCAAAAGCTTTACCTATGACGCCTGGCGCACAACTTGACGATGGGACTACTCGTTCAGAGCGAGGTTCATTCAAACCAATGGGAGTCGCTCATGCTTGACCAGAGTAGCGAGAAGAAGAGGCAGCTTTCTTTCCCTTAGAGGTGAAAGGTTATTTCGGTGCCATTGATAAAAACTCAGAGTTCTCGAGAAAGAGACGAAAAGGAAAGGTTCTTGGAAAGCTAGGGTTTTGCAAAAGACAGATGAAGAGTTTCTTCTCTGAAGGCCTTGGGGTATTAATAGAGTTCAGATAAACTCTTCGAATCCCTAACCAAATCCGATATTTCATATTCGGTTATGATTGGGGACCACGTCAGCCTATCATTTAGCGAAGACGGACAGTCAGCGGATACGAAAAGTTTTTCGTATAAAGCAGATATATGATTTTACGCTAAGGAGCTTTTACGCTCAAGAAGCTACAAATCTACGGTTTTACGCTCAGAGGCTATAAGTCTACGGTTTTACGCCCGGATGCATTTATGCTCGGTAGCTTTTACGCTCGAGAGGCTACAAACCTACGACTTCAAGCTCAGAGCCTACAAATCTATGATTTCACGCTCAGAAGCTTTTCACGCTCGGAGGCTATAAATCTACGACTTCACGCTCGGAAGTTTTCTTTTCAGAGGCTACAAATCTATGGTTTTACGCTCGGATGCTCTCATGCTCAGCAGCTTTTATGCTCGAGAGGCTAAGAACCTATGATTTTATGCTCATCTATACTACGGATCTATGACTTTCCGCATATCCTAAAATACGCAGGCCAGAGTATGCGTATATCTGAACAATTCTCAACACGGCCAATTACAAGAAGTTTATGCAGAAGATGCTCCTTCTTGGCCTCAGAACATCCCAAGTACCCAAAATATACAGAGTCCAGCATTTGAAAATGACTCTTCTCCTTGGGGCGATTGGAAGTTCATCCAAAATCCAATCAGAATTTTTCCTCTACAGTTCAAGCATGGCCAGTTTTTGACAGCCATTTCTCGCCCTACTTCAAGGGACTTTCGGGAAATCATTCTTGAAGATGATGGTCTGAACAAGAATTCTTCTTAAAGAAGTGACAGTTCAGAATTCTACGCAACTACTCGTTCAGAACAGCAGGGCAGTTCGGATATTCGACTTAAATGCTAAAGCAGTTCCCTACGCGTCCTCAGTTACGCATAAAAGACGGGTCGAGATCAGATACTCTTTTTATCAGAGTCAGCGTAAAGTTATTCAGACGTGTCAAAGCTGCACATATTCAGACTTTATTAAAGCAAAATATGGCAAATCATCAGATGCATGAAAGAAGACAAATCTATTAATCATGATTACATATGATGGAAATCCAGTTATAAAGGGTTTTTCATCTTCATGATTACATATGATGGAAATCCTTTTGCTACAAAGGGTTTCTCATTTTCTATTTAAGATTACGCCGAGAATCTGTTCTTCCAGGTTCTCATATTGGTGGAGATCTTTTTTCCGTCTACTTCAGCAATTAATCGGTTTTAGCGGCCGATTAACAAGAAAATGATTAATGGCGGGAGGATACAGAACTGGGCTTTTGTAAATTATTCAAGCCCATCCTCCATACGCCATGGCAGATTGAGTTTGGGATTCAGACCCAACTCAATATTGGAAGACAAGGCCAGACTGCCTACCCTCGTCCACCATCATGATGGGAGAAAATACAACTTACAAGCTGTGTGGTCCAATACGACCCTTTCTCTCTCCCGGACGAATCGCCATACAAAATTGCTGATCATCCCGAGCAAAGGAAGCTATGATGTCCTTCTATGATCCATCGTTGCAGAGGATATTTGCTCGAAGATGCCTCTTTTTACGGCTTCTTATGAACGGGAAGAACGTGATCTTCCTCTTCTTCCTCAAGTCAGCATGACGGATCTCAGCAACCATTTCTGTGTGGTGAAGGAAGTGTGGGAAAAACAGGTTAACTCAGTCGCACTTATATAGGCAGAGGAGATCACATCAAATCCCAACAAATTCCTAAATATATGCCGAGAAATCAGCCTCGTGGAACGAGTCAAGCTTGACCGTTTCATGCTTCATTCAAAGTGTTTCAAATTACGAGGAATTTGAAAACTTTGAAGGGGGTCTTGTAGAAGCATGAAAAATACGCTACAGAGTTATACGTAGTATGCACAAAACCCGCGTAAAGCAGAGTTTTCAGTGCTGTGTGGCATAAGATATGACTTCAGAGCCATCGGCGTACAGCATAGCTTCATCGCTAGTACAGCGTAAAATATAATTCCAGAACAACCCGCGTAATATAGTATTTTCAGACTGCTTCAGCGTAAAAAGGTTGTTATATCGCCACTTTGGCGTAAAACCTGCTCGCTTTTAATGCAGTGGGAAGTTGTACGAGGAACCCTTCGTATTCCTCAAATTAACCTGTCAGATCATGCAGTGAACCTGACTCCTGACCAAGAGTACTGTACGACTATCCAGATGACGGTTGTAATGATGGTTCAGCACAGAGACCCAGATCATCGTTTAGTGACATTTCCTTGATACGAATTGCTTTTACGCATTCAAGGGAATACGCTGCCTAGTTTTACACAGGCAGATGTGAGCTTTTACGCTCAGCAAAAGATGAACCGTACCGCCACGTCAAAAGCTGATCTTCGTACAGAGCTTGAGGCACGTCTCTGCAATTAATGCATGTGATGGAGGGAGATCTCTGCATTTAATGCACGAGATTTGGTTCTAATTTTAAAGTCTGGGTGAGCCATAATTATGGCTAATACGTCCATATCATCACCTCTGCATGTTACGCCATCTGGCTATTTTCAGTTATAGGAGCACGTTGCACGCTATCTCCTTGAAATACGCTGACCTGGCTACTTTCAACTATAGGAGTACGCCGTATGCTATCTCCTTGAAATACGCCAACTCAGGCTATATTTGCAAAGGCACATGATAAGGCTATTTGGCTCGGAATACGCTCAAGACTCCACTCAACATCAAGCTTTACGCAGAATTTGGCTTCTACGCCTACTTGGCTTCTATGCCAACTTGACAGTGGTTGGGCTTCTACGCCTATATGTCAGCTACTAGGCTTCTACGCCTATTTGGCTTCTATGCCAACTCGACAACTACTTGGCTTCTACGCCAACTTGAAAACTATTTGGCTTCTACGCTAGGGTGACAGTCATTGGCTTCTACGCCAACCTTTTCTACGCGAGGGGCAGTTACCCACGTGGCTTGCATGCCGTAATCTTCGCAGCAGTTATACGCATTACCTCTTAATGGGACACGCGTCACACGCAAAGTCGAAGATCATTTATATGTGGGTGGCAGTTATTATAACCGCTACGTAAAAAGTGCCACTCTCCACTGTCCGGCTCTACGCCGACTGGACGGTTACTGTCACTAAAACTCTATAAATAGAGACCTCCGTCCACGGAGGTCCAAGGTCGAATTTTGAAGGGTCGAAAACTTGGAGAACAGAAGCCAGAAGATCGAAAGGTCATTCTTGATAGAGAAGAGTACAGTGGTCGACGATTTTGGCATCGAGCATCCACTCCCTCCTGCAATCTTTGAAGCATCTCCTTCTTCTACAGCACTTCTTCATCATCGTGTAGTCCAAGGAACAAAGTGATCGACCGCAGATCAGACTCCTATAGCAATATTTACCCAGATTTAAATTTTATACTTAACATCCTCGAATAGGATTAATAGTACTTCTTATTTGTAAACCTAAGGAAGGGTTTTGTATAAACCTATTTTCATTTCTTTCGTTTATTATCAAATACAGGTACGTCCAGCCTACGCCGCAGTATCGACAGTAGAACGCTGTCTAGGTCACAATAAATACTAAACATAACTCACAACCTGTCAATGATATCAACTCCATAAGGAGGACAATGAAATATGTAAACACCCTAAATTTTTGAGAATAATTTTAAATGAAGATATTTCGTTTTGGGAATTTTTGGAAACTTAAAACCAGGATGAGTGTGATTTAAAGAAATAATTTTAAGTGTGGCTAGATGGGGTTAAAATATTCTGGAAGTAAAAATTTATTGTGTATGATGGAGAACCGGACGCATGGCATTTTTCGGTGAATTAATCGGACACCGGAGCAACGTATCGAGGACCAAAAGCAATTGGATTGTAAACCGAACCCAAACGAACCAAACCCAAACCCACCCACCCGAAACCCGCAGGGAAACCCTAGCTACCGGAGTTCCTGTAGCAGCTATAAAGGGGCTGCCTCGACATCCGTGTGGCCCTCATCCCCAACTACCAGCCGCCACCGAAACCCTAGTTTCATCCCCCGCCGCCGACTTCATCCATCCCTCACGAACGAGCAACCCCTAAACCCTAACCTCCCGCCGCCGTCCACTGCGGCCGACCTAGCCGCTGAACCGTTGACCCACCCATCGGAGCCCTAGGTCGCCGGCGACTTCGACCAGCAAGCACCGCCGCTCGACTCCACGAGCGACTCCACGACCCAGCACCTGACCGCGACCCCCGCCGAGCCGTTGATCCCGCTGCCCTCGCCCACCGAGCCGACAGTTCATCCGCCCAGTCCACCCCGACGTCTCCCGAGCGCCTCCCCGCTGCCTCGAGACGACCCCTCCGGCGAAGGCCAAACGCTGACTCAGACGCAGAAGAACCCTAGGCGAGAGCCAGTACTCAGCGGACACAACTCAGCAGTGTCGAGTTGATCCTCGGACACAAGGGAATTCAGACTCGCGAGGCTCTGTTCAGGTACCGGTTTCTTCCTCATCGTGACTCCGTTTTCAATTCCGCCAGCTGCTATGCGTAGACTGTATACCCCTCTCGGTGCCCGTGCAATTCGCTCGGTGCATCGCGTCTTGTAGTGGTCGTACACTGCGATCCAAAAACAGGAAAAACAACGCCCTGTTTCACCTCGGAACTGAGTCCGCCCCGCCAATCGGGACGACTTGGTCGCACGCGGTCTTTACCGAACTGTGCGCGACGTTGATACGGTCGTGTAGGATTTCGCAGAAGTCGATTCGGAGGTGTGTGCACCCCGGAATCAACGCGTATCCGCCGACGACACACCGTATCCGTCCTTTCTGGAACACGCTGTAACTTCGTGTACACACGTCGGATCGAGACGAAACTTGCGCCATCGGACTCGTAGCAATACGCTGGTCCTGTGAGCCAAGTTTGGTTCGATTCTGAGGACGTTGACAAAACCACGTATCGTGGGCCCCACAGGCTCCACTTGACCGGTGATTTTGTGATCGGCTCATCGGAATCCAATTCTGGAAGTTCCGTTGGGTTCGTATCATCGTTCCTGACTTGTAGGCACTGAGTTTGACTAATTTGGAGACCTTTGACCCTGACACGCTTTTCGGTGCAAAGTGGCCCACAAGTGGAACCCGCTTTGGTCCGGAAATGACCATTTTGCCCCTGTGTCCAAATTGGACGTAAGGACAGGCATTTCTAGCAGTTTGATACCTTCTGAGACTGTTGATGATATTTATTACAGCATCTGGAGTAGCCCCTACCGGTTCCACAGATCCCAGGACGACAGTTGATATTCGGACATCAGGCAAGTGTACCTTGCCAAACTCTGCAGCTTAGTTATTTATTTTCCTTGCTATATATATATTACTGTGCATGCTCAACCTAGGACCGTTTGACATACTTAGCGTCCGATTATCAGTCGGGTGCCAACATCGTACGCGGTGTTGGGTAATGTCATCTAGATATGGACATACGTGACACTTTATCTTCTCGTATTGGTCATACCAAGTACACTTGACCCAGGACACTGGACACTGATCATGAGACAGGATCTTCCCGAGATATTCGTGGTGATCCTGTATAGGTTGCAGGACTTATAGAGATACTATATTCTAGATACATTATGACTTGTGCATTAGTTATGACCCCGCGGACATGGACGTGAGACGTTATGTTCATGATTTGTGTGGTTACATTGGGTGGGGAGAGATACACAGACTACAGGCTGATTATATATATACACCCCTATTACCGTGAGGCACAAGACTCTATAGCCGAGCTTGGCCCATTACTCATATTTACTGCTGCTACCGGCTCCCCTACACAGAGCTTGTAGTATGCTTCAGCCTGAGTTCTAGTGCTGCTCTTATCTTGCATATCACTTAGCTGGTTATCTTAGTATTCCCTTATTGTTTCATCTATTGCTGGATAGATTCACAGGCTACAGGTTGATATTATTATGTCGGCTACTCAGTCTCCCGCTGAGCTAGACCACCCCATGATACCCCTGCTACAGGCTCCCCTACACAGAGCTTGTAGAGGTTCAACCTGAGTACTATTGATATTCTCTCTTGCATTATACAGATGTTACATACTTACCCTGCTTACCTCATTATTGCTGCACTGTTTATATTCTGGCTTGTTTTATTTCCTGTACCTTGCTATGTCCCCTGAGGACCTGGATATGGATTTTGTCCCCAGATTTTGCAGAACAGGTTTACCCCGAGGTTTACGGGACTGCAGCAGGAGGAGCCGATCCAGGAGCTGTACCACCATCTGATGGCGAGGTCTTAGCTGAAGACTTCTCTTGAGCATCCATGTTCATGCTCAGTTTTTATTTATTATTTCAGTCTTTTCTTTTCTGGTCTGTAGAACCATTGTACTAGATATTTATCGGGTTGTTCCCCGGAGTACCTTGTGAGACTTGCTGATGATTTACATACCTTATTTATTATGTGGATCATATTTTATATCTTGTGTGGATGAGATTAGTTGTGCCATGATTGTCGTAGACTTGTTTTACAGCTTAAGTATGCCCTGATGGATCCATTATATTGGGTTGGTCCATCGGTGCGTACTGCTGGCCATTGCCACGTGTCTAGTCCCACGGTATTTTGGGACTGGGGCGTGACAAAATAACATCTCACAATAACTCATAATCTAAACTCAATCACAATAACTATAAGAAAATAAGGCACGATAAAAGATAAGAAGAATGACATAGTCAAATACAATGTCTCAAAATATAGATAAACCACAGTCTAGCTGTCCAACATAAAGTCTCCACAAGTCTCAACATAAACTAAGAATAAGTCTAAATATAAACTCAAATAACCTCAAATAAGTCTCAGTGCATAAGATATTTTTTGTCTAGATAGCTGCAGGTAATGTCTCCTCTAAAGGAATAGTCTCCTCTAAGATCTTTGGTGTGTAGTCTGCATCTATACTCGGTCCATAGTGTGTAGTACAGAAATCCTTAAGATCCTCTGGAAAAAATATCCAGTCAGGATTGGAACGAAGTACAAGCACTAACAGTATTTCCACATATATTGACAAAAACTATAACACAGAGTAAAGAAATACAAGATAGATATGAATATTGGCAATAGAAATACTGGAATAATGAAGTATTAGAATAATGGAATACTGGAGCATATGTCATCATAAAAGTACATCTAGCAATGAATAGAAATACAAGTGCATGCTAGAATAATGAACTAGAATATAAGTAAGCGCTAGAACATGTAGAAATGCTAGATCAATATAGTAGAGATATATGTCAAGAATATTTAGCAAAGTGTGTAAAACATCAGCATATCATGTGATCGGCTTAGGACTGATCAGGCTTATTACATATGATTAGCTATGATTCATGTAAGGTCAGGCTAACCATCCGGATATCTATGATGCCAGCAATAGTCTGGCTAATCACATATAATAGGCTATGAGGCATGTAATGGTCAGGCTGCACCGACGTGAGGTTTGGGTGAGCTATAATGCATGTAGAGTTGGGTATGACCACATAAGTTACTAATATTTTACCGTTTCCCCAGCTAGCATGATGGATTCCAAATCACGACTCCTCGTGACAGTTCTCGATGATGCCAACTCGTGTAAACAATAGTGTCAAAATCATGTACACAATACAACTAGAATTATAGAGATAATCAACATAATAGAAACTGTCAGAGAATGTACTCGCTTGTGGTCCTTAGCTGGCAATACCAATGTCCTATTTCCAAAGTATCGTCTGAATGATCCAACAGTCCTATAGACATATTATATAATACAATATTGCATCAGATATTACACTAACACACACAATCAAAACACAATGAACTCAGAGACTACGCTTGGGGGTGTCACGTCTGTAATTGCTGTGCATAACAAAAAGACAATAATGCGGGTCTTGCCAGTATGTCGGTGTATATATGGCAGTCTGCTAACATATTACATGGTCACAGGTCAATGTAACTATGGGGTATCCATAATTACACTCGGGTCATCAAGTACATAAAAAAATATACATATTATTATCTAGCATATAACATTAATACTCATAATATATATATGTATACCAATTAATTACATATATAATATATATATGTATATACACTAATAGAATTATACTATATATATATTAAACATATACTAGGGAATACATATACTATACATATATACCAATTGGGTTCATATACTATATATATATATATGTATATATATACCAATATACATATTTAACATATACTAAATACATATACTAATACATACACTCTCATACCAATATACAATGTGCGTATATTAAATAATAACTACAAATACCTATGTATACTTGTGAAGAATACACGTATGCGCGTACGTGTACATGTAAGCAAGAAGGAGAACTCAAACCTGTGTACGCGGGACGAGACATTCTTGTCAAGGTGAGGGAAGACTCGGCTGCTCCTGCTGCTGCTGTGTCGAAGAGTCTGGCGTGGCCTGCAGCGTCGTCGAGGAGAGACTCTCTGGCGGTTGCTTTCATGGTCGTACTCGGCGGTTCAGTCATCGAGGGGGTGGTTCAGGCTAAGTCGGGGTCAGCTGATGGTGGCTGTCGCTCGATCGGGGAAGTCGACGGAGGGGGTGCTCGGTTCAGTCAAGCGGGTCGAACTCTGGCGATCAGCGGGTTGGCAGCGGGGTGCTGCTCAGGTTCACGATGGTCGGCAGGCGGGTTCAAAGTCGACGTGGGCATCAGCAGGTTCTGGCGGGGTATCCGGCTATCGTCGAAGCGGTGGACAGCGTCTGGGTGCAGGCGGCATCGTGCAGTGGTAGTCGACGAGGTCCGACGGGTTGGCACCGGGTTGTTGCTCGACGTGGAGGCACGTCTGGATCGAGTGAGCAGAGAGATGAACGGGAAGGGTGGCGGGTGAGTCTGGTCCAGGCGGAGAGGGCGAGCTCTGGCGAGTTGGTCGTCGTGTGGAGGAGTCTCCGGTGAGGGGGTTCGGGACACTGGCGGGTAAAGTGGGGAAGGAGATGAAGATGAATAGGGAAGGGGATGGGGAAACGGCTGTAGCTAAGTTTGGTTTGGTTGAAAAAGAAAAGATAAAGTAAAGGGGACTATTTATATATAGGTATAATGCATTGGGTTGACCTAAAATTAGGGCTTGGTCAAAACCTTGGAAAAAGGGCTTGTCATTGAGATATTTTAAGGGCTAGGATTCAAATGGATTCAAAACGAAAGGCTAGGATTATATTGGGTTCAAAGTTTGGAGGGCCATGGTTTAGGGAGGTTGATGTTGAATTATACACTCCCAAAAATTATGGAAAAATATACATGAAGGAGAAATGGGTTTATTCATGTGTCATGTCAAACCGAGTGGACACCTTAATGCACTTTTGCATAAAAGTGCCCAACAATTAGAAAATTGTTCAAAGTTAGGTTTATGGTTTAATTTATTTAAAATAAATATAATTGGTGTTCTAAAATTAATTAGAAGTACATTGGGCGAAAATCAGGTAGGACACAAGTGTCATGAATGAAGTAGACTAAGAATAGAATATTACCCTAATTTGGGTTGCTCAAAATGGGTCAAGATTGTGTCTCCAATTTTGATTAAAATGCACAAGGGTACAAAGTTTGATTTATAATGAATTAATACAATCGGTTGCGACGAATGTTGTGTGACTAAAATGAAGCATATCATGGCATAGTTATGAGTCACACAAAGATCAAAATAAAAGTCTGGCACGTCTAGGACAAGGGTGTGAAATTTGTTGGAAGACAATGGCTAGTGTAGTGCTCTAATTATCGAAACAACGGTAAAATGCATTAATCAAATAAAATCATAATTATTTAAATATAAATAATTATCATGCAATCATTTACACATCACCCATTCTAAGGGAGGTCACCCGTCCTAAGAGAGGTTACCCATCCTAAGGGAGGTCACCCATCCACAGGGAGGTAACCCATCCTATGAAGGTCACCCATACTTAGGGAGGTTACCCAACCTATGAGAGGTTACCCATCTTACGGGAGGTCACCCATCCTACAGGAGGTCACCCATCCTATTGAAGGTCACCCATCCTTAGGGAGGTCACCCATACTTAGGGAGGTTACCCAACATAGGGAGGTTATCCATCCTAGGGAGGTTACCCATCCAAATAGAGGTCACCCATCCTACGAGAGGTTACCCATCCTAAGGGAGGTTACCCATCGTATGGAGGTTACCAATCCTTTAAAAGTCACCCATCCTAGGGAGGACGCCCATCCTACGAGAGGTCACCCATCCTACCAGAGGTTACCCATCCTAAGAGAGGACACCCATCCTAAGGGAGGTCACCCAGCCTAAGCGAGGTATCTCCCATCCTATGGGAGGTCACCTATCGTACGTGAGGTCACCCATCCGAAGGAAGGTCTTCCATCCTATAGAAGATCACCCATCCTAAGGTAGCAGGAAGTCAACCATCCTACAGGAGGTTACCCATCCTATGGAGGTCACCCATACTTAGGGAGGATACCCATTCTACGAGAGGTCACCAATCTTAGGGAGGTTACCGATCTAAATGAAGGTCACCTATCGTATGGAGGTTACCCATCCTATGAAGGTCACCAATCCTAAGTGAGGTTACCTATCCTAAGGGAGGCCACCCATCCAATGTTTGGTCACCTATCCTAAGGGAGGTCACCCATCCTACGCGAGGTGACCTCCCTAGGATGGGTAACCTCCATTTGGATGGGTGACCCTCATAGGATGGGTAACCTCCCTTAGGATGGGTAACGTTCATAGGATGGGTAACCTCCATACGATGGGTGACCTTCATAGGATGGTTAACCTCCATACGACGGGTGACCTTCATAGGATGTGTAACCTCCATACGATGGGTAACCTTCCTAGGATGGGTGACCTCTCGTAGGATGGGTAACCTCCCTAAGATGGGTAACCTCTCTTACGATAGGTAATCTCTCATAGGATTGGTGACCTCCCATGGATAGGTAACCTTCATAGGTTGGGTAACCTCCCTAAGTATGGGTCACCTCTCGTAGGATGGCTGACCTCCCGTAGGATGGGTGACCTCCCTAGGATGGGTAACCTCCCTTAGGATGGGTGACCTCCCATATGATGGGTGACCTCTAATAGGTTGGGTAACCTTCTTAAGTATGGGTAACCTCCTTAAGTATTGATGACCCATCCTACGGAAGGTCACCCATCCTAGGGAGGATACCCATCCTACGGGAGGTCACCCATCCTAAGAGAGGTTACTCATCCTAGGGAGGACACCCATCCTATGGGAGGTCACCCATCCTTAGGGAGGTCACCCATCCTAGGGAGGTCACCCATAATTAGGGAGGTTACCCATCCTATGAAGGCCACCCATCCTACGGGAGGTTACTCATCTAAATGGAGGTTACCATCCTACGAGAGGTTACCCATCCTAAAAGAGGTTACCCATCCTGTAACCTTCGATTTCCAATTTCCAAAATAATTAGATTTTAATTTATTTTAAAATATCAAGTTTTATAAAATATTTCTCCTTGAAAATTTTTATTTGATTTTGAACGATGTTTGATTTTAGAAGGTAATTTAAAAATCTTTATAAAAATCATTTTTTCCTAAATGACGATGTATTACAAAATAAATAAATAAATAATAATATATATATATTCCTCTAGTTTCAAATGTTTATTGGCTTGAAATCATAAAATTATTTATTAAAGGACTAGTTGTTTCTTCAAAATAATTTTTATAATTAATGGAATAGTAAATAAATAAATTACGTAGCTTTCCTAAAATATTTTCTGAAATTATAATCTTTTCTTTTTAAATTTTACAAATTTCTATTTCCTATTAACTAGCCAGCACACCCTCATTTTTTCCACATGAGAAACCCTTTTATATTTTAATTCTGGGCCATTCATTATTGGGCCAACCCGCAACCCTTTATCCCACACCCTTTCTCCCTATTTAAGTCCCTCATCACATCTCCCTAGAAACCCTAGCTAGCCTTCACAAATCCCCACAAAGCCAAAGCCACCATCATCTTGTGTGCTCGTGTCTGTGTGTCCAGCATCACCATGTCAGCCGTGATGGCCTCGGGTCCGACCCCGGGTGTCCCACCGTATCCATTCATTTCCTGTGTCCAGATTACAGTATTACAACCAGATTTCCGTGTCCGACACACCCGGACATCACCCCCACACCACAGCAAACACCCACCCCGTGTCCAACACCCGGACACGCCCACAGAGCATCATCCCCGTGTCCGGCAGACCCGGACACGACCCCTGACACACGCAGAACCCAAAACCCTAACCCTAGATTCAGCCTCGCCTATCGCCGCTGGACGCCGCGTCTCCCCCGACGTTGAGCTTCGCTGCCGCGTCGAGCTCGGAGACCGCCGCCTGGGATCCGTCGACCACCGCTTAGAACATCCGCCGCCACAGCAGATCCGGGAAGCCGCCGCTGCTCCTGAGACCCGCCGCCGCCGAGTCGACGCCGCCACCGCGTCGAGCCCTCCTCGAGCCAGTCGACGCCGCGTCGTCGAACTCAGCCGACCGCCTCCTCGGGACGAGAGCGCCGCCGTCTTCTCGAACCGAGCACCGCTGGAGCCGACGCCGACGCCGACGCCGACGCCCTGCCGGCCCGACCTCGCCGGAAACCCCGACCGTAAGCCCTCTTTCCTCCTCCCCTTTTTTTTTCTTCTGCTCTGTATATGTAATTAGGGATTTGTAATCGTTTAATTAATATATGTATATATGTAATAGTTTAATTAATATATGTAATAGTTTAATTAAAATGTAATAGTTTAATTAATTTGTAATAGTTTAATTAATTTGTAATAGTTTAATTAATTTATAATTAGTTGAATTAATTTATAAAATTAGTTTTAGTTATAATTAATCAGTTAATTAGTCATTTGTCAGTAAATAAATTCTTAATCAGTTAATTAATTTATTAAATATATTAGTTTAGTAAATTATGTAATTTGTTTATTAATTAAATATAATTAGTTTAGTAATTTCCTATAATAAGTTTGGTAATATATATATATGCATATTAGTTTTATTGTTTAAAATTTAATTATGTATTATATATAAGGGTTTTTTATTATGAAAATTAGTATATGTATATATAACCGTATTTTGGCATAAATATGTATATGTAGATCTATATTTTCGTATTGGTATATGTATGTATTTAAAATATGAATAGGTATATTATTTATTTTTTATCAAATTTATAATTAAGTATGTATAATTAGTTGTATATGTATGTATATTGGGTATTTTTATATGGTATAAAATTAACTTGGTGAATTAGTATTAGTATATTTAATAATAACATTGACAATATATATATTTTAAAAATGTATTTTAGCACATGTATGAGTATACATATATAATGTTTAACTAGTATAAATCAAATATGTGTATTTATATACGTATCCCTACTAGATGACCCTAGTTGACTAGTGCCCTGCCTGACATGGCCCTGAGACCAGTACTTTTGACTGTGTTAGTGTAGCATCTGATGCAAATGTGGTTTTGCTTGTGTTATGTTTATAGGACTGTTGGTTTACCCAGGGGATACTCTGGAACAGGACATCAATAATTATCAGCTAAGGACCCAAGGCGAGTACATTCTCTGATTAGTTTCTAATTTATGATATCTTCTATGTTCACTGTATCTAGTGTAAATATTCATGTTCTTGACACGTTGGTTACACGGATTGGTATACACGGATCTTGTCATGAGATGTTATTCCTTATTCATGGTGTAGCTTGTACAAGACTTGTTTCCTTGATAGCTTGTGCATGTACAGACACTGATTCCCGGGGAGATTTGTTACCTTCCTAGGGAATCCCGTGCCATAGCGTACCATGATTGGATCTACTATACCAGTCGGGGGTTTGGGGAGTACTTTAGTGTAGATATGTGATCATACCCAACTTTATATGCACCATAGCTCACCCCACATCTCACGTCGGGTGCGGCCTGACCATTTATATGAACCATAGCTGTTACGTGTGATTAGCCTGACCTCTACATGCATCATAGCTAACCAACGGTTAGCCTGACTTTATATGAACCATAGCTAATCACATGTAACCAGCCTGATCAAGTTCCCAAGCCGATCACATGTTAAAGCTAGTACTCAACACACTTAGTCATAGGTTCTTGCTCATGGACATAATGTTTCTTTTCTGCATTTACTTACACTATTTCCAGTATTTCTCTCATTGTATATTTCTCGTACCTATACATGCATCTGGTATGTTTCCATCTAGAACTGCTACATAGTTTATGTCATTTATATAGAACTGCTATTTAGAGATGTACTTTGCTCCTTCCTGACTGGAAAATATTTTTCCAGACTGTGACCTTAGTAGACTGGTTCCGACACACTTGGGAATTGGAAGTAATGATTGCAGGTATGATTATGTTGTCTCTAGACTTGTGTTGTATTCTTTTATTCTTCAAATTCCTATCGTGCTGTAGTTGTGATTGAGTATGTTGTGAATATTTTATAGTATTATCCGAATCTCCTTATGGAGTTGGATACTAGCGTGAGATTGTTAGTTAGTACACGACCTAGACAGCGTTCTACCGCCGATGCTGCGGCGTAGGCTGGACGTACCCACGCACTCGTGCCCCTAAACCGGATGCGGGTCGTGACACGTTTTAGTGGTGGCCCATGCAGGTCTGACTTCGCGAGTTGTGCGATGTCGTAGTAGTGTGGCATCCTTGTTATACTACTGCGTACCTGCTATAGGATATAGGACATAGGATACTAGGATGAGAGAGGATACTCAATCACAAATTCTTGAGAGATTCCTGGGACGACCCCTTGAGAATCTTATTATAATTTCCAATTTAAATCTTTTCCTTGTTTCCGTCCGCTCTCGCTTGTTGTCACTGAACTTGATTCTTGTTGAGCAGTTATTAAATTAAATTCTTGGTATTATTTTTGAGTTGATTCTTGTTGACCAGTTGTTAACTTTAATTCTTGGTATCATTGTTGAGTTGATTTCAAATTGAGGTGAATTTTACGGACTAAAATTTACAGTATCATCTGATGACATATATTGATGAGGACAGTGAGAAAGGTAAAAACGTCTACTTTGGTTATGGAACCTAGAGTTTATCGCAGCCATATTAGCTGCCGTGACGAGAACGTAGGAACCTAACTTGGATGTACATACTTTAGTTATGAGATTTAGAGTTCTCGCAGCCATACCGGTTGGCGTGGCGAGGATTCTAGATGACATGATTATAGGGTTGCATACCTTAGTTACGGAACCTGTCGTTTATCGCGTCTATGCTTACTGGCGTGGCGAGGATTCTGAGTGTCATGATTTCGGATAGACGTGTATGATTATCAGGTTGTATCTTAAATTGGTTCTTAAAATACCATCTCAAGACTTATCTATTTCTGTTATTCCAGGACTTTGTTCCACCGCTTCTTTCTTTACTAGCAGTAAAGATACCTTCTGTCCTCAATTCAGTCTTCGAGCTCCTATTCCTTGAGGATTTCTTGTTAAGCATGGTAATTAGTGGCTTGTAATTTTGTCTGTATTTTGTATTAGTGTTGACTGTGTTGTTAGTGAGTTGTAAGTGTTTCTTAGTTGGACATGTGAGCAGTAGGCTTTAATCCAGAGTTAGCCCTTAGCATAGTACCTTGTACCAATGGTTCTAGGATAAGTGTCATTATAGTACTATAAGTAGAAGGAGAGTATAGAGTATCAGTGATATTTTAAGAGTTAGTATCAGAGCCCATTTACCCGTCCTGGATAATCATGATTATGTAATTGAGTGATCTATGTAAACAAGTAAGTATCGAGGAAATTGTATTGAAGATTAATGGAGCATAACGTCCAATCTGATGATTGATATCGGGCGTGTTGAAGGTAAAGAAATTTATATGCATAAGGAGTTAATGAGGTGTCATGAGTAGAGAAATATCGGAATAGGTAAGGAAGATGGTGAAGTGTATCACGGATTAGTTTAATAGGCTTTAAAGGATTAAAGGAAATACCTATACAACCATCGAGATGAGGAACCATGTACATGCCCATGAGAGTAAAGAAACATGAGTGTTATAGTAGATACATGTAATCATGAGATATAAGGAGCTTGATGAATGATCCATTAATGAAGCTAGTGATATAATACCAAGAGTGCTAATGATTCTATATCGAGGATTAGTCAAGGATGACGTTAATAACAGTAAGCACTCTGTGTGTTGATAATTAGATGATATACCAATTGACATAAATTGAAATCATGAAAGAAAACACAGTTGATGATAACTTTGATCATTGGAGGTAATAGTGCAAGTGATTCGGGCAGTACAAATTTAGTACACAGTTCTAGACAATAGAGGTATTGAGTGCACCTTGAGTATCAGAGACCGTGAGCACTAATATGTACATTGAGGAGTTATAAATTAAAAGGTGGAAATGAATTTTAAATTTTCAGAATTTTTAAGGAATTGAGATTTTATGTTGTTAAAATATTGAGGATTTAAATTTGATTCACTAAACATAGTTAAGGCTACAAAGATTTTAGAAGTGATTAAATTTTATTTCGATGTGAAGTATCTAATTTTGAGGAGGTATATGGATTTTATTTTAAGTTGATCGGGAAGTTAAACCTTGATGATTATTTTGGGGATTAATTTTGGTAGATGAGAGATATGAATATTAATATATGATTAGTTGATATGGGTGCCAGTGTACATGAATAGGAATTAGTTAGTGAATGTGCTAGAGTTAAGTGGTTGATAGCAGATACCGCAAGTAATATGTTAGCAGGTTCTTTCTTTTCTTTCCTAATGTTCTTTTCGTCTTTTGATTGATTGATTCCCTAGTAACGTGGTTTATATTCGTGATTTTCTTGTTAGAACTTAGCTAGTAGTGCACCCTAACAGAGACTGAAATACCATGACAAAAGATGCATGACCTTTATTTTCTTAAATTGCATGGCCGTAGGTAGAGTTTTCTTAAACCATGATCATTGGGTTTTGACCATAGCAAAGACCTATGACGAGATTATGACTGACAAAAAGAGACAAGAGGATTAAATTGTGGAGGAGCATTAAATTAAATAAAGAATTTAGGGGTTGTTATAACAGAGTTGATGGAATCATTGTTTTTGCGAAAATCGAGGTTTGATTGAAATTCGAGGACAAACATTAACTTAAAGGGAGAATTAAGAAATTCACAGAGCCAAGAATTTGAGGATCTATTAATTTTAAGGAGGTCTTGATATGATTGAATTGATTATTAAAAAAAAAAAAAAAAAAAAATTTGAGAAATTTGAGAGATTATCATTTTATTTAGTTGATTGCAAGATAGAAATTTTATATATTATGAATGTTGCATTGAAGATTCTGGAAGCATCGCATCGTTGAGTATTTGAGGAAAAAGAAAATCAGGAAATAAAATCGTAAATGGAATAGTGTCGAATTCAATTCTTGGGATGAGGAGTTAGATTGGAATAAGCATCAATTGAATTTGAGTTAGATGATTGATGAGTGTTTAAAGTTAAATTTTGGGATGCAAATTTTTAAGTTTTATAAATATGCATTGATTGGATTTCAATTAAAACGATTGGATAGTAAAATTTTGTATTTAGTTATTTACTCAAAATTTGAGGAGATTATGATACGACTGGAATTCAATTAAAATATTGAGGATTTGAGTAGTAAAAAAAAAAATTTTACATTGGGATAATAAATTCAGAGGATGAAAAAAAAATATTAGTTCAAAACCCGAAAACATTATACATACGGATAAAGAAATATGGAATGAAATGAAGCTCATGGTAAAGAAGATTATAATATAATTGATTATGGGATCATATAATTGAAGGTCGTAAGGTAAGATCATGGTATATTGAGGTTGTGATTTAAATTAAAATCTTGACCATGACAGTAACATTTGAAATCGAAGAAAATAATCGAGGTATAGTTGACGTTAAGATAAACAAACTCGAATTTGATGATAAGGCTTTTGATTCAGAAATTCTAAGATCTAATCTAATAAAGTTTGTGGAATTTGAAACTTTTATAGATATTAGTTAATGAGGAATCACAAGATTGAGAAAAGTAAAATGAACGAGGATAAAAAGGAAGGATTATTTTCAGATGGTAGTAAAGACTATTTTTTCCTAGAAATTAAGAAAGGCGATTAGATGTCTCTTGATTACATTCTGAAGGATGTATTTAAGTTTCTTAAATCAAATTGTCGACCGTATCTTTCGAATTAGCTATAACTTTCATGTCTATATCATTCTTTATACTGGGTCTTCCTTGGTTTAGTTACTTTGGAAAGGTAACGTGCATTATTCCAATTATCTGTTTTTGTGATCGTGTCTACTTCCCAAACCTAAACCTTCTAGAGGATTCAAGGCCGAGCCATGATTCCTTCAAGTTATTCCTGTCTTAAACCATATTTTTTTTTTCTCTTCATGTTTCCTTCTGTTTGGTAAATATTTTCCTTATAGAAATATTTTCTTCAATGATATATTCATCATTATGAACAACAAAATTTTTCTATCCTAGTCATCCCTAAAATTTCGAGGACGAAATTTTTCTAAGGAGGATAGACTTTTAACCTCCGATTTCCAATTTCCAAAATAATTAGATTTTAATTTATTTTAAAATATCAAGTTTTATAAAATATTTCTCCTTGAAAATTTTTATTTGATTTTGAACGATGTTTGATTTTAGAAGGTAATTTAAAAATCTTTATAAAAATTATTTTTTCCTAAATGACGATGTATTACAAAATAAATAAATAAATAATAATATATATATATATTCCTCTAGTTTCAAATGTTTATTGGCTTGAAATCATAAAATTATTTATTAAAGGACTAGTTGTTTCTTCAAAATAATTTTTATAATTAATGGAATAGTAAATAAATAAATTACGTAGCTTTCCTAAAATATTTTCTGAAATTATAATCTTTTCTTTTTAAATTTTACAAATTTCCATTTCCTATTAACTAGCCAGCACACCCTCATTTTTCCCACATGAGAAACCCTTTTATATTTTAATTCTGGGCCATTCATTATTGGGCCAACCCGCAACCCTTTATCCCACACCCTTTCTCCCTATTTAAGTCCCGCATCACATCTCCCTAGAAACCCTAGCTAGCCTTCACAAATCCCCACAAAGCCAAAGCCACCATCATCTTGTGTGCTCGTGTCTGTGTGTCCAACATCACCGTGTCAGCCGTGATGGCCTCGGGTCCGACCCCGGGTGTCCCACCGTATCCATTCATTTCCTGTGTCCAGATTACAGTATTACAACCAGATTTCCGTGTCCGACACACCCGGACATCACCCCCACACCACAGCAAACACCCACCCCGTATCCAACACCCGGACACGCCCACAGAGCATCATCCCCGTGTCCGGCAGACCCGGACACGACCCCTGACACACGCAGAACCCAAAACCCTAACCCTAGATTCAGCCTCGCCTATCGCCGCTGGCCGCCGCGTCTCCCCCGACGTTGAGCTCCGCTGCCGCGTCGAGCTCGGAGACCGCCGCCTGGGATCCGTCGACCACCGCTGAGAACATCCGCCGCCACAGCAGATCCGGGAAGCCGCCGCTGCTTCTGAGACCCGCCGCCGCCGAGTCGACGCCGCCACCGCGTCGAGCCCTCCTCGAGCCAGTCGACGCCGCGTCGTCGAACTCAGCCGACCGCCTCCTCGGGACGAGAGCGCCGCCGTCTTCTCGAACCGAGCACCGCTGGAGCCGACGCCGACGCCGACGCCCTGCCGGCCCGACCTCGCCGGAAACCCCGACCGTAAGCCCTCTTTCCTCCTCCCCTTTTTTTTTCTTCTGCTCTGTATATGTAATTAGGGATTTGTAATCGTTTAATTAATATATGTATATATGTAATAGTTTAATTAATATATGTAATAGTTTAATTAAAATGTAATAGTTTAATTAATTTGTAATAGTTTAATTAATTTGTAATAGTTTAATTAATTTATAATTAGTTGAATTAATTTATAAAATTAGTTTTAGTTATAATTAATCAGTTAATTAGTCATTTGTCAGTAAATAAATTCTTAATTAGTTAATTAATTTATTAAATATATTAGTTTAGTAAATTATGTAATTTGTTTATTAATTAAATATAATTAGTTTAGTAATTTCCTATAATAAGTTTGGTAATATATATATATATGCATATTAGTTTTATTGTTTAAAATTTAATTATGTATTATATATAAGGGTTTTTGATTATGAAAATTAGTATATGTATATATAACCGTATTTTGGCATAAATATGTATATGTAGATCTATATTTTCGTATTGGTATATGTATGTATTTAAAATATGAATAGGTATATTATTTATTTTTTATCAAATTTATAATTAAGTATGTATAATTAGTTGTATATGTATGTATATTGGGTATTTTTATATGGTATAAAATTAACTTGGTGAATTAGTATTAGTATATTTAATAATAACATTGACAATATATATATTTTAAAAATGTATTTTAGCACATGTATGAGTATACATATATAATGTTCAACTAGTATAAATCAAATATGTGTATTTATATACGTATCCCTACTAGATGACCCTAGTTGACTAGTGCCCTGCCTGACATGGCCCTGAGACCAGTACTTTTGACTGTGTTAGTGTAGCATCTGATGCAAATGTGGTTTTGCTTGTGTTATGTTTATAGGACTGTTGGTTTACCCAGGGGATACTCTGGAATAGGACATCAATAATTACCAGCTAAGGACCCAAGGCGAGTACATTCTCTGATTAGTTTCTAATTTATGATATCTCCTATGTTCACTGTATCTAGTGTAAATATCCATGTTCTTGACACGTTGGTTACACGGATTGGTATACACGGATCTCGTCATGAGATGTTATTCCTTATTCATGGTGTAGCTTGTACAAGACTTGTTTCCTTGATAGCTTGTGCATGTACAGACACTGATTCCCGAGGAGATTTGCTACCTTCCTAGGGAATCCCGTGCCATAGCGTACCATGATTGGATCTACTATACCAGTCGGGGGTTTGGGGAGTACTTTAGTGTAGATATGTGATCATACCCAACTTTATATGCACCATAGCTCACCCCACATCTCACGTCGGGTGCGGCCTGACCATTTATATGAACCATAGCTGTTACGTGTGATTAGCCTGACCTCTACATGCATCATAGCTAACCAACGGTTAGCCTGACTTTATATGAACCATAGCTAATCACATGTAACCAGCCTGATCAAGTTCCCAAGCCGATCACATGTTAAAGCTAGTACTCAACACACTTAGTCATAGGTTCTTGCTCATGGACATAATGTTTCTTTCCTGCATTTACTTACAATATTTCCAGTATTTCTCTCATTGTACATTTCTCGTACCTATACATGCATCTGGTATGTTTCCATCTAGAACTGCTACATAGTTTATGTCATTTATATAGAACTGCTATTTAGAGATGTACTTTGCTCCTTCCTGACTGGAAAATATTTTTCCAGACTGTGACCTTAGTAGACTGGTTCCGACACACTTGGGAATTGGAAGTAATGATTGCAGGTATGATTATGTTGTCTCTAGACTTGTGTTGTATTCTTTTATTCTTCAAATTCCTATCGTGCTGTAGTTGTGATTGAGTATGTTGTGAATATTTTATAGTATTATCCGAATCTCCTTATGGAGTTGGATACTAGCGTGAGATTGTTAGTTAGTACACGACCTAGACAGCGTTCTACCGCCGATGCTGCGGCGTAGGCTGGACGTACCCACGCACTCGTGCCCCTAAACCGGGTGCGGGTCGTGACACATCCTAAGGGAGGTCACCCATCCTATAAAAGGTTACCCATCGTAAGAGAGGTTACCCATCCTAAGGGAGGTCACCCATCTTAGGGAGGTCACCTATCCTATGGGAGGTCATCCATACTTAGGGAGGTTATCCATCCTATGGGAGGTCGCCCATCCTACTAGAGGTTACCCATCCTACGATAGGTTACCCATCCTACGT
Source organism: Iris macrosiphon (assembly GCA_036927795.1). Taxonomy (NCBI): domain Eukaryota; kingdom Viridiplantae; phylum Streptophyta; class Magnoliopsida; order Asparagales; family Iridaceae; genus Iris; species Iris macrosiphon. The sequence goes on along the minus strand of JAYESA010000002.1, from coordinate 1,704,442 downwards.
TATATCACCCATCCTACGAGAGGTCACCCATCCAATGGAGGATACCCATCCTACGGGAGGTTACCCATCCTAAGGGAGTTTACCCATCCTAAGGGTGGTTACCCATCCTAGGGAGGTTATCCACCCTAGGGAGGTCACCTATCCTACGGGAGGTTACCCATCCGGAGGGTGACCTCCCTAGGATAGGTAACCACCCGTAGGTTGGGTGACCTCCCCGTAGGATGGGTAACCACCCGTAGGTTGGGTGACTTCCCTAAGGATGGGTGACCTCCCTAAGGATGGGTAACCTCCTCAGGATGGGTGACCTCCCTTAGGATGGGTAACCTCTCTTAGGCTGGATAATCTCTCGTATGTAACACCCCGTTCCGTTCTGGTGGACTGCCGACTCAAACGGCAAAAGTGCAACTGTCCTGACCCGCTTTGCCTCAAAGAAGAAGCAAAGGATATCCAAACTTGTCCCTACAGGAACCGTCTTAAGCTTTCAGAGGCTCGCTTGACGTATCGCTCTACCGAGGCAAATCATCGCCAAGGTGGGTGGCTACGGTGAACTTGTCTTTGCTTAACCAGCACACATAAAACATGGAATATTCATGCTAGTCGCTAGGTGAATCACCCCTGTATGTTAATAAGAATCCAACACACCTAGCTAAGGGAATAATCCCAACTTGTATTGCTTGTACTAGAATATGGAAATGAAATATTGCTTATATATGTTCAGACCCTTGCATGCCAAGTTCCTTTACGGTTTCATTACTCGGCTTACCTTCGGGTCCGAGCAAACGTGTTTGCTTATGTTCTTTAGAAACGCATGCTTGCCTTCTTACGAATGTCTAACGTTATCATATTGTACAATGTATAAGCTCAATCCTGAATGCATGAATTGAACGTAGATGCAATATAAATGAATTATGCAATACTGCTTGTCTTGTACTCACGTAGCCTTCGGGCGAATGATTGATAACGTAGCCTCCGGGCGGATATTCACGTAGCCTCCGGGCGGATCACGTAGCCTCAGGGCGGATAATCACGTAGCCTCCGGGCGGATATTTACGTCGCCTCCGGGCGGATCACGTAGCCTTCGGGCGAATGAATGTTAATGTTCGATCACGGACAACTTGTGCACAAGGTATAGTTCCTGCGGGCGGCTGCTGGGGCACTGGCACCGTTCTGACTCTGGACGGAACTTATGTTTAGTCTCACGTACTTGGATGGGATGGTATACGGCGCCTCTCATATTTGCACGTAGCAAACCATCTTTGTCATAGGCTAGTGTCCATTATGGCAATCAAGCCAGTGATCATCATGTATATTTAAACCTGTTGCATACTAACTTCTGTCTTCGTGGCAGGGAAGGCATGGTAAGTTGTGCAGGTGATTCAGATAGTCAGGTAAAAGAAACCGAACGGTATTCAAGTATATTTTAGTAAATCATTATATGCAAAACACCTGATACTCCTGTAAATTGTGTACTTGTAACATGATCTTGCCCACGATATCGTGTTTGCATATGTATGCCCCTGAATGTTTATACTTGCCCGTGCTTGAATTTATAATGTTTGCCTTGGACAGGAAAGGACAAATGGTAAGTTGGTAAGTCTCGTCGTGTTTCCTCTTATGTCGTACGGCGCACTGCCACACGAGTTAGGCTATTGAAATCTTGCATGAAACTGATCCTAAGGCAACTAGAAAGACAACTAAATAGTTGGTGCACGGAACCTGTATTACGTATTTAGATTTGTCGAGCGGGCGAGTAGCTTCTCCACCAGTGCATTTAATGTACTGATAATCCACCAGTTTCTATGCAGGGTACGAAAGAACCTCGTTCGGTGCGGATGCCTCCTTCGTGCGTACGAAGGCGTAAAGATCACTCCGAAGTGGCGGTTCGTCCTAAACTGAAGCACTTATACAAGACATAATATTGTGATCATCGCCTGTACAATCATTCCACAATTGTAGCCACTTGGCATGCTTTTACTATTTCGGAGAGAGAGTCTTGAGCGACTTGTAATCTCGGCTATGTACCGCTTGTAACACTTGTTTATATAAATAAAAAGAGTTGCTTTACTTCAACTTGTGTTTCAATGCTTCCGCTATATTGTCGACTCAGTGAACCTGTAACCGATCGCCAATGCATTCATGACTCTGCTACACTCGGACAATTTGTGCGACTCTGTGGCTTAGAACTCTTACCGCCAGCTAATAAATTATGGCCTTACATGGGCGTGGATCACGCTAGTACGGCATCACGCCCGAATGGGTCGAAGCGATCGTTCCGCGGGAGCACTGGCGCGATGATTCTCGCCTAACGGGAACGGCCGATTTAGCCTGCGGGAGATCGGGGTATGACAGTAGGATGGGTGACCTCCATTTGGATGGGTGACCTCCCGTAGGAAGGGTGACCCCCGTAGGATTGGTGACCTCTATTTGGATGGGTAACCACCCTTATGATGGGTGACCTCTTATAGGTTGGGTGATATCACGTAGGATGGGTGACCTCTCGTTGGATGGGTGACCTCCATAAGATGGGTGTCCTCCCTAGGATGGGTGACCATTCGTAGGATGGGTGACCTCCCGTAGGATGGGTGTCCTCCCTAAGGATGGGTGACCAATCCTATATTAAGTCACCCATCCAAAGGGTGGTAACCCATCCTACGTGAGGTGACCTCCCTAGGGATGGGTGACCTTTCGTAGGATGGGTGACCTCTCGTAGGATGGGTGACCTCCCTCAGGATGGATGACCATCCTTAGGATGGGTGACCTATAGGATTGGTGACCTCTCGTAGGATGGGTGACCTTCCGAAGAATGCGTGACCTCCCTAAGGATGGGTAACCTCTCTTAGGATGGGTGACCTCTCGTAGGATGGGTGACCTCCCGTAGGATGAGTGACCTCCCTTAGGATGGGTAACCTCTCTTAGGATAGGTAACCTCTCGTAGGATGGGTGACCTCCATTTGGATGGGTGACCTCCCTAAGGATGGGTGTCCTTCCTAGGATGGTTGACCTCCCGTAGGATAGGTGACCTCCCAAAGGATGGGTGACCTCCCATAGGATGGGTGACGTATAGGATGGGTAACTTCCATACGATGGGTAACCTATCGTAGGATGGGTAACCTCCTTAAGGATGGGTGACCTCCTATAGGATGGGTGACCTCTCGTAGGTTGGGTGATATCTCGTAGGACCACCCATAGGATTGGTGACTTCCCTTAGTATGGGTGACCTTCATTGGATGGGTGACCTTCCTAATGATGGGTGACCTCCCATAGGATAGGTGACCTATAGGATGGGTGACCTCTCGTTGGTTGGGTGACCTCCCTAGGATGGGTAAACTCTCTTCGGATGGGTATCCTCCGTAGGATGGGTGACCTCCCGTAGGATGGGTGACCTCCCTAGGATGGATGACCTCCCTATGACGGGTAACCTCCCGTATGATGGGTGACCTCCCTAAGGATGGGTAACCTCCCTTAGGATGGGTGACTTGTCTTTCCCTAGGATGGGTAACCTTCCTTAAGATGGGTGACCTCCCTAAGATGGGTGACCTCCATTAGGATGGGTAACCTCCCTTTGGATGGGTGACCTCCCTAGGATGGGTAACCTCCCGTAAGATGGGTGACCTCCCTAGGATGGGTAACCTCCCTTAGGATGGGTGACCTCCATTTGGATGGGTAACCTCTCTTAGGATGGGTAACCTCTCGTAGGATGGGTGACCTCCATTTGGATGGGTAACTTCTCGTAGGATGGGTAACCTCCCTTTGGATGGGTAACCTACCATAGAATGGGTAACCTCCCTAGGATGGGTGACCTATAGGATGGGTGAACTCCCTAAGGATGGGTAATCTTCGGATGGGTGACCTCCTATAGGATGGGTGACCTTACTTTCCCTAGGATAGGTAACCTCCGGATGGGTGACCTCCCTTTCGATGGGTAACATCCATTGGGATGGCTGACCTCCCGTAGGATGGGTAATCTCCGTTAGGATTGGTAACCTAACTTAGGATGGGTGACCTCCCGTAGGATGAGTGATTTTTCTTATGATGGGTGACCTCCCTTTGGATGGGTGACTTCCCTAGGATGGGTTACCTCCCTTAAGATAGGTAAACTCCCTTTGGATGGGTAACCTCCATTTGGATAGGTAAACTCTCAAAGGATGGGTGACCTCTCGTAGGATAGGTGTCTTCCCTAGGATGGGTGACCTCCCTTAGGATGGGTGTCATCCGGATGAGTGACCTTCCTTAGGATAGGAAACCTCATACGTGAGGTCACCCATACTTAGGGAGGTTACACAACCTATGAGAGGTCACCCATACTTAGGGAGGTTACACAACCTATGAGAGGTCACCCATCCTACGGGAGGTTACCCATCCTATGGAGCTTACCCATACTATAGGATATCACCCATCGTACCAGAGGTCACCCATCCTACAGGAGGTCATCCATTGTATGGAGGTTACCCATCCTAGGGGAGATCACCCATCCTAGGGAGGTTATCCATCCTACGAGAGGTTACCCATCCTAAGAGAGGTTACCCAACCTACGGGAGGTTACCCATCCTAGGGAGGTCACCCATCCTACGGGAGGTTACCCATCGTACGAGAGGTTACCCATCCTAGGGAGGTCACCCATCCTATGGGAGGTTACACATCATAAGGAAGGTTACCCATCCTAAGGGAGAGGTTACCCATCCTTAGGAGGTTATCCAACCTACGGGTGGTTACCCATCCTACGGGGGGTCACCCATCCAAATGTAGGTCACCCATCCTTCGAGAGATTACCCATCCTACGAGAGGTTACCCATCCTAAGAGAGGTTACCCATCTTAAGGGAAGTCACCCATCCTAAGGGAGGTTACCCATCCTAAGGGAGGTTACCCATCATATGAAGGTCACCCATACTTATGGAGGTTACCCAACCTATGGGAGGTTACCCATCATAAGAGAGGTTACCCATCCTTATGGAGGTCACCCATCCTAAGGGAGGTCACCTATCCTAGGGAAGTTACCCATCCTACGGGAGTTACCTATCCTAGGGAGGTTACCCATCCAAAGGGAGGTCACCCATCCTAAGGAATTCACCCATCCAAAGGGAGGTCACCCATCCTAGGGAAGTCACCCATCCAAAGGGGGTCACCATCCTACGGGAGGTCACCCATCCTAAGAGAGGTTACCCATCCTTAGGTAGGTCACCCATCCTACGAGAGGTTACCCATCCTAAGGGAGGTCTCCCATCCTATGAGAGGTTACCCATCCTAAGGGAGGTCACCCAAACTCAGGGAGGTCACCCATCCTAAGAGAGGTTACCCATCCTTAGGGAGTTCACCCATCCTACGAGAGGTTACCCATGCTAAGGGAGGTCACCCATCCTAAGGGAGGTTACCCATTCAACGGGAGGTTATCAATCCGACGAGAGGTCACCGATCTAAAAAGAGGTTACCGATCTACAGAGAGGTTACCCATCCTAAGGGAGGTTACCTATCCTACGAGAGGTCACCAATCCTACGGGAGGTCACCCATCCAAAGGAAGGTTACCCATCCTAGGGAGGTAACCCATCCTAAGGGAGGTTTCCCATCCTAGGTAGTTTACCCATCCTAGGGAGGTCACCCATCCTACGGGACGTCAGCCATCCCAAGGGAGGTTACCCATCGAAAGAGAGGTCACCCATCCGGAGGTTATCTATCCTAGGAAAAGTAAAGTCACCGATCCAACGGGGGGGGTATCCATCTTACGAGAGGTCAGCCATCCCAAGTTACCCATCCTACGAGAGGTCAGCCATCCAAAGGGAGGTTATCCATCGAAAAGGAGGTCACCCATCAAAAGAGAGGTTACCCATCCTATGGGAGGTTACCCATCCTAGGGAGGTTACCCAACCTATGAGAGGTCACTGATCATACGGGTAGTTACACATCCAAATGGAGGTTACCCATCCTACGGGAGGTCACCCATCCTTAGGGACCTTCCAAAGTACGGGTGACCTCCCGTAGGATGGGTGACCTTCCTTAGGATGGGTAACCTCTCTTAGGATGGGTGACCTCCCTGAGGATGGGTGACCTCCCTGAGGATGGGTGACCTATAGGATGGGTGACCTCACTAGGATGGGTGAACTTTATTTTGATGGCTAACATCTCTAGGATAGGTGACCTCCCATAAGATGTGTGACTAATAGGAAGGGTAACCTCTCTTAGGATAGGTGATATCCCGTAGGATGGGTAACCTTCCTAGGATGGATGACCTCTCATAGGTTGGGTGATATCCCGTAGGATGGGTAACCTCCCTAGGATGAGTGACCTCCCTAGGATGGGTGACCTCCCTAAGTATTGGTGACGTATATGATGGGTGACCACCCTAAGTATGGGTGACCTATAGGATGGGTGACCTCTCGTATGATGGGTGACCTCCCTAGGATGGGTAACCTCCCTTAGGATGGGTGACCTCCCTTAGGATGGGTGACCTCCCGTAGGATGGGTGACCTTCATAGGGGAGGTTACCCATCCTAGGATAGGTAACTTCCCATTGGATGGGTGACCACCCTTTGGATGGGTAACCTCCCGTAGGATGGATGACCTCCCTAGTATGGGTAACCTCCCTAAGTATGGGTGACCTTCCCTAGGATGGGTGACCTATAGGATGGGTGACCTCTCGTAGGATGGGTAACCTACCTTGGGATGGCTAACCTCTCGTACGATGGGTGATATCCCGTAGGATGGGTAACCTCTAGTAGGATGGGTGACCTCCCTTGGATGGGTGACCTCTCATAGGATTGGTAACCTCCCATAGGATTGATGACCTCACGTAGGATGGGTGACCTCCCTAGGATGGGTAACCTCCCGTAGGATGGAGGTCACCCATCCTAGGAAGGACACCCATCCTACGAGTTGTCACCCATCCTACGGAGATTACCCATCCAAATGGAGGTCACCCATCCTACAAGAGATTACCCATCCGGAGGATACCCATCCTACGGGAGGTCACCCATCCTATGGAGGTTACCCATCATATGGGAGGTCACCCATCAGGAGGACACTAATCCGGAGGACAACCATCCTATGGAAGATCACCCATCCAATGAAGGTCATCCATCCTATGGGAGGTCATCTATCCAAATGGAGGTCACCCATCCTAGAAAGGACATCCATCCTATAGGAGGTCACCCATCTTACGGAGGTCATCGATCCTATGCTAGGTCACCTATCCGGAGGACACCTATCTTACGGGAGTTCATCCTTCCAAATGGAGGTTACCCATCCTAGGGAGGTTACCCATCCTACGCGATATCACCCATCCTACGAGAGGTTACCCATCCTATAGGTCATCCATCCTATGGGAGGTCACCCATCCTATAGGGAGGTTACCCATCCTAAGGAAAGTTACCCATCCAATGAGAGATTACCCATCCTAAGAGAGGTAACCCATCCTACGAGAGGTCACCCATCCTATGGGAGGTCTCCCATCCTAGGGAGGTCACCCATCCTAAGGGAGGTTACCCATACTAGGGAGGTTAACCATCCTACGGGAGGTTACCCATCCTACGACAGGTCACCCATCTTAGGGAGCCACCCATACTTAGGGAGGTCACCCATCCTAAGGGAGGTCACCCATCCTTAGGGAGGTCACCCATCCTATGAGAGGTTACCCATCCTAAGGAAGGTTACCTATCGTATGAAGGTCACCCAACCTACGGGTGGTTACCCATCCTAAGGGAGTTCACACATTCTAGGGATGTTACCTATCCTATAGAGGTCACCTATCCTATTAGAGGTCACCCATCCTAAGGGAGGTTACCGATCCTATGAAGGTCACCCATCATAGGGAGGTTATCCATCCTAAGGGAGTTCACCCATACTAGGGAGGTTACCCATCCTACAGAAGGTCACCCATCCTATTGGAGGTCACCCATCCTAAGGGAAGTTACCGATCCTATGAAGGTCACCCATCCTTAGGGAGGTCACCCATACTTATGGAGGTTACCCAACCTATTGGAGGTCACCCATCCTAAGAGAGGTTACCCATCCTACGAGAGGTTATTCATCCTACGGTAGGTCACCTATCCTAAGGGAGGTTACCCATCCTAAGAGAGGTTACCCATCCTACGGGATATCACCCTTCCTACGAGAGGTCACCCATCGTACGAGAGGTCAGCCATCATAAGGGAGGTCACCCATCATAGGGAGGTAACCCATCCTAGGGAGGTTACCTATCCTATGAAGGTCACCCATCCTAGGGAGGTTACCCATCCTTAGGGAGGTTACCCAGCCTAAGAGAGGTTATCCATCCTAAGGTAGGTCACTCATCCTACGGGAGGTTACCCATCCTACGAGAGGTTACCTATCCTATAGGTTACTCATCCTCTGGGAGGTCACCCATCCTTATGGAGGTTGCCCATCCTACGAGAGGTTACACATCCTGAAGGTCACCCATCCTACGGGAGGTCATCCATCCTTAGGGATGTTACCCAACCTATGAGAGATTACCCATCCTAGCGAGGTTACCCATCCTATGAAGGTTACCCATCTTATGGGTACCCATCCTAGGGAGGTTACCCATCCTACGTGTGGTTAACCATCTTAAGGGATGTCACCCATCCTACGGGAGGTTACCCATCCAATTGGAGGTCCCCCATCCTATAGGTCACCAATCCTATAAGAGGTTACCCATCCTACGGGAGGTTACCCATCCAAATGGAGGTTACCCATCCTACGGGAGATCACCCATCCTTAGGGAGGTCACCCATTATATGGGTGGTTACATATCCTATGGGAGGTTACCCATCCTACGAGAGGTCGCCCATCCTATAGGTCACCCATCCTATGAAAGGTCACCCATCCTTAGGGAGGTTACCCATCATACGAGAGGTCACCCATCATATAGGTCACCCATCATATGAGAGGTTACCCATCCTATGGGAGGTTACCCATCCAAATAGGTCCCTTAGGATGGGTAACCTCCGTTAAGATGGGTGACCTTCCTAGGATGGGTGACCTACCATCCTAGGATGGGTGACCTTCCTTAGGATGGGTGACTTCCTACTAGAGGTTACCCATCCTACTACAGGTAACCCATCCTACGAGAGATTACCCATCCTACGGGATATCACCCATCCTAAGGAAGGTTACCCATCCTAAGGGAGGTTACCCATCCTACTGGAGGTCACCTATCATTAGGGAGGTTACCCATCCTATGGGAGGTAATCTATCCTAAGTTAGGTAACTCATGCTACGGGATGTTACCCATCCTATGTTAGGTCACTCATTCTACGGGAGGTTACCCATCCTAAGTTAGGTTAACCTCCCTAGGATGGATAACCTTTCTTAGGATGGGTGACCTCCCTTAGGATAGATAACCACCCATAGGATGGGTAACCTCCCTTAGGATCTATAACCTCCCGTAGGATGGGTAAACTTCCTAGGGATGGGTGACCTCCCGTAGGATGGGTGACCTCCCTATGATGGGTGACCTCCCGTAAGATGGGTGACCTCCCGTAGGATCGGTGACCTATAGGATGGGTGACCTCTCGTAGGATGGGTGATATCCTGTAGGATGGGTAACCTCCCTAGGATGGGCAACCTCCCTAAGGATGGATGACCTCCTAGGATGGGTAACCACCCTAAGTATGGGTGACTTCCCTAGGATGGTTAAGCTACCTAGGATGGGGACCTCCCGTAGGATGGGTGACCTCCCGTAGGATGGGTAACCTCCCTAGGATGGGTGACCTCCCATAGGATGGGTAAACTCCTTTAGGATGGGTAACCACTCTTAGAATGGATGACCTCCTATATGATAGGTAACCTCCCTAGGATGAGTGATCTCCCGTAGGATGGGTAACCTCCCTTAGGATGGGTGATCTCTCGAAGGATGGGTAAACTCTTTTAGGATAGGTGACCTCCCGTAGGATGGGTGACCTCCCTAGGATGGGTAACCTCTCGTAGGATGGGTGACTCCCTTAGGATGGGTAACCTCTCTTAGGATGGGTGACCTCGCATATGATAGGTAATCTCCCTTAGGATGGATAACCTCCCATAGGATTGGTGACCTCTATTTCGATGGGTGACCTCTATTTTGATGGGTGACCTCCATTTGGATGGGTGACCTCTCTTAGGATGGGTGACCTCCTATATGATAGGTAACCTCCCTAGGATGGGTGACCTCCCGTAGGATGGGTAAACTCCTTTAGGATGGGTAACCTCTCTTAGGATGGGTGACCTCCTATATGATTGGGAACCTCCCTAGGATGGGTGACCTCCCGTATGATGGGTAAACTCCCTTAGGATGGGTGACCTCCCGTACGATGGTGACCTCCCTAGGATGGGTAACCTCTCGTAGGATGGGTGATCTCCCATAGGATCGATAACCTCGCTTCGGGTGACCTCGCGTATGATAGGTGACCTCCCTTAGGATGGGTAACCTCCCGCAGGATGGGTAACCTCCATTGGGATGGGTGACCTCCCGTAGGATGGGTAACCACCCTTAGGTTGGGTAACCTCCCTAGGATGGGTAACCAACCTTAGGATGGGTGACCTTCCGTAGGATGGTTAACCACCCGTAGGTTGAGTAACCTCCCTAGGATGGGTAACCTCCTTCTGATGGGTGACCTCCCATAGGATGGGTAAATTCCCTTATGATAGGTTACCTATCATATAGGATGGGTGACCTCCTATATGATAAGTAACCTCTCAAAGGATGGGTGGCCTATAGGATGGGTGACCTCCCTAGGATGGGTAACCTTCCTTAGGATGGGTGACCTTCCTTAGGATGGGTAACCGCCCTTAGGATGGGTGACCTTCCGTAGGATGGGTGACCTCCCGTAGGATGGATGACCTCCTTTAGGATGGGTGACCTCTCATAGGATGGATAACCTCCCTTAGGATGGGTGACCAATAGGATAGGTAACCTCACTAGGATGGGTGTCCACCCTAGGATGGGTGTCCTCCTTAGGATGGGTGACCTCCCGTAGGATGGGCAACATCCCTAGGATGGGTGACCTCCCTAGAATGGGTAACCTCCATTTGGATGGGTGACCTTCCGTAGGATGGGTAACCTCCCTAGGATGGGTGACCTCTCTTAGGATGGGTAACCTCTCGTAGGATGGGTGACATCCCTTAGGATGGGTTACCTCTCGTAGGACGGGTAACCTCCCTAAGGATGGGTGACCTCTAGTAGGATGGGTAACCTCCCTAGGATGGGTGAAATCCCTTAGGATGGGTGACCTCCCTTATGATGTATGACCTTCATAGGATCAGTAACCTCCCGTAGGATGGGTGACCTCCATGTAACAGTAACCTCCTAGGAAGTCCTATATATATATATATATATATATATATATATATCCAATTTGGGGGCTTTTGAGAATGCTAGTGTAATGTCTCTTTTAATTGTTATGTATTTAATTATTTAGTTGTAATATGATATATTTATATGTGTTCCTTTATTTAAGTGGATTTGGGTTAAGATTAAAAGGTTATGTATCATTATTGATGCATTCTAGGGAGGTCACCCATCCTATGGGAGGTTACCCATCCTACGGGAGGTCACCCATCCAAATGGAGGTCATCCATCCTAGGGAGGTCACCCATCCTAAGGGAGGTCACCCATCCTACGGGAGGTCATCCATCCTACGAGAGGTTACCCATCCTACGGGATATAACCAATCCAAAAGGAGGTTACCCATCCTAGGGAGGTTATCCATCCTACGTGAGGTCACCGATCCAAATGGAGGTCACCCATGCAAGGGAGGTCACCCATCCTAGGAGGTTACCCATCATATGAAGGTCACCCATCCTAGGAAGATTACCCATCCTATAACTGTCATCCATCGTATGGAGGACTCCCATCCTATGAAGGTCACCCATCCTAAGGGAGGTTACCCATCCTACGAGAGGTCACCCATCCTATGAAGGTCACCCATCCAAATGTAGGTTACCCATCCTAGGGAGATCACCTATACTACGGGAGTTTGCCCATCCTAGGGAGGTCACCCATCCTAGGGGGGCACCCATCGGAGGTTACCCATCCTATAGGAGGTTACCCATCCTAAGGGAGGTTACCCATCCTAGGGAGGTTAACCATCCTACGAGAGGTCACCCATCCTATGAGAAATAGGTCACTAATCCTATGAATGTTACCCTTCGTACGTGATATCACCTATCCTACGAGAGGTCACCCATCCTACGAGTGGTTACTCGTTCAACGGGAAGTCACCCAATCTACGGGAGGTTACCCATCCTACGGGAGGTCACCCATCTAAATGGAAGTTACCCATCGTATGAAGGTTACCCATCCTACGAGGGGTTACCCAACCTACTAGAGGTCACCCATCCAAATAGAGGTACCCATCATATCAAGGTTACCTATCCTGCGGGGGGTCACCCATCCTAGGTTAGGTTACCCATCCAAATAGAGTTTACCCACCCTAAGGTAGGTCACCTATACTAAGGGAGGTTATCCATCATATGAAGGTCACCCATCTTAAGGTAGGTCACCCATCCTATGAAGGTCACCCCTCCTTTAGGACTGGTGACCTTCGTAGGATGGGTAATAGGATGGGTAACCCCCCTTAGGATGGGTGACCTCTCGTAGGATGGGTGACCTCCTTTAGAATGGCTAACCTCTCGTAGGATTGGTAACCTCAGGATGGGTGACCTCCCGTAGGATGGGTAACCTCTCTTAGGATGGGTAACCTCACTAAGTATGGGTGACCTCCCGTAGGTTGGGTAACCTCCCGTAGGATTGGTGACCTCTCGTAGGTTGGGTGACCTCGCGTAGGATGGGTAACCTCCCTAGGATGTGTAACCTCCTTAGGATTGGTGACCTATAGGAGGATGGGTGGCCTCCCGTTGGATCGGTAACCTCCCATAGGATGTGTGATATTCCGTAGGATGGGTAACCTCCATAGGATGTATAATCTCCCTTAGGATGTATAACATTCATGGGTTAGGTTACCTACCTAGGATGGGTGACCTCCCTTTGGATAGGTGACCTCCCTAAGATGGGTAACCTCCCTAGGATGGGTAATCTCCCTTAGGATGGATGACCTTCCTAGGATAGTTAATCTCCATTTGGATGGGTAACCTCCAGATGGGAGACCTCTTGTAGGATGGGTAACCTCCCTTAGGATGGGTGACCTCCCGTAGGATGGGTGACCTCCGGATGGGTAACCTCCATTAGGATTGGTAACCTCCCTTAGGATGGTTAATCTCTCGTAGGATGGGTGACCTCCCATAGGATGGGTAACCTCTCGTAGGATGGGTAACCTCCATAGGTTGGGTGAACTCCCTAAGGATGGGTAAACTCCGGATGGGTGACCTCCCATAGGATGGGTAACCTCCGAATGGGTGTCCTCCCTAGGATGGATAACCTCCAGATGTGTCACTACCACATTCTGAAAATAGGGGTATTTTCGAATTTTTTACAATATTTAAAATTATATTATTTACAATTAATTAATTTCATGATAATGTATTTGAATTAAATAATTATGTGATGTGTAATTAAATATATAATTTTATATGCAGTGTTTACTATTTTATTTTAGCTAGCAGAGTAGACCTGGAAGCCAGTAGATGAGCACCTGTCGGAATTATGGAATTTTGAGGTTAATTGTTTATTTTAGAATTAATTTATTTGAGGTGTAGTTAATTACCGTATTTTTATTTAATATTTTTGCGCATTGCCTTTGCTTCGATATTTGGAGCACTATCCAGACTTTTGTCTTCCAACAAATTTCACCATCTTGCCCTAGACATGCCCGCCTTCCATTCTGCTATTTTTGCAACTCATAATTATGCTCCCTGTGCATTATTTCTAGCCGCACAAAAATCGTCGCGAACGTTATTTTAAAATTCCTATTTTTGTATCGTTGTGCGTTCCAATCGAAAATTGGAGGCCATCTTGACCTATTTTTCGTGCGGCCCAAATTAGGGTAATATTCTGTTCTGAGTCTTCTTCAATATTGGTATTGATGACTTGACCTGATTTTGGCCCCAAGTACTCCTAATTAATTGTTGAACACAACTTGCATTTATTTCTATTTAAATGGAGGATACCATTTTATCTGATTCTGAAATTCCAAATTAATTCCAGTGCCCTGCAAATTCAGCCCATACCCACGCACTCGTGCCCCTAAACCGGGTGCGGGTCGTGACACGTTTTTAGTGGTGGCCCATGCAGGTCAGACTTCGCGAATTGTGCGATGTCGTAGTAGTGTGACATCCTTGTTATACTACTGCGTGCCTGCTATAGAATCTAGGACATAGGATACTAGGACGAGAGCAAATACTCAATCACAATTCCTTGAGAGATTCCTGGGATGACCCCTGAGAATCTTGTTAAAACTTCCAATTTAAAATCATTCCCTTGTTCTGTCCATTCTCACTTATTAATGTTGAATTGCTTGTTGTTATTGATTAGGTATTAAATTAGGATTTTTGCTTCATTATAGAGTTGATTTCATATTAAGATGAATTTATAGACTGATTTATGGTATTGTTTGATGATGCCCGTCAATGAGGACAGTGAAAATGATTAACATTAGAGCTATTGGGCTACAGAAGGTGGATTTAAATTTTTAATTGAAGATTGAAAATGAATTTCAAATTTTTGAATTCTGAGAAGATTGAGATTATTATAAAAAAAAAAAATTTATTTTGAAGATTCCAATGAATTGCAAAAACTTTGAAATTGAGGAGTTGAAATATGGTTATTAAAATTTATTTTTGAGGAATTCAGATTCAATTTGATGAACCTAGACAAGTCTGTAAGGATCTTTAAGGTGATTAAATTTTCATTTCAGTATTTAAATAATTAAACCTTGAGGAAAGTGTATACATTTTACTTTAAAAGTTTATTCGAGGAGTTATTAGAGGAATTTTATTTAAGGATAAGATTTTATAGTGGGAGAGATATATTATAATATAAGTAGATAAGATGCATGTGTAAGGATCTGTTGGCTTGAGTATGATTGAGATCTCACTGCCAACAGGCTTAGGTGTTCATCTAGGATTTTATTGGAGAGAGAGCAATACTTAGTATGGTGTTGCAATTATTATGCACTTGAGTGATAGGATAACTAGTATCAGCGATTGCAGTAGGTAAGGAAGCTAGCAGTGAGTGTGTTTTGTGATAGAACTGTGATACCTAGGGGGTAGAGGTATCAGACCATGGATGCATCTTTGACCGTGCAATCACAACTAGGATTGTTATTCCGATCTATCTATCTTGAATGTTGCTTCTTTAGAACTATACTGTCCTTCCTTGATGATATCGCATTTTACCTTAATTGATTCTTTGGGATCTGTCTTCAGGATGTCGCCGCAGACAAGGTCTATGAGAGCGGGAACATCAGCTTTAGAGGGGTCTGCCACCTCTCCACCTGATGGACAGACAGCCGTAGTTCCTCCTACATCTCCGATGCACGTAGGTGTATCTGCACTTTTCGGGGATCCTCCTCCTCCACCTGTTCAGAAGATTGCCGCAGCTGTGACGGACAACCTTCCTCCTCCACCAACTCTGATTCCCGGAGGTTTGCCCATTGACGGAACGCAGATGTTTACCTTGATCCAAGGCATGGTAGATGCCCAGAGAGTGACGGCAGACGCTCAGCGAGTTCAAGCTGAGGCTCAAAGGATGCAAGCAGAAGCGTACCAGACACAAACCGAGCTGATGAAAGAAAACATGGAGAATGCTCATCAAGTGACTCTCCAAGCTTTGGAGAAAGTAGCACAGTACCAGCAGTTTCCTGGCCAGCAACAGCAGAGATCAGGCACTATAGTAGATTTCAAAAGGATGATGCCTCGAGAGTTCAAAGGCACTGAAGGAATACTCTACGCTGACGACTGGCTAGAGGATATAGAAAGAAGCCTGCGATTGACCCAGATTCCGGAGAACTTGCAGATAGAAGCCGCTGGCAGTCAGATGTTCGATATCGCACTCACGTGGTATCGCACGGAGCCGAGAATTACTGCGCAAGGACTTACTTGGGAGACCTTCAAGGAGCTCTTCAAGGAGAAGTTCTTTCCCGACGTGGCATTGGGAACCTTGGAAAGTCAGTTTCATGACTTAGTTCAAGGAAACATGTCGGTCGACGAGTACGCTGCAGAATTCTGTAGATTGAGCCGTTTTGCATCGTCTATGATTCGGGACCCAGGAGATCGAGCCCAAAAATTTAGAAAGGGACTGACAAGAGAGATTAAGTCGCGTACTTCTGGTCGTCGTACCGCTACCTTTGAGGTTATCTTGATGGATGCTCAGATTGCAGAAGAGGATCTGGACCTCAGGCCTAAGAGGAGTCACAATACTTTTGGAGATACGAATGGAAGCCCAGGACCGGCCAAGCATCCCCGTATTCAGCACCAACAGCAGTACCAAGTACCATTTCATATTCAGCAACAACCATGGACATTTCAGCATCCACCGCAGTACCTAGCACCAGTTCCTATCCAGCAACATCCATGGGCGTATCAGTATCAACAACAGTACCAGACGCTAATTCGTGTTCAGCAGGATCAGCAACAGCCTCCGAGAGAGGCACAGCAGACTTGTCATTTCTGTAAGAAGCCAGGTCACCTTTGGGAGAGCTGTAGAACGAGGGTAGGACTTTGTTTGCACTGCGGCACTGCGGGACATCGAGTAAGGGATTGTCTTCTAGCCTCTTATCTTCCCGGCCAGCGCACAACTTCAGATTATAGAGATCCAGTTAGGCTACCTGTGGAACCGTATATTGCTCAGTACCCGCGAAGGGAACCACCCCAGCAGGACGGGCATTTGCGGTGACGGTCGAGGGACCGATATTGCAGGTAATGTGTTTGTAGGTTCTGTTCTTTCCTCCATTCTGTTCCTCTCTATTTGATTGATTGATTTATTGCTTAGTACCGTAGTTTGTATGCATGATTTCTTGTTATAATGTAGTTAGTAGTACCCCTGATGCATAGACTGCAACACCATAACAAATGAGACCATAACCATGTATGGTCCCCCTAGATTGTATGTGGTATGACTATAGGTAGAATTTTATTAGACCGTGATTATTGGTGTTGACCGTAGTGAAGATTCATGAAGGGTTATGACTTGACAAGAGAGACAAGATGATTAAAATTTGAGGATAATTATTGATTTAAATAAATGGTTAAGAAATTAACATGGCATAATTGGTGGTTAATTAATTCCAAGAAAGATTATGACATGTTTAAGTTGGTTATTAATTTGAAAATTTTGGGAGATTTATCAATGTATTTATTTAATTGCAAGTTATGAATTTTAGAACTTTATATTTGAATGTGACATTTGGAGAATCCTTAAATATCATATTGTTGAGTTTTTGAGGAGTGGATATTAAATTCTGAGTATCGAATTAGCAGCTAAAAACTTTCAGAAATTTTTTGATAAAAAGGGACTTTGATTCTATGTCGAGGATTTTTACAGGAATACAAATAATTTCAGATTTTTGAAATTGTGAGAAGACCTTGTGGATTATTCGTGGTTGATGAATTTAATTGAGGGAATAATAGTGTGTATGATTTAAACACTAGTATGAGGATTTTAAATTTCGAGGTCGAAATTCTTTTAAGGTGGGTAGACTTGTCACTACCACATTCTGAAAACAGGGGTATTTTCGAATTTTTTACAATATTTAAAATTATGTTATTTACAATTAATTAATTTCATGATAATGTATTTGAATTAAATAATTATGTGATGTGTAATTAAATATATAATTTTATATGCAGTGTTTACTATTTTATTTTAGCTAGCAGAGTAGACCTAGAAGCCAGTAGATGAGCACCTGTCGGAATTATGGAATTTTGAGGTTAATTGTTTATTTTAGAATTAATTTATTTGAGGTGTAGTTAATTACCGTATTTTTATTTAATATTTTTGCGCATTGCCTTTGCTTCGATATTTGGAGCACTATCCAGACTTTTGTCTTCCAACAAATTTCACCATCTTGCCCTAGACATGCCCGCCTTCCATTCTGCTATTTTTGCAACTCATAATTATGCTCCCTGTGCATTATTTCTAGCCGCACAAAAATCGTCGCGAACGTTATTTTAAAATTCTTATTTTTGTATCGTTGTGCGTTCCAATCGAAAATTGGAGGCCATCTTGACCTATTTTTTGTGCGGCCCAAATTAGGGTAATATTCTGTTCTGAGTCTTCTTCAATATTGGTATTGATGACTTGACCTGATTTTGGCCCCATGTACTCCTAATTAATTGTTGAACACAACTTGCATTTATTTGTATTTAAATGGAGGATACCATTTTATCTGATTCTGAAATTCCAAATTAATTCCAGTGCCCTGCAAATTCAGCCCATACCCACGCACTCGTGCCCCTAAATCGGGTGCGGGTCGTGACAGGATGGGTGACCTCCCGTTGGATGGGTAACCTTCCTTAGGATGGGTGACCTTCATAGGATGGGTAACCTCCCTTAGTATGGGTGACAACCCTTAGGATGGGTGACCTCCATTTGATGGGTGACTTCCTTTACGATGGTTAACCTCTCTTAGGATGGGTAACCTCTCGTAGGATGGGTGACCTCCCTTAGGATGGATGACCCCTCGTAGGATAGGTGATATCCCGTAGGATGGGTATACTCCGTAGGATGGGTGACCTCTCGTAGGATGGGTAACCTCCCGTAGGATAAGTGACCTCCCTTAGGATGGGTAACCTCTCTTAGGATTGGTGATCTCCCTATGGATGGGTAACCTCCCTTAGGATGGGTGACCTCCCTTAGGATGGGTAACCTCCCTCAGGATGGGTGACCTACGTAGGATGGGTAACCTCCCATAGGATACGTCTGTCAGAAATTATGACACTCAGAATCCTCGCCACGCTAGTAAGCATAGATGCGATAAACGACAGGTTCCGTAACTAAGGTATGCAACTCTATAATCATGTCATCTAGAATCTTTGCCACGCCAACCGGTATGGCTGTGAGAGACTCTAAATTCCATAACTACAGTATGTACATCCAAGTCAAGTTCCTACGTTCTCAATACGACAGCTAATGTGGCTGCGATAAACTCTAGGCTCTATAACAAAAGTAGACATTTTACCTTTCTCACTGTCCTCATCAATATATGTCATCAGATGATACCGTAAATTTTAGCCCGTAAAATTCATCTCGATATGAAATCAACTCAACCACGATACCAAAAATTTAAATTAATAACTGGTCAACAGGAATTAAACTCAACAATGATACCAAGATTTTAATTTAATAACTGATCAACAAGAATCAAGTTCAGTAACAACAAGCGAGAGCGGACGAAAACAAGGAAAAGATTTAAATTAGAAATTATAATAAGATTCTTAAGGGGTCATCCCAGGAATCTCTCAAGAATATTGTGATTGAGTATCCTCTCTCATCCTAGTATCCTATGTCATATATTCTATAGCAGGCACGCAGTAGTACAACTAAGACGTCATACTACCACGATATCACACATCTTGCGAAATCTGACCTGCATGGGCCACCACTAAAAATATGTCACGACCCGCACCCGGTATAGGGGCACGAGAACGTGGGTACGTCCAGCCTATGCCGCAGCATCGGCGGTAGAACGCTGTCTAGGTCACAATACTAGCTAATCACTATCACATGAATATCCTACTCCATAAGGAGACACAGATATCACAAAATAATATGGAATATACTCAATCACATAAGCTAAAGCACGATGAGATATCAAAGCAAACAATGAAATACAAGACAAGTCTAAACAACAATAAATAGTCTAACCTGCAATCAATACATCCAAGTCTCCAAGTATGTCGGAATAAGTCCTCTATGTCACAGTTTGGAAAAAAATATCCAGTCAGGATTGGAACGAAATACACCTCTAACAACAGTTCCATGTATATTGACAAAAACTATAATACAGTGTAAAGAAATACAAGACAAATATGAATACTGCCAATAAGGAATACTAGAATAAGAAATACTGGAATAAAGAAATACTGGAATAAGAAATACTGGAACATCATCATCAATGTACATCTAGCAATGAAATAGAAATTCAAGTACATGCAAGAATAATGAACTGGTATATAAGTGTGTATAAGAACAATAACTAGAACATGTAGGGATGCTAGATCAATATACTAGAGATGCATGTCAAGAATCATCTAACTAAGTGTATAAAACATCAGCATATCATGTGATCGGCTTGGGACTATATGACTCATTATATTGATTAGCGATCATCCCTAACAGGTCAGGCTAACCATATGTAACAACGATGAGGCATGTAAGGGTAAGGGTGCACCGACGTGAGGTGTGGGTGAGCTATGATGCATGTAAAGTTTGGGTATGATCACATAAGCTACTAACATTTCCCAATTTATCCCCAGCTAGCACGATGGATTCCAATAACGACTCCTCATGACAGGTCTCAATGATGCCAACTCGTGTGAACAATAGTGTCAGAGTCATGTACGCTATACAACAAGAGTTATAGAGATAATCAACATAATAGAAACTGTCAGAGAATGTACTCGCCTGGGGGTCCTGCTGCTGGTAATAACAATGTTTGATTTTTTAGGTCTTGTCTGAGCAATCCAACAATCCTATAGACATCATTAAGCAATACAACATTGCATCAGACATTACTCTAACACACAGTCATAAAAATACTGGACGCAGGGCACTGGTCAACTAGGGTCAAGTGTGCGTCAAGTTGCACGGGTGTCGTGTCTGTGATTGCTGTACAATCAGGCAGTAAGTGATACGGGTCTTGCCAGTACGTCGATGTACATATGGCAGTTTTCTAACATGCTACATGGTCACAGGTCAAGATTGCTACGGTATCCATAATTTCATTAGGGTTACCTAGTACACAGGCATATAATGCCTATTTATTATTTATCACAAATATTAATTCTAACTGATTGCAATTATAATAGATATATGCATTTAGATATACTTTAAATAGAATTTATTTTATATATATTTATATACGTATACATATAAATACTAATCAATTATATTCATATACTAAATCGATTAATATGCAATATGTATACATATGTATATATATATATACTAGTTGAGAAATATATTATATATATATATATATATATATATATATATATATATATATATATATACCAATATACACTTGAATATACCAATATGTATGCTAATACGTTCATACATATATCCATACAATTACATATACATATTCACATAAAATGACGGGAACGAGGACAGGAACGAACCTGCGCACGGGCACGCACGGGATCGACGATGTCCACGATTTTGATGACGACGATGTGGGCGATGGTGATGATTGGTGGGATGATGGTTATGATCGTGATGGTGTGAGGATGATGAAGGCAACGACGATGACGATGGTATGGTGATTCCAGCGAGGTTGTGGCGACGAGGACGGGGAGGAGAGTCGACGAGGGACTGCGGGGACTGTTTAGGCGTGTTGCTCCGGGTGTCGAGGAGGAGGCTTCCGGCAATGGCGGGGTCAGGAAGAACTGCTCGGCGGTGGTGTGGCATGCAATAAAGTGTGTTCGACTGTACTGGGAGAAGTTGATAGAATGGAGGTTGACACTGCTCTGGTACACGAAGGTCGACTGTTGCGGTTCAGTCGGTGGGGGAGTTGCTCGGAAGTCGGCGTGGGGAGAGGAGGTCGAGAAGAGGACAGCAAGGTCGGGTTAGTGGATTGCCGCGACGGTGCAGCGAGGGAGGTTGGAGAGGAGTCGGGGAGATGGGAGTCGATCAAAGTGTCGAGCCCGGTGGCTCGTCGAGTTGGGATCCGGCGAGCTCGGGTGGCCGTGGGGTTCAGTTCGACAGGGAGGGCGGAGGATGGAGATGGGAAGGATGGAAAGGAAGAGGAGTCTCCGGCCGTGGCGAGGGAGATGGCCGGCTCCGGCGGGAACGCTGCTCGGGAGGAGATGGGATGAGAAGATGAACAGGAAGGAGAAGAAGAATAAGTCGGCTGTTGTTTAGATGTTAGGGAATAGAAGAGAAAGGAAAAATTAAGAAAAAAGAATATTTATATGAGGTAGGGTATAGATAACCTAGAATTGGTTTGACTGGTCAACCCTTCTTGGGATTGGGCCTCTCATGTAGGATTTCAATGGGCCATGATTCCAATGGGTTCAAAATGAAGGGCTAGGGTTCAATTGGTTCAAGGTTTGGAGGGCCAGGGTCTTAAGGAGCTTGGTGTTGAATTATACACTCCTAAAAATTATGGAAAAATACCCATGAAGGAGAAATAGGTTTATGTACGTATCGTGTCCACTGGGGTGGACACCTTAATGTACTTTTGCACAAAAGAGCCCAATAATTGGAAAATTGCACAAAGTTGAATTTACGGTTCAATTAAATTAAATAATTGCAACTGGTGTTCTAAAATTAATTAGAAGTACAAGGGCTGGAATTAAGTTGGGACACAAGTATCATTAGTGAAAAGGACTCAGAATAGTATATTACCCTAATTTGGGTTGCACGAAATAGGTCAAGATTGTGTCTCCAATTTCGATTGGAACGCACAACGATACAAAATTAGATTTATGTTGAATGAAAATAAAACGTCCGCGACGAAAATTGTGCGGATAAAATAAAGCACAAGAGAATATAATTATAAGTTGCACAAAAGTCAGAAAAGAAGGCAGGCATGTCTAGGACAAGATTGTGAAATTTGTTGGAGGGCAAAGGCTAGGGTAGCGCTCCAAATATTGAAGCAACGGTAACACGCAACAATGAAATAAAATTATGACAATAAAAATATAATTAAATATTATGCAATATTTTATACATTAATCATGAAAAGACAAAAATACCGCTAATCTGAAATGTGGGGGTGACAAGTATCTGAAATATGGGGGTGACACTTAGGGAGGTTACCCATCCTATAGGTTACCCATCCTAAGGGAGGCCACCCATCCTACGGGACGTCACACATCCTAAGGTATGTCACCCATCCTATGGGAGGTCATCCATCCTACGAGAGGTCACACATCCGATAGGTTACCCATCCTAAGAGAGGTTACCCATCCTTAGAGAGATTTACCCATCCTCAGGAAGGTTACCCATCCTTAGAGAGGTTACCCATCGTAGGGAGGTCACCCTCCTACCCATCCTAAGTGAGGTTACCCATCCTATGGGAGGTCACCCATCCTAAGGGATGTTACCCATCTGATGAGAGGTTACCGATCCTACGAGAGGTCACCCATCCTAGGGAGGTCACCCATCCAAAGGGAGGTCTCCCATCCTAAGAGAGGTTACCCATCCCGTAGGATGGGTAACCTCCGGATAGGTGACCTCCCTACGATGGGTAACCTCCCTAGGATGGGTAACCTCCATACGATGGGTAACCTCCTGTATGATAGGTGACCTCAATACAAAAGGTGACCTATAGGATCGGTAACCTCCCTATGATGGGTGACCTCCCGTAGGATGGGGATCCTCCCTTAGGATGGGTATCCTCTGGTAGGATGGGTGACCTCCCGTAGCATGGGTAACCTCTATTTGGATGGGTAACCACCCGTATAATTGGTGACCTCTCATAGGTTAGGTAATCTCCCTAGGATGGGTAACCTGCCATAGGATGGGTGACCTCCCTTTCGATGGGTAACCTTCGTTGTGATGGCTGACCTCTCGTAGGATGGGTAACCTCCCAAAGGATGGGTGACTTTACTTTTGCTAGGATAGGCAACCTCCGGATGGGTGACCTCCCGTAGGATGGGTGTCCTCCCTAGGATGGGTGACCTCCCTTAGGATGGGTGTCCTCCGGATGGGTGACCTCCCGTAGGATGGGTGTCCTCCCTAGGATGGATGACCTCCCTAGGATGGATGACCTCTCTTAGGATGGGTAACCTCCCTTAGGATGGCCGACCTTCATAGGATGGGTGACCACCCGTAGGATGGGTAACCTCCTTAGGATAGGTGACCTATCTTAGGATGGGTAACCACTCGTAGGATGGGTAACCTCCCATAGGATGGGTAACCTCCCTGAGGCTGGGTGACCTCCCGTAGGATGGGGGACCTCCTGTAGGATGGGGGACCTCATATATGATAGGTGACCTCCCATAGGATGGGAGACCTCTCTTAGGATAGGTGACCTCCCTAGGATGGGTGACCTCCCGAAGGATGGGTAACCTTCCATAGGATGGGTGACCTCCCGTAGGATGGGTGACCTCCCTCCGGATGGGTAACCTCTGGATGGATAACCTCCCTAGGATGGGTAACCTCCATTTGGATGGGTAACCTCCCTTAGGATGGGTAACCTCCCTTTGGATGGGTAACCTCCATTTAGATGGGTAACCTCCCTTAGGATGGGTAACCTCCATTTGGATGGGTAACCTCCCTTAGAATGGGTAACCTCCCTTAGGATGGGTGACTTCCCATAGGATGGGTAACCTCCCTAGGATGGGTGACCTCCCGTAGTGTGGTTGACCTACCGTAGGATGGGTGACCTCTCTTAGGTTGGTGACCTCCTGTAGGATGGGTGACCTCCAATAGGATAACCATCCATTTTAGGATGGGTAACCTCTCTAGGATTGGTGATCTCCCGTAGGATGGGTAACTTCCATTTTGTTGGGTGACCTCCATACGATGGGTAACCTCTCGTAGGATGGGTAACCTCCCTTAAGATGGGTGACCTCCCTTAGGATTGATGACCTCCCTAAGATGGGTAACCTTCTGTAGTATGGGTGACCTAACATAGGATGGGTGACCGACCTTATGATGGGTGACCTAACATAGGATGGGTGATCTCCATAGGATGGGTATGATGGGTAACCTTCCGTAGGATGGGAAACCTCCAGATGGGTAACCTCCCTTAGGATGGGTGACCTTCCATAGGATGGGTAACCTTCGGATGGGTAACCTCTATTTGGATGGGTAACCTCTCATAGGTTGGGTAACCTCCCTAAGTATGGGTTACCTCCCTAGGATGGGTAACCTCTATTTGGTTGGGTAATCTCTCATAGGATGGGTGACCTCCTGTAGGATGGGTAACCTCCCATATAATGGGTGACCTAACTTAGGATGGGTAACCACTCGTAGAATGGGTGACCTCCATTTGTATGGGTAATCTCCCGTAGGCTGGGTGACCTCTCATAGGTTGGGTAACCTCCCTTAGGATGGGTGAGCTCCCTAAGGATAGATGAGCTCCCTAGGATGGCTGACCTACCTAGGATAGGTAACCTCCCTAGGATGGGTTACCTCCCTTAGGATGGGTTACCTCCCTTACGATAGGTGACCTCTCGTAGGATGGGTAACCTCCTTTAGGATGGGTGTCCTCCCGTAGGATGGGTAACCTCCATTTGGATGGATGACCTCCCTTTGGATAGGTAACCTCCATTTTGATGGGTAACCTCTGGATGGGTGACCTCCCGTGGGATGGGTGACCTCCCTAGGATGGGTAACCTCCTTAGGATGGGTGACCTCCATACGATGGGTAACTTGATGTATGATAGGTGACCTCAATACAATAGGTGACCTATAGGATCGATAACCTCCCTATGATGGGTGACCTCCCGTAGGATCGGGATCCAACCTAAGGATGGGTAACCTCTGGTAGGATGGGTGACCTCAATTTGGATGGGTAACCTCCCAAGGATGGGTGACCTCTCGTAGAATGGGTAACCTCTATTTGGATGGGTAACCACCCGTATAATGGGTGACCTCTCATAGGTTGGGTAATCTTCCTAGGATGGGTAACCTCCCATAGGATGGGTGACCTCCCTTTCGATGGGTAACCTCCCTTGGGATGTGTCACGCCTCAGTCCCAAAATACCGAGGGACTAGACATGTGGCAATGGCCAGCAGCACACACCGATGGACAAACCCAATTTAATGGATCCATCGGGGCGTACTTAAGCTATAATACAACAGTATGGGTCTAGATATACTAATCTCATCCACATAAATGAATATAACAATATCAGAATCATAAAGCAAGATCAATCTCAATAAATATAAACTCGGGAAATAACCCGATAATGAGTCTGATACATCTATCAAGATACAAGAATAAAGATAACCACAAAAAATACTGTGTATGGAACAGTATATACTCAGAAGATACCCTCAGGTATCACTCGTCTACTGGATCTGGTACTGCTCCAGTGTCTGCTCATGTTCCTGCTCCTGCTAATGCTCCAGTGTCGTATACCTCGGGATATATCTCGTCAGCTAATCCTGGGGACATAATCCGGATCCATTTACTCAGGGGACATAGCAAGGTACAAAATAACTCAAGCCAACATAAATGTAGTAAAATAGTAAATAAAATAAACAGGGTAAATATGTAACCATCTATGTGAAATGCAAGTTGAGAGCATCACTAAAACTCAGGCTGAGACCACTACAAGCTCTGTGTCTGGGAGCCGGTAGCAGTAATAACTATGTATTTTATTATGTAGTTTACTATGTATTATATATATGAAATCAACCTGTAGCCTGTGTGTCTCTCCCTACCGCATATAATCACACGTCTCATGTCCATGTCACGCATGATCATATCTAATGCAGCAAGTCATCTAATGTCTATGAATATAATGTCTATGCCATAAAGCCTGTATCCTATACAAAATCACCATGAATATCTCAGGAAGATTTTGTCTCATGAATAGTGTCAAGTGTCCTGGGTTAAGATGTACTTGATAATACAAGCACGAGAAGTATAGGGTCTCGGTATCCATGTCAAGATGACGTTACACAACTCCGCGTACGGTGTTGGCACCCGACTATTAATCGGACACTACATAAAGTCATACGGTCCTAGGTCAAGAATGTACAACAATATATATAAATACGACAAGGAAATATGTAACAAGAACTGCAATGTTGGCAAGGTACACTTGCCTGGGGTTCTGGCTCCAATTGTAGCTCTGGTCTCAGTGTGATTTGCAGGTACTACTCTGGTCGCTGAAATAAACATCACCATAAGATTCAGAAAATATCAAATAGCTAGAAACGTCTGTCCTTAAGGCCAATTTGGACACAAGGGCAAAAATCACAGTTTCTGGTCAAAGTGGGGTCCACATGTGGGCCACTTCGCACCGAAAAATGTGTCAGGGTCAAAGGTCTCCAAATTCATCAAACTTAGTGTCAACAAGTCCAGAACGATGATAAGAACCCAACGGAACTTCCAGAATTGGATTCCGATGAGCCGATCACAAAATCGCCCATCAAGTGGAACCGCGGGGCCCACGATACACGATTTTGTCAACGTTCTCAGAATTGAACCAAACTTGGGTCACAGGACCAGCTTATTGCTACGAGTCCGATGGCGTAAGTTTCGTTTCGATCCGACGGATGTATACAAAGTTACGATGTGTTCCAGAACAGGCAGATACGGGGCGTTGTCGGCGGATACGCGTTGATTCCGGTGTGCACGCACATCCAAATCAACTTCTGCGAAATCCCGCACGTCCGTATAAACGGCGCGCAAGTTTTGGTGAAGACTGCGTGCGACCAAGTCATCCCATTTGGCGGGGCATACTCAGTTTCGGGGTGAAACAGGGCGTTGGTTTTCCTATTTTTGGATCGCGGTTGGCGATTACCACAGAACGCGATGCACCGAGCGGGTTGCACGGGCATCGAGGGGGTCATACAACCTACGCGTCACAACTGACGGATCCAAAAATGGGTCAACGAGCAGAGAGAACGGGTTACCTGAACAGGGCTCCGTGAACCGAAGATTTCTCGTGTCCTCGTGTCAACTCGACACAGTATCTGTGTCCTGGCCGTGTCCGGGCTGTTCTAAGGTTTTGGTTCTGTGGCCGGAGACTGCCGGAGCTGGACGGAGCTGCCACTGAGGTAGGCCGAGGACGGCGAGGCGGGGATGGCTCATCGGCTCCAGGAGGGAGAGGGCGGCCGGAGAGAGGCGGCTGCGGGACGTCGTGGAGGTCGGGCTCAGGAAAGTTCTGCGGGGTGTCGTCGAGGGCTGGCTACGGTAGAGGAGGGAGGCGGCGGGTCTGTTCGTCGAGAGGAGAAGTAGTAAGGCGGAGAGGGAAGGCGGAGTTTCGGCGAGGGCGGCGCTGGGGGTGGCAGTGGCTGGAAGCGGAGGCTCGGGGTTTGGGGGCTCGACGGTGGTGGCTAGGGTTCATCGTCGAGGACTGCGGGGAAGCAGAGCAGAGGAGGGAAGACGGTGGTGGGGAGAGTTTTGGCGGCCGATGTCACGCCCCGATCTCCCGCAGGCAAATCGGCCGTCCCCGCTAGGCGGGAATCACCCTCGCCAGCGCTCCCGCGGAACGATCGCTTAACCCATCCGGGGGTGATGCCGCACGAGCGTGAGCCACGCCCGTGCAAGGCCATGGTTCATTGGCTGGCGGTTAGAGTTCTAAGCCACAGAGTCGCACAGATTGTCCGAGTGCAGCGGAGTCATGAACGCATAGGCGATCGGTAACAGGTTCACTGAGTCGACAAATATAGCGGAAGCATTGAAACAAGTAAAGTAATCTCTTTATTGATATGAACAAGTGTTACAGGCGGCGTATAGCCGAGATTACAACTCGCTCAAGCCTCTCTCTCTGAAACAGTAAAAGCGTGCCAAGTGGCTACAATTTGGAATGATTGTACAGGCGATGGTCAGGCGATGTTCACAACTTATGTCTTGTATAAGCGCTTCAGTCCCGGACGCACCGTTGCAAGGCTTCAGAGGGAACTCCTGGCCTTAGCACGCACGAAGGAGGCGTCCGCACTGCACGAGGTTCTCCTGCACCCTGCATATCAAACTGGTAGATTATCAGTACATTGAATGCACTGGTGGGGAAGCTACTCGCCCGCTCGACAAATCCAAACACGTAATACAGGTTCCGTGCACAACTATTAAGTTGTCTTTCTAGTTGCCTTAGGATCAGTTTCATGCAGATATTGAACAGCTTAACGTGTCGGGCAGTGCGCCGTGCGATGTTTGAGGAAACACGGCGAGACTTACCAACTTACCATTTCTCCTTCCCTGTCCAAGGCAACATTGAGGCAAACATGTTAATTCAAGCAGGGGCAAGCATAAACATTCAGGAGCATAGCATATGCAAACATGAGGGTCGTTATTTTCAGATCGTTCAGGTGTTCAGAACATTGATGCTATGCAATGACTCACACGCGGATAGCCGCTAAGCGAGGATGACTTATCTATATGAACAGAAGTCGCTGGCATAGCCATAAAGGACCAGATGTAGTCTCAGAGTCGAGGATGAAGTGCAAGCAACAGAAACGATGGGCCTTGCACTTATCCCGCCCTATACAGACGACTGCGCTTTGTAGTCTCACGGTCGAGGATGAAGTGCAAGCATGCAGAAAACGGAGAGTCTTGCACCTATCCCGCCAAAACAGACGACTACCAGAAGTTCCGTCTAGACCGGGTCGGCCCCAGTGCCCCGGTGACCGCCCGCGGAACGAGATCCGAAGATCACCTTTCACAAGTTGTCCGCGACATGCAAGTCAGGGTCTCAGGTCAGATACAGAAACAAGTTCGTGGCAGAATATATATATATATGAACAAGTCCGGTATGGAACGAGTTCGAAACAGAATATATATATGAACTTGTTGAGACAGGATTCAGTAGTTTGCTCCTCGAGCTGTAATTCAGGGATTTATTCATTCTTGCTGCAGATTCCCTGGTTCAGAATTTGCCTTGGTGACCTAACGGTCCCGGATACTTGCAGGTTCGTTCAGGCACGGAACGACTACTTAGTAGTCTTCCGGGGTTTGGATGAATACAAGGCAACATACAAGCAGACAAGCATGCGTTTCTAGGAACATAAGCAGGAACGTTGCTCGGGCCCGAAGGTAGTCCGAGAGATGAAACCGTTAAGGGACTTAGCATGCGAGGGTCTGAATATAAGTAGTATTTCCTTTTCCCATGTTCTAGCATAGCAATACAGGTTGGGATTATTCCCTTAGCTAGGTGCGTTGGATTTATTAGCATGCAGGGGTGAATCACCTAGCGACTAGCATAAATATTCCAGATTTTATATGTGCTGGCTAAGCAAAGACAAGTTCACCGTAGCCACCCACCTTAGCGATGATTCGCCTCGGTAGAGCGATACGTCTGAGCGAGCCTCTGAAAGTCCAAGCCGGATTCCTGTAGGGACAAGTCTGGATATCCTTTGCTTCTTGATCGAGGCAAAGCAGGTCGGGACAACTGCACGATTTCCGATTGAGACGGCAGTCCGCTTGAGCGGAACAGGGTGTTACATCCTACCCAACTTAGAAAAAGTCTCGTCCTCGAGACTTACTAAGGACAAGCAGAAATCTAGGGTTGAGGCAATCCTAGACAAGTCGTTTGTACTTGTTCCATTTGGATATTCACTTGCACAAGCTTCGATCTTAGCATATCGCTTAGACTGGATCGTACGCCCTTTCGAAGTGCACTTCTAGCGTGAACACGTCAACCAGCTCAGTGATAGCAAAGTCTCAGCACTCGAGTTTCACCTTTTCTTAAGTCTTGGATGGTGCACTAGTTTAAGGCGTCCCTCGAATAGATGCATTCAACCAAACTTAGGGTTAGTGAAAATTGGACAAGCTACTAGCGATACTCTCGAAGGGTCCGCACAGGTTGGCACAAAGGCCACTCGCAGCATACAACCAAACAAGCAAGCATATCATTCAAAACGTATTTTGAAAGTATTTAGACTTATTGTTGGAACATCCCATCGAGGCATTGAGAGAGAGCGTGCACATAACCTACGAACGAGCTTTCGAAACAGAGATATCGAATCGAAGTCCAAAGGCGTAGAAGCCAGGCTCTGATACCAACATGTCACGCCCCGATCTCCCGCAGGCAAATTGGCCGTTCCCGCTAGGCGGGAATCACCCTCGCCAGCGCTCCCGCGGAACGATCGCTTAACCCATCCGGGTGTGATGCCGCACGAGCGTGAGCCACGCCCGTGCAAGGCCATGGTTCATTGGCTGGCGGTTAGAGTTCTAAGCCACAGAGTCGCACAGATTGTCCGAGTGCAGCGGAGTCATGAACGCATAGGCGATCGGTAACAGGTTCACTGAGTCGACAAATATAGCGGAAGCATTAAAACAAGTAAAGTAATCTCTTTATTGATATGAACAAGTGTTACAGGAGGCGTATAGCCGAGATTACAAGTCACTCAAGCCTCTCTCTCTGAAACAGTAAAAGCGTGCCAAGTGGCTACAATTTGGAATGATTGTACAGGCGATGGTCAGGCGATGTTCACAACTTATGTCTTGTATAAGCGCTTCAGTCCCGGACGCACCGTTGCAAGGCTTCAGAGGGAACTCCTGGCCTTAGCACGCACGAAGGAGGCGTCCGCACTGCACGAGGTTCTCCTGCACCCTGCATATCAAACTGGTGGATTATCAGTACATTGAATGCACTGGTGGGGAAGCTACTCGCCCGCTCGACAAATCCAAACACGTAATACAGGTTCCGTGCACAACTATTAAGTTATCTTTCTAGTTGCCTTAGGATCAGTTTCATGCAGATATTGAACAGCTTAACGTGTCGGGCAGTGCGTCGTGCGATGTTTGAGGAAACACGGCGAGACTTACCAACTTACCATTTCTCCTTCCCTGTCCAAGGCAACATTGAGGCAAACATGTTAATTCAAGCAGGGGCAAGCATAAACATTCAGGAGCATAGCATATGCAAACATGAGGGTCGTTATTTTTAGATCGTTCAGGTGTTCAGAACATTGATGCTATGCAATGACTCGCACGCGGATAGCCGCTAAGCGAGGATGACTTATCTATATAAACAGAAGTCGCTGGCATAGCCATAAAGGACCAGATGTAGTCTCAGAGTCGAGGATGAAGTGCAAGCAACAGAAACGATGGGCCTTGCACTTATCCCGCCCTATACAGACGACTACGCTTTGTAGTCTCACGGTCGAGGATGAAGTGCAAGCATGCAGAAAACGGAGAGTCTTGCACCTATCCCGCCAAAACAGACGACTACCAGAAGTACCGTCTAGACCGGGTCGGCCCCAGTGCCCCGGTGACCGCCCGCGAAACGAGATCCGAAGATCACCTTTCACAAGTTGTCCGCGACATGCAAGTCAGGGTCTCAGGTCAGATACAGAAACAAGTTCGTGGCAGAATATATATATATATGAACAAGTCCGGTATGGAACGAGTTCGAAACAGAATATATATATGAACTTGTTGAGACAGGATTCAGTAGTTTGCTCCTCGAGCTGTAATTCAGGGATTTATTCATTCTTGCTGCAGATTCCCTGGTTCAGAATTTGCCTTGGTGACCTAACGGTCCCGGATACTTGCAGGTTCGTTCAGGCACGGAACGACTACTTAGTAGTCTTCCGGGGTTTGGATGAATACAAGGCAACATACAAGCAGACAAGCATGCGTTTCTAGGAACATAAGCAGGAACGTTGCTCGGGCCCGAAGGTAGTCCGAGAGATGAAACCGTTAAGGGACTTAGCATGCGAGGGTCTGAATATAAGCAGTATTTCCTTTTCCCATGTTCTAGCATAGCAATACAGGTTGGGATTATTCCCTTAGCTAGGTGCGTTGGATTTATTAGCATGCAGGGGTGAATCACCTAGCGACTAGCATAAATATTCCAGATTTTATATGTGCTGGCTAAGCAAAGACAAGTTCACCGTAGCCACCCACCTTAGCGATGATTCACCTCGGTAGAGCGATACGTCTGAGCGAGCCTCTGAAAGTCCAAGCCGGATTCCTGTAGGGACAAGTCTGGATATCCTTTGCTTCTTGATCGAGGCAAAGCAGGTCGGGACAGCTGCACGATTGCCGATTGAGACGGCAGTCCGCTTGAGCGGAACAGGGTGTTACAATCGAGGGGAGAGGTTCGTCGGAGAGACGGAAGAGCGGGGTTATGGTTCCGGTGTCTGGGGGTTAAATAGGGGGTCGCCGGCGGTCGGGATAGGAGTCTGATTAGGTTTAGGGTTCCGATTAGGATTTGGGTTACGGGTCCGGGTCGGGTCGGGTCGGGTCGGGTTTGGGTCGGGTAGGCAGGATCCGACCCGTTAGGGTCTAGGGGCGGTCCGGCTCGGTTGGACCGGGTTCAGCCCGGTTCAAACCGGTTTGAGCCCGGTTCAACCCGGTTTGTTTGGGTTTAATTAAAAATAGGGTTTTTAGGGTTTTAAAAATGCTTCCGGGGTCCAATAAATTCACAGAAAATTATCCTATGTCCAGTTTTTTATTTTACACTAGAAAATATTATTTTCATAATAATTTAATATTAATTAATATTATTTAAAAAATCATTTAATCACAAAATACCTTAGTTTTAATTCCCAAAAATTACAGAAAAATTGGGATAAAATGTTTTAATTTTTTTTAAAAAATTAGGGTGCTGACAATCTACCCAACTTATAAAAATTTCGTCCTCGAAATTAAAATAGGGTAGGGTCTTTCTGTCAAATCTCACTTGATTACAGTCTAAAGAATTACTCCCAAGTGAACATTGTGGTCTCTACCCAACTTAGAATTTACCCATCTATCATCTAAAGCTATACATCTAAGAAATCTACGCCCCTAATTATGTTATTGAATCCTCAAAGTTTTTAACACCAACCATATCCTCTATGATATGCCCTTAATCATTTATAAAAGAAAGTCACCTAACAATGCGACTGGCCTGCGGGGTATATCTAGTACTATCTATATATCAAACTTATACCAAGCACGAGGTTTCGTCTTTCCGAAATAAGGGAAGACGGAGATCAATAATAAAGAGTTCAAGGGTGAGGTAATATAATAGAAGTATCGGGATTAAGGCGTTTAAAGAATTCAAATGAGAATTGTCAAGCAGTTACGGATTGAAATCCTATTCTGGTAATCCTTTGTTCGCATGCGCATATTAGTACAGTTATGTAACCTATACGATATGTCAGACATGTCCAGGGCAAGTATATTCGTCTACTAATCACTACATATCTCAATCCACGTAAAGTAGTATTACGAGGGGCGAATAGAGCGTACTAAGGTTAGCTAGACCTTAATATACTGATTCTGAAATATATTAGTGGAGTTGATCAGGCCCCAATAACACATATGTCATGAACAAGCTCGATAAAGAATAAGCTTGCAAAACTAGGCTATAAATTTAGCAGCATAAGTCAAGGTAGTATATAAAATATAAATGCGCTAGATCATGATGAAAGAAGTCACAACATATTTCAAGTCCACAAGAAGTTAAGACTATACAATCTCTACAGTTGTCATACAACTCCTTGTCTAAGTCTCTAATCGACCAATTAGGGCATGGGCCTCTAAATTCTACAGTCTGAATAAACACTATCTTCTTATGCAAGTCTAAAGTTGTGCCATCCTAGTTCACTTCATCAATGGGTCAATAGGGCTAGGTATTACTATGTTGTGAGGCATACTACTCAACTTAAAACAATAAACTAATACTAAAATCGTCTTAAGGATACCGTAGAAACTCTTATTAAGGTCTACGAGAAGGGGTCTAAGTACCTATTAGGGTATCCTCCTATATTACATAGGTCATGGTCGTCTTAAGCCTTAGTCTTAGTGCTTATAGAACAAGTGTCGATAGTGAGGATAGAAGAGTTACTCGCCGTCAAGGGTAAGGGATCTAACTTGTATCGAGGTGGGGGTACTAATCACGTGATTTAAAGCTAAGGGGTAATCATTAGGTCATAATCTACAATAATAACTTAAACTATCAAGTTCTAATTACCAATCACATAGTAAATATTTTAGAGTAACAACCAAAATAAACAATAAGAGGCGCACAAGAATCAAGGCAGGATAGAAGTCAAGAAATTAATTTGAATCTGATATAGATATCAAGAACGATTCAAGCAAGTGGATGAGATCCTTATCCTATTCTTACTGCAGGCTTGCTCGGTCCCTAAGTTGAAACCGAATAATATAGATATCAAAATCTTGACAGTCCTAGTTTTAATCCCCTGTCCTTCCTCATATAAATAAAAGTTACAAAATATAACCAATCAAAACTAGGACTGTCAAGATTTTGACAGTCCTAATGTTCTATTTTACTTCATTTTATTTCTTTCATAGTCACTATCTTTTGCACTATCACGATACAAAAGTACAAGATGTTATATTCACCCATCCTATAGGTCATCCATCCTACGGGAGGTTACCCATCCTATGGGAGGTCACCCATCCTACGGGAGGTCACCCATCTTTATGGAGGTCACCCATCCTAATGGAGGTCACCCATCCAAAAGGAGGTTACCCATCCTACGGGAGGTCACCCATCCTAAGGGGGGTTACCCATCCTACGGAAGGTTACCCATACTATGAGATGTCACCCATCCTAAGGGAGGTCACCCAACCTATAGGAAGGTCACCCATCCTTAGGGAAGTCACCTATCCTAAGGGAGGTCACCCAACCTATAGGGAGGTCACCCATTCTATAGGAGGTCACCCATCCTGAGGTCACCCATCCTAATTGAGGTCACCCATCCTACAAGAGGTCACCCATCCTACGGGAGGTCACCTATCATACTTGAGGTCACCCATCCTATAGGTCACCCATCCTACGAGATGTTATCCATTATACAAGAGGTCACCCATCCTAAGGGAGGTCACCCATCCTTAGGGAG
Organism: Iris macrosiphon; assembly: GCA_036927795.1. NCBI lineage: Eukaryota > Viridiplantae > Streptophyta > Magnoliopsida > Asparagales > Iridaceae > Iris > Iris macrosiphon. Next base: position 1,668,931 of record JAYESA010000002.1, on the reverse strand, counting down.
ATTACCCATCCTATGGGAGGTCATCCATCCTAGGGTGGTTTCCCATCATAAGGAAGGTTACCCATCCTAAGGAAGGTTATCCATCCTATGGGAGGTCATCCATCATACGTGAGGTTGCCCATCCTATAGGGAGGTCACTCATCCTAAGGGAGGTCACTCATCATACGGGAGGTTATCCATCCTAAGAGAGGTTTTCCATCCTAAGGGAGGTCACCCATTCTAAGGGAGGTTACCCATCCTAAGGGAGGTTACCCATCCTAAGGGAGGTTACATATTCTAAGGGAGGTAACACATCCTACTGGAGGTCACCTATATTACGTGAGGTCACCCATCCTATAGGTCACCCATCCAATAAGAGGTTACCCATCATACAGTAAGTCACCCATCCTAAGAGAGGTCACCCATCCTAAGGGAGGTTACCCATCCTACGGGAGGTCACCAATCCTAGGGAGTCAACCATCCTATGGGAGGTTACCCATCCTAAGGGAGGTCACCTATCATACGTGAGGTTACCCATCCTATAGGGAGGTCACCTATCCTAAGGGAGGTCACCCATCATACGGGAGGATACCCAACCTAAGGGAGGTCACCCATTCTAAGGGAGGTTATCAATCCTAAAGGAGGTTACCCATTCTAATGGAGATCCCCTATCATACGGGTGGTTACCCATCCTACGAGAGGTCACTTATCCTACAAGAGGTCACCCATCCTAAGCGAGGTCACCCATCTTAAGGGAGGTCACCCATCTTACAGGAGGTCACCCATCCTAAGGTGGTTACCCATCCTAAGGGAGGTCACCCATACTATGGGAGGTTACCCATCCTTTCCTAACAGAGGTCACCCATCCTACGGGAGGTCATCCATCTTACGGGAGGTCACCTATCATACAGGAGTTTACCCATCCTACGGGAGGTCATCCATACTAAGGGATGTTACCCATCCAACGGGAGGTCACCCATCTTAATGGAGGTCACCCATCCTATGGGAGGTTACCCATCCTACGAGAGGTCAACCATCCTTTGGGAGGTTACCCATCCTACAAGAGGTCATCTAGCGTAATGGAGGTCACCCATCCTACGGGAGGTCACCCATCCTTCGGGAGATTACCTATCCTAAGGTAGGTCACCCATCCTAAGGGAGGTAACACATACTAAGGGAGGTTACTCATCCTAGGGAGGTTACCTATCCTACGGGAGGTCACCAATCCTAAGGGAGGTTACCCATCCTACGAGAGGTCACCCATTCTAAGGGAGGTTACCCATACTATGGTAAGGGAGGTCACCCATCCTACGGGAGGTCATCTATCTTATGGGAGGTTACCCATCCTACGGGAGGTCACCCATCATATGGGAGGTTACCCATCCTACGGGAGGTCATCCATCCTAAGGGATGTTACCCATCCTACGGGAAGTCACCCATCCTAATAGAGGTTACCTATCCTATAGGAGGTTACACATCCTACGAAAGGTCACCCATCCTTCGGGAGGTTATCCATCCTACGAGAGGTCACCCATCCTAATGGAGGTCACCCATACTAATGAATGTTACCCATCCTATGGGTGGTCATCCATCCTACAGGAGGTCACACATCCTTCGGGAGATTACCTATCCGAAGGTAGGTCTCCCATCCTAAGGGAGGTAATACATCCTAAGGGAGGTTACTCATCCGAGGGAGGTTACCCATCCTACAGGAGGACACCCATCCTAAGGGAGGTTACCCATCCTACGGGAGGTCACCCATCCTACGGAAGGTTACCCATTCTAAGGGAGGTTACCCATCATATCCTAAGGGAGGTCACCCATCCTACGGGAGGTCGTCCATCTTATGGGAGGTTATCCATCCTACGGGAGATCACCCATCATATGGGAGGTTACCCATCCTACGGGAGGTCATCCATCCTAAGGGATGTTACCCATCCTACGGGAAGTCACCCATCCTAATAGAGGTCACCCATCCTATGGGAAGTTACGCATCCTACGAAAGGCCACCCATCCTTCGGGAGGTTACCCATCCTACGAGAGGTCACCCATCCTAATAGAGGTCACCCATCCTAATAAAGGTTACCCATCCTATGGGTGGTCACCCATCCAACGAGAGGTCATCCATCCTTTGGGAGATTACCTATCATAAGGGAGGTTACCCATCCTACGGGAGGTCACCCATTCTAAGAGGTTACCTTTGGATTGGTGACCTCCCGTCGGATGGGTGAACTCCCTTAGGATGGGTGACCTCCCGTAGGATGGGTAACCTCCCATAGGATCGGTGACCTCCCTTTCGATGGGAAACTTACCATAGGATGGGTGACCTCCCTTAGGATGGGTGACTTTCCATAGGATATGTGACATCCCTTTGGATGGGAGACCTCCCATAGGTTGGGTAACCTATAGGATGGGTGACCTCCCTTAGGATGGGTAACCACCCTTTGGATGGATGACCTCTCGTTGGATGGATAACCTCAAGTAGGATAGGGGACCTCCCGTAGGATGACTAACCTCCCTTAGGATGGGTGACCTCCCTTAGAATGAGTAACCTCCCTTAAGATTGGTGACCTCCCGTAGGATGGGTGACCTCTCGTAGGATGGGTGACCTCCTATATGATGTGTAACCTCCCGTAGGATGGATGACTTATAGGATGGGTGACCTGACGTAGGATGGGTTACCTCCCATAGGATGGGTAATAACCCGTAGGATGGGTAACCTCCCGTAGGATGGGTAACCACCCGTAAGATGGGTTATAACCCGTAGAATTATTGACCTCCCGTAGGATGGGTATCCTCCCGTAGGATGGGTAATTTCTATTCTGATGGTAAACCTACATTAGGATGGGTAACCTCCCTTAGGATGGGTTACCTCCTTTAGGATGGTTGACCTCCCGTCGGATGGGTGATCTCCTGTTGGATTGGTGACCTCCTTTAGGATGGGTGATCTTATGTAGGATGGATAAACTCCCATAGGAGGGGTGACCTCCCGTAGGATGGGTGACCTCCCATTTGGATAGGTAACCTCCCTTAGGATGGATGACCTATAGGATGGGTGACCTCCGGTAGGATGGGTGACCTCCCATTTGGATGGGTAATCTCCCTTAGAATAGGTGACCTATAGGATGGGTGACCTCACATATGATAGGTGACCTTCCTTAGGATGGGTGACCTCCAATAGGATGGGTAACCACCCTCAGGATGGGTGACCTCTCATAGGATGGGTAACCTCCCGTATGATGGGTAATCTCCTGGGAGACCTCCCATAGGTTGGGTAACCTTCCTTAAGATGGGTAACCTCCCTTAGGATGGGTTACCATCCTTAGGATGAGAAACCTACCATAGGATGGGTGATCTCCCTTAGGATCGGGCCAGAAATACGAAGAAAAGTGACTGTCCCGTTCTGATACTATGCTTACAGGAACTCCATGCAGTCTGACTATCTGGTGCACATACATCTCTGCTAGTCTCTCCGTAGACATACCCACTTTGAATGGTAGAAATTAGGCCGATTTGGTCAACCTGTCTACGATGACCCAAATCGCATCCTTCCCTCCTGGAGAACGGGGAAGTCCAGAAACAAAATACATGGTCACATGCTCTCATTTCTACTCCGAAATAGGTAACGGCTGGGGCAACCCTCCTGGCCTCTGCCTCTCCGCCTTTACCTGCTGGCACACTAAGCATCGGGATACAAAGCGCGCTACCTCCCGCTTTATCCCATACCACCATACATGCTCTCTCAGATCTCTATACATCTTGTTGGTACCTGGATGCATAGAGTATTGGGATCGATATGCCTCCTGAAGAACTCCTCGTGCAACAACCCACTCGGCACACACAACCTGGTACCATGCCGCAATGAACCATCATCAGCAATGGTGAAGTCATCTGTTAATCCAATCTGAACCTGCGCCCTGATGCTCACCAGGGACTCATCAACTCTGACTGAATCTGCAGTCCCCACATCTGCATCTCAACTCCAGGCACTATCACCTCAATGCCCAAGCTCTGTAGATCTGCCAGAAGATAACGATCTGTAGTCAGGCACATAGCTACCGGATACCTTCTCAGCGCATCCGCAACTACGTTTGCCTTTCCTGGATGGTACTGTAATGATATGTTGAAGTCTTTCATCAACTCCAACCATCTTCTCTGCCTCATGTTCAGCTCTTTTTGGGTAAACACATACTTCAAGCTCTTGTGGTCTGTGAAGATCTCCACACGCTCTCCGTATAAATAGTATTTCCACAACTTCAGAACAAAGATGACCGCTGCCAACTCCAAATCGTGGGTAGGGTAGTTCTTCTCATGATGACGTAATTGCCTAGAAGCATAGGCAATCACCCTCCCATTCTGCTGCAACACACAACCCAGTCCCTTCCCCGATGCATCACTATAGATAGTGAATCCTCCAAATCCTAATGGCAACGTCAACACTGGAGCTGTCGTCAACCTCTTCTTCAGCTCATCAAAGGCGATCTGGCACTCCTCTGACCAAACAAACTCTATGTCCTTCCGGGTTAGACAACGGCTCTGCAATCCGGGAAAAATCCTGAACAAATCTCCAGTAGTAACCTGTCAGTCCCAGGAAACTCCTGACCTCTGCTACTGAACTCGGAGAACTCTATGGCTCAACTGCCATAATCTTTCTCGGATCTACCGAGAACCCCTCTCCAGTCACCACATGACCAAGGAATTCAACCTTGTCAAGGAAGAACTCGTACTTCAAAAGCTTTCCATAAAGCTTCTCCTTCCTGAGAGTCTCCAGTACTATCCTAAGATGCTCCTCATGCTCCTTTGGGGTCTTCGAATACACCAAGATGTCATCTATAAACACCACCACAAACCTGTCCAGATGCTGATGGAAAACCTTGTTCATCAGATTCATGAACACTGCCGGGACATTAGTCAACCCAAACGGCATCACCATGAACTCATACTATCCATACCTGGTCCGAAAAGCTGTCGTAGAAATATCCTCCCTCCTGACCTTCACCTGGTGGTAGCCTGTCCTTAGATCAATCCTGGAAAACACCCTCGCTCCGCTCAACAGGTCAAAAAGATCATCAGTACGTGGCAGCGGATACTTGTTCTTGATTGTGAGGTTGTTCAGAGCCCTGTAGTCGATACACAACCGTATTGACCCATCCTTCTTTGGCACAAAAAGTACCGGAGCACCCCACGGAGAAGAACTAGATCTGATAAATCTCTTATCCTGAAGCTCATCTACCTGCTTCTTCAACTCTATCATCTCACTATTGCTGACTCTATAGACGTGCTGGGATATCGGCTCTGCACCTAGCACCAAGTCTATAGAGAACTCCACATATCTGTCCGGATGTAACCCTGGCAACTCCTCCGGAAAGACATCCATGTACTCCGCTATCAGTGGATGTTGAAACCTCTACTCTACCACTAGGGCTCCGCAGAAGACTTCCTCGCTCTGCTCCGCTGCTCTTCGGGCAAACTCAAACTCTGGCTCACCCGGCGGACTAAATAACACTCTGCCTCCACGATAATCTATACTAGCACAGTGCATACTCAACCAATCCATCCCGAGTACAATGTCGTAGCTCAGAAGTGGTATTACGAGTAGGCACATACTCAACTCCCGGCCTTCTAAGATAACTCTTCGGTCTCTGCAGACATCACTAACTAGGATGATGCCACCCCCAATCGTGATCTTGCAGAGTCTAGCTAAAGGTTAAGCAAAAAGATGGTATCTAACAGCAAAAGATACAGACACAAAATTATGGGAAGCACCGGAATCAAATAAAGCAAGTGCTGGAATGGAATCAAGAAGAACAGAACCTGAGATCACGTCACCAACGGTGCAAGATACGATATCATAAGGAAAGGACATTAATATTGCAAAAGAAATAATTTCAGGATAATTAAAGATAACAAAAGAAATCAGGAAGGGTCCTAGTTGTGATTGAGCACACTCTCTCTCAGCCTATATCCTATATCCTATTGCAGATAGACCTAGAAACTAGACCTGCGAACTACGACCTGCATACTAGACCATGCATGGGCCGCCACCAACAACGTGTCATGACCCGCACCTAAAATATCGGGCATGAGTCGTGGGTACGTCCAGCCTAAGTGGCAGAATCGACGGTAGAACGCTATAAAGGTTCATTCTAGGTCACAATATCTATATCTCACAAAACCTGTCAATATAACCTCTCCAAAAGGAGGGAAACTACGCAATATATATAAACTCAATCACAATAACTAGGGGAAGAGTAAAAGCACGATAAGATATCAACAACGAAACAAAGAAACAAAGAGCAAGTACAATATCCAAATATACAGTCCAAGTCTAAAGTCTACAACATCACAGAAGCAACAAAATAATAAATACAATCATCCAAAATATCAACTGGGAACAACCCAGGAAAACCCACCTAGCTAACTATGGTGCTAACGGCGTCTCCTCG